>JARQOD010000005.1:167735500-167788467 GCA_033576555.1 Oophaga sylvatica
CAGCGATCCTGACAAGTGCATATCGTTGTCGGGATCGCTGGTGTATCGTTATGTGACACCCAGCCTTTACTCTCCTGTCAGGCAGGAGAGGAACTCATTCATTTGGGGTTTACTGTGAGGCTGCAGCATTAGCTGCGGTCCCTGCAGTAAACATTAACCCTTTCTGAAGGATTACACCGTGGGACCTGACTGTGCATGGGATAGGTAAGAATAATTTTGCTTTTTTATTTTATTTTTATTACAGGAAATGGTTTTTGCAGTAAAATAAAAGATGGTCAAAAACATGTGTCTTTATTTCATTAAAATGATTTTTAATTAAAGTGTGTGTGTTTTATTTTTATTTCATGCAATAGGATTAATAATTGATAGTTGTCTAATTGACAGCTATCAATTATTAACCTGGCTTAAGGTCACCTTTCAATAGCAAGGTGGCTATAACCCCATATTAACCCATTCGCCACGCTACAGGGCAATGGGAATAGACGGGCAAAGTGCCAGAAAGGGCGAATCTAATTATAGATTTGTCTTTCCTGGGGTGTCTGGGGCAGATGTTAGTAGCCGGGGGGGGGGGCAAAAATAATGGTCCCTCTCTGGGCTATTATTATCTGCCCCCACTCACTGGCTTTGTCTGTCTGGTTGCGAAAATAGGGCGGGAGCCCACGCATTTTTTTTCAGCAATTTTACACCTCATATATATATATATACATGTCATTGAATTTGTGACACATATATATATATATTTATATTTGTAGTTCATACACTTCTACATAGTATAATAGCCGCTAATTCAATTGCCGGCTTTTGTGAAAATGCAGAACCCGACATGAAATGACACTTGGTGTACATAGGGTTAACCATGTCTTTTCATGTCCTTTGCTATCTAATTTGCACAAACAATTAAATCAGACTATGTGTGCAAAATTTCACACCTGTAGGAGTTAATTAAAGGTGTAAATTCGTAGCAAAAAAGTCCGTTTTTTTACAACGAATTTACACCTTTAATTAACCCCTACAGGTGTGAAATTTTGCACACATAGTCTGATTTAATTGTTTGTGCAAATCAGATAGCAAACGACATGAAAATACATGGTTAACCCTATGTACACCAAGTGTCATTTCATGTCGGGTGCTTCTGCTTTCACTGAAGCCGGCTTTACCCGGCAATAAATCAGAGGATATTTTACTATGTAGAAGTGTATAACTATACATATATGTATATATATATGTCACAATGACATGTATATATATATATATATGTATTCTATGTGTGTATATTTACTGTTTACAAGAAAGAATGGGTTTTTTTAGTTGCGATATTTTGTTCCCAAGACTTACATGGACTTCCGGTATCGGTACGGTATCGCCGATATTTTAGTGATATCGGCGGTACCATTCCGATTCCGATACTTTAGGATATCGGAAAGTATCGCTCAACTCTAATCAGCAGTTTTCAAACCAAATTTTTTTTCTAGAGAAGTTATAAGGGTTATAAATTGACCAGCGATTTCCACAACAAAAATTTACAAGAACATTTTTAAAGGGACCACATCACATTTGAAGTCCCTTTGAGAGGTCTATAAGATAGAAGAAACCAAAAAGTTACACAATTTTAAAAACTGCACCAGTCAAGGTGCTCAAAACCACACTCAAGAAGTTTATTAACCCTTCAGGTGATTCACAGAAACTTTTTTAATGTGGAAAAAAAATCAACATTTAACTTTTTTTCACAAAATTTTTTTACTTCAACTCCATTTTTTTATTTTGACAAGGGTAACAGGAAAAAATGAATCCCAAAATTTGTTGTGTAATTTCTTCTGAGCGCGCAGATACCCCATATGAGGGAGAAAATCACTGTGTGGGTGCATAGCAGAGCTCAGAAGGAATGGAGTGCCATTTGACTTTTTGAATGCAAAATTTGCTGGAACAGTTGGCAGATGCCATGTCGTGTTTGGAGAGCCCCTGATATGCCTAAACAGTGAAAATTCCCCTCAAATATGCATTTAGCACAAAATATTGCATTTTCATAATGGTAACTGGAGAAATTGCACCACACAATATATTGTTCAATTTCTCCTGAGTACACCAATACTGCATATGAGAGAAAACTACTGTTTGAATGCACGGCAGGGCTCAGAAGGGAAGGAGTGTCATTTGACCTTTTGAATGCAAAATTTGCTAGAACAATTGGCGGATGCCATGTCACATTTGGAGGGCTCCTGATGTGCCTAAACAGTGGAAAACCCCCACAAGTGACACCATTTTTGAAACTTGAACCCTCAGGGAACTGATATAGTGGTGAGCACATTGAACACTCAGGTGCTTCACAGAAGTTTATAACATTGAGCCGTACAAATAAAAAAAATCAAATTCTCCCGCACAAATATGTTTTTAGCACAATATATTGCATTTTCATAAAGATAACAGGAGTAATTAAATCATACAACTTGTTATGCAATTTCTCCTGAGTACTCTGATACACAACATGAGGGAGAAAATTACTATTTGGGCGCACGGCAGAGCTTAGAAGGGAAGGAGCGGCATTTGACTTTTTGAATGAAAAATTTCTTGGAATCATTTACGGACGTCATGTCCCATTTGGAGAGCCCCTGATGTGCCTAAACAGTGGAAATCCCCCACAAGAAACTAGACCCATAAAGGAATGTATTTAGATATGTGGTGAGCACTTTGAACCCCTAAGTGGTTCACAGAAGCTTATAACATTGAGCCTTGAAAATGATAAAATCACATTTTTCTCACAAAAAATGTTATTTTAGCCCCAATTTTGAATTTTCATAAGGGTAACAGAAGAAATTGGAAAATAGAATTTGTAGGGAAATTTATCCAGAGTAAGCCGATAACTCATATGAGGGAGAAAACTACTGTTTGGGCGATCTGCAGGGCTCAGAAGGGAAGGAGCGTCATTTGACTTTTTGAATATAAAAGTTCCTGGAATCATCAGCGGACGTCATGTCCCATTTGGAGAGCCCTTGATGTGCCTAAACAGTGGAAACCCAACATAAGTGACCCTATTTTGGACCCCTCGAGGAATGTATTTAGATGTATGGTGAGGACCTTGAACTGACAGGTACTTCACAGAAGTTTGTAATGTTGAGCCATAAAAATAAAAAATCACATTTTCCCCACAAAAATGTTATTTTGGCTCCAAATTTTGCATTTCAGTAAAAGAAAAACAGTAACAGAAAAAATTGCACCATACAATTTGTTGTGCAATTTCTCCTGAGCACGCCGATACGCCATATGCGGGGGAATACTACTTTTGAGGCATAGTGCAAAGCCCAGATGAGAAGAGGCACCACATGGATGTTCAGATTTTGCTAGAATGGTTTGAGGGTGCCATGTCACATTGGCAGAGCCCCTGAGGTGCCAGAACAGCAGAAGCGTCTATATGTGAATTCATTTTACAAACTACTCACCAATGAATTCATTTAGTGGTGCAGTGATCATATTGCCTCACAGAATTTTATACTACTGAGCGGTGAAGAAAGAATTAATTACATTACATTTTCAATGTTGTTTTAGCCCCGAGTTTATAATTTTTCTTAGGCCTAATAGGACTTCTTGTACAGCAAACTGATGTACATTTTTTCTTGAGTGCGCCAATACTCTACATATAATTGGGAAATTTTTTTTCAGGCACTGTGCAAAGCTCAGAAGGCAAGGAGAGCCAGAATTTACTGTTATGTTTTGCAGGTGCTATGACCCACTGCGAGAGCCCATGTGGTGCCAGAACAGTAGAACCCAACCATAAGTGACCCAATTTGACAAACTACAGCTCTCAATAAATTCATTTAGGGGTCCAGTGATCATATTGACACTACAGGTGTGTCACATAATTTTATACCATTGGGCAGTAAAGAAAAAATAACTACATTCTTACCCACAAAATTTAGTTTTAGCCAGAGATTTTACATTTTCACACAAGAAGAAGGTAAAAATGGCATAAAAATGTGTCCTACAATTTCTACTGAACGTTTCAATACCCCATATGTGGCAGTGCAGTGCTACTTAGCCATGCGGAGAGACTCGGGAGGAATGGAGCGTTTTTTGCCTCCTGGAGCGCAGATTTTCCTAGAACAGTTTGCGGACTCCATATACAGAGCCCCTAATTGCTAGAAGAGCAAAATTCCCCCTCAAGTGACCTTATTTTGGAAACTTTACCCCTTGGGGAATTAATCTACAGGTGTATTGATGTTTTTGACTCCATGGGTATTTTTCAGAAGCAAGCAGCAATGATTGTTGTCGAGTGAAAATTGCAAACTGCCGTTGTAGTGACCAGTATGCAATCGTGACCAGTACGTTGCAGTCAGCATTACATTATGTCCAGCTCGTGCTTCTGGAGATATGCACCTGTAAGTTAGGCAGGCTCTCATTGCTTCAGAAATGCCTGTGCCACAGGAAAAACTGTGGGGCTCAGAAGGGAGGGAGTTATTTGGATTTGATAGTGATGAATTTGCTGAATTTCTTTTGGCGGGTGAGGAGCCATTTCGCTTTTCCAGAGCCTTTCTACTACCAGTAACGTGGCCCTATGTTTCCAGTAACAGATTAAAGACCTGAGTGGAGACTTGCTTTTTTTGTGGATTGAGATAAAGCTTTTATTTGGAACATTTTGCATAACGTTTGTGATCACAGTTACCCTTGACTCTACGATGACCACTTACTTTTGGGTTTCCATCTAAATCTCTGAATGACATGATTCAGATGAAACCCCCGATGGATCCATTAACTATAATGACTCAGTCTGGCCACTCTTCAGCAATGTCCTTCTTTTCAGAAATGCACAAAACTGTGGCCTACAGCACTTTTATACAATATGCAAAAAAATGTGCCCTCTATCATGCTAAAGCATGTCAATGTGAAACATATGAAATATGAATAGCAGTACGGCTTTTGAATATTAGAAAAAAACATTTTTTGAGACGCTTATTATAAAATTTGACAAATTATATCTGCCCATCAACCATCGTCAATTTGGCCTCAAAAACTGATGGGTCCCTACGTGTTTGAATACCTCTTCTTGGCTGATGTCTGAATTCCTGGCTGAATGTGGACTCCTCTCACAGCAATGCCTGCATTTATGGGTAAGTAGAAAGATGTGGTGATTTTATAACTAAAATCACCACATGTTGGAGGGCGGAGTGCTCGATCAGTAAGAAAACATACAAATGACAAAAAAACTGACTATCACATCCAGACTTGTGTAAATAGGTGCATACCAGGAGAAGCTGCACTTTTATGCAATCCTAAAAAGACAGACACCGCCACAGGTCAAACGGCGTCCACAGTGCCTCCACCTTTCTCATAATAGGGAATCTTCTGCCAAAGGTTCCATCACAACCTTATATTTCAAAGATTAACGTGGAAACTCCTGTGCAAGCGCTCAGCACAGACAGTGGGATAAATGTGCTCCGAACCTTACCATGGTACCATTTTCTGGCACATGATATTTTTTGATGGGTTTCTATTCCAATTTTTTTGAGACAGAATGAACAAAAAACAGCAATTCAGGAATTTTTTGTTTTTTTTATGCTATTCCAAGTTTGGCAAAATTGATAAGGCAGTTTTATTCTTTGCGTCAGAAAGAACGCAGTGATACCTCATTTATATTTTTTATGTTTTGCTGCTTTTACACAATAAAAAGTATTTTATAGAAAAAAAAATTTTTTCTGAAAGCTATAACTTTTTTTATTTCTCCGCTGATGGAGCTGTATGGTTGCCTGTTTTTGTTGGACAAGATGACATTTTTAGCGAAACCATGTTTATTTTCATTCGTCTTTTTGATCACTTTTATTCCACTTTTTGCTCAGCGGAATGATGATAAAGTATTGTTTTTGCCTTGTTCTTTTTATGGGTTAACTAGTGGGACAGTTTTATAGGTCGAGTCGTTGTGGATGCGGCAATACCAAATATTTGTACTTTTATTGTTTAGATTTTTTCATTACAAATATTATTTTCAGATACAATATCTTTTGTTTTTATTATTGTTTTTGTTTTTTTTAATATTTTACAATTATTTGAAAAATTTTTTTACCTTTTTTTAACTTTTTACTTTCTATCACTATGGGACTATAATTTTTTGAAGGCTGATCGCTTGTACATCATAGGGATGCATCAGCTGTACAAACTGTCATCTCTGCACTGATAGAGAAAGTTGCTGATCATGCACTGCGCATGTTCAGCAACTTTCCTAGCTTTGGTGACCCGGATGTCATTATGACGACATGGCGTCACCATAGCAGCGATCGGGACCCAGCGTCACGCCACGGTGTCTTTTAACCAAAGGCAGAGGGACTTTCAGCACTCTGTCAGCTCCCGGAATACTTCGATCACTTTTATTGCAATATTTCGGGTTAAAGTGCCGGATCGGTACATGACCATTCCTGCCACTTAGCGTCAGGTGTCAGCTGATGCACCACCTGTGCTCGCGGTCGATCAAAGTGACATAATAATCCATCCCTGGTCAAATAGGCCCAGGAACATGGACAGATTATTGCATCTGATGTCAGAAAGGGGTTAAATGTTCCCTTATAACCAAGTCATTATACAGGAAAAAATATTTCTTAACATTTTTTTCCTGTAAAAAGCCATTTCTCCTCGGTTTGGAATGTTTTATTGTCAGTCCTTAAAGTGGAGTAAAAGTGTAACATCATTGTTCTCAGCAGCGATCCTTCCAGGGGTCTTCCCAATGCTGTTCTCCTTCTATTTAGCACCAGTCCTTGTTTTTTAGATATGCAGCAGATACAGACTTATTTGTGTGCAGGAGGAGTTTACACTTTTCTGACAGTAGATGCCGATGTTGTTACTGTTATATGCCTAGTTGAATGTAATGCATATACTTGTACTTTGGTTTCACTCTCTCTCTGGTAAAAGGTCCTTCAGTCTTCCTGTTATGCTGTATTAAGATGCTGACGTATGTACCTCATGTTCTGAGAAGATAAAACCTGAATTACCTCATATAATCTACTCTCACAAGTTTCTTCTGCGACCAAACTATTCGACAGTCCCATCCATTTTATCATTTTTAGTGCCCCAAGACCTCTTTGTAGGGTCTGCCAAAAAAAAGCTTGGATTTCTCATTGACTCCCATTATACTCGTTACTTGTAATGAGCATGAGAGTATTAGGATAAAAATATATCAATACTCATAATTTTGTTTATATAATAGACACCAAAATAGTGAAGGGTACGGAATTAACCCAGAAGCAATGGAGAATGGTGCAGGGAAAGGATTAAAATAATGGTCACTAAAAAAATATAGATTGACGATAAATTATATAAGTATCATGGAAAGATAAAGCATTGGACAATCATAATCTAATCTATTTAATAAAAAACAATTGGTTCGAGGGTGTAGAAATTAACCCAGGAACAATGAAGAAGAGGGAGGGAAAAGGTTTAAAACCATGGCTTATTAAAAAAATATATAGCTTTATTATAAACCCTGAATGTATGGTGAAGGAATATAGCATTGGACATAGTTCCTGGACCAGGGATATGATTTACTAAGAAGCATACCTGAAAGCAAAGCATGCCTGTCTACCATTGTTGCATTATTGGCTACAGCATTTTGGTGTAGAGGGAGATTGAAAATTGATTAGAATTTAATTAAAAAATTTCTAAAAATCATAGAAGTTTTGCTTACCTGTTTTGTAAGACCATTATTTTTACTGTAAATAAAAATTTGGGGGTACAGCATCTGATGTACAGTACATTCCTCAAGAAGGACCCAGGATTAGCTGTATGTGAAGGGATGGTCATGTAGGGTAAAATTTGTTATTAAAAAAAATGATGGGCTTTGATGACTCCCACATTTATTTCAGTCTCATCTTCTTCCTCATTTTAGTGAAATTATTATTATTGAAGTGTACCAACTGTACGAATTCAGCCAGTAGGACCAGTTTTGGTCCCCTGCACAGGATAAAAATTAATTAATGCAATTTACTTCAACAAAATTCTAAATTTTTGTATAAATAATTATATTTGGTGGTTGGTTTAAGTTTCCACATAGAAAACTGCATAGTCTTTTGCTTCTGCCCAAGACTGGGAACACAAAAGGCTTTTTTAATGTTTCTTTACTTATACTTTCTGTATTCACTAAGAAACAAATATTAGGTAGCTTAGGAGACAGAAGGATGCTGTTCAGTGGTGTCAGATACATGTTGTAGAGGAAACAAATCGATATTTAACTGTTACATTTACAAGGCATCACTTCGTTAAGGATTTCAGGTACTAGAGAATTGAATTTACATTGGTAATGGCTTATAATTCTGACAATTAAGTATCTATTGCCTTTGCTTCAGGTACAGCATCATAATTCTCCAATCCTGGTTATTTATTCAGCAGTGTGATTTGTTTGAAGTAAGTCAAATGAATAGAGAGGGTGTTCACTTGAGCAATAGATTCTTGACTCTCAGTGCCATACAAAATTGATGATAAGACAGACACACAATGTCATTGTCACAAGAATGGACAGTCGGGATCCTGAATACATTGTTTTGAAAATGCATGGTCATGGTCAATTAAGCTTGAAGCCTTCTTCATAAAATTTTGGACTTCTATAACAATAATTGTCTGAAGAAGAAAAGGTGAGCTCCATAATGAGTCCTATGTCATGCCAGCAGTAAAGTATCCTGCGATCATTTATGTATGGGTTTGCATTCTGTTCAATGGAGTTGGTAACTCACAGTTTTACCTAACAACACTGCCATGAATAAAGAGCAACTTCTGACAAGGATCCAAGGCTTCATGGAACACCATGTCTAAAGGAAAAAGTGACAACGAAGTTGCTCGGTGAACTAAACATTGAATTTTTGTGTCTTTGGCCAGGAAACTCACCAGATATTAATCCCATTCGGATCCTGTGGTCAATGCTTAACCCCTTAGTGACAAGCCATTTTGCAGCTTAATGACTAGGCCAATTTTTACAATTCTGATCACTGTCATTTTATGAGGTTATAACTCTGGAACGCTTTAACGGATCCCGCTGAATCTGAGAACGTTTATTCGTGACATATTGTACTTCATGATAGTGGTAAAATTTATTCGATATGACTTGTGTTTATTTATGAAAAAATGGAAATATGGCAAAAAATTTAAAAATTTTGCAATTTTCAAAATTTTAATTTTCATGCCCTTAAATCAGAGAGATATGTCACACAAATTACTTAATAAATAACATTTCCCACATGTCTAATTTACATCAGCACAATTTTGGAAACAACATTTTTTTGTTAGGAAGTTATAAGGGTTAAAAATTGACCAGCGATTTCTTATTTTTGCAAAAAAATTTACAAAACCATATTTTTTTGGGGTCACATCACATTTAAAGTCACTTTGAAAGCTATGCATGACAGAAAATACCCAAAAGTGACGCCATTCTAAAAACTGTACACCTCAAGGTGCTCAAAACCACATTCAAGAAGTTAATTAACCCTTTTACGTGCTTCACAGGAACTGAAGCAATGTGGAAGGAAAAAATTAACATTTAACTTTTTCTGCAAAAAATTTACTTCAGAACAAATTTGTTTTATTTTCTCTAGTGTTAAAAGACAAAAATGAAACACAAAATTTGTTGTGCAATTTCTCCTGAATACGCCTATACACCATATGTGGGGGTAAACCACTGTTTGGGCGCATGGAAGAGCTCAGAAAGGAAGGAGCACCGTTTTGGATTGCAGACTTTGATGGAATGGTCTGCGGGCTTCATGTTGCATTTGCAAAGCCCTTGATGTGCCTAAACAGTGGATACTCCCCACAAGTGACCACATTTTGGAAATTAACCCCCTAAGGAGCTTATCTGGATGTGTGGTGAGCACTTTAAACCCCAAGTGCTTCACAGAATTTTTTAACGCAGAGCTGTGAAAATAAAAAATCATTTTTTCACAAAAATGTTTTCACCCCCAAATTTTTACTTTCACAAGGCTAACAGGAGAAATTTGACACAAAAGTTGTTGTGCAATTTGTCCTGAGTATGCTGATACCCCACATGTGGGGGTAAACCACTGTTTGGGTGCATGGCTGAGCTCAGAAGGGAGGGAGCACCGTTTGACTTTTTAAACGCAAAATTGGCTGAAATCAATGGTGGCACTATGTCGCATTTTGAGACCCCCTGATGTAACTAAACAGTGGAAACCACCAAATTCTAACTCCAACTTTAACACCAACACACCCCTAACCCTAATCACAACCCTAACCACAACTCTAACCTCAACACACCTCTAACCCTAATCACAACCCAAACCATAACCCTAACCACAAACCTAACCCCAACACACACCCTAACCCTAATCCCAACCCTAACCATAATCCCAATCATAAACCCAACCCTAACCCAATCCCTAACCCTAAAACTTTAGCCCAACTCACTTTAGCCTAACGCTAGCCCTAAAACTTTAGCCCAACTCACTTTAGCCTAACCCTAACCCAAAAATTTAGCCCAGCTTACTTTAGCCTAACTCTAACCCTAAAAATTTAGCCCAACTCACTTTAGCCTAAACCTAAAACTTTAGCTCAACTCACTTTAGCCTAAGCCTAACCCTAAAACTTTAGCCCAACTCACTTTAGCTTACGCCTAACCCTAAAACTTTAGCCCAACTCACTTTAGCCTAACCCTAACCTTTAAACTTTAGCCCAACACACTTTAGCCTAACCCTAACCATAAACTTTAGCCCAACTCACTTTAGCCTCACTCTAACCCTAATCCTAAACCTAAAACTTTAGCCCAACTTACATTAGCCCAACTCTAACCCTAACCCTAAAACTTTAGCCCAACTCACTTTAGCCTGACTCTAATCCTAACCCTAAAACTTTAGCTCAACTCACTTTTGCCCAACTCTAACCCTAACCCTAAAACTTTAGCCCAACTCACGTTAGCCAAAAACTAATGGAAAAATGGAAATAATAACATTTTCTTCATTTTATTATTTTTCCCTAACTAAGTGGGTGATATAAGGAGGGTTTATTTACTATTTTAATTTATTTTGATCACTATGATAGCATTTATCACAGTGACCAAAAGGAACCAATAGGAAAAATCTTCCTATTGTTGACAGGTTCCGGCTGGCAGATCGTGGAGGGCGTACTGCACCCGCCATTTTCTGACTGGAAGAAGATGGCGGCGCCCACCGGAGGAGGCAGGAGGGCCCGAGGACCACTGGGAGGTACAGGGGGCATCGCGGGCCCTATTTGATGTGCGATCACATCAGAGGAGAGAGAAATAAATGGCACATCTGATTTTTTTTTTTGCGGTTTGCCGTTATACCGTTAATAACAGCGATCGCAACCCCGGGTTGGTAAAAACCGACCCGAATCATGTTCTCTAGGGTCTCGGCTACCCCCGGCAGCCGAGACACCAGAGAAAATTGCCCACCCGGCAGATCGGGGCGGGTGCATTGTGCAAGCGCCCATTTTCTGAGAAGAACATTGCAGCACCCATTGCAGGAGGCAGGGGGACCAAGGACCAACGGGAGGGTATTGGGGGGATCAGGGACCCTACTTCTTTCTCCTCTGATGTGCGATCACATCAGAGGAGAGAGAAATTAACTGGAACATTGGATTTTTTTGTTGTTGCAGTCGTCGTTATAGGGTTAATAACAGTGATCGCAACTCCAGGGTTGATAAAAACCAAACCAAATCATGTTCTCTGGGGTCTCGGCTACCCCCGGCAGCTGAGACCCCGGAGAAAATCCGACTTTGGGGGGCGCTATACACTTTTTGTCACCAGCAAAGCACCCCCACACCATCACACCACCTCCTCCATGCTTCACGGTGGGAACTAGGCATTTAGAGTCCAGCCGTACACCTTTTCTGAGTGCAAGGCAGTAATCAAAGCAAAAGGTGGCTACTTTGAAGAACCTAGAATATAAGACATATTTTCAGTTGTTTCATACTTTTTTGTAAAGTGTAATGTATAATTCCACATGTGTTAATTCATAGTTTTGATGCCTTCAGTGTGATTCTACAATTCTCATAGTCATGAAAATACAGAAAAATCTTTGAATGAGAAGGTGTGTCCAAACTTTTGGTCTGTACTGTATATAATGTTTTTAACACCCCATCTTTGAAAGGTTAAAGAGAAAGTGGCAGAAATGGAAGGAGTAATAGCAAACATTGTTAGATCTAAGCAGATTTTGCTTTTGAGGCCAATCGGTTGGCAGTGATCGTGATGGAAAAGTATCGAGAAAGAGAGCGCATCCTGCATCGGCGGTGACGTCTTTGGATCCACCTGATCACAGCACAGCGAATGAAACATGGGGGCTACTAGATGCTTTATCTGGATTTGAGGGCAAACCCCAAAAAGTTTTATAATTATGTACGAATGAGAGCGGAAAGTTTTGATTTCTTGGTGGAACCACTTGGAGAAGAAATCAGGACAAAAGACACGTACTGCCGCTTCTCCAAATCTCTGGCAGAACGTCTGATGGTTACTCTCCGGTAAGCCATTTTTATTGTTTCCCCTCCTGCAGCCTTATAACTGTAATGTTGCTGCTGGCAGTTTGTATTAATTATTGTCTTTGCCTTTTTCTACAGATTCCTTGCAACAGGAGAATCCCTTTCATCACTACATTTCCAATTTAGGCTTGGGATTTCCACCATATCTGGGATTGTGACACAGAACTGCCAGGCACTGTGGGACTGTTTACAGGAGGAGTACTGTATATCCCACAGCCAACAACAGAGAGGTGGCTGGAGATTTCCAAAAAATTTGTTTAGATTTGCCAGTTTCACAATTGCTTGGGTGCAGTTGATGGGAAGCACATAAGGATCGTGAAACCAGCTGCATCTGGATCTGAATATTTTAACTATAAAAAATATTTTTCCATTGTGCTTATGGCAATAGCAGATGCACAATGCAACTTTATTGCTGTGGATATAGGGGCCTATTGTTAGGGTTCGAGTTCCCGCTGCTGCACAAGGGGAGTCTCAAAACAGTCCCGCTGCGGTCTCCATTCATCTCCGGCCGCAGTGGAGCCTGCTCAGCAGAGACGTCGGTCCAAGCGTCTTGCCCACTCCAGTACTGTGCAGTGACTTGCTGCTGCCTTTCCTGGATCTGCTATTATAGCCAGTGTTGGAGCAGACGTCTTTGGGACAAAGTCCTGTTTTTTCCCTTCTGAGCATGCCCAGAGTGAGATCTCTCATTGGAGATCAGGGGTCACATGCTCAGGTACTGCAGCAGCTCCTACTGGTCCGCCAGGAAGGCCCTGCGATTACTGGTGTTCTGGAACAAGTTTCATTGGTCCTTGTTTCTGGCAGGTCCTGTAGCTGTTGCTATAAAAGGGTAGCATGGCTGGGCCGCCATACGCTAATATCAACCATTGTATGCTATGCGCCAGTGTGGTCATGCGTGTGTGTGGTTAGGGACCCGGCTGAAATAAGCCACTAGAATGCCGACTTAATCGGTGAGGAGTTTGGTATGGTAGCTGGTCAGGGTCGGTGTCCTAGATGCCCTAGATTACCGGCATAACCGGTGAGGAGTTTTGATTGCCGTATTCAGGGTCTGGCGTTCAGACGCCATAGATTGCGGGTGACTCCCGCGAGGACATTAGCACACGATCACGCTTTATGTACGCTTAGCACTTAACTGTGTACCTGAAAGCCTGTCAGGACACAGTACTTTCTCTCAGCGGCCCTGTGACGTAACAGGGTTCGCTTTCGACGCTAGACAGCGCCCTAGCGTGTTTTCTTTGCGACTCAGTTGTGTCTAGTGAGTTCGCACACATCGCCATATAGCGCTGCAGCTCTCCTTCTAGCGGCTCTGTGGATTAACAGAGTTCGCACTTATTGCCGCAGCGCATTACGGCGTTTATGTTGGCGACTCTGCGGGATAACAGAGTTTGCTTCTCGTGCCATTTTTACTAGCAGCAGGCTCCGCTTGCACGGTGGACCCCGGGCTGCGAACGCACCTCTACTTTATATATTTGGTGCGTTCCGCAGACCCTTAACACCTATGGCCGCTCCAATTATTCACAGATGTTTAAAATGTCAGCAATGGGGCGTCATCTATACGGAGACACATTCGAAATTCCTCCTCCAAGACCACTCCCTGGAACATCTGGGTCAACAATGCCATTTGTATGTGTTGGTGATGAAGATTTTCAAACTTTCCAAACATCTGCTGAAGCCATACGGCAGTAGTGGCTTGATGCCAACGAAAAGAGTGTTCAATTATAGGTTAACACGAGCCTGAAGAGTGGTGGATTGTGCTTTCGGCATTCTAACATCAAAATGGTGGAGTGCTGATGACTGCAATTAAACTGAAGACTGAGACTGTGGATGAGATGGTGAAGGCTTGTGTGGAACAGGTTGCAATGGATGACTGTTGTGAATGTTTTGGAAATGAATTCTGAGCAGAAGCTCCCTCTGGTGGTCACAAACAGTACTGAACCATTTAATGAGGATTGGCAATCAGGAATCACAGATTGGCTTGATATAAGGGAGGTTCCCTCTCATCATGGTTGCCGGTGTTCAATTGATCTTGTCTCAACTGTGGTTCCTGGTTCACTTGGAAGCTTGCTGAGTCTTGCCTCTTCTTCTGCTTTCAGATAAGATATTTTCTGTTTTGTTTTTTGTGCTTTCCATTTGCATATTTCTCTGCATTTTTGTGAGGTTAGCCAGGTCCCCCCCCCGGGGGGGATTGGGCTCCTCTCAGTTCCGCTGGAGCCACTGTTATTTGTTCATTTGCCTTTTTCAGTTTTTTCAGTGGCTGCGGCTTAGTTTTGTTACACCAGAGAACTGATTTAGGTGGTAGAGGTCGTGTGATCTCAGGTGTTTTTGCAATCAGTAGCGTTGGCATTTTTTAGGGTTTTTCTGGATTGCAGTGAGCATCCTTTCTATCCTTTTCTGTCTAGGCAGATTGGGCCCCAGCGTTTGCTCATACTATTTTCTGTCTGTGTCTGTATTTCCTCTTGTCTAACCACCATTACATGTTTGGGGGCTTCCTATGTTCTTTGGGGATCTGCTCCAGGGCAGATAGCTTTCCTCTTTCTATCTTTAGGTGTAGTTAATCTCTCAGGCTGTGAAGAGGCGTCTCGGACCAACGTAGGAACGCTCCACGGCTGCCATTAGTTGTGGTGGTTAGTCAGGGTACTGCAATCCAATAGATTCCAACCTCTCTGGTGTATTGCCGTTTTTGCCTGCTCTCCTCAGCTACCAAAACATAACAGATGACTATGTGTTTGAAACCACCTTGCGTGATTATCAAAATATCACTTTTCAGAGTGCTGTGGCAGTTTCAAGAATGAGGGACAAATTTGCTGAGTACTTTATGTCACCTGAAGGAAGAGTTGAATGGCAGGATGAGATGGTTTGATATCTTTGGCTTGTGATATAATGTATGATTGATTACCAAACATATTGCTGTTTTCATAGTTGTGATTATACCATGATTTGTGTATTAACCAAAGTTTTGTACCTTGATACCCACAGTTGTGTATGTTTTGTTATTTTTCACCAAGTTTTGTACCTTTACACCAAGTTTTGTAAGTTTTTTACCGTTTACACAAAGTGTTGTAACTTATCATAAAAAAAAGGCAAGGCAACATGTTATTTTGAAACTAAAAACTGATTTTATTTTCAAAATATTTATAAATTTGTATAGTGTGGGGAGGAGATATTATCGGAGAGGCTGACAGGGCGGACCACGTCTATAGTGGGGGACTGGAAACCGGGTTGGTTTAGGTCAGAAGTGGAAGGGTTGGTATAATGAGGTTGAGCGGGGAGCACAGGTTGGGCAGGGAGTGGAGGTATGGATGGTGTAGGTGTGACTTGGTACAGGGAAGGTGTTGGTGGTATCTGGTATGGTGAAGGTGTCGGGAAAGGAATGTAACGGGAAGGAAGGTACAATGGAAGGCTGAATGGGGAAAAATTGGAACAATGAATGAGTGGGAGTGGGATGAGAAGGGACAGTGACTGGAGGGGGGTAGGTGTGGGAGGAACTTTCGAGGCAGGTGGAGGGGCTTGGAAGGTGACCTACGCTAGAGCAACCAAGCAGCCTTGCATTACAAGCATCTGCTGATCAGGAGTTAGCTTTTCCATGCGCTCGAGTACTGTCTGAAAAAAGCAATGATTCGCACTTGCTTGCATCTGATTGCATCCTATCCAGACGACTGCTTATTTCAAGTATGCTTTTCTGCATGAGGTTGAAACCAGCAGTCATTTGCTCGGCTAAAAGCTTTATCGAGATCTGGAAGTATGCATTCAGATGCAAGAACTCGGGCACATAGCTAATTTCCTGACTTCTCTGGCGCTGCAGTCCAGAACCCAAAGGAGTTCTAGAGGTGGCGGCAGTGTCAGGGGGGTGGGGTAAAGGGAACGCCACCTCGTCACCAGCAGCTTCATGTGAAGAAGTCTGCAATGATGCTCCAGCGCTGGTGGATGGAGCCAAGGGATCATATGTGAGGGAAGGTGCGGAGGGGTTGGTCTCTCGACCTGATCCCCGGTGGCGGATTCCTGTGGGATCGCTCCAGAAGGGTTCAACTCGGCTGCAGGCTTCCGAGTGCTGCAGACAGTGCTGTCAAAGGAAACAATAAAAATAATTAATATATTGATATTGCATTTCCCTGGCTGAAACAAAAAAAAATGGTTAGACATGCAAACATTTTGACTTAGTGAATGGGGTGTGGAATATTTACCTTCTGATCACCATCGTCGACCAGAGGAATGACAGGGCTCTTGCATTTTTGTAGCGGTTCCTGCGTCCTCCTGATCCACTCGGGGCCTGCATCTCCTTGTTGAACTTCCTCTTGAAGCGATCCCGGAGTGACCACCATCGCTTCACAATCCTGTCACCTGTAAAGTGAAAGCACAAATTGTTTAGTATACAACATATTACATCCTGTAACATAAATTACTGAACTGTGAATACTTATGCGCTTGATCCTTGGCTTAAGGTCCAAGGCCCTCCCAGTCTTCTACAACTGTAGAACAAACCTCCTCCCAGAGCCGGCGGGTCATCACTTGGTCAGCATGGCGGCGGTCCGCCATGTTCCACAGCGGCTCCCGCTCTCTTACCTCATTGATGAGGAGGTCCATATCCAGGCCTGCCTCCTCACCATCAGAGTCAGGAGCACACTGTGATGCCTGTGAAAAAGAGAAAAAAAAATACACTCAAATCATCCACATGAACTAAAAAACAAACAAAAAAAATTACTTACTCTATGCTGACCGATGCGACGCTCAACTCGATGACTCTGGGAGGTGCTTGGAGGACCTGTAGGCCAAGCCCCGGATTTTGAAGACTATAATAAATAACAGAAAAACAGTTATTTGCTTGGATGGAGGCATATGCATTGTGTGTGCTGTGATGTCTGTTTGTTATGTTTGGTGTAGTGTGATATCTGTGAGGATCTGTGTCTGCGAAACTTACACTCTGCGCCCGCTCCTGGCATCTTCACCCCGTCTGTCTCCTTCTGGAAGCCCCTCTGCTTCAGCTTCCTGTGAAAACAGAATTAATGCATAAAGGGTTACAAAAACTGTTGCCATCAGAAAAAATAAAAATAAAAATTTTAATTACCTCAGTTCGCCGACGCTGTGAGGTTGGGCTCCCAGAAAAAGACATTGTGACTATAGAAGGATCTGCAAGTATAAAGAAAATTGTTAGCTGCTGTACAAATTAGGCCGGGGTCACACTGGCAACAAAATCGGACGACTGCAAAGCGATGAAATGTCGCATTGCAGTCGGACCAATGTTAATCTATGGAGCAGCTCCCAGTATCAGATTTTTTGTGGTCCGTTTTATATGTGCGACTGCAATGGCAGCATGCTGCAATTGTCACCGATTGTGGGTCGACAATCGCCAATGCAAGTCTATGGGTGCGATGAAAAATCGGATTACAAACGGACCGCACGTGTGACTTGCGATTAAATCGCACGACTCTTCCAGGTGACAGGAAATTGCATCAGTAATTGTCAGGAAGGCTTCACATGCTAATTAGGCTACCAGATATCAAATCAAAACAGGAAAACGCCTCCACCGAGTCCTGAACCATGGGCACACATATTAATGTTGAAATGTTGATAGTTCTGGTTCAGGAGAGGCCAGAACTTTGGGACCAGCGAGATGCCTATTACTCCAACAGGTCGCGCAAGAAGGCGGCTTGGAGGAGAATATGTTGCCAAATGTTCCCTGATTTTGCCAACAGATCTAGGGAGGACCAAGAGCTCATAAGTAAGTACAATAATTACAAGCCTACAAACATTTTGTTATTGCTCTGTATGTGCCAACAACAATGTGATATAATTTACTTCTGGCCTTATATTGTCCCAAACCTAAATTACTATAAAACGCTTTACAATGTTTAAAGCCACATTGTTATGTGACTGCAGAAACAACATCCCAATATTCACATCCATCAGTAATGGTCGCCTACTTAGGGTGTAAAATGTTTGTAGCCACCTTGAGCACACATGAAATGTGTAGGTCATGTACTTAATCTGTGTCCCTTCTATTAAGGCCAAAGCTCTGGGCCAAAGTTATGCAACTTGTTCTTACACATACCTCATACACCTATGTTTCTAGGCATGTACCCTTTTACTATGATCATGTTAGTTTGCCACCATACAACTTTTGTGGTGTTGTGTACACATAACAGCTCAAACAAATAGAATGTTGATGGTGATAGGTACAGATTTCTTAAGTGTTTTAGAAGGCCATATAAGTAATGTCATTGTTATTTTTGTGTGTCATTTTGCAGTGACAGATGTCACAAGGCGGTGGCTCAGCTGTCGTGATTGCTACCGCAGAGAGAGGCAGCTGAGGGCATGCAGTGGGGCATCAGGAAGCAGCAAAAGGAAATATGTGTACTTTGATCGCCTCAATTTTCTTGCGCCGGTTATGGATCTGCGAGCGTAAGTGCATGTCTGTAGAAAGCCTATTACTGGTTTTGATATAAAATATTAATTGTGTTTTTTGTTTTCCTCTATAGCACGGACTCTAACCTTACAGAGAGAGAGACACTGCTTCAGACTCGGAGGCAGTAATAGACCCCATGGGGGATGTTGTTGCGGAGGCTGGCCCTTCCTCGGCAGCTACCTCATCCAGCCAAGCAGCACCACAACTACCACCACCAGCAGCAGAGGAGTCGGAAAGCCTACCTCCACAGCAAGAAGACAATCCCCTGAGCAGCAGCCCTACTAGGCCTCAGGATGTGTCTTAGCCACCTTCCGTCATTCCACGGCGAGCCAGGCGCAGAATAGAAGGAGTTGGTTCTGGCACAAGGAGGCAGGTGGACAGAGGAGTTCTTGACTATTTGTCCAATGCTGCAGATGATGATGGGGAGGAGGCATTTGGACGCAGTCTTGCCCGCTACCTCAGGGCTATTCCACGTGAGCACAGACTGCGGACCAGAGGTGCTCTACAAATTGTTCTGGATGCAGGCACCCCACCAAATGATCCCAACACTGTATTAGATTTTCTCGAAAGGTGGCAGCTTTCATCAGAAAATCTACTACGGTTGTTGGGAAGCCAGCGAAGAGAGTCTGCTTCAGCCTCTTAACCTCCTCCTCATCATCAACCTCCTCCTCCACCTCCTCATTGTGTCCCACAGATACCAACTCCTCCTCCACAACCTCCTTCCTACCAACCTGTACCGCACAAGTACAACAGATGGGACAGAGTGGCCATTCCCAATATGCCCACTTGAACATACCCAATGTTGTAGGCTGGCCACAACATGAGTATGGTCGACATGGGTATATTGGGGGGTAAAGTCAAAGTGGGCAGCCCAATACTTATGACTACCCACACCTGTTTCCCATGTTCCTCTACCCAAACCTCCATCAGGATCCAGCCAGAAAAACACAACAAACAGGGCATTCTGCCATCACTCACGGTGACACACTGGCTGTAGATCAGTCAACCCAACCCACACAACCTGGCCCTCCACCTTCACCACCCCCCACCTACCATAACTTGTAGGTCATATTTATGGACTCAATTGTTGGAGTCCTTTGTTATGTTGTTTACATTTGTGACTTTGTACATTTTCTTTCACAAATGTTATTTAGCCCTTTGGACATATTTGTCCAGTATGCCTTTTTTGATAGCGACAAAAAAAAACAGAAATTATAAAAAGTGTTAAGTCGCATTGGTTGTATGTTATTATTATTATACCTGATGGGCTGGGAAACGTAGAACCAACATGAGAATAAAAACACCACTACAACAACAAGGAGGTAAATCAAAATTGGTTTATGGGACAACTAAATAAGTACACTACATAGATAATGCCTCCTCTTGCCAAGGAGTAGCACCCTCAGGGGAAACAAAATAATTAGTCAACACATCACGTACTTTTAGGCCAGAAGGTGGACGACGGGGATGGATGAGTGGTCTCATAGGCATAGACACATTACCAGACCCAAGGTCAGCCACATCAGGTGAGGAGCATTCATGCATTCTACAGAAGTTATGTAGGACCACACATGCTTTTACGACCACATTAACATTAGCTTCACTCAGTTGAATGGCTGATTGCAGTATCTGCCATTTAGCACACAGAATACCAAAGGTGCACTCCACCAGGCGTCGTGTACGTGAAAGGCGAAAATTAAAGATTGAAATACCAAAAAATCACACTGGCGCAATCCTAAAAAAGAAAAATGAGTGCATATACGTATGAACAAAAGACAATGAGGTGTCCTGTTTGCTATACGGACTCCTGGGGAAGCAGCTGGGGTTAAATTAGCCCCTGTGTACTGATGGCTAAAAAGAGGAAAGAACCGAGATAATAACAGATAATAACCCCTTCGCTTCCAAAAAGGAGCAGTGAAAAATAGTGCAATGTGAGAACTGCTATAATGCTGACACTGGTGCGAGCTGTAATAAATATATACTTGTAAGGGTTAATGGTAACTTACTTGGCTCGCATATGCTGTGTCATGCTTCCAGTGCGGGGGGGCCCGTCAATGATTAATGCAGAGGCTCAGATAGCGTAGATAGTCCGATCTGGGAAGTTACAGGATCTTGGCTCCTGTGAACTGTGCTGGCTTTTGAAGTGTAAAAATCCGTCAGAGTTGTATCTAAAGGTGCCGTGGGCTTGAATGGTTAGGTGTGGGCTCAGGAGATCCTGCAAGGGAGCGTCCTCCCTGACAAGCAGGAGAACTCCTGAGCTGCTGTGCAGCTGGGGCGATACCGAGCGGCTGCCTCCGGCCGAGAGGAGCCGCTTACAGGAAGCAAAAGGAATGGGGAAGGAGCGGGTGACGTCACCGCAGTACGGGAGATGGGATGGGTCAAGATTGTATCCAACGCGTTTCAAAGGCTCTCAGGCCTTCTTCATCAGGGATCCCTGATTAAAGATTCTCCGCCGATGGTTCAGATTGCGACGGGGATATGGCCTCATAACATGACGTGTCAATTGAAACGCCTTATCCGCTACAAGAACATAAGGCACTGGTTCCAGATTGCAGTCTGTAAGTTGACGTGGTGGTGGTAGGTTCAATTGGTTATTGAGTAGCCGCCGACCCATAATGGAAGAATTGAAGACTCTGGAGTCTCCAGTCCTTCCATAGGCCCCAATGTCTACAATTATAAACCTGTACTGAGTGTCGACCAAGGCCAACAACACTACAGAAAAAAATTATTTATAATTGTAGAATTGGGAGCCTGAGTTCGGCGGCTTACGCACACGAATGTGCTTCCCTTCCAGTGCTCCTATACAGTGTGGAAACTGGCACGTTTCTTGAAATCAACTTGCAATCTGCAACCAGTCACACATTTTGGCCTCCGGCATGACCTCTTTATGTAGTCTGGACCAAATTTCAACACAAGTACAGCGGACAATGCCTGAAATGGTGGATTTCACAATTAAGAACTCTAAGTGCAGAGCAGCGTATGACAGGCCAGTGGAAAGGATCCTGCAAAACACAAAGAAAAGAAAACATGTACACATCAGCACAGCAAACAAGAAGCACAGCATTCCCAACACTTACAATGGCTCACTTTGTCAAAGCATGCATGCACTAAATGCTACTAGAAGGCATGCCTTCTGTGGGTTACACACAAGCAAATAATTACGATGGGTAAGCGTTAGAAAAACATTACTGACAATAAGTTAACAATAAGTCTGGTACAACACTAGGAAAGTAGCTATGTTGTGTAAAACATCATCAACATATCGTTGACACACATACCGTAATGTTAGGAGAAGCCGTTAGTCTGCAGAAATAGCTGGTCGCATCCTGGTGTCCTGAAATGTGATCCCAGGGCGCACAATCTCCAGCAACTTATCGAAGGTAGCAAGGCTCATTCGACAATATTGAAAAAACTTGCGGGCATGGCTACGCAGCGACGAATATAGACAGTGGAAATGGCCTTTACTAATCCTTCGGGTCAAAAGTGGATGGACCCACATTCTTCTGTGGCTTCTGGGATCTGCAATCACAGGATATGGCTCCCCAAACCGTCGAGATATAACCCAATTGAACACCACACGCTTAGTGGTAGTAAATATCAGTCTGTCGCTCATGTTTGCGAGAAAGCTGCAAGAAAGCACTAAGCACAAATAACCAAATGAGACCAGTGCAGAGGTGGGAGGGTCACACCTGTTGGAGACCCCTTAAATATGGGTATGCCTGATGATTTAAATTAGTATCAGGCCTCAAAACTGTTATTTGTCCATTTTGGTAAGCTGCCACAAAAAAAAATCGCTATTCGGATGTAAATCGGATGTTACACGTACGCTCAGATGCGACTAAATCGCATCCTCCCCGGAAAATCGGATGACAGACGGATGGATGTTCATGACATTTTTGTGCGATAATCGACCGACTAAAACGGTCCGATTTTTTAGATGTTGTGTGTGACCCCAGCCTTATACTGATGTGTTGTCCACTTTTCGAAAAAAAACTAGTAGCTCTATAGCTATTGGATTTCAACCCCTCCCCAACATAAAAAAACCTCTATGCCCCCCCAAAACAAAAAATTCAAAGTACTTCAGTAGCTTTCTAACCACCCCCTCTGTAATTTAATGATTACTATCCTCCTTCCAATTTGATATGCACGATGCGCAAGCAGCCAAAACCTCCACCTCCTGTATTTCACAAAAAAAACAACATATACCTTGTTAACACCTACCCTCCTTCCAACTTTAAAAACCTAAACCCCCACTTAAAAATCTAGTGACCACAGAGGCAATGTTTTAAAAAACAGATAAAATTTGAGATAACCAATCTATGCATTCCCCATTTGTGTACACCTCCAACCCCTCTGTATTGCATGTTGTGCATTCCTGTATGACTTTATACCCACAATTTTAAAGTGACCTTAGTTAAATGATACTATGGACAGTTTTTGGAACATGTTTTTATTAATTTTTTTTTTTACTTTTTTAACTTTCGCTGACAGCTACGCTGCTCTTTATTTTAAATACAAGTACAGTAAAGGAAAAAAAACAAAAAACACATGGCTGGACACACACACGCCGAAGTCACACTAGCATATAGGCCGCAGTCACACACACGTCGCAGTCACACACACACATATAGGCCGCAGTCACACACTCACATATGCTGCAGTCACACACAAGCCGCAGTCACACACACACATAGGTTGAGGTCACACCACACATGCCACAGTCACACACAAGCTGCAATGACACACACACACATAAGCCGCAGTCACACACACACATAGGCCGAGTTCATACACACACATGCCACAGTCACACACAAGCTGCAGTGACACACACACACAGGCCGCAGTCACACACACATGCCGCAGTCACACACACATGCCACAGTGACACACAAGCTGCAGTGACACACACACACACATAGACCGCAGTTACACACACATGCTACAGTCACACACAAGCTGCAGTGACAGACAAACACATAACTGCAGTCACACACACATATGCTGCAGTCACACACAAGCCACAGTCACACACACGCCACAGGCACACGCTGGCAGGACTCATACTGGCTGGCAGTACTCACGCTGGCTGGCTTGCTAGTTTTGCTGGCTACTCTTGCCAGCTCGCTGGCAGCGGTGATGCTGGCTGTCCAAAGTCTTGCTGGCACATTGAGAATTGAAGCTACCTGGCAGGTTTATATAGATTTGGGGCTGTCTGGCCAATTAACAACAATTTGGAGCATGCTCAGTTCAAAAAATTGGATCCGTCTCTGGATTCTGTCATTTGACGGACAGCGACGGATCCTGCGCCCATAGGCTTCCATTCTAGCCAACGACGGAAGGCGCAGGATCTGTCGCTATCTATCGTTTTGACGCAGACAAAAAACGTTACTTTGTCCGTCGTCTCCAGACGACGGACAAACAAATTCCAATGGATCAAGTGCACGACGGACGAAACGTGCGACCATCCGTCACAATCTGTCGCTAATGCAAGTCTATGAGAAATAAACGGATCCAGTGTCTTCAAATGCAGGATCCATTTTTTTCTCAAAACAACGGATTTCGACTGACGTCGAAAAACTGATGTGTGAAAGAGGCCTTACAGATATAACAAACAAATCCAAACATTAGCCTTGAGGGCTTTCCAACTTGCCGAACTGCTTGAACAGCCTATTTCAGCCAAATTGGAGGATTGCACACTTCACTGCAGATGAGTCACATGCAAACACATTTGTAAACATGCACTGCCTATTCAATTGCACACTTGCTCCGTTCATTCTCCACCCACACAAGCAAATGATACACCATTTGAAAGGTCAAATGACCTGCAGGTGGCAGCACACTACCCCAAAGCACACTACCACAAAGCTGCTTACAGACTTCACAAACAAATCCAAATGTTTGCCTTAGGGCCTTTCCAGCTTGCCCAAGTGTTTGCCCAGCCTATTTCAGGCACATTGGAGGATTGCACACTTCACTGCAGGTGCGTCACATATGCAAACACATTTGTATGCATGCACTACTTTTTCGCTGATTACTTTACCCCACACGAACAAATGGTACACCATTTGAAAGGTAAACTTGACCCCTTCAGCAAGAAAAGAGCCAAACAAGCAACACATTCACAATTTCATCACTAAAGACAATTTAAACATTCATTTTCATAAACCTGTAGAAAGAAACAATGGCCTGCAGGCGGCACCTCGACTGGAAGACATTTTTTGGCCTCTACATATTAAACCAATTTATTGTTTTACCAAGATACATATATAATACCTGTCTGTGTTCATCATCTCATGAAATACATTTACATTTGACTAGCTTGCTTTTACTGAAATTGCCTGCGCCCACGACGACCAATGTGTGAAAATTTTGCACGGGCCAAGCTAGTAATAGTAAATTTACAATCTGAAAAATTTCTATTTCTTTAAGAAGATTGAATAAATGTTATCTATTACAGATTTATAAATGTCTCTTTAAATTCTTATGCTTTATAACGCAGTCTCTTTCACCAGGCCACCCTCCTATCAAGACCAGACACATGTGGGGATTGCGTAACAAACAGGCAACCCCGCATGTGTTCAGACTGTCTGTCAGCCAGAAATCATGTAGCCGCACAGACTCAAACATAATATACGAGCATGACGAGAAACTCGGATAACACCCGAGCGTGCACGGATAAGACATTATCCGAGCGCGTTTGCTCATCACTAGTTTGAAAGCTTTTGTCTAGGCAGATTAATTAAATGTCATTGTTGATCTGGAAAATAATTTACACCATGGAGTTACACATTTTCACTTTTGATTTTTAAGTTTTGATTAGCAGTAAGATAAATTGGTATTGCTTGTATGAGGTATGGGTGGCTCAGAGACAGATTTAATGATCAGATTATCAAATAGAAGAAATTATAGGCAGAAAGATGTTGTGTGTAGGTTACAGCTATAAATTTACTCTTTTGTGGATGCCGCATAGACAACAGAGACTGCATAGAACATCAATTAGTAAATGTACCAAAATCTACACATATGTACTTATCATTTAAAGGCTATGCTCACCTATGCATGCTTTATGTTATTATTATTATTATTTATTTATATAGTACCATTGATTCCATGGTGCTGTACATGAGAAGCGATTACATACAAATTACAGATATCACTTACAGTAAACAAACTAACAATGACAGACTGATACAGATGGGACCCTGCCCTTTCGAGCTTACATTCTACAGGATGGTGGGGAAGGAGACAGTAGGTTGGGGGTTGCGGCAATTCCGGTGTTGGTTGAAGTGGTAGCTCTGGTAGTGGTGAGGAGGTAGCGGGGTCATTGCAGGCTGTTAGCTTTCCTGAAGAGGTGGGTTTTCAGGTTCCATCTGAAGGATCCGAATGTAGTTGATAATCGGACATGTTGGGGCAAAGAATTCTGAGGATGGGGGATATATGGGAGAAGTATTGGAGGCGGTTGGGTGATGAGTGAATAAGTGTGGAGGAGAGAAGGAGGTCTTGGGAGGACCTGAGATTACGAGAGGGAAGGTATTGTGAAAGTAGTTCAGAAACATATGGAGGAGACAGTTTATGTATGGCTTTGTAGGTCAGTATTAGTAATTTAAACTGGATACGCTGAGGGAATGGGAGCCAGTGAAGAGATTTGCAGAGGGGAGAAGTAGAGGAGTAGCGAGGAGAAAGATGAATTAGTCGGGTAGCAGAGTTAAAGATGGACTGGAGAGGTGCGAGGGTGTTAGCAGGGAGGCCACAGAATAGGATGTTGCAGTAGTCGAGGCGGGAGATGATGAGGGCATGCACAAGCATTTTAGTAGATTGAGGGTTGAGGAAAGGATGGATTCTGGAAATATTTTTGAGCTGGAGGTGACAGGAGGTAGAAAGAGCTTGGATTTGCGGTTTGAAGGAAAGGGCAGAGTCAAGGGTTACTCCGAGGCAGCAGACTTTCGTTTGAGGAAGAGAGAGGAGAAGAAGGAGGATATGGCTGATAGTCACTCCGGGATTCTGGACAGCAGAGAGGTGACATCTGGGCCAGAGAGGTAGATCTGAGCATCATCAGCATAAAGGTTGTACTGGAATCCGTGGGACTTTATGAGTTGCCCCAGGCCAAGTGTATAGATTGATGTTATTGCTTTGGTGCATGTAACATAAAAGAATATCAAGAAAATTTGGAAATACTTTAGTCTAAAGTCTTCTTTTGTTCGACTTTCTGAAAGCCTAAAGTTTCCAAAGCTGCAGACTACAACCAATTTCAAAATAATGAAATTCTAAATTCATATTTTCTTTCATATGACCCTTCTACTTTCTGACATGCATGTAGCGGAGAACAAAAATAGTAGTCAGATAAATAAGCACATCAACAAGACAACACTACAAAGAATTTATTTGTAGTCTGTACTTGGGGTGACATTTAGTATACGATAGGTCTGTGTGATGAAGGAACAGCCACTATCCTGAATATGGGGCATAATGGTCGCCTCATGTCTGAGCTTGGCCTGTCCTAGGTGCCATTTTGGCTGAATTCACAGAGCCACAGGCAGCTAACTGCTCCTAACCCCCATGGCCTGTAGGCATATTGGAAAAAACAGGGTTTAGTGCCCCACTGTTGAATAACGAGGTCCTTTTTTTATTATGCTACGTAGATAAGGCCGAAACAGGACTTCAAAGCTTTAGTACGGAGCCACGCCAGCATAGGGCCTGGAGATGCCTGTGGGCTTCAATTAGATTATACCTATCAGCTAGACACAGAATACACATCCATTGTCTCTCCCAGCCACTACAACTCTGTTCTAGGATTATGAATTATGAGCACGCCTTCCAAGGTACAGACTCATAAAAAATATCTGCTTGATCCTGCGGACCTCACGCACCGGACAGTGCAACTACTGAGTCGGTGATGGCTCGGGAACCTGAGATCTAGAGATTGGGTCGCTGTGGAGGGCCAATCGTGCCATGTTTGATCTCCACGCGACAGGCAAAACAAACTGCATTCATTGGTACCTCTTATGTCCTGATCCGATCGTCCTGGAGAAAGTTAACCACTTTCTTAGATATTGGGAATAAATTCTGCATGGAGCTGAAGAGTGGAGATTATTAGCCCACCTTCTGACACCGAGGGGAGGGACCTAGCAGGTTTAAGAACTGTGAGCAGATGGCAGACTCTCTCTATTCTGACAGAAGAACAAGACGATGATGATCTAAGAAGGAACTAGGGACAGATCTGCCAAGGGAGCAGCGGCACACATTTTGGGGACTGTCCAGCAACTAAGATACTACCTGTCGACCGCAGAGCTCCCAGCGTCCACATGCAACCTACAGCCTGGTAAAATTGACCTCTAGCTCAATACCTCTAAGCCTTGTACCTTATTGTTATATTTTACTCTGACTGCAAATCCCCTGTAATTCCATTGTAAAACTTACTGTATATTTCTGTAATTATCTAGTGCGCCCTTAAGGCAATTAAACCATAAAATTAATTTTGGGCTGATGCTTTTACTCTGATCACGAATCTTAGAATACCCCGTGGGTAACAGGACATCCTCCCCGGTAGCCATTTGCTCTAGGTGCAGTTCCCTTACTGACCTGAGAGAGAAAGGGGCGCCGGAGAGCTGTGACTGTGTAGTTACGTCACCTTGGTGACGTGGAAGGAACCGGGTTTCCTTCCCAGTCTGTATATCAGATCTGTTTCATAATACCTTTTGGTTTCAATGAAGAAGTACAAGAAATTTTTTCAAAGGCACACATTATTGGTCAAGTTAATTTTGAGTTGTAGAAGTGTACAGAAAAGATTTAGTAATGTCATGCAAAGATAATATTGTAAAATAACAGTAATATGTCACGTCACGTGTGGTGTGTGATGTGCCCCGGATGTACGGTGGATGTCTCTCGCTC
Source organism: Oophaga sylvatica (assembly GCA_033576555.1). NCBI lineage: Eukaryota > Metazoa > Chordata > Amphibia > Anura > Dendrobatidae > Oophaga > Oophaga sylvatica. The sequence continues at coordinate 167,764,257 of JARQOD010000005.1, forward strand.
GCTCGAGCTTCTCCACATGACGATCTTCAGTCAGAGCTTCTCTCCTTGCGGCAAGTTTCTTGCTTTTGGGAACAACCTTGGAGAAATTGGGGTGTTCAGTCTCTCGTCTGCTCTCAGGTCGGAGGCCAAGGAGCAGAACAAGGAGCCAACAACTGTCATCCAAGCCCACTCAGGCCTGTGTACAGTTTGACCTCCACTGAACGTCATCTGATCAGCGCAGGGGGAGCTGAGCTGAAGTGCTGGCTCTGGAGCGACATCTGTAAGAAGGGCTGTGTGGAAACATGGAGTCGCCCGGCCCCCTCCTCCAGGAACAGCCTGGAGACCCCGGAGATCAACAGTCTCGTCATCAACCAGAAGGATAACTCTCTCTTGCTCGGTGGAGGCAGTTGTCACATTCACACCATGGACCTGGAATCGGGGACTTTTACGATGACCCTCCAGGGCCATGAAGATTACATCCACTGCCTGTCTCTGCGGGAGCAGCAGCGCGAGTGCGTGTCTGGCAGTGAGGACGGCTCCGTCAGGCTGTGGATCTGAGGACGGAGTCACAGACGCACAAGATTGAGATGTAACAGTAATACTAATAGTATCAGTAATATTACAATGTAATAATGTTCAAAAGAAGAAATAATAGTGCACATTTTGATAATTGGTTAACAATTGTAGAATAATAGACCAAAATGATTACAAATCAAGAATTGTCTGTAACTGTTAGAGCAGATTTTCATATTTTCACTAAAAAAGAACTTCAGAAAAGAACTTTTCCAGTAGAAAGTTGATTTTTAAAAAAACAGAACTTAAAAAGCAAGGTTTAGAAAGAATCATTTTAAGAACAGTATTAGCTGCAATATTAACATTGCATAATGTGATTGCAATATGTTCCAGTGATCATATTATTACCCCTTAGGTTTTTCTAATTTAAAAGGAAACATTTATCTTTTTCAGTTTACCACTGCAATAGTCTGAATTCATTTTTGGTTGGAAATTAGTGCTCTGGGCAATAATTAAAGAGTTCAGTCTATGAATGCTACAGAAACATTAACATGAAATGTAACACTGTACAGTTTGTCAACTAGTAAAATGACAGTGATTTCAAAAAGTAAATGAAGTTGAGATGGGGTTCTGACATTGAGGGCTACTTTGCTCAGAATGTGTCTGAATTCAATGTCTTGAGTAGAGATGACCAAATTGATTTAACATCGATTCGAAGTTGTCCCCAAAAATTCCAATTTGCTAGAAATATTTTATGTTTAAGTTGCTGTGATGGGAAAAATAATGCAGTCACACATGTTTTGTTATACACATGTTTATTAGCATTGTGTTTATTGGAACAACACACAACGAAAACAGAAAAAAAGGCAAGCTGGACATAATTTCACACTAAGGCCGGCGTCACACACAACGACAAAAAATCGGTCCGTTTTAGACGGTCGATTGTCGGATCAAAATGCAAACATCACACATCCTTCTGGCATCCGATTTTCCTTCAAAGATGTGATTTAGTCGAATGTGTGTGTACCTTGTAACATCCGATTTTCATCCGACCACCGTTTTTTTGTCGCAGCTTACCAAAATGGACCAATAACGGTTTTGAGGCCTGATACTAATTTAAATCATCAGCCACAGCTCTATTTAAGTGATCTGCTACAGCTGTGACTCTCCCACCTTTGGACTGGTTTCATTTTGTTCCTTCTGCTTAGTGCTTGCTAGCTGCTTTATACAAACATGAGCGACAGACTCAGATTTACTCCCACTGAGCGTGTGCTGTTCCATTGGGTTATATCCAGACGTTTTGGGGAGCCATATCCTGTAATAGCAGATCCCAGAAGACGCCGAAGGATGTGGGTGCATCCACTTTTGACAAGAAGGATAACAAAAGGCCATTTTCAATGCCTATATTTGTCACTGCGTAGCCATGGAGATAAGTTTTTTCTATATTGTCGCATGACCATAGCTACCTTTGATACGCTGCTTGACATTGTGCGCCCTGGGATTACATTTCATGACACCAGTATGAGAAAAGCAATTTCTGCCGAGGAACGTCTTCTCCTAACAATAAGGTATGTGTGTCAACGATATGTCGATGATGTTTTCATCCACATACTCACTTTGCAAGTGTTGGAGCACAGTTCTTGTAAACTTATAATGTGTGTAATGTATTTCTCAACGTTAGCTATCTCATTTATTGTCTATGGTGTATTCTACAGAAGCCATGGATTGTAATCTAATTTCCAGCATGTGTGCTGTAACAAACTCAAGCATTGTAAGTGTTGTGAATGTTTTTTATTTTTTAAACTGATTTGTACATGTTATATGTGTGTTACAGGTTCCTTTCTACTGGCATGTCCTACGCTGCTCTGCACTTAGAGTTCCTAATAGGCAGATCAACAATTTCTGGCATTGTTCGGTCAACTTGTGTTGAAATTTGGAACAGACTACATGAAGAAGTCATGCCTGAACCCAAAATGAGTGACTGGTTGAGGATAGCACATGGTTTTTCACAAAATTGCCAGTTTCCACACTGTATAGGAGCCCTGGACGGCAAGCACATACGTGTTCGTAAACCTCCTAACTCAGGCTCCCAATTCTTCAATTACAAACAATATTTTTCTGTTGCTTTGTTGGCCTTGGTCGACACAAACTACATGTTTATAATTGTAGACATTGGGGCCTATGGAAGGACTGGAGACTCAAGAGTCTTCAATACTTCCATAATGGGTAGGCGGATACGCAATAACCAACTGGACCTACCTCCAGCAAGTCAACTTAGTGACTCTATTGCAGAACATGTGCCTTATGTTATAGTAGCGGATGAGGCCTTTCAATTAACCAGAAATGTAATGAGGCCATATCCCCGTCGCTATCTCACCCATCGGCGTAGAATATTTAATTGTCGGCTGTCACGTGCTCGGCGTCTGGTGGAGTGCACATTTGGAATTCTTTGTGCTAAATGGCGGGTACTTCAATCTGCAATTCAACTGAGTGAAGATAATGTTAATGTGGTCCTCAAAGCATGTGTGGTCCTACATAATTTTTGTAGAATACATGAATGCTCCTCTCAACATGTGGGTGAATTAGCCTCTGTGAATGTGTCTTTGCCTATGTCACCACCCATCCATCACCGTCGTCCACCTTCAGGCATAAAAGTACGTGATGTGTTCACACAATATTTTCTGTCCCCTGAGGGTGCTACTGCCTGGCAAGAGGAGGCATTATTACACATGTAGTGTGGCTATGTTGCTGTGTCATAAAGATATTTCTTCTCACTTGATTGTATATGTTGTGATGTTTTTGTTGTCATGTTGTGTGTAAGTTACGCAGCCCATCACCTTTTGAAATAATCACATACAATCAATGCCACTTAAATTTTTTTTTATGTCTGCTGTTATGTTTAGTGGCTTTAAACATAATGATCAAGGACTAATGTGTCCCAATTTTTTAGAAACATATTTGCTGATAACTTCTCAGCAGATAAACAAAGGAAAATTGTATAACTTAAAACATAAACATAATATATACATAACACCTATAACTGCTGGTAGGTGTGTGGTGGTGAAGGTGGAAGTCCAGCTTGTGAGGGCTGGCTAGACTGGTCTCCAGCCACTGTGTCACCATGAGTGGTGGGTAACTGAGCAGTTTGCTGCATGCTTCTGGCTTGCTCTGGATGTGGGTTTGGGTATGGTAAGTTTTGGAACTGTTGTGGGTAGTCATAATATGACTGCCCACTTACACTATAGCCCCCAAAATGCCCATGTCGACCATACCCATGTTGTGGCCAGCATTGAACATTGGGTATGGTCGAGTGGGCATATTGTGACTGTGCACTCTGTGCCATGGCTTGGATCTGGTTAGCTCCGTATAAAGAAGAAGCTGCAGTAGGATGAGGAGGAGGAGTTGGGCTCTGTTGGACACAAGGAGGAGGTGGAGGAGGAGGATGATGATGAGGAGGAGGATCAGAGGCTGATGCAGATTGTGAGGGATTTTGACCCAACAATCTAAAAACATTTTCGGGCCAACCACCCATCTATCAAGATAATTTAGTAGGTTGGTTGGATCATTAGGCGGTGTTCCAGCATCCAACACAATATGCAGTGCACTTCTGATCCGCAGTATGTGCTGTCTTGGAATCGCCTGGAGGTAACGGGCCAGACTGCGGCAAAATCCCTCCTCACCATCATCATTAGCTACAGTGGACAAATAGTCCAGCACTCCTCGGTCCACCTGCCTCCTTGTGACATAACCAACTCCTTCTCTTCCACGCCTTGGTCGCCGTGCAACATCTGCTGTAGGCGAAGCAGCATCCAGGGGCCTACCAGGGCTGCTGCTCAGGGGAGGGTCTTGTGACTGTACAGCCAATCTCTCAGACTCCACTGGTGGTGGTGGTGGTGGTGATGCTGCTGCTGCTGCACTTGGTGCTGAAGATGGGCCAGCCTCCTCAACATCCCCCACAGGGTCGATAACTGCCTCCGAGTCAGAAGCTGGCTCTCTGTCTGTAAGGTTTGACTCGGTGCTAGAGAATAAGAAAAATTTATTAAAATTTATTCGTTAAAAATCATAAAAACTTTGTACAGACATGAACTTACGGTCGCAAATCCAGAGCTGGAGCAAGAAAATTAAGTCGATCAAAATACACATATTTGCGCTTAGTGCTTGCTGCTGCCCCACTGCGCCCCCTCAGCTGTCTCTCTCTCTCCTGTAGCTGTCTCTACAGCTGCGCCAACGTCTTGTCACATCTGAGGCTGAAAAATTAACAGAGACAATAACATTGTTAAATTATGTGCCCTTGTAATGTATTTTCAAATAAATAACCCTACAACAGCAAGATATTACTTTTTTAATCTGTTATAGGGTATAGAACAGCAATACATATTGTATGTAGGTAAAATAACTATTTAATATTACAAGGGTTCATACATAGAAAGCTGTATGACATATGTGTCACAATAATTAGCATTTATTTGGCACACAGCAATGGAATTAACAAAAGAGACACATACAAATGTAAAACTTTCATTTGGCCACCATTGCAGTAGGACCTAAATATCACACCAACACAGACGGCACATGAACATTCATCATACCAGGACCTTCAGTTGTTACCTGCCCTGTGTGATTCCCGTATATATGGAATGGAGCGTTTTCAAATTATCATATCCCACAGTGGCCTCCTCTGTTCCTTTTGAGTTATGTTCCTTAAGGTTTGAGAAACACACCATTGCAGGGTAGAAACGTTACCTCTACATGTTTTTAGTCTGTGCATTTTTGAAGTTACACTTTTTCCACTTGCATTTAAATATTTGTGGATTTGGTGGCAGGAGCTAAATATTACATGTGCTTGGATTTGGCACATAGCATTGGGGGTTCAACAGGAATAACTGATTTATTCAACACATTTCGGGTTCACATATAAGGGTACAGGGACATTATAACACATTGCTGTTGGTACATACTGAGTGGTCAAACAGTATTGTAAGCGGTTTCAAGTCGTTACTTACTAATGCGTTCTTGCTCCTCCCTAGACCTGTCGCCAAAATCCGGGAACATCTGTCCACATATTCTCCTCCAAGCCGCGTCCTTCCGTGACCGGTTTGAATAATTTGGATCCCGCTGGTCCCAAAGTTCTGGCCTCTCCTGGACCAGAACGATCAACATCTCCACATTGATGTGACTGGCCATGGTTCTGGACTCCGTGGAGGCGGTTTCCTGTTTGGGTTTGAATTTTCGTAGCCTAATTAGCATGTCAGCCCTTCCTGGCAATTATCCTGATGCAATTTCCTGACACCTGGGATAGTGGTGCGATTTCATCGCAAGTCACACGTGCGGTCCGTTTGTAATCCGATTTTTTATCGCTCCCATAGACTTGCATTGGCGATAGTCGACCCACAATCGGTGACAATCGCAGCATGCTGCGATTGCACACGGACGTTTAAAACGGACCACAAAATAACGGATACTGGGAGCTGCTCCATAGATTAACATACAGCAGACTGCAATACGATATTTCATCGCATTGCAGTCGTCCGATTCTGTCGCCAGTGTGACGCCGGCCTAAGGGCTCATACCCATTTGCGAAATAAAAAACAGTCCATTTTCTGGATGGAAAAAACGGTCCGAATATATGCAATTGTCATGCGATTGTCATGCGATTTGTATGCTATTTTTAATCGTACCATCCGTTTTCCATCTGTATGCAATGCGATTTTAACATGACGTTTTACATAGATACATAGAACAGTTCTCTCTATGTAAAAACTCATGTTAAAATCACATTGTAAAAAAAAATGTACACAAAAAGCAAATAATTATATATATACAGTACAGACCAAAAGTTTGGACACACCTTCTCATTCAAAGATTTTTCTGTATTTTCATGACTATGAAAATTGTAGAATCACACTGAAGGCATCAAAACTATGAATTAACACATGTGGAATTATACATTACACTTTACAAAAAAGTGTGAAACAACTGAAAATATGTCTTATATTCTAGGTTCTTCAAAGTAGCCACCTTTTGCTTTGATTACTGCTTTGCACGCAGAAAAGGTAAACGGATGGACTCTACATGCCTGGTTCCCACCGTGAAGCATGGAGGAGGTGGTGTGATGGTGTGGGGGTGCTTTGCTGGTGACACTGTTGGGGATTTATTCAAAATTGAAGCGGTGAGCGGTCCAGCTCACCCCAAACCATCTCGATTGGGTTCAGGTCTGGTGACTTTGGAGGCCAGGTCATCTGGCGTAGCAACCCAACACTCTCCTTCTTGGTCAAATAGCCCTTACACAGTCTGGAGGTGTGTTTGGGGTCATTGTCCTGTTGAAAAATAAATGATGGTCCAACTAAACGCCAACCAGATGGAATGGCATGCTGCTGCAAGATGCTGTGGTAGCCATGCTGGTTCAGTATGCCTTCAATTTTGAATAAATCCCCAACAGTTTCACCAGCAAAGCACCCCCACACCATCACACCACATCCTCCATGCTTCACGGTGGGAACTAGGCATGTAGAGTCCATCCGTTCACCTTTTCTGCGTGCAAAGCAGTAATCAAAGCAAAAGGTGGCTACTTTGAAGAACCAAGAATATAAGACATATTTTCAGTTGTTTCACACTTTTTTGTAAAGTGTAATGTATAATTCCACATGTGTTAATTCATAGTTTTGATGCCTTCAGTGTGATTCTACAATTTTCATAGTCATGAAAATACAGAAAAATCATTGAATGAGGTGTGTCCAAACTTTTGGTCTGTACTGTATATGTATATATATATATATATATATATATATATATATATATATATATATACAATGCATATATAGGTCATACACTTCTACATAGTATAATAGCCGCTAATTCAATTGCCAGCTTTAGTGAAATTACAGAACCCGACATGAAATGACACATGGTTTACACACAGTTAACCATGTCATTTCATGTAGTTTGATATATGTTTTTCACTAATAATTACATGAGTGTATGTGTGCAAAATTTCATACATGTAGGGGTTAATTAAAGGTATAAATTCATTGAAAAAATATGCGTGGGCTCCCGTGCTATTTTCTCCACAAGACAGGCAAAGCCAGCGAGTGGGGGCAGATAATAATAGCCAAGGGAGGGTGCATTTTTTTGTGCCTCTCCTGGCTACTAACATCTGCCCCCAGCCACCCCAGAAAAGGCAAATCTATAATTAGATGCGCCCTTTCTGGCACTTAGCCCGTCTATTCCCACTTCCCTGTAGCGGTGGCTAATGGGTTAATAATGGGTTAAAGCCACCTTGCTATTGGAAGGTGACTTTAAGCCAGGTTAATAATTGAGAGTTGTCACTTAGACAACTCTCAATTATTAATCCTATTGTATGAAATAAAAATAAAACACACACACTTTAATTAAAAATTATTTTAATGAAATAAACACACAGTTTTTGACCATCTTTTATTTTACTGCCATTCCTTTGATTCCCTTGTTCTCCTGTAATAAAAATAAAATAATAAAGCAACATTATTCTTACCTATCCGCTGCTCAGTCAGGTCCAACGCTGTAATCCTTCACAAAGGGTTAACTGGTTTGCAGCAAGCAGCGCAGCTAATGCTGGCAGCTCATCTGTAAGCCCCTGAATGAATGAGTTCCTCTCCCAGCTGTCAGGAGAGGAAGTGATTAGCTGGGAAGCTTAATTATCTATCTATCTATCTATCTATCTATCTATCTATCTATCTATCTATCTATCTATCTATCTATTATCTAGCTATCTGTCTATCTATTTTCTATCTGTCTATCTATCTTTCTATCTATTATCTATCTGTCTATCTATCTTTCTATCTTTTATCTATCTATATATTATGTATTTATCTATTATCTAGCTTTCTGTCTATCTATTATCTATCTATCTATCTATCTATCTATATATCTGTCTATGGCCGGAGTCACACACACCGTATAAAATTATACGGCCGTAATACGCCGAAAAGTCCCCTGAACAGTGATCAGTATGTCATCCGTGTGCAATGCGAGGATGCGATTTCCTCGCATCCAAATATCCGTGTGTCATCCGTATGGCATTCGTACGGCGAGATTTTATCCCCAGCTTGCAAAACCGACATATAATGGATCCAAATGACAGTTTTAAAATCACAAAAAAAAGAATAGATATATACACATAGAATACATATATACACTGAGTACATAATTATTAGGCAAGTTGTATTTGAGAGGATTCGTTTTATTATTGAACAATAACTATGTTCTCAATCAACCCAAAAGACTCATAAATATCAAAGCTTAATATTTTTGGAAGTTGGAGTGTGTTTTTTTTTAGATTTGGCAATCTTAGGAGGATATCTGTTTGTGCAGGTAACTATTACTGTGCAGAATTATATACACCAGGTAAACCAATATAACACAAAATTTAGAAATAAACATTTCTGACATTCAAAGAAAAAAAAAAATCAGTGACCAATATAGCCACCTTTCTTTACGATGACACTCAAAAGCCTTCTATCAATAGATTCTGTCAGTTGCTTGATTTGTTTATGATCAACATTGCGTGCAGCAGCCACCACAGCCTCCCAGACACTGTTCCGAGAGGTGTACTATTTTCCCTCTCTGCAGATCTCACATTTTATGAGGGACCACAGGTTCTCTATGGGGTTCAGATCAGGTGAACAAGGGGGCCATGTCATTATTTTTTCTTCTTTTAGACCTTTACTAGCCAGCCACGCTGTGGAGTATTTGGATGCATGTGATGGAGCATTGTCCTGCATGAAAATCATGTTTATCTTGAACGATTCGACTTCTTCCAGTACCACTGCTTGAAGAAGGTGTCTTCCAGAATCTGTCAGTAGGTCTGGGAGTTGAGCTTCACTCCATCCTCAACCCGAAAAGGTCCCACGAGTTCATCTTTGATGATACCAGCCCATACCAGTAGTGGAGAGGTTGTCTCTCTCTCAGGAGAAGGCCAAATGGTTTGCCAACTGGCATAGGACTGATGGTCCTCGGTTTAAAGTGGGGGATTTTGTTTGGTTGTCCTCAAGAAACATCCCTATGAGGGTTGCATCTCCAAAGTTTAAGCCTAGGTTCATTGGACTGTTATGATCTGCTACAAGCACTAAGGAAAGCAGGGAGGTCTGTCCCTACAATAGAACTAAGCTGGATCCCTACGATGTAACGGGGAACCTGATCCTGCGATCAGACCCGCTAAATTCCTCAGCTAGTCTGAACGAAGACCTATAGATGTGAGGGAAGGATCCCTACAAGGACTAGGGACTGGGAGAAAAGATGGACACCTCCTAACAGAAGTTGTAGAAGCAAAAGGCAAAACAAAGAACATAGAACATAGAGGTCAAAAGACCAAGCAAAAACTGTCTGAGTTAGGTAACAAAGCACCTGGCTAGCTTAAGAGTATAAGTTACAATGAAGTCCAGCAAAGCCAGAAGGGTGGAGCCGGATTAAATAGGCCACAAAGGTCATGTGACCAGCAAGATAAAAAAAACTAACAGGAGAGTTCTAACAGTACCCCCCCTTCTAAGAGGATCCTCAGGATCCCCTAGGACCAGGCTTATCCGGAAACCTCTTGTGAAACACTCTGACAAGTCTGGATGCAGAAACATCATCCGCCCTCACCCATGAGTTATCCTCGGGTCCGAAACCCTTCAAAGCGACGAGATACTGCAAACTCCCTCTATACCGTCTAGAATTTAGGATGCGAGAAATTTCATATTCCCTGTCCTCCACCACTGGGGAACAGTGGCAGCGGAGTCTCCATTCGACACCTCAGCTCTTTTCAACAGAGAAACATGAAACACCGGATTAATCTTCCAGGAGGTAGGAACCTCCAACCTAACAGCCGATTGTTTAACAACCTGAAGCACCTTAAAGGGCCCTACAAACTTGGGACCCAATTTTCTAGAAGGAATCCTCAACCTCAGATTCTTAGAGGATAACCAAACCATGTCACCTATAGCAAACAAAACCTCTTGCCGTTTCCTATCAAAGTACCCTTTAGATTTTCTGTTAGCCTCCTGAAGATTACCACGCACATCCGTCCAAACTCTCTCCAAATCACCAGAAAAATTTTCCTCTTCAGGCACGGCCGAAATTTGGAGAATGACCCAAACGACGGATGTCTCCCAGTACAACAAAAAAAAGGCGAACAACCAGCAGAGGAGGATGTATGATTGTTAAGAGCAAATTCAGCAAGTGGCAGAAACTCAGACCACCCCTCTTGATTGTCTGCCACAAAACAACGCAAGAACTGCTCAACATCCTAGTTTTTCCTTTCTGTCTGGCCATTAGACTCAGAATGATATCTGGATGAAAACGACAAATGAACTCCCAACCTGTCACAAAAGGCGCGCCAAAAACGAGGCACGAACTGAGGTCTCCTATCAGAAACAATGTCAGTAGGAACACCATGTAGTCTGACAATTTCCTTGACAAAGGCCTTAGCTAGAGTCTTAGCGCAGGGCAGTTTGATGAAAGGAACCAAGTGACACATCTTGCTAAAATGGTCCACAACCACCCAGATGACAGTGAAACCCTCAGAGGGGGAAGGTCAGTAATAAAGTCCATAGCCAAATGTGTCCAAGGTGCACTAGGAACCTCCAGAGGGCAAAGCAACCCCGCAGCAGAAGTATGTGAAGACTTAGATCTTACACACACAGTACACTGATGCACCCACTTAATGACTTCCTTCTGCCATCCAGGCCACCAAAAACTGCGACCCACAAGTCTCTTGGTCTCAGAGATTCCAGGATGACCTGCCAACCCAGACTCATGACACTCCACAAACAAATCTTTCCTAAAGGTCCCAGGCACAAACAACCTCCCATGGGGAGTGTTAGATGGGGCATTCTCCTGTGCTTTAAGAATCTCATCTTCCAACACAGAGTCCAAAACAGCAATCACAACCCCTTCTTGTAAAATGTTCTCCTCCTCCTCAGTACCAATCATGGGAGAAAAACTGCGAGACAAAGCATCAGCTTTCACATTCTTAGTACCTGGGATGTAAGTGACAGAAAAATTAAACCGCGAGAAAAACAGTGCCCATCTAGCCTGACGGGCATTCAAGCGTTTGGCAGCATCCAGATAGATCAGATTTTTATGATCCGTGAAAACCTGAACGGGAAATTTAGCACCTTCCAACAGATGCCGCCAGTGTTCAAATGCGAGTTTAATGGCCAATAATTCCCGATTACCAATATCATAATTCAGTTCAGTCTCAGAAATTTTTTTTGAAAAAAAAAGCACAAGGATGCACTCCATCCGTGTTTTCCTGAGACAACACCGCGCCGACCCCCACAGAAGAAGCATCAACCTCAACCAAAAAAAGGTTTAGTCACATCAGGCTGCATAAGGATGGGAGCAGAGCTGAACCTCTCCTTTAAAAACACAAAAGCTTCAATGGCCTCAGTAGTCCACTGAACCGTATTAGCACCTTTCTTGGTGAGATCGGTCAGTGGTTTGACAATAATAGAAAAATTTTTAATGAATTTTCTATAATAATTGGCGAAACCCAAAAACCTCTGTAACGATTTCAAACCAATAGGCCTAGGCCATTCCTGCACAGCTTGAACTTTCACCGGGTCCATCTCAAAACCTTCGCTGGAGATAATGTAGCCCAAAAAGCTAATTCTCTGTACAGCGAACTCACATTTCCCCAGCTTAGCAAAAAGCTAATTGTCCATTAACAACTGTAATACCTCACGCACACTCCGCCAATGAGACTCCAGATTCGGTGAATAAATCAAAATGTCATCCAAATACACAACCACACTTTTGCCGATCAAAGGTCTAAGGATGTCATTGATAAGATTCTGAAAAAATGCAGGAGCGTTGGTAAGACCAAAAGGCATAACCAGATTCTCAAAATGCCACACAGGAGTGTTAAACGCAGTCTTCCATTCGTCATCCTCCTTCATGCGCAACAAATTGTATGCCCCCCGAAGATCAATTTGGAAAACCACTTGGCCCCCACTAACTGGTTAAACAAATCAGGAATCAATGGCAGTGGGTAAGGATTGCGTACAGTAATTTTATTAATCTCACGAAAGTCCAAACAAGGACGTAAACTGCCGTCCTTTTTTTTAACAAAAAAAAATCCAACAGCCACAAGAGACTTAGAAGGTCTAATGTGACCGGCGGCCAAGCTTGTCTGTTTGTAATCCTCCAAAGCCTTTCTCTCAGGAATAGTCAAATTAAATAAACGACTTTTAGGAAGAGTCGCTCCAGGGACAAATTCAATAGTACAATCATAGTCTCTATGAGGGGGCAAAATCTGCGATTCCTTCTCAGAAAAAACTTTCCAAAAATCCTGAATAGGTACAGATAATTCCCCTTTATCAACAGCAGCAATACGCCCGTTACAACATTTGTCATAACACTTGGGGCTCCAGGACTTAATTTCATTGGTAGACCAGTCCAGTACAGGATTGTGTAATTTTTACCAGGGTAACCCCAAAATCACTGGAGAAGGGAAATTATTCAAAACTACCAAATCCAAATTCTCTTGGTGAACACCATTAATAGTGAGAGGAAATTCACAGATCTTGTGAGTAACATTCTTCAAGGGAGAACCATCAACAGAAACCACAGCAATAGGGGATGACAAAGGTTTAGGTTTTAATTTAAGTTTTTCCAAGAATTCCCCATCAATCACATTCAGAGTGGAAACACAATCGACAAATACCCGAAAATCCATTAATTCTTCCTGAGCAGCAGTAGTAGTGGCAGAAAGAAAAACGCCCTTAGTATTTAAACAGGCTATACGGGCAAAACTGACCTTTTTTTTCTTTGTTCATACGAAGAGCACAGTTCTTAATGAAATGGTCAGATTTGCCGCAATAAAAGCGCAAACCTTCAGAAAACCGGTGGTCTTTTTCCTGAGAGAAAGATGCCATCGCTCCGATCTCCATCGGCTCTCCAATGTCAGAAGAGAAACTCTCAAGTCTTGGAGCTGACATGGCAGAGGATTTACTCTCATTAACCCTTGCACGCAGTCTCCTATCCACCCGTATGGCTAATTGCATAGCCTCTTGCAAGTTATCAGGTATGGGATAAGTAATCAGCAAATCTTTAACCCTTTCACTTAGCCCTGCAAGAAATTAACTTTTGAAAGCTGAATCGTTCCACCCCACATGAGTAGACCACCGACGGAAGTGAGTACAGTATTTTTCCACATTACCTGATCCCTGTCTCAAAAGTCTCAATTCTGTCTCAGCTGATGAAACACGATCAGGATCGTCATATAATAACCCCAAAGCAGAAAAAAACTATCCACTGATCTAAAGCATGGATCATTAGGTTGCAGAGATAGGCCCAGTCCTGAGGTTCTTTGCACAAAAGTGACATTATGAACCCTATGCGCTGAGATTCATCACCAGAGGATCTTGGTCTCAAACGGAAATACAACAAGCAAGCATTTTTAAAAGAAAAAAAATCTTGTTGTTCACCAAAAAATAAATCAGGCAAACGTACCTTTGGCTCCACGAAATGTGCTCCAGAACAACTACTCATGTGTTGCTGGATCTCAGCCACCTCCAGAGAGAGTCCCTGCAGGCGTTGAGCCAAATCCTGAACCGACACCGTGATGAAAACTGGAAATCTTTGCTTAGAGATATTTTTGGGTAGGACTTACTGTTATGATCTGCTACAAACACTAAGGAAAGAAGGGAGGTCTGTCCCTACAATAGAACTAAGCTGGATCCCTACGATGTAACGGGGAACCTTATCCTGCGATCAGACCCGCTAAAGTCCTCAGCTAGTCTGAACGAAGACCTATAGATGTGAGGGAGGGATCCCTACAAGTACTAGGGACTGGGAGAAAAGATGGACACCTCCTAACAGAAGTTGTAGCAGCAAAAGGCAAAACAAAGAACATAGAACATAGAGGTCAAAAGACCAAGCAAAAACTGTCTGAGTTAGGTAACAAAGTACCTGGCTAGCTTAAGAGTATAAGTTACAATGAAGTCCAGCAAAGCCAGAAGGGTGGAGCCGGATTAAATAGGCCACAAAGGTCATGTGACCAGCAAGATAAAAAAAAAACTAACAGGAGAGTTCTAACATGGACCTTATAAGATCATGGAGATTCTTAATCCTGTTTCCTTCCGTTTGCTTTTTCCAGGGACATTTAAGATCCATAATGTGTTCCACAAGTCCTTATTGAAGAGGTTTGTTGAGCCAGTGGTTCCTATGACTGCGCCTCCTGACCCTGTTTTGATTGAGGGCAATCTGGACTATGTGGTTGAGAAAATATTGGATTCTCGTTTTTCTAGACAGAAACTCCAATATTTGGTTAAGTGGAGAGGTTGTGGTCAGGAGGACAATTCTTAAGTGTTTGCTTCGGACATCCATGCTAGGAGACTGATCAGTGCCTATCACCGAGCTCATCCTGATCGGCCTGGTTGCAAAAGTGAGGGTTCGGTGACCCCTCCTCAAGGGGGGTACTGTTAGGAATGTGCTAGAGATGGTTTCTGAGCAGAGGCTCCCTCTGGTGGTTATAGACAGTACTGAACCTTTCAGCGAGGAATGGCAATCTGGGATCACGGACTGGTCTGATATAAGGGAGGTTCCCTCCCATGATGGTTGCCGGTGATCAATTGTTCTTGTCTCAATTGTGGTTGCTGGTTCTTTTGGAAGTTTGCTGAGTCTTGCCTGCATCTTCTGCTATCAGATAAGATATTTTCTGCTTTTATTTTTGTGCTTGCTTGTTGCATAGTTCGCTGCACTTCTGTGGAGGTCAGCCAGGTCCCCTCCAGGGGCTTGTGCTCCTCTCAGTTTATCTGAAGCCACTGTTATTTGTTCATTTGCTTTTTCCTGTTTTTTCAGTGTCTGCGGCTTAGTTTTGTTACACCAGAGATCTGATTTAGGTGGTAGAGATCGTGTGATCTCAGGTGTTTTTGCAATCAGAAGAGTTGGTATTTTTTAGGGTTTTTTTTGGATTGCAGTGAGAATCCTTTCCTGTACTTTTCTGTCTAGACAGATTGGACCCCAGCATTTGCTCATTCTATTTTCTGTCTGTGTCCGTGCTTAGAATCATAGAATGGTAGAGTTGGAAGGGACCTCCTGGGCCATCTGGTCCAACCCCCTGCTCAAAGCAGGATTCTCTAAATCATCCCAGACAGATGTCTGTCCAGCCTCTGTTTGAAGACTTCCATTGATGGAGAACTTACCATCTCTCGTGGCAGCCTGTTCCACTCATTGATCACCCTAACTGTCAAAAAGTTTTTTCTAATATCTAATTTGTGTCTCCTCTCATTCAGTTTCATCCCATTGCTTCTAGTCTTTCCTTGTGCAAATGAGAATAAAGATGATCCTTCTACAATGTGACAGCCTTTGAGATATTTGTAGACAGCTATTAAGTCTCCTCTCAGTCTTCTTTTTTGCAAGCTAAACATTCCCAAATCCTGCAACCGTTCCTCATAGGACATGGTTTGCAGACCGGTCACCATTCTGGTGGCTCTTCTCTGAACTTGCTCCAGTTTGTTGATGTCTTTTTTAAAATGTGGTGCCCAAAACTGGACACAGTATTCCAGATGAGGTCTGACCAAAGAGGAGTAGAGGGCAATAATGACCTCACGTGATCTAGACTGTATGCTTCTGTTGATACATCCTAGAATTGCATTTGCCTTTTTTGCTGCTGCATCACACTATTGACTCATGTTCAGTCTGTGATCAATTAGTATACCCAAGTCTTTTTCACATGTGCTGTTACTTAGCCCTATTCCTCCCATTTTGTATATGCTTTTTTCATTTTTATTGCTTCATCTTGTCTAACCGCCATTACATGTTTGGGGGCTTCCTATTTTCTTTGGGGATCTGCTCCGGGGCAGATAGCTTTCCTCTTTCTGCCTTTAGGTGTAGTTATCTCTCAGGCTGTGACGAGGCATCTAGGATCAACGTAGGAATGCTTCACGGCTACCTCTAGTTGTGTGGTTAGTTCAGGTTACTGCAATTGAATAGGTTCCAGCCTCTCTGGTGTATTGTCGTATTTGCTTTTTCTCGTCAGCTACCAAAACACAACAACAAACATCAGGGTGGTCCTCACGGACCATAAGAACCTGGTTTATCTCGAATCAGCCAAGCGAGTTAATCCTAGACAGGTCAGGTGGGCCTTGTTTTTCACACGTTTTAATTTTGTGGTTTCTTTCCTTCCTGGCACTAAGAATGTTAAGGCGGATGCCCTCTCAAGGAGTTTCTTTGTGGATTCTCCTGACTTATCTGATTCTGCTGTTATTTTGAAAGAGGGTGTAGTACTTTCCGCCATCTCACCCAATTTGAGACTGGCTCTGGATGGGTGTCAGGAGAATAAACCTGAGCGCTGCCCTGTCGGGAAATTTTCCCAGACCAGTGGAAGAAGAGTGTGATGTCTGAGATTCATTGTTCCGCGTTGGCTGGTCATCCCGGGATTTTTGGTACCAGAGACTTGGTGAGTCGGTCCTTTTGGTGGCCTACTTTGTCTCATGACGTCAGGGAGTTTGTGCAGTCCTGTGGGACTTGCTCTCGTTCCAAGCTTTGCTCTCGCTCTAGTGGTTTGTTGATGTCATTACCTGTGCCCAAGAGGCCATGGACCCATATCTCTATGGATTTTATTTCCAACCTCCCTGTCTCTCAGAGAATGACCGTTATCTGTGTAATCTGTGATAGGTTTTCCAAGATGATACATCTTGTGCCATTACCTAAGTTGCCTTCCTCCTCCTAGTTGGTGCCTTTGTTCCTTCAGCACGTGGTTCGGTTGCACGGCATTCCGGAGAACATCGTGTCTGACAGAGGAGTCCAGTTTATTTCCAGATTTTGGACGACATTTTGTTCTAAACTTGGTGTTCAATTATCTTTCTCCTCTGCATTTCATCCTCAGACGAATGGACAAACCGAGAGAACAAACCAGACCTTGGAAACTTATTTGAGATGTTTTGTGTCTGCTGATCAAGATGACTGGGTCTCTTTTTTGCCTTTGGCTGAGTTTGCTCTTAATAATAGGGCTAGCTCTGCCACCTTGATATCTCCATTTTTTTTTGCAATTCTGGGTTTCACCCTCGATTTTCTTCGGGACAGGTGGAGGATTCTGTCTGTCCAGGTATTGACTCTGTTGTGGAGCGAATGCAGCAGATTTGGGACCTGGTAGTGGAGAGGTTGTCTCTCTCTCAAGAGAAGGCCCAGCGGTTTGCCAACCGGCATAGGACTGATGGTCCTCGGTTTTAAAGTGGGGGACTTGGTTTGGTTGTCCTCAAGAAATATCCCTATGAGGGTTGCATCTCCAAAGTTTAAGCCTAGGTTCATTGGACATTATAGGAGCATGGAGATTCTTAATCCGGTTTCCTTCCATTTGCTTCTTCCATGGACATTTAAGATCCATAACGTGTTCCACAAGTCCTTATTGAAGAGGTTTGTCGAGCCAGTGGTTCCTATGGCTGCGCCTCCTCACCCTGTTTTGGTTGAGGGCAATCTGGAGTATGTGGTGGAGAAAATATTGGATTCTCGTTTTTCTAGATGGAAACTCCAGTATTTGGTTAAGTGGAGAGGTTATGGTCAGGAGGACAATTCTTGGGTGTTTGCTTCGGACATCCATGCTAGGAGACTGATCCGTGCCTATCACCGAGCTCATCCTGATTGGCCTGGTTGCACAAGTGAGGGTTCGGTGACCCCTCCTCAAAGGGGGGGTACTGTTGTGAATGAGCAGAAGCTCACTCTGGTGGTTACAGACAGTACTGAACCTTCCAGCGAGGAATGGCAATCTGGGATCACTGACTGGACCAATATAAGGGAGGATCCCTCCCATGATGGTCGCCGGTGATCAATTGTTCTGGTCTCAATTGTGGTTCCTGGTTCTTTTGGAAGTTTGCTGGTGTCTTGCCTGTGTCTGCTGCTTTCAGATAAGATATTTTCTGCTTTTCTTTTTGTGCTTGCTATTTGCATAGTTTTCTGCACATTTGTGGAGGACAGCCGGTCCCCTCCTGAGGCCTGTGCTCCTCACAGTTTGTCTGTAGCCACTGTTGTTTTTTCATTTGCTTTTTCCTGCTTTTTCTGCGGCTGCGGCTTGGTTTTGTTCACACTGAGATCTGATTTAGTGGGTGGCGAGATCGTGTGATCTCAGTATTTTTGTAATCAGAATTGTTGGATTTTTGTAGGGTTTTCTGGGTTGCAGAAAGTAATCTCTCCTGTCCTATCCTATTTAGTCAGCTTGTGGCCCCAGCGTTTGCTCATTCTATTTTCTGTCTGTGTCCGTGCTTTCTTCTTGTCTAACCGCCATTACATGTTTGAGGGCTTCCTATTTTCTTTTGGGGATCTGCTACGGGGCAGATAGCTTTCATCTTTCTGCCTTTAGGTGTAGTTATCTCTCAGGCAGTGACGAGGCGTCTAGGATCAACATAGGTACGCTCCACGGCTACCGCTAGTTGTGTGGTTAGTTTAGGAATCTGCAACCCATTAGTTACCAACATCTCAGGTGTTCGGCTGCCCGGCTGTTGTTCCTGTCCTCCTCAGCTACCTAACATAACAGGAACATCTTGAGACTGGGGGGAGGCAGAAAAACCATCTTGAGACTGGAGGGGGTAGAAAAAACAGGAGTGTCAGCACGAACACATTGACAACCCAACTGGTCACAGACACAGATTTCCAATCCAAAATAGGATTGTGAGTCTGTAACCAAGGAAAACCCAGCACAACAATATCATGTAAATTATGTAACACCAACAATTTGCAATTCTCTTGGTGGTCTGGGTCAACCCCGCATTATCACCTGGGTAAAAAACCGGGGTAGAATCAATGCCCAGCAAAGGAATACTCTTCCGCAGGGGTATCATAGGTAAACCACAACGTTTGGCAAAATCAAAATCCATCAGGTTTATAAGCTGCCCCTGAATCAACAAAAGCCTGAGCTGAAAATGTGAGCATAGAGCAAATCAAGGTAATAGTCAACAGAAATTTAGTCAGAACACTACCCAAAACAACTGAGCGCAAAACGTCTTCCCCCCTTGGGGCAGACAGAAATAGCATGAGAAGCGTCACCACAATAGTAGCACAACTTATTACGCTTACAAAATTCATGACACTGTGCCCCAGAAGTCACTCCATCACACTGCATGGGCTCAGGGGCTGGCCCGCAAGGCATCACAATCTCATGCATATTTCTACACTCGCGCAGACATCTGTCAACTTGAATAGCTACTGACATAGAGTCATTGAGACCAGAGGGGACAGGGAATCCCACCATAATATCCTTTACAGTCTCTTGCCAGACCCTTCCGAAAAAGAGCTGCCAGAGCATCATCATTCCATTTAGTAAGGACTGCCCACTTTCTGAATTTCTGACAATACAGCTCAGCGGCTTCAAGACCCTGATTCAATGCCCACAAGGTTTTTTCAGCTTGATCAGTAACATTAGGTTCATCGTACAATAACCCCAGAGCCTGAAAAAAACACATCAACATCATTCAAAACAGAATCCGAAGGTGTCAGGGAAAAGGCCAAATCCTGAGGGTCACCGCGCATCAGTGAGATGACACTTTGAACCTGCTGCGTTGTGTTCCCTGAGGATTTAGGCTTCAAAGCAGAAAACAACTTACAGTTATTTTTAAAATTCAAAAACTTAGACCGATCCCCCAAAAATAAATCTGGCAGAGTAATCCTAGGTTCCACAGCAGGCAACCCAGCAAGATAGATAGCAATACTCCGAACTTCAGCAGCAAGCTGCCCCACACAATCGGACAAATGCTTGACCTCCATTGAGGAGAAAAAAAAATTCCTCCTCAGCCCCAGAGAAAAAGGGAAAAAATGTAACAAACAAATTTCTGACAACTCTGACAACTTTTTTTTTTCCTTTACTATTTTTCCCTTCTATTGAGTACCATAAAATTTTCAGTATGGCCGGTGATTCTGTTATGTTTAGGTAGCTGAGGAGGCTGGAGCGAAAAACCGCATAGGCAGCCTAACACCAGAGAGGTTTGAAACTAATAGGTTGCAGACCGCTAAACTTACCGCACAACTAGAAGTAGCCGTGGGACGTTCCTACGGTGCCCTAGACGCCTCATCACACCCGGAGAGATAGCTATCCCTGAAGATGGAAAGAGGAAAGCTAACTGCCCCGGAGTAGACGTCAAAAGAATAGGAAGCCCCCAGACATATAATGGCGGTTAGACAAGATGAAAATACAAACGCAGACAGAAAATAGATTGAGATCACGCTGGGGCCCAAAACTGTCTAGATAGGACAGCAAAGGATAGGATACTGTCTGCAATTCAAAAAACCCTAGGAAAAACTCCAACACTTCTGAATCCAAAATTACTGAGACCACAAGGTCTCGACCACCTATATCTGATCTCTGGTGTGGACACGTAGCAACTCAGCAGTAAAATATCACAAGAACTAAGCAAATGAACAAATACAAAAAACAAATGGAGACCAGCCAAAGCCCCCCAAAGCGGACCCTGCTGAAGACAAAAAACAATGCTGCATAAAGCAAGGAATTCAAACCACAGCAAAAAAAAAAAACTGAAAGAGACTTATCTGAATGCAAGCAGGAGACAGCAGAAAAGCAAGCTGAATTCCAACCTAGACCAGGAAGAACAATTGATCACCGGCGAGGATCATGGGAGGTCAGCTCACTTATATCAGGCCAGTCAGTATCACCACTCGTCAACTGCAGGTGTAGGACTCTTGGTGTTCAACATAGGTTCAATACCATCAGCAACCACCAGAGGGAGCTTCAGCTACGAAGTCGTCTCCAATACGTTCACAATACTGCACTCTGTGATATCTTTAGTGTCGCTTCTGTGGCTGCCGCTGCTAATAACACAAATTTGTGGAAATGTTAACATTCATGGTTGGTGTACATCTGGTGTGTTAGCTGTAGTGGAGGACATGTCTGTCCCAATTATACTATTTGTATTATCGTGAAAGTTATTCCACTTCGGTGGTGTCAGGCCCTCATTTTTAAACTTTGAAAACTCCAAGTTGGGTGCCTATCTGCTGTATTGAGTGTTGTAAAAGACTTGTTGGTCCCTATTCTACTTTTTATACTGTGGTGAAATTTATGCCACTTCTGTGGGGTAAGGACCTCAATTCTTTTAATGTGAACACTCCTTGTTGAGTGTCCATCTGCTGGTTTGGGTGTTGTGAAAGACCTGTTGGTCCCTATTCTACTATTTCTACGATGTTGAAATTGATGCCACTATGTTGGTGTATGCCAATAATTTTTGGAAATGTGAACACTCCTTGTTGAGTGTCCGTCTGCTGGTTTGGGTGTAGTGAAAGACCTGTTGGTCCCTATTCTACTATTTCTACAGTGGTGAAATTGATGCCACTTCTGTGGGGTAATGTACTCAATTCTTTAAATATGAACACTCCTTGTTGAGTGCCCATCTGCTGGTTTGGGTGTTCTGAAACACCTGTTGGTCCTTATTCTACTATTTCCACTATGGTGAAATTGATGCCATTTCTGTGGTGTAAGGCCCTCATTTCTTTAAATGTGAACACTGTTGAGTGTCCATCTGCAGGTTTGGGTGTTGTGAAAGACCTGTCGGTCCCTATTCTACTATTTCTACTGTGGGCAAATTGATGCCACTTTGTTGGTGTCTGCCACTAATATTTGTAAATGTGTAGACTCCGGTTGCGTCTCCTTCATGTGTGTTGCCTGTAGAAGTAGGACTCTGAGACCGTCAGGCCTCCACTTTTTTGCACTCAATAACCCATGTTAATATTGTTAATTTTTCTGACAATGGTAGTCTACAAAACTTTGTGCCACCTGTGTGTGGCTCAGCATGAAAGCAGGTAGAGATGTTGCATGTGGTATCAGGTCCCCCAGCAAAGAGGCTCTACACCAATCCCTCACCCACCTCACCTTACTGTGATGTTCAATTGAAAGCTGTAAATGCTGTTCCAGACTCCGATACCTTATGCCTGGCTGATTGCTGCAGTGCCATACTAAAATCTGTACTATGGGTGAAATGAGGCCACTTTCCTGGTGTCTGTCCATCATTTGATGTGTTTTATCAGCATTTGGGGCCATTCTAAGGGGTTGTGCATGCGTTTGTTTTTGCCTCCCATTGACTATAATGGCATTCGGTAATGTTTGATGAATATTCGACTAATTCATTGGCGAATATTGGAAATCTGGCGAAGGTAATCTGAATCGAATTGAAATATTGAAGTATTCGCTCATCTCTACTCAGGATGGTCCAGATGGTGGATGAGCAGCCTTAATCAAGTTCCAAACAAATTCAATTCAAGCTGTCTTGCAGGCACAGGGTTCAGCAGCGTCTGCACGAACTGTTAGTCAAAATTTGAATAAAATGAAATGCAATGGCATTAGACACAGGAAAACCCCACTGCTGACACAGGCACATAAAAAAGTTAGACTGCAGTTTGCCAAAAATGTACGTGAGTAACTGAAAATCCTTCTGAGAAAGTGTCTTGTGGACAGAAAAGACCAAAACTTGACTGTTCAGAAAGCACAATCCTTAATAACAGGTTATCTGACAAGCTATGTATTGCTACTTTTGTACAGGATTAGAAGTAATAACAGTTTATATATATAATAGAATTTTTCACAGAACCTAGATCTGTACATGTATACAGCATGAGAACCATCACCAGTACATGCATATAACATCAGAACCAGAACCATCATCTGGAAACATCACCAGAACCATCATCATTACTTAAATACAGCACCTGAACTATCATTAGAACATGGATGCATCAAGAGAACTATTATCAGTACATAAATACAGCTAAAATAATCTGTTTCTGTATCAGAGAATTTTAATTGCAACCACTGAGATAGCACAGGCAGGTAGCATAGTCAGTGGGAAGCCAGAGATCGGTACAAGGGACCAGCAATACAATATGGAGGAAAAACAGAAAGGGACATCAGTGGGAAACCAAAGGTTTGTATTTGGGAACAGCAGTACAATATGGAGGAGCAGCAGGTAAGAGAGGAAGACTAAAGGCTGGGAACTCAATAATATTGCAAGGAAGGAAGTTCAAGGCACAAGCTTAAATATGGTGTCCAATCAGAAAATTACAGTGTGGATCCAATCAGGAGCTAAAATGGCAAGGAGCTATCCACAGAGTTGAATAGTTCAAAGAAAAGAGCTGCGCATGCACAGGAATCACAAGGTTCGAGTCCTGACAACAGCACTTAAACCATTATCGGTACATGAATACATCACTAGAGCTACCATAAGTACATGATCACAACTAATATCAATAATTAGAGATGAGAGACTTTTGCTCTGGAGGGTCAAGTTGGGTTTCGGACCATCCGACTTTCCCAAAAGTCGAGTCGAGCGAAGTCGGACGACTAACGGAAAAGGTCTCAATTCTATTACTTAAGCTTGTCAACCTTAATTTATTTTATAATAACAGTAACGCATTGAAAATTGATGGTTGTTTGGCTAAAGTTGTGGGGGGGCAGGGCTGGCTCCAGGTTTTCGTGGGCCCCGCTCTGTAGTGACCTGACTTGGTCCACTGTGTTAACTACTACTGGTGTAGTGTGCTCCCTAGTGGTTATGTTACTGGTAATTCTGCGTAGCACGGGTATACCTGATTTTCTAGGACGAACCCTTCTCACAGTGGGCATGACAGATTCACCGGTAGGCAGGAGGTGGACTTTCGAATTCCGCTGCAGGTGTGGCTTCCATCCCTGGAACTTGCAGTTCTTCAGGCTGATCCTGAGCCACTTCTTCAGGCACTGTCGGTTGGGCAAAGGTCAAGAAGGGCACTACTA
>JARQOD010000005.1:167788567-167832378 GCA_033576555.1 Oophaga sylvatica
GGGCTCCCAGGGTCAGCCATCGTGGAGCGGGGCACCACAACGTTCCCCCCTAGGGTGCCAACCTCCGCAGCCAGGAAGGCGACAGCCTAGTTGACGTAAGAGGGACTCCTAGATTCACCCATTTTAATGGTAATTTTGAACAAGGTTTAGTTTTTGTTTATGCACGTTTGTTTTTTGGTGTGAACCATTTAATATGGTTTTTTAACCAATAAAGATATTTTGAAGGGATGTATATGATTTAACGGTTAGATGCCCTATTTGAATCAATTTTGATAATTCAGTACAACTGTTAGGTTTTCCCGAGTCTGGTTGTTTTTTTAAGGACTCTGCCGATAACCCAGGCCATTTTCACCACCTGCCATGTCCGCATCAGCAGGAGTAGCAAAACTACCAGCCTGATCATCACAGCATGATCGGGTTCATGGCAGCAAAGCATCCGACTTTGTGGGCCGAACCCGAGGGTCCAGGAACACTGTCTGCGGGTGACACCACTGCTTCTTCCGCTGTCCATGGTGCCTGTGAAGATGCCTCCTGTCCTGCACCTGTCGTTGCACACACTCAACTAGCACTATCATCAAGCACGTCCACGTCCTTGTCCCAGCATAGCCTTCAGTTGTCCATACCCAGTCATTGGAAGACAAGCGGAAATACACAGTCAATGTCCCATAGGCCACAGTACTAAATTCACAAATTTATCGTCTGTTTGCATTCGAAATGTTACCTTTCAGGCTCGTAGAGACGGAAGCTTTCCGAAGCCTGATGGCAGCGGCTGTCCCAAAATACTCTGTCCCCAGCCACCACTATTTCTCCCGGTGTGCCATCCTTGCATTACACAAGCACGTGTCCCACAACATTACCCATGCCCTCAACAATGCAGTTACTGGGAAAGTTCACCTATCCATGAACATGTGGACAAGTGATTCTTGGCAGGGACTGTACATCTCTCTGATGGCACACTGGGTTAACATAGTGGAAGCCGGGGCCCAGTCAGACTTTGGGATGGAACACGTCCTCCCGACGCTGAGGATTGCGGACCCCAGGTCAATCAGGGTTGCCCCCACTGTCTATAGCTCCTGTACCTCATCCTCTTCCTCCTCATCCTCCTCCTCTTCAGCCTCCATCTCTGAAATGACCACATTAGTCACAAGCTGGAAGCACTGCAGCATTGCCTCAGCTAAGTGGCAACAGGCTGTGCTGATGTTAGTATGCTTATGTGACAAACCGCACAATGCTGAAGAGTTGTAGACAGCTCTGAAAGATCAAGCAGATCTGTGGCTGACACCGCAGAACCTACAGCAAGGCATGGTCATGTGTTACAAGGGCCATAACTTGGTGGCGGCTCTGAGGCAAGGCGACCTCACACGTACCATGCCTGACTCATGTGATTAACCTCGTGGTTCAGCAGTTTCTCAAAACCTACGCGGAGCTGCTGGATATGCATGTCAAATTATGCCGCCTGTGTGCCCTTTTTAGAAAGTCAAAAGGGGAAAACTGGGAGCGCACCACACAATAAACAATGGGATACACCTATTGTCAGTAAACAATATAATGGCACCATTGAAGTACCCCCATTCCCAAGCATCTGTTTTTTGTACATCTGTGTTATTGTAGCTATTATTCAACATCATTGTTTTATCGGTATTCATACTATCATAGGTTTATTGTGTTTCCTATATGCATGACTGCACATTAGGGATTTTACTAGTACCTGTCTTTATATATCATAATTATTCATGTATGTAATTTTTTGATGCCAGTTTTTTCAATTATTGCCTATTGATTCTAACATTTAGGCCTTTGTTACTGTTCATTTTTGCCCTCTGAGGGGAGTTTGTATGGCTTTATCATGAGCCAAAAAGGGTGTATTGTATTGTCATTTTTATGACTTTTAAATGTTTTTATGGTTGTGTCTTTTTGCACTCAATAAAATTTGCATATTTGTGGTGATCTCTGTTTTTGTCAGTAGCTTTCTCTTCCTTATAGCCATTTTAGAAAGTCAGCTACAGCTTCATCCGTCCTTGCCATGCTCCAGCAGCGTTTGCAGATTCCGGCTCACAGACTGGTGTGTGATGTCCCCAAGCATTGAAACTCTACACTGCATATGTTGGAAAGGATTTGTGAACAGAAGAGGGCAGTTGTTGACTACCAACATCAACAAGGCCGTCTGTATT
Organism: Oophaga sylvatica; assembly: GCA_033576555.1. Taxonomy (NCBI): domain Eukaryota; kingdom Metazoa; phylum Chordata; class Amphibia; order Anura; family Dendrobatidae; genus Oophaga; species Oophaga sylvatica. Next base: position 167,790,739 of record JARQOD010000005.1, read on the forward strand.
CAGTTCAGATTCCACACATAAGACCTTAGGAGTGGACATGGATATCAGACATATATACCATTCTTCAAAACTTTGAGTACTCCATCAAGATGATGAGTGGCGATGACGTCATAATTAGCATCACCATCCAACTTCTCTGCATTCTGAAAAGCTCTCTGCTCACAAAGAAAGAGGATGCATTTCAGGCGGAGCATGATGAGATGGAGCAAGGAACCCTACTGGGTGATTACACACAGCCCAGCCTCATGTCATCCCAATGTGGATTGGTTGACAATGATTAAGAGGAGGAGGAAGAACAAGAGCTACATTCATGCGCTATAGACGGTACTACAAGCACAAACTGTTATACCGTCTGTTCAGCATGGATGTCCTGATGACAGGGAGGAGGACATCATGGTCTGTCATCCTGTGGGTGAGGACAAGAAAGACTTGCCTGTTTGTAATCTGGTATGCATGGCAGACTTTATGTTGCGTTGCCTTTCCCGTGACCCTCACATTATCAAAATTTTTGCTGACACTCAGTACTGGTTGGTGACACTTCTAGACCCATGCTACAGGGAGAACTTTCAATCTCTTCTACCAGAGGCAGATAGGTGTCAGTGGCGTTCCGTGAATAGAGCAGACTAAGCAGCAGCTATGGGGCCCAGACAGGTGAGGGGGCCCACGACGGCCGCTGTCGTTTGGCAGCTGTGCTGTGCTGACACAGTACTATCTCCTTTAATTAAATATAAGCGACGGCCGGACACTGTAAACCCCCTTGAAGGTCCCCTTTCCTTGTTGTCTCCTGGTCAGCAGTTGGCTTAAGTCTCTGGCTGCATTTGCATAAGAAAGCCAGCCTGCAGCCAGAGACACGTGCATCACAGGAAGCAGAAAACATTCATAAGTTTCACTCAGGGAGAGACACAAGAAGGTGAGTCCTGCTGGCTGGGGTATGGGGTGGATTTTTTTGTTGAATGTCTCCCCTCACTGTGCTGGCACTTTATATTTACAATGGCTAGCCTCTAGCTGCACTTTTCACCTTAGGGAGTGAGGGGGTCCTGACTGCAGACACTGTGGAGGAGGGGGGCTCTGCATGCACTGCAGCCACCTTCTGTACTCCTCACAATGCTTCTCCATTAGAGCTGGTTTCATGTGATTTAACCCCTGTACCACCACCAGGCAGGATGATGCTTCCTAGCTGTAGGTAAGACCTCCAGTCTATGTCCCACCACCAACTTCACTGTCAAGGTGTGCAACAATGCATGCTCATGCAATACTAAAAATGTGCAATGCCCTGGAAATCATGGTGCAGCCAATAAATGTTACTAATTTATTCTGCTCCTTCACCCCAGATGCATGCACCTGGGAGACAGCAATTACATGGGGCGTGCTGAGCTCATGAGGTGCCTGAGAGTTGAAGTTCTGCAGATGTTATGGAAGATATCGTGTGCGGCATTTCTGTGTCCCCTTACCTGTGATAAAATGTGTCTTGTAGTTTGTACACATGCTGGAACTTTGCATAGCTTACATATTCCAATCATTTCATATCCAAAGATATGACATCCGTCTACCTGTCTTATATGATGCCATGAATGATGGGCATTGCTTGTACCTGCTGTCAGATTAGGCACCACACTTCTTACATCGGAGCACACTATGCAGCATGTTCCCTGTCAGGCTAGGTTCACATTTATACGCCTGCAGACTTAATGCGTTGGACGTATACATTAAAACGTATGCCATGCATCAACCTACGAATTTAAACAAGTACATTTGATACATATCGTACTTCCATCTTTGTCTCTATATGTTTTTTTACTTAAAAAGAATCATTTTTTTCCATCCAGTTTTATTGGTGTCAACAGTCCCATCCCACTCCATTTTGGCATCAGTTCTGTGAGGAGGTGTCCAGAGGAATAAACTTTTTTTCACCCCACATTAAAAACGCGTACCTTTGGTCAATTATGTTTTTTTCCCACAATACAACGTGATCAGGGCAAAACATAGTCAGAAGAACATTTTTTTTACACTACGTGTTGCCCATTATGGTTTGTGTATGCCTCCATATACGTCTGAATACCATTTTTTTTTGCAATTCAGACATATTTGTCCAGCAGACTGCACTGTATAAATGTGAGCCAAGCCTAAAGAAGTCCTTTTTGTCCAAGGAGGATAAAGCACATCATAAACACAAGTCCATACTGTGTGTTGCTGCTTTGCAGTGTGTATTTTTGCCATGCTGATTTTACAGGTGAAAGGTATTTACTTTGAGCCTTTTTTTGGTTGTAATGGTGAATGCTTCAGGATTATCAATGACCAAAGGGGCGGCAAATTTTTCAGCCGCCCCGGGCCCCACAAACAGCTGCTACGCCACTGCACACACAAGATGGTGAGCCTGACTGGGGGTCGATTTTTTTTGTTAAATGTGTCCCCTCACTGTGCTGGCACTTTACATTTACAATGGCTCTGGCTGCACTTTGCACCTTAGGGAGGGGGGCCCGGCTGCACGCACTGTGGAGGGTGTAGGGGGCCCTGCATGCACTGCAGGTGTGTGTGTGTGTGGAGTTAAGAGCACCTGTTTTTTTTTTTTGGGGTGGGCCCCATTCAGGCTTTTGCTATGGGGCCCCATGATTTCTATGTACGCCCCTGATAGGTGTATTAAAGTGTTGCATTACCAGAGGGCTACTGTTGCGGAATTATTTAAAAAATTCCCATCTGAAAACGCTGGCGGCAGAGGTCACAGTTCGTTGGATAACCAAGGAGTAGCGGTGAGAGAGACACAACTCCTGTCCAGCAGAGGCAGGGTAACACTGGCAAAGTTCTGGGACAGTTTTCTCAGACCCTCTCATCCTCCTGGTCCAGAAGCGTGGGGTACTCTCGCAAGGAGTTCAAAGTTTGGGAAGATGCTAAGGCAGTACATTGGGGACCGTACCAATGTGCTCCGTGATTCCTCTGTGCCTTTTAATTATTGGACACGTGGCATGAACTGGCTCTACGCCTTGGAGGTCCAGGCCTGCCCTGCCCCTAGAGTTTTGTCGGAGCGGGTTTTCAATGCTTCTGGTAGAATGAATTATAACTGATAAGCGCATTCGCCTGTCAACTGAAAATGCTGACAGGCTGACTCTTATAAAAATGAGCAAGGGCTGAATTGGGGCAGACTTCAACCACCGAATGATAATAGCAAAATATAACCTCCAATACAGTGTCTTTTTTTGGAAGGTGTATTCCCATGCACCTCTTCACACCCACACATGGGTATACACGTCCTGAGTTTGGCTATTTGGTATGTTCTCCTTCTCCTGATCCTCATCATCTGCCACTACTAGATCCCCATGGTGACCATGGTCTGTGATACAACAGCCAACCTATTGTGTAAAAGGGTGTTTTTGATGCCCTTTAAAAAAAAGTTTACACAGTATGTTGATGTGTTCCCCCAGAGAGAAATGTTTGTCAGCCCATACACTTTGTGTATGGCCATTCGAAGTATGAGACCCGTTCCTTTAAACTGAGAAATTTTTCAGAGCCCATCCTCCACGTCTCTTTAGACACCACCACTAGAACACGAGGGTGAACGTGTTCCGTAATGCAACAGCCACTTCTACTTTTTTGCAGGGGTGTTTATGATGTCCGTAAAAGTATATTTTACACAGTAGGTTGATATTTTCCCCCAGGGGAAAATGTTTGTCAGCCCATGCATTTCAAGTATACAAGACCTGCTCTTTTAAACTGTGAAGACATTTTTTGTAGGCCATCCTCCATGTCTCTTCAGATACCATCACTAAATCACCAGGGTGAATGTGTTCCGTGATTCAACAGCCACGTAATGTTTTTGAAGGGTGTTTGTGATGCCCATAACAAAAATGTTGAGACAGTATGTTGATGTTTACTCCCCAGGGGGAATTGTTTGTCAGCCCATACACTTACTGTATGGGCATTACAAGTATAGGAGACCAGCTCATTTGTAATGGGAATAGATAATTAGGAGGCCTTCCTCCACCTCTCTTCCAAGTGGTATTGGGGTGCGTACAAATTTGAGGAAGGCCTTGCATTCACTGTGTAGGCACACAGTATGTGAGACCCACTTCCTAATAATGTGAACTTTGTTGGTTGTTCATATTCAACAATGCAATTCTCCATTGCCAGTTCTTCAGTCTCAACACTGCAATGCTACAATGCAGGGTCTTCAGCCTCACCACTGCAATTCACCAATGCAGGTTCTTCAGCCTCAAAATTGCAATTCTCCACTGCTGGTTCTTCAGGCTCAACACTGAAATGCTCCACTGCTGGGTGTTCTTCCTCAACACTGCAATGCTACAATGCAGGTTCTTTGGGCTCAACATGCAATGCTCCATTGCTGGGTGTTTTTCCTCAACACTGCAATGCTACAATGCAGGTTTTTTGGGCTCAACATTGCAATGCTCCACTGCTGTGTGTTCATCCTCAACTCTGCATATTCTCCACTACCGGGTCTTCAGCCTCAACACTGCAATTGTCCACTACAGGTTCTTCTGGCTCAACACTGAAATGCTCCACTGCCGGGTGTTCTTCCTCAACACTGCAATGCTACAATAAAAGTTCTTCAGCCTCAACACTGCAATTGTCCACTGCTCGGTCTTTAGCCTCAACACTGCAATTGTCCGCTGCAGGTTCTTCAGGCTCATGACTGCAATTCACAAATCCAGGTTCTTCAGCATCAACAATGAAATGCTCCACTGCTAAGTGTTCTTTAGCCTCAACACTGCAGTTCACACCTGCAGTTTCTTCAGCCTCAACACTGAAATTCTCCACTGCAGGTTTTCCAGACTCAACACTGGCATTCTCCACTGCCGGTTCTTCATCCTCAACATTGACATTCTCCAATGAAGGTTCTTCAGGCTCAACAATTCACTGCATAGCCAAACAATATGTGAGTACCAAATTACTAGGAACAATGCTTTCAGTACTGTCCATCCAGTACTTTGGTTCAAAGGGTTATTGGGGTGTGAATAACGTTGGGGCAGGGCAGGCCTTGCATTCAATGCCTAGGCAAACAGTATGGCAGTAACAAATAAAGCTTAAGGAGAATGTTGGTTTAATGTGGCCATCCAGTACGTTGCTTCAAAGGGTTATTGGGGTGCGTGCAACATTTGGGCAGGGAAGGCCTTGCATTCAATGCCTAGGAAAACAGTATGGCAGTACCAAATGAAGCTTAATGGAAATTTTGGTTTCATGTTGCCATCCAGTACGTTGCTTCAAAGGCTTATTGGGGTGTGGGTATTGTTGGGCCAGGCCAGGCCTTGCATTCAATGCCTAGGCAAACAATATGGCAGTAACAAATAAAGCTTAAGGAGAACTTTGGTTAAATGTAGCCATCCAGTATGTTGCTTCAAAGGGTTATTGGGGTGCGTGTAACGTTGGGGCAGGGCAGGCCTTGAATTGAATGCCTAGGAAAACAGTATGGCAGTACCAAATAAAGCTTAATGGGAATTTTTGTTTTATGTGGCTATCCAGTATGTTGCTTCAAAGAGTTATTGGGGTGCATGTAATGTTGGGGCAGGGAAGGCCTTGCATTCAATGCCTAGGCAAACAGTATGGCTGTACCAAATAAAGCTTAATGGAAACTTTGGTTTCATGTGGCCATCCAGTACATTGCTTCAAAGGGTTATTGGGGTGCATGTAACGTTGGGGAAGGGCAGGCCTTGCATTCAATGCCTAGGCAAACAGTATGGTAGTACCAAATAAAGCTTAATGGGAACTTTGGTTTAATGTGGCCATCCAGTACGTGGGTTAAGAGGCCTTTGGGGTGCGTATAACCTTGGGACAGGGCAGGCCTTTCATTCAATGCATAGGCAAAAAGTATGGGAGTACCAAATGAATACTTGGAACTTTGGTTGCATGTGGTCATCCATGACGTCTGTTCAAAGGTTGTTGGGGTGCTGCCAAATTTTGGGCAGCCCTGCCACTCACTGCATATGCAATAACAGTATAAGGGATCCACTGTTTAATAATGGGAAAAACAAAGCATAGCCAGCTTATGGATCTCTAAGAAAAGTGAGGGTCCACTGCTGGCACTATAAAAATAGACTTGGTGACTTTCAGAGTCCCTCCTTCATAAATGAAACAGGATGCGTCTGATGATGTGTCACACACCACATGGCCAAATAAGGTTGTAAAATGTTAAAATGACATTTCCCAGTGAATGCATTTGTCTCGGTTGAAAGCAATGGTAAAGTTGAAAAACATATCAAAAATGCTACGTATGAACATAGCCCAAGTGGTAGAGGAGCATTTTTGTGTTTGGTTATTTATTTTGCCTTACATACAAGTCATTACACTAGAAAGGATGTTCCTTAACATATTTCCCAGGAAAACCCTTTTTGGTATCGCTTTTGTATGTTTTACTGTGTGCCTGTAAAAGTGGCGTAACACTCTGACAACATTGTTCACAGCTGTGACCTTGGTGTCAGAAATGCTTCCACGGGTATTCCACATAATGTTCCCATGTAATTTGAGCACTGTTTCCATCAATTTCAGATGTTTTGAGACCATAAAATGACCCTGGGGGGTCACAGCAAAAATGCTCGGTTTTCCCATAAATTACATTGGGATCGTAGCTTGGGTCAAGCACCCGAGCATTCCAATTTGCTGGACACGAGCAAAGAGCACCCGAGCATTTTATTGCTCACTCATTACTAATTACATACAATAAACACTTATTTAATTAAATAATTTAAAAAAACAGCATGGGGACCCCTCTATTCTTGATAACCAACCTTGCTAACTCTAACAGCTGAGGGTCCCATCAGTTGACACCAGTGACCGGAGATAAACTTTATTCCTCTGATCGCAGCTGAGTGCTCAAGTTTTCACAACGTGGGATTCGTGACTGACTGGCGGGGATGGTTTCACCGCCAATCAGAAGCGGTTTTTGCCATTTTTTCATGCATATGACAGTGTGTCAAATACTGTATTGTCGGGCCCCCCCCATTCAAGTGAATAGGGTTCGGGTCGCTCTGCTGGATGACAGGCTGTACAGTATAGATGCATCATGCCACCGTGCAGCCTGCCATCTTGATGTAGCAGAGCTGATTGTGGGGTTACATACTGCAGTCCTTGACTTTTCTGCAGCAAATACGCTGCAAAAAAGTCAACCTGCATATTTTCACTGTTTTTTCACCATCCATTCAAGTCAATGGGTGAAAAACGCTGCAAAAATGCTGAAAGAAGTGACATGGTCTATTTAAAAAAAACCTTGCAAAGTACAAAATCCTGATGACAAAAAAACATGAGTGTGATTGAGATTTCTGAAATCTCACACTTTGCTGGTACTATAAAAATCAGATGAAAATTAGCATAAAAAATGCAACAAAATTGCCCAGTGTGAGCATACCCTTAAAGATAGTCCTACAAATAGAAAGTTTCTGATTATACCAGCGTTAACTTTTTCTTTTATAGTTGTATTTATTTAGGTACTTAACCCTTTTTATTCTATTTTAACACCATAAAGATAAGATTATTTATATTTAATTACCGGAATATATTTTCTTGTGCGGGTTTGACAATTCATCTTTCATAATATCAGGCTTTTTTTTTTGTCCCTGTCATTGTGATACAGATAGGCATATATTTTTTGTTATTTTGCGAATCATATTCGATTATTTATATTTAAAAAATCCAAAAGAATCATAGGAAGCTTTTTCACCATTAAAACACAATTTTTTATTTAGAATATATTAAAAATACATATATGGATAGAAATATCCAAATAGGGACAACAATATGCAATAAATGGCCTAAAATGAACAGGTACAAGCAAGGTAAATGAAGGTATCCAATAGTGCATATATCTATATTTAATATTCAAAGCCACATTGGCTAATAAGGAGCTGAATGTCAAATAGCTTCCATATATCCTAATGATGTATATATATAGTATAAGGTATCCCTAAAAAAGTAAATATATGCACAAAGTCCATAAAGCAATCAAAAGGTCAGAGAAATAGCTCCCCCACTAAAGATGCTAGCATTGTGTACTACTATGCAAGTGCATATAACACGCTCCCTTGTGAACAAGCTAAACGCGAAACGCGCATCAGGGGTGCCACGGCCATATTCAGGTACGGTCTCCCACCAGCAGCTCACTACTTTGAGTACTTTGAATTGCTTTGTGCATCGTTGTGCAGATTTTTTGCACACATTATAGCACCTGCTGCATGCTCTGCACTTGCATAGTAGTATCACAATGCTAGCATCTTTAGTGGGGAGCTATTTCTCTGACCTTTTGATTGCTTTATGGACTTTGTGCATATATTTACTTTTTTAGGGATACCTTATACTATATATATACATCATTAGGATATATGGAAGCTATTTGACATTCAGCTCCTTATTAGCCAATGTGGCTTTGAATATTAAATATAGATATATGCACTATTGGATACCTTCATTTACCTTGCTTGTACCTGTTCATTTTAGGCCATTTATTGCATATTGTTGTCCCCATTTGGATATTTCTATCCATTATGTATTTTTAATATATTCTAAATAAAAAATTGTGTTTTAATGGTGAAAAAGCTTCCTATGATTCTTTTGGATTTGTTAAGTATTTGGAAGTACTATTTGATCTAGGCAATATATTTATTGTGATTTTATATTTAAAAAAGTATAGTTATAATCTAAAATAAAAGCTTACAAACACTTTTTTACAGGAAATAATGTATTGTTGTACAAGGGTTATTCTCTAGTTTTTAAATTGATAAAACCTCAAAATGATTGTAAAAAGAAGCAATTTGCAGGTTAGCTCTTAGTAAAAATCTTTCCCTTTTCAATGATCGAGGGCCTTTTAATTCTATTACTACTGGTTGTCAAGGTTAGCAATCAATGTTGCGGTATATCACAGGAGCCAAGGAGCAACATTTACAAGCTTAAGTTTTTTTAGCTTGTAAGTAGGGATGAGAAGACCCTTAGATGTTCGGGTTCATCGGGTTCGACCGAACTTTAGTCCAAAGTTCATTTTGGGTACCAGAACTCTATCCAAACTTGAACCAGAACTTAAATTTCCATAGAAGTCAAATGGAGATAAGTCCGTGTTTGGCGTTTAGCAGTTTCCGGTGCAAACCCCGAACTCAGGTTCACTCATCTCTACTTGTAAGTAATAGTTAGAAGTTTATTAGATTACTGGATCTAGCCTGGTTAAATACATTTGCCCTTTTCCATTGCTGCAGTGGCAAAGTTGGTCTGAACTGTCAATCAATCAGAAGCATATCATCCTCCATCAAGCAGGAAGTTATGAGACTGGTAATCATTGTGCTCCTGAAAAAACAACATAAGACAACCCATTGAATTGTATTATCTTCTGATGGTCATGGGTATTTTGAAATAGTCTCTTTTTAGATATTGTACCCATAGACTACTCAAGCTGTCTCATGCTGTTTTAGAAAATTCTTACCTAATCTTATCCTTTTTCAAAATCCACTTCAGTATGTAGACATGGTAAACTGTTTATAATAGTTTATTTCATTGTTATAGTTAGTGAAATTATAGTAATTGTTACACTAGGCATTTTATACACGAATGTAATATATAAAAACATTAAATATGGGCATAATGCTGACGGTCTAATCACTAATTTTTGAGTGCATTGCATTATACTACATGCTACACACTGCCTTTTCTTTGCACGTTTGTTTCCTTTACATGGACAACCAGAGCAATCTTTACATTTTGTTAAAATAGATTAATTTTCTTAGCCCGTTTCCTATAATAGTGTGGAAATAGATGCAAAAAGAGAATAAGTTTCACCTCTATGAATTGTATTCTATAAGATTTAATTATCTTCAAAATGTACTATGTAATTATGTTACATATAAAGCAAGATATGTCAAGGGTAAATAATATATTCTCTACTAGACTTTGTGTGCCAAAGAAAGAAGTTTATGTTGAAGAACACACTGTTCTGGACACTAAAATAATACATGATGATTACTAATAGACAAATTGTGCTTGGCAAAGAAATGGTTCAGCCCACTGCTTCCTATAAATAAGCATTCTAAACAATAATGGAATATTTTGTGCTACTGTATAAAACCTAGAATCACTCAAGTATAAAAGAACTACATCTAGTTAATGCTATTTTGAACTATGTTGAAATGAAAGTTTAATTTTCAATCACAGAAATTGCTTTCTAGGTGAACTTTTTTAAACAATCCTTTTGCATTTTGCTTTTAATTTTTATTCTATATTATAATAAAACTTACAATTACTAAACTATCATTTTATAGAGTTTCCTACAAATTGTCAGTTTTTTCAAATATGAAAATCTGCAAAATGTTTGTAATAGCAGTAAAATTAATTTTTCTTCAACACATTGAAAGCATTTGTGGTATTTCTCTTTTGCATTCACAATCAATAAATATAAGCAAATATGGTTTCCTAAATTTTTGGATTAACCAAATCCCGCAATTTACATTTTTTTTTAATTTAAGACTGTACCCATATGTCCTAAGTCCACCTATTGACTTTCCTATTGCTATAACTCACCTAATGGTCCTCCACTTCGTTCACTTTATTCTTCCTTCCAGAAATTTTCAGCGCTGATGAAGCCTCATATAGTCACGTGTTGTCTAGTCAGTGCTTGAAGATTAGAGCTGAGCGAACATTTCAAGCTTCGGTTTGGCACAGCGAATATACCGATGGTCACCAAACAGTTCGTCGAATGTGCCTGGACCTCATTGAATTCAATGTAAGGCAAAACTGAATGTAGAGACAACACCTCAAGCTGAAACATTGATCAGTAACAGGTTGATGAATGACAGATGTAGGCCTGGTATTCTGTGAGGTCTGCCAAATTCAGTTAACACACATGAAGAAGACCAAACTTCCTTTTTGGAAGTGCATTGAGCAGCAGGGTAGATTGCTGTTGAAAGAGAAAAAAAAATCTTTTAAAATCTTCTGCTTCAGCGAGTGTCAGCGAGATGAATGTGACCGATGCGCAAGTGTGAACGATGGTAAGTGTGACTTGTGATTCAGTGAAGAAGTATTTGGAAAACCTTTAACAAATACCTGTGTGAATTGGTGTGAGTTGCTGATTTGTGGATTTCTGAGTGCTTTTCTACCTGTTCTATTTTTGGGGGGCTATTTTAACCTATTTTTTCTCTCTAAAGGATTAATCTCTTATTTTACTATCTGTGTGTTTAAGGGTTAACTATATTGCATTTAAATCTTGAGGTGTAGCTATATTCACAAGGGGTTAATTAAGGCTGAGTGTTCATAATTAAAGGTTTATAAGGGCCAGCTGGTTGGGGCTCAAGTATTTTTGGAAGTGCATTGAGCAGCAGGGTGATTTGCTGTTGAAGGAGAAAAAAAAATCTCTTTAAATCTTCTGCTTCAGCGAGTGTGAGCGAGCTGAGTGTGACCGGTGCGCTAGTGTGAACGGAGGTAAGTGTGACCTGTGATTAAGTGACTTTGGATTCAGGGAGTTGACAAGGGAGGAATTACTGAATTGCTGTTATATTTTATTAATATTTTTTACTTATCTTTTCTGTCTGGTGAAATCCCCATTAAAAATATGCTCCACTATTGCCAATGCTATCCAGTGTACATCTTGCCACATGTATGCAGTCCTTGAATAGCCGGTCGAGGGTGCATACTGCTGTGCGAGATGTGAGCACATTGTGCATTTGGAAGTCCAGATATTGGATCTAAATGTGCAGCTGGCAACTCTGAGATTCATAGACAATATGGAAAGGAGTCTTCTGCTCACTGAGCAGATGCTCAAAGGGATAGATGAGGGGGGATGCTAGGATGGAGCTGTAGGACAGTGAGGCAGCAAGCTGGGTGACAGTTAGAAGGTGGGGTAAAGGGAAGAGTGCCATGGAGGTTAGTCCTTATCTGGCACACCCCAATAAGTTTGCAATGTTGGCAGATGAGGGGGCTGTCAGTACAGGGATAGCACTGCTGCAGCAAGTCATGTCCTCTGAAAGCCGGAGGAGTGTCTGCTCCAGTAAGTGGGGAATTAGGAGAGCAGGGCTGGCCAGACAAGTGCTGATAGTGGGGGACTCAATTATTAGGGGAACAGATAGAGCAATCTGTCACAAAGACAAGGATCGTCGAACAGTGTGCTGCCTACCTGGCGCTCGAGTCCAACACATCGCTGATCGGGTTGACAGATTACTATGAGGGGCAGGTGAGGACCCAGCGGTTATGGTGCACACTGTCACAAATGACAAGTTAGTGGTCTGTGGAAGGTCCTTAAAAGATGATTTCAGGGAATTAGGCTGCAAGCTTAAAGCAAGGACCTCCAACGAGGTATTTTCTGAAATACTGCTGTACCACTTGCCACGCCAGAAAGGCAATGGGAGATTAAGGAGGTTAATAAGTGGCTCAAGAATTTGTGTAGAAAGGAGGGGTTTGGGTTCTGGAGAACTGAGCTGCCTTCTCAGTTGGCTACAGGGTCTATGCTAGGGATGGGCTGCACCTCAATGGGGAGGGTGCAGCTGTGCTGGGGGATAAAATGTCAAGAAAGCTGGAGGAGTCTTTAAACTAGGGACTGGGGGAATGGTATTCATTTTATAGGAGGGGAAGGCAGTGCAGATACAGACCTGGGCGCAAATATTGAAATTGGGGGTGAGGGTGTCATGGGGGTGGGGTTAGAACAGTTAATAATTTAAGGAAGAATAGAGGTACAGAGATTTACATAAATGCATGTATACTAATGCCAGAAGCCTCACCAACAAAATGGAGGAATTAGAATTAATTTTGTTGGAACATAATTATGACATGGTGGGAATATCTGAGACATGGCTGGATGAGAGCCATGACTGGGCTGTTAATTTACAGTGCTATAGTCTCTTTAGAAATGACCGTGGAAATAAGCGTGGTGGGGGTGTCCGTTTATATGTAAAATCATCCTTAAAACCAATCTTGCGTGATAATATATGTGAATCTAATGAAGATGTAAAGTCCTTGTGAGGTGGAGATAAGGGGAGGGGGAAAAAATAATAAGTTACAGATAGGGGTTTGTTGTAAGTCTCCAAAAATATTGGAAGCAACGGAGAATATACACATAAAGCAAATAGATGAAGCAGCGACTCAAGGAGAAATCATTATTATGGGGACTTCAACTACCCTGAAATACATTGGGGAACAGAAACCTGCAGTTCCAGCAAAGGTAATAGGTCTTTGACAACTATGAGAGACAATTACCTTTCACAACTAGTTCAGGACCCAACAAGAGGGGGGGCACTGCTAGACCTAATATTAACCAACAGGCCAGAACACATATCAAATATAAGGGTTGGGGGTCACTTGGGTAATAGTGATCACAAAATAATAAGTTTGCATGTATCCTTTTTTAAGATGAGTAGAAAGAGGGGTTACAAGGACACTAAACTTCAGGAAGGCAAATTTCCAATGGGTGAGAGATGATCTTGGTGCAATTAACTGGGACGATATCCTGAGACATAAAAATACACAAAGAAAATGGGAGACGTTTATTAGCATCCTGAATAGGACCTGTGCACAATATATACCCTATGGGAATAAACATGCTAGTATTAGGAGGAAACCACTATGGCTAAATAGAGCTGTAAGGGGCGCAATAAGTGACAAAAAGAAAGCATTTAGGGAATTAAAGCAAGTAGGTAGTGAGGAGGCATGAAATAAATACAGAAGATTAAATAAATTATGTAAAAAGCAAATCAAGACAGCAAAGATTGAGACAGAGAGACTCATTGCCAGAGAAAGTAAAAATAATCCCAAAATATTCTTTAAATACATAAATAGTAAGAAACTAAAAACTGATAGTGTTGGTCGCTCCCCTTAAAAATAGTCTGGGTGAAATGGTGGATGAGGATGAGGAAAAAGCAAATATGCTAAATTACTTTTTTTCTACAGTATTTACACAAGAAAATCCCATGACGGATAACATGATCAGTGATAAAAAAAAATGTCACCATTAAATGTCACCTGCTTAACCCAGCAGGAAGTATGGCGGCGTCGAAAAATCACTAAAATTGACAAATCCCCGGGCCCGGATGGGATACACCCCCAAGTACTGCAGGAAATAAGTACAGTCATAGATAGACCATTATTTTTAATCTTTAAAGATTCCATAATAACGGGGTCTGTACCACAAGACTGGCGTATAGTAAATGTGGTGCCAATATTCAAAAAGGGGACAAAAACTGAACCAGGAAATTATAGGCCTGTAAGGTTCTTTGTACATGTTCTTGAAACTCAGTTTTCCGTCAGCCATTTTGCTTTCTGTCTTGCTGCAGCTATCTTGCCCTCAGTCAATATGGAGTTTTCAGCTTTCATGTTCCCGCCCTGATTCTCTCCCTCTTGCTTCTTAAGCAGCCACAGCTGAGCAATCAGTGCTTCATAATCTAGCCTGCAGTGAACCTGTGACCTGACTCCTGGAAGCCTTGGACTATGTACTCCAGCTATTCCTACTGAGGAACTCTGAACACTTGTGGACTCTGGAACCCTGCTTTTTGAAAGATCCACGTTTGCATGGATTTACGGTAACAAAGAAGAAGATCCTGAACCTGTTGTGGAGAGTGATTGCTGAGCTTAAGTTACTCTGGCCTGCTGTGTCTCCTGCTTCTGTATCTGCAAACTGTGTGACTATTTTTGCCACTTGTATGAAGTAATACAAGACCTTCTATATCAAACCTGTGTCTCATGTATTTTCATCGCACCCAAGCACAAGACGCTATATGAACTGTACTACATACATTACAAGATTCTGAAGCCAAAACGTTAGTGTCTGCTGGGTCTGGGAAGGCTGTGTCTGCTGTAACTGTGGATATCAGACGCACAGTTGTACTTTCTGTGATGACAGTGGTTGTGACTTCTCACAACCATTCCAGGTGAGCAATTCCCTTAAGTTTTTTTTTCTGCAGTGTTACCACAGGTAAACACTATTGTTTTTTTTTCTCTTCCCTCTTTTGTGTCTGCTGTAACTGTGGATATCAGATGTCCGGTTGAACTTTCTGTGATGATAGTGGTTGTGACTTCTCACAACCATTCCAGTACTCCTGTCTTAAAAGATCTGGAAAATGGAGGCCCGCATAAAGGAACTTTGCGGAGTGACTGATAATATCCTTGCAGATTTACAGACTATAAAAACCCGTTTTACAAACCTACAGGACCTCACTAATCACAATTTGCAAGTGTTTGGACAGACTGCCCAGGATTTGCGAGCCAGGATTGAGGTGATAGAGGAGCGAGTCCAGGCTCCTGCTGTAGCCCCAAGTTCTGGGATTCCCAAGTTGCCCCCTTTTCGTTTTGGCGGTGAACGTGAAAAATTCAGGGGATTTATTAACCAATGCAATCTGTTTTTTTCTGCACATGCTTCACAATTTCCCACTGAACGATCTAAAGTGCTTACTATAATTATGTTACTTACCAACAAGGCTTTGATGTGGGCAAACCCTCTGATTGAGACTGAGGATGAATGTTTGGATCATCTTGATGCTTTCATTTCAGCCATGGGGCAGGTGTTTGATGACCCCAATCGAGGTGCAACAGCTGAAGCAGCCATGTTAAATATTCGGTAGCCGAATATGCCTTGGATTTCAGGAGATGGGCCCTTGATACCACCTGGGACAGTTCCGCCAAAAAAATCTATTTTTCGAAAGGGGTTGTCTCCACTAATTAAGGATGAACTTGCTCGTGCCGACCCTCCCACTGCGTTAGGTGACTTTATTAACTACTGCATCCGTATTGATGCTCGCCTGACTGAACGCAGGCAAGAGAGATGGTTCGAAAGCAATCGCACTAACCTTTTCCTACCTTCCTCCCCAGCTAAGGAACCTTTGAGTAGGATCACACGGGAACCTGAACCTGAACCCATGCAGGTAGACTCTTTACTACGACGGGTTAGTGATGCACGCAAGGAACATCGTTTTAAGGAAAATCTATGTTTCTATTGTGGTAAGTCAGGGCACTTCATTATAAACTGCCCCAGCCGTTCTCGTAAGACTACTGCAGCACTCATTCACTGTGAGTGTTGCGAGAGGAGATCTGTCAGGTCCGAGCCTCAGGCTCCAGAGAGATCTGCAGCAACAGATCTTGATTTCTCGGACTTAAACTCCGTTACTTCTGAGGACGATGACTGTGTAAACGCTGCAATTTTTCAAGTTTCCTCAGCGGTGTCCCAGCTGAGTTGTAGGAAAAACAATTCTCATTGCTTCCTTTCCATCAAACTCTGGGTTAACTCAGTCTGGGTGTCTAGCTCTGCTATGATCGACTCAGGGGCAAGTGGGAATTTTATGGATGTCTCCTTTGCTCTGAACAGGGGATACGTTCAGTGAAGAAGGCTACTCCAGTACAGATGGAAACTGTGGATGGCTCCCTGCTGACCTCTGGACCAGTGGATCAGGAAACGGAGCCTTTAAGGGTCCTTATGGGTAAAGATCATCAAGAGAAACTGTCCTTTATGCTTATCTCTTCTCCCCACTTTCCCATTATTCTAGGGCTACCATGGCTGCAGGCTCAGAACCCTACCATTAACTGGGAGACCAAGGAATTACACTTTCCAGAGAAACAGCTGAGTCCAGAAGTTTCAGCTTGCTCTGTTCCTAAAGGAACCATGTCAGTCCCTGAACTACCAGCTGTATACCAGGACTATGTGGATTTATGTGACAAGAAGAACGCTGACCAGCTTCCCCCTCACCGTCCATATGATTGTCCAATTGAATTATTGCCTGGAGCAGAGATACCTTTTGGTAAGATCTACCCCCTGGCGGGGCCTGAGCTAAAGGCTTTAAAGGATTACATAGACGAAAATCTAGCCAAGGGCTTCATACGCCCCTCTTCATCTCCTGCAGGTGCACCCATCTTCTTTGTGAAGAAGAAAGATGGATCTCTGAGACCCTGCGTAGACTATAGGGAACTCAATAAGGTTACTATTAGAAACCGTTATCCATTGCCTTTAATCCCTGAGTTATTGGAGAGAGTGCGGCATGCCAAAATTTTCTCTAAATTGGATCTCCGTGGGGCCTATAACTTGGTCCGTATTAGACCTGGGGATGAATGGAAGACTGCATTCAGGTCACGCTATGGACACTTTGAATATCTAGTTATGCCTTTTGGTCTGAGTACCGCCCCAGCCACTTTCCAACACTTGGTGAATGACATCTTCAGGGATCTCCTAGATACATTCGTGGTAATTTATTTGGATGATATTCTAATTTTTTCTAACTCCACAGAGGAACATCATGGACATGTGAGAATGGTCTTGGAACGTCTAAGACAAAACCATCTTTACATCAAACTTGAAAAGTGTGAATTCCATAGGACCGAAATTCAATTTCTGGGGTATGTACTGTCTACACAAGGAATTAGTATGGATGGAAGTAAGACCCAAGCCATCAAGGATTGGCCAAGTCCTAGAAATGTGAAGGAGGTGCAGCGCTTCATCGGGTTTGCCAATTTCTATAGACGTTTCATTAGGAATTTCTCTGAGGTAGTGTCACCTATCACCCAACTTACCCGGAAAGAGTCTAGGTTCTCCTGGACTCCCCAAGCCCAGGAAGCATTTTCTCGTCTAAAAGATAAATTTACCACCGCACCTATCTTGGTACATCCCAACCCCGAACTTGCCTTCATAATAGAGGTGGATGCTTCAGATTGTGCCGTTGGAGCTATACTCTCTCAGAGAACAGGTGAGAAGAATGTCTTGCATCCCTGTGCCTTCTTTTCCCAGCAGTTGTCTTCGGCTGAGAGGAACTACGATGTGGGCAATAGAGAGTTGTTGGCCATTATTGCCGCCTTCAAAGAATGGAGACACCTTCTTCAGGGAGCTGCACAGCAAATAGTCGTCCTGACAGACCATCGTAACCTTGAATTTATCAGGTCGGCTAAGTGCCTGACTCCTCGCCAGGCTCGCTGGAATCTTTTCTTAAACCAATTTAATTTTGTCATTTCTTATAGACCAGGATCGCGCAATGGAAAGGCTGATGCACTCTCTAGGATTCATTCAGCAGAGACCCGTCCACTTGCTCCTCCTAAGACTATTCTTCCTGACTCTAGAATCCTTGGAGTGATTCATAATCAAGACCTACTTAAGGACATCAAGGAAGCATACCATGCGGATTCCTTGTTGGCACAACCCCCAAGGGACGTAAGTCTTGTCTTTAAGAATGGTGTGTGGATTCAGGGACAACGCCTGTATATTCCTGAAACAGTCAGATTGAGAGTATTGCAACTCATTCACGATTCCAAGATAGCTGGGCATAGAGGAATTCTAAAGACACAGGAATTTCTTTCTCGTTTCTTTTGGTGGCCCACTTGCAGGAAGGATGTTTTAAACTATGTCACTTCATGTGAAGTCTGTGCAAGATGCAAAACACCTCGCTCCTCACCAACTGGTCTGTTACAACCTCTTCCCACCCCGTCCCGCCCGTGGGGATCCATTTCTATGGACTTCATTGTGGAGTTACCAACCTCTCAAGGGAAAAACACCATTCTAGTGGTGGTTGATCGTTTAACAAAGGCAGCTCATTTTATTCCTTGTGTCGGCTTACCCACTGCAAAACAGACATCAGATTTGATGATTAAAGATGTGTTTCGCTTACATGGAGTACCGGATGAGGTTATTTCGGATCGAGGGGTGCAATTCACTTCAAGGTTTTGGCAAAATTTCTGTGCAGCATTGGACATTAAAGTAAACCTTTCTTCTGCTTTTCATCCCCAGACTAATGGACAGACCGAACGAACCAATCAAACTCTGGAGCAGTATCTCCGCTGCTTTATCTGCCACCTACAGGATGATTGGGTGGATCTACTTCCATTGGCTGAGTTCTCTTATAACAACTCTCAGAGCGCCTCCACTAAGCAGTCTCCTTTTTACTCCAATCTAGGTTATCATCCTAACATTCTTCCACGATTTCCCATAGAAACGCCTTTACCAGCAGTGGCCGAAAGAATCACGTCTTTACAGAAGAATATGGATCTTCTAAAGGAGAATCTGGAATTGGCTCAGGAAAGGTACAAGAAAGCAGCAGATAAATTTCGTAAACCTGCACCAGCTTTCAAGGTAGGAGACCTGGTCTGGCTGTTAACCAGAAATCTTAAGTTAAGGATTCCATCGTCTAAATTGGGACATAAGTACATTGGACCCTATAAAATCAGTAAAATTATAAGTGCCGTTGCTTGTCGTCTTCAATTGCCTAGAACTATGAGAATCCACCCTGTCTTTCATGTATCCCTACTAAAGGCTGCAACACCCAATACGTTTCCTGGACGTTCTTCTCCTTGCCCTGACCCAGTGCTAGTCGATGGTCAGGAAGAATTTGTGGTGGAAAGAATTCTAGATTCCAGGTTATACAGAAATCAGTTACAATATTTGATTAAATGGCAGGGCTACCCAGTGGAGGACAACTCATGGGAACCAGTCAATAACGTTAATGCTCCTCGTTTGCTCCACCAGTTTCATCAGAGGTACCCAGACAAGCCTGGTCTGAGGCCATCCGGAGGTTGTCCCTAAGGGGGGAGTAATGTAAGGTTCTTTGTACATGTTCTTGAAACTCAGTTTTCCGTCAGCCATTTTGCTTTCTGTCTTGCTGCAGCTATCTTGCCCTCAGTCAATATGGAGTTTTCAGCTTTCATGTTCCCGCCCTGATTCTCTCCCTCTTGCTTCTTAAGCAGCCACAGCTGAGCAATCAGTGCTTCATAATCTAGCCTGCAGTGAACCTGTGACCTGACTCCTGGAAGCCTTGGACTATGTACTCCAGCTATTCCTACTGAGGAACTCTGAACACTTGTGGACTCTGGAACCCTGCTTTTTGAAAGATCCACGTTTGCATGGACTTACGGTAACAGAGAAGAAGATCCTGAACCTGTTGTGGAGAGTGATTGCTGAGCTTAAGTTACTCTGGCCTGCTGTGTCTCCTGCTTCTGTATCTGCAAACTGTGTGACTATTTTTGCCACTTGTATGAAGTAATACAAGACCTTCTATATCAAACCTGTGTCTCATGTATTTTCATCGCACCCAAGCACAAGACGCTATATGAACTGTACACCATACATTACAAGGCCAGTGAGCTTAACATCTACTGTGGGTAAAATACTGGAGGGTTTTCTAAGGGATACTATATTGGAGTATCTGAAGAAAAATAACCTCATGACCGAATATCAACATGGATTTATGATAGACCGTTCCTGTCAGACTAATCTGATGAGTTTCTATGAAGAGGTAAGTTCCGGACTGGACCAAAGAGAAAGCAGTGGATGTGGTGTATATGGACTTTTGAAAAGTTTTTGATAGAGTGCCGCACAAAAGGTTGATACATAAGATGAGAACAATGGGGATATGGGAAAATATGTGTAAGTGGGTTAAGAACTGGCTCAGCACACTCGGACTGGGTCACGGTTAGCAGTAGGGTACAACAGGGTCAGTATTGAGGCCAGTTCTCTTTAACATGTCTATTAATGACCTTGTAGGGGGCATACAGAGTAGTATTTCAATATGCAGATGAAACTCTGCATTCAATACAGATTTTATATTACAGGAGGATTTATGTAAAATAGAAGCTTGGGCTGATAAATGGCAAATGAGCATTAATGGGGATAACTGTAAAGTCATGCACCTGGGTAGAAAAAACAAGATGTTTAATTATGTGCTTAATTGTAAAACACTCGGCAAAACTGTCACTGAAAAAAACCTGGGAGAATGGGTGGATGACAAACTCACAATTAGTGGCCAGTGTCAGGCAGCTGCTGCAAAGGCAAATAAAATAATGGGATGGATTAAAAGAGCCATAGATGCTCATGAGGAGAACATAATTTTACCTCTATACAAGTCACTAGTGCAACCACACTTAGAATACTGTGTACAGTTCTGGTCTCCGGTGTATAAGAAAAACATAGCTGAACTAGAGCGGGTGCAGAGAAGAGCGACCAAGGTTATTAGAGAACTGGGGGTCTGCAATACCAAGACAGGTTATTACACTTGGGGTTATTTAGTTTGGAAAAAAGGCTTGGGGTGATCTTATTACAATATATAAATATATGAGGGGACAAAACTCTGTCTTATAATGTTGTAATGAGTGATTCCCTGCTAAAATTTAAGAAGGGACTGTATGTCTCTATTGATAAGTATAATATTACAGGTTATATACACTAGTTTCCTAGATATTGCGTTGATCCAGGGAGCTAATCTGATTGCCGTATGTGGAGTCAGGAAGGAATTTTCCCCAATGTGAAGCTTACTGTTGCCACAAGGGTTTTTTTTGCCTTCCTCTGGATCAACATGTTAGGGCAGGTTAGGATAGGATATGGGTTGAACTAGATAGACTTAAAGTCTTCCTTCAACCTTAATAACTATCTTACTATGTTACTATGTAACTTGGAGTCCAAACAGTTACAAAAATTAGGGGCATACACCAGGAAAAGTGGCATCAATTGACCTACAGTAGAATATTTTATAATGGCACAGAAGCAGTCAGCTATGGGCCATGCATGAGGTATCAGCGTCTGAGCCTGCATTTACAACTTTAAATTGAAGTTTCAATTAAGACGAGGTGGGTAAGGGAGCAGTGTAAGCCTTCTTTGCTGGGAGCCTTGATACCTCTTGCAACAGCTCAAACAGTTTTTTTTCCCAGCCACACTCAGCAGAAACATCAGTTTCGTAGACTACTAATTTTGCAGAAAAATTTATGGAAAGTGACGTTGACTTATCAATTGACCCACAGTAGAACATTTTATAATGGCACAGCTTTAAATTGAAGCTTAATTAAGATAAGATGGGTGAGGCTGCAGTGTATTCCTTTTTTGCTGGGAGCCCTGATACATCATGCAACAACTCAAACTGTTTTTTTTCCCAAACACACTCAGGAGGTACAAATATCAGCTTGGTAGAGCACTAATGTTAGAAAAATTTAAGGATAGTAACACAGGTAGTTGACTGAAAGTAAGTCCAGCCTGATGGTCTGAGAGCCCTACTGCTATAGGTTACACACATGAAGGAGACTCAACTTGGAGTGCAAACATTTCAAAAAATTATTGTCACACAACACTAAAATGGCATCAATTTCCACAGAGTAGAAACTGTATAATGGCTTTCTGAAACCCTTCCACAACAGGAAACCCCATCGAGTAGAGACCCAACTTGGAGTCTCCACATTTCCAAAAATTATTGTCCACACACACTAAATGGCATCAATTTGCACAGAGTAGAAACAGTATAATAGGCCTCCGACACCTTCTAATGCAGGCAACCAACCAGATGGAGACCCAACTTGGATTCTTCACATTTCCAAAAATTGTCAACACACACCAATAAATTGACATCAATTTCCAGAGAAGATACAGTATAACGGGCATCTGACACACTTTCCACAACAGGCAACCAGTAAACACAAATCAAAATAACTAGGCAGCAAAGTCAAACATTTACAACCACAAGGAAAGATTGAACCCTAAAAATGAACTTTTATTTATTTTTCTAAAAACTTTAAAGACCACTAACCAACAGCACATATACAAACAAACTAGGGTGTTTGAGAATTGTCAGGGATCACCCAAATATTTTCATGAGGTTGATTTGTAAACCTAATAGTTCCTTCTCTCTCCCTAGATTCTCTCCCTTCATGACAGTGAAGGCAACGTAATTTGTACTCCATGGCGCCCCCACTCAATGTCGATATCACTACTCATTTTATTGCACCCCAGCCCAAATTGTAGACACAAAGAAGATAGAAAGTGGGAAAAACATTAAAATGTATGTGCATCAAGTTCCCCAACTAAATTTATTGGGTATTCTTGTAAAGACATCCTGGTTCCCTAGGAATCTTTAGGATGTAGACTAATGTTATGTATAAATGGAAATTCTTGAAATACAGCTTATATATATATATATATATATATATATATATATATATATAATTGTTTCCTTGAATGTGGTAATAGATCTGAGCCCTTCACTCAATAATGGCATTCCAGAGGGTCACCAATGTATACTATCGCTCCTGTTAGGGATTCTAAACATGGAATACATATAAATATTTGTTCCTATATTGTACATCACCATTAGGGGGCATTCTTGATATCAAAAAGTGGCAAAGGCATGCAGATACAGGCATGATATACAGGCATGATATCAGTATCCTTACTAAATGTAGATCGTCAGCTATTGCTCCAAAACAGAAGAACCATCAATATGGTATCAGAAAGGCAACCATCATTACGGTGTTAGGGAAGTATAGACATTAATCAATAGTGATCCCTAGTTCAGAATTCCACTATCCAAATGTCTCAGAAATTTCCACCATCAAATATCTTAAGAGAGATTTCCACTATCCAATCTGGTATCAGGGATTTCCTCCATCATGTATGGCATCAGAAATTTCCACCATCCAATTTGGGCATTGATGAATATGCATTCCTCTTCTGGAATCTGTGAATCTTTGGAGCACACCTCTGATGCCCATGGAATAGGATGTGTGAACAGCTCTGCAAAATGGCCCATCTGTGGTTCACTAAAAGTCAGTTGGGCATTTGGAAATTTGTGATGCAGGGGGAAACAAGGTTGATTGGGGTGCCACCTCTGAGGATTGTACTGTGTGAGATATTAAGGTGGACGAAGAGAACGAGAAGTCACTTGATGTAGCGCTTGACATCCACTGAAGCACATGTTCTTTCTGAGCCTCATCAAGAAGACATGCTGCTGTGCTGCAGCTGCCAAAGAAAGGGAGTTGAGTAGCCCGTTCAGTAACATTTGTTGTCAGTTGCCTTTGGATAGGATGAGATGGTGTTTGTATAGTAGAGCTTTCAGTAACATTACCACCTAACCCACGTACATGCCAAACACGAAGCCTATTCCCCTTCCACCCTCTTTTAACCAGCTGTTTCACAACCTTAGACCCAGACCTGTCATTCACCTGTCAATAAATGAACAATTAGTATTAATTTTCTGAGATAGGGCTAAAAGTGTTGTGCAGCACACTAACGATTTGGAATAGCAAATGGAGCTTCCTGGCTAAACCTAAATATTAAGTCTAATGATTTTGAATTTTGAATTAATGATTTTGTATTTTCATCTTGTCTAACCGCCATTATATGTTTGGGGGCTTCCTATTTTCTTTGGGGATCTGCTCCGGGGCAGATAGCTTTCCTCTTTCTGCCTTTAGGTGTAGTTATCTCTTAGGCTGTGACGAGGCATCTAGGATCAACGTAGGAACGCTCCACGGCTACCTCTAGTTGTGTGGTTAGTTCAGGTTACTGCAATCCAGTAGGTTCCAGCCTCTCTGGTGTATTGC
Source organism: Oophaga sylvatica (assembly GCA_033576555.1). Taxonomy (NCBI): domain Eukaryota; kingdom Metazoa; phylum Chordata; class Amphibia; order Anura; family Dendrobatidae; genus Oophaga; species Oophaga sylvatica. Next base: position 167,814,961 of record JARQOD010000005.1, read on the forward strand.
AGTATTTGCTTTTTCTCTTCAGCTACCAAAACACAACAGTATCACCGGCCCAAACTGAAAATTATATGGTACTCACAGAAGGGAAAAATAGTGTGGAAAGAAAAAAAAAAGTTGTCAGATTTTATTTTCCTGTTTGTTGCATTTTTTCCCTCTTTTTCTCTGGGTGCTGAGGAGGATTTTTTTTCTTCTCTCAATGGAGCTTGCACAGTTGTCTGGCCGTGTAGATCAGCTTGCCACTGAGGTTCGGAGTATTGCTACCTATCTTGCTAGGTTGCCGGTTGTGGAGCCTAGGATTCCCATGCCAGATTTGTTTTTGGGGGATCGGGCTAAATTTCTGACTTTCAAAAATAACTGTAAGTTGTTTTTTACCTTAAAGCCTAAGTCCTCATGGAACGCAGCACAGCAGGTTCAAATTGTCATCTCTCTCCTGCGCGGCGACCCTCAGGATTGGGCTTTTTCCCTGACACCTGGGGATCCAGTTTTGAATGATATTGATGTATTTTTTCTGGCTCTGGGGTTATTCTACGATGAACCTAATGTCACTGATCAAGCTGAAAAAAACCTTGCTGGCATTAAATCAGGGTCTTGAAGACGCTGAGTTGTACTGTCAGAAATTCCGAAAGTGGGCAGTCCTGACCAAATGGAATGATGATGCTTTGGCAGCCCTTTTTCGGAAGGGGCTGTCAGAGAATGTAAAGGATGTTATGGTGGGATTCCCTGCTCCCTCTGGTCTCACTGATTCTATGTCATTGGCTATTCAAATTGACAGACGTTTGCGTGAACGCAGAGGTATGCGTGAGATAGTTGCCTTGTGAGCCAGCTTCTGAGCCCATGCAGTGTGATAGAGTGACTTCTGGGGCACAGCATCATGAGTTTCGAAAGCGCAATGGGTTATGTTTCTACTGTGGTGATGCCTCTCATGCTATTTCAGTCTGCCCTAAGCGAGGAAGACGTTTTGCATGCTCAGTTGTCTTGGGTAGTGTTCAGACTAAATTTCTGTAGACTGTTACCCTGATTTGCTCCCTGTCCACATTTTCTGCTCAGGCTTTTGTTGATTCAGGAGCAGCTATTAACCTGATGGATTTTGACTTTGCCAAACGTTGTGGGTTTCCCATGATACTCCTGCGGAAGTCTATTCCCCTACTGGGCATTGATTCTACATAGTAACATAGTTATTAAGGTTGAAGGAAGACTTTAAGTCAATCTAGTTCAACCCATATCCTATCCTAACCTGCCCTAACATGTTGATCCAGAGGAAGGCAAAAAAAACCCAAGTGGCAAACAGTAAGCTTCACATTGGGGAAAAAAAATCCTTCCCGACTCCACATACGGCAATCAGACTAGCTCCCTGGATCAACGCTGTATCTAGGAAACTAGTGAATATAGCCTGTAATATTATACTTTTCAAGAAAGGCATCCAGTCCCTTCTTAAATTTTAGTAAGGAATCACTCATTACAACATTAGACGGCAGAGAGTTCCATAGTCTCACTGCTCTTACAGTAAAAAAATCTGCGTCTGTGATTATGGCTAAACCTTCTTCCCTCCAGACGTAGAGGATGCCCCCTTGTCCCCGTCACAGGTCTAAGAGTAAAAACATCAATAGAAAGGTCTTTGTACTGTCCCCTCATATATTTATACATTGTAATAAGATCACCCCTAAGCCTTCGTTTTTCCAAACTAAATAACCCCAAGTGTAATAACCTGTCTTGGTATTGCAGACCCCCCAGTTCTCTAATAACCTTGGTCGCTCTTCTCTGCACCCGCTCCAGTTCAGCTATGTCTTTCTTATACACCGGAGACCAGAACTGCACACAGTATTCTAAGTGTGGTCGCACCAGTGACTTGTATAGAGGTAAAATTATGTTCTCCTCATGAGCATCTATGCCTCTTTTAATGCATCCCATTATTTTATTTGCCTTGGCAGCAGCTGCCTGACATTGGCCACTAAATGTGAGTTTGTCGTCCACCCATACACCCAGGTCTTTTTCAGTGACAGTTTTGCCCAGTGTTTTACAATTAAGCACATAATTATACATCTTATTTGTTCTACCCAAGTGCATGACCTTACATTTATCCCCATTAAAGCTCATTTGCCATTTATCAGCCCAAGCTTCTAGTTTACATAAATCCTCCTGTAATATAAAATTATCCTACTCTGTATTTATTACCCTGCAGAGTTTAGTGTCATCTGCAAATATTGAAATACTACTCTGTATGCCCCCTACAAGGTCATTAATAAATATGTTAAAGAGAAACGGCCCCAATACTGACCCCTGTGGTACCCCACTGCTAACCGTGACCCAGTCCGAGTGTGCTCCATTAATAACCACCCTTTGTTTTCTATCCATGAGCCAGTTCTTAACCCACTTACACATATTTTCCCCTATCCCCATTGTTCGCATTTTATGTATCAACCTTTTGTGTGACACTGTATCAAAAGCTTTTGAGAAGTCCATGAACACCACGTCCACTGCATTCCCTTGGTCCAGTCCTGAACTTACCCATTCATAAAAGCTTATCAGATTAGTCTGACAAGAACGGTCCCTCGTAAACCCATGCTGATACTGTGTCATGAGGTTATTCAGCTTCAGATACTCCAATATAGTATCCCTTAAAAAACCCTCCAGGATTTTACCCACAGTAGATGTTAAGCTCACTGGCCTATAATTTCCAGGTTCAGTTTTTGCCCCCTTTTTTAATATTTGCACCACATTTGCTATACGCCAGTCCTGTGGTACAGACCCAGTTATTATGGAATCTTTAAAGATAATAATGGTCTATCTATAACTGTACTTAATTCCTGCAGTACTCAGGGTTGTATCCCATCCGGGCCCGGGGATTTGTCAACTTTAGTGATTTTTAGACGCCGCCGTACTTCCTGCTGGGTTAAGCAGGTGACATTTAATGGAGAATTTTTTTTATCTCTGATCATGTTATCTGTCATGGGATTTTCTTGTGTAAATACAGTTGAAAAAAAGTCATTTAGCATATTGGCTTTTTCCTCATCCACCATTTCACCCAGACTATTTTTAAGGGGACCAACACTATCATTTTTTAATTTCTTGCTATTTATGTAGTTAAAGAATGGCGGAGAATAAACCCCAGTTTTCTACTCAGGTGATAATGAGGGTTGAACCAGATCATCAGGAGAGTTGCAAATTTCTGGTGCTGTATAATCTGCATGACATTATTGTACTAGGTTTTCCTTGGTTACAGTCTTATAATCCTGTTTTGGATTGGAAATCTGTGTCTGTGACCATTTGGGGCTGCCAATGTGTTAATGCTGACACCCCTGTTTTTTCTGCCTCTCCCCAGTCTCAGGATGTTCCTGACTTTTTGACTGATTGTTCGGATGTATTTAGTGAAAGTAAATCTGCATCCTTGCCCCCTCACAGGAGCTATGATTGCGCTATTGAATTAGTGCCTGGTGGTAAATTTCCTAAAGGTCGCCTTTTTAACTTGTCTGTACCTGAACACGATGCTATGCGATCTTATATCAAGGAGTCATTGGAGAAGGGTCATATAAGACCATCCTCTTCACCCTTGGGTGCCGGTTTTTTCTTTGTGGCCAAAAAGGATGGTTCATTGAGGCCGTGTATTGATTACCGTCTCTTGAATAAGATAATAATAATAATCTTTATTTATATAGCGCCATCATATTCCGCAGCGCTTTACAGTTTAACAGTTTCAAAACACAAGTCATAAGTAACAACGTTAACAATACAATAATTAAAGCAAAATAAGACGACCCTGCTCGTGAGAGCTTACAATCTACAATGAGGTGGGGGAGAAACAAAGTACAGGTATGTATATACAATGGTGCATTTACAATGATGGTCCAGCCATCTTGAGGGAGTGAGGGATGGATGGAGATAGTGAATGGGCTACACACACACACACACTTACACATAGAATGACTTTGATTAGTGAATGTGATAGGCCACTCTGAACAGATGTGTTTTGAGGGAGCTCCTCAAACCATGCAAATTGTTAATAGTCCTAATTTCTTGGGGTAGAGCATTCCAGAGGATTGGCGCAGCGCGGGAGAAGTCTTGGGAGTCGGGAGTGGGAGGTAAGGATTAGTGCAGAGGTTAGTCGAAAGTCATTTGCAGAGCGCAGCAGTCGGTTAGGCTCAATAGATAGAAATGAGGGAGGAGATGTAGGGGGGTACTGCACTGTGGAGAGCTTTGTGGGTGAGAACCAGTACTTTGAATTGGATCCTATAATGAATGGGCAGCCAGTGTAAGGACTGGCGAAGAGCGGACGCGTCCGAGTACCTATTAGCCAGATGGATGACCCTGGCTGCTGCATTAAGGATAGACTGGAGAGGGGATAGTCGAGTAATGGGGAGGCCAAGTAATAGAGCGTTGCAGTAGTCCAGGTGGGAGTGGATCAATGCTACAGTGAGGGTTTCTGTTGTTTCCATGGTGAGAAAAAGTCTAAGTTACTTACCGTTAACGGTATTTTTCGAAGTCCATGACAGCACTACAGAGAGAGGGGATCCGCCCCTTAGGAACAGGAAACCTACAGATATAAAAGGGCGGCACCTCTCCCACACATCAGTTGGATTACAGAGCATAAGAGGACATTAAGGTTAAATGGTATACAGCAAAAAAAATGTATGCATCACACAGTAACATTAATCAATGTGTTATTACATGTGGACTACATAAGCGGAAGAAGTGCACATAGAACCTGGGTGGGAATGTAAGGGTGCTGTCATGGACTTCGAATAATACCGTTAACGGTAAGTAACAGACTTTATTCGAACGTCCATGACAGCACTACAGAGAGAATTACAGAGAGTAATAACTATTTAGGGAGGGACTACTGCCTGCAGCACCCTTAGTCCGAAAGAAAGGTCTGAGGAAGCACCCAAATCTAATCTATAATGAGTGTAAAACGTGTGTGGAGAAGACCACGTAGCTGCCTTACATATCTGGTCAATCGAGACTTCTGCCCTTTCTGCCCATGAAGTCGCCACAGCTCGGGTGGAATGCGCCCTTAGCCTCTCAGGTGGCTGCTTGCCCCTCGAGGTGTATGCCAGAGAAATTGCTTCCCTAATCCATCTGGCCAACGAGCTCTTTGTTAATCTACGGCCTTTGTTAATTCCTTGAAAAGAGACAAACAATGCATTGTCCCTTTTCCAGGGATCAGTGACTGCCAAATATTGCAGCAGACATCTTCTAACATCTAAAGTATGAAGTTTCATCTCTTTTTTGATTAGATGGATTAGGGATGAACGAAGGGAGAATAATTTCCTGTGTTCTGTGGAAAGCGGAAGACACCTTAGGTAGGTATGCCGGATCCGGCCTAAGTATTATCCTGTCATTCAGGACCTGAGTGTAAGGAGATAGTCTAGATAGTGCCTGGATGTCACTTACCCTCCTAGCCGAGGTTAATGCTACCAGGAAAGCGGTCTTAAGGGAAAGAACTTTTATTGATGCTGCTGATATAGGTTCAAAAGGGGGCTCTGTTAAAGCAGTGAGAACAAGATTTAAGTCCCATGGCATGATTCTCACCTTCACTATTGGTCTCGACCTACCCGCAGCTTTAATGAATCTACTGACCCAGTAATTATTTGCGATGTTGCAACTAAAGAGTGCCCCCAAAGCTGAAACTTGCACCTTAAGGGTGCTTGTGGAGAGACCTAAGTCCAGACCCTTTTGTAGGAATTCTAGAATCTGGGTTATCGGTGTTGTGTCCCCTGCTACAACCGCCGAGCTCTGAAGAAATTTCTTCCAAATCCTAGCGTAGATCCTAGTTGTAACCTCTTTTCTGCTTTTAAGGAGAGTATTAATTACATTAGCAGAAAACCCCTTATCTGTCAGCAGCGACCGTTCAAAATCCACGCCGTCAGGTGGAGGCCCGCTACTCGAGGATGGTAGACTGGACCCTGGGAGAGCAGATCGGGAATGTCCGGCAGGACCCACGGGTCGGCTATCGACATGTTTCTGAGACATGAAAACCATGCCCTCCTGGGCCAAAAAGGAGCGATTAATATTATCCTTGCCCTGTCCTTCCTGACCTTCCTCAATACTAGGGGGAGTAAGGACAGGGAGGGAAGGCGTAGGCTAGATTGAAATCCCACTGTAATAGAAGAGCGTCCACTGCCAGAGGGCGTTCTTTGGGATTCAGAGAGCAGAACTGTCTCACTTTCCTGTTGCTTTTGGTAGCAAAGAGATCTACTTCCGGTAGACCCCATTTCCGCACAATCAGGTCGAAGATGGAAGTCTTTAATGACCACTCTCCTTGGCTCAGGAGATTGCGGCTTAAGAAGTCCGCCTTGGTATTTTCTTCTCCCCTTATATGTAGAGCCGTTAGAGAAAGAAAGTGTCGTTCTGCTATCTGAAGTAGGCGCCTTGCCACTTCCATGAGAGGACCGGAACGAGTACCACCCTGGTGGTTGATGTATGCGACTGTGACACGATTGTCGGAGAGCACTCGAACGTGGTGACCCTGTAGATAGACAAGGAGTTTTTTAATCGCTAGCTCTACCGCTGCTAATTCCTTCATATTAGAAGACATTTGAATTTGATCCTGCTCCCATGAGCCCTGAACCATAACGTCCCCCATATGAGCCCCCCACCCAGAGGGGCTAGCATCTGTTGTGACTATTCGGGATATGTCATATTCCCAGGGAACCCCCTTAGACAGGTTTGTCTCATTCTTCCACCAATCCAGGGATCTTATATTAGCCTGGGACAAGGATAGCTGGCCTTCCAGGTAACCACCTAGCAAATTTTGATACAGCAAGACCTCAGCTTGCAGTGCCCTTGTGTGAAATTGGGCCCACCGAACCGCGGGAATGCAGGACGAGAGGGAGCCCAAAAGAGACATCCTAAGCGACATGGAGGTGTTACTGGAAGCGTTTAGGACCTGGTACCGTAAGCGAATTAACTTGTCTGACGGTAAACTACAGTTCTGATTTTGTGAATCCAGAATTAGCCCTAGAAATTGCTGAACCCTCATCGGATTCAAACGAGACTTTTTGGTATTTATTAGCCATCCCAGCCGCTCTAAGGTAGAAATCGCTCTTTTCAGTTGCTCTAGGCAATGCTCTGCCGTCTTTCCTATGATAAGAAAGTCGTCAAGGTAGGGGACTATGAGCATATTTGATTCACGTAAGCGGGCCATGACCTCCGACATAACCTTAGTGAATACTCGTGGGGCAACCGCCAAGCCAAAGGGAAGGGCGCTAAATTGAAAATGTCGCAGTGATTCCCCCATCTGGGTTGCTACTCTGAGGAAACGCTGATGCTCCATATGGATCGGTATGTGGTAATAAGCGTCTTTCAGATCTAACACCACCATAAAGCAATTTTCAAACAGAAGCTTTATTGCTGAGCTGACCGTTTCCATTTTAAATGGCTGAATAATCAGGAATTTATTGAGGGCTTTCAAATTAATAATTGTTCTAAAAGACCCATCCAGTTTACGGATCAAAAACAGAGGGGAGTAAAACCCCTTACCCCGCTCTGCTTCTGGCACCTCCACTAAGACATTCTTAGCGCAAAGCTCCTGAACCTCCAACTCTAGAGCGGCCTGCTCCGATGGCGATGACCTGAGTGGGGTAACTTTAAAGTTATCCCAAGGTACCGAGGAGAATTCTAACCGCAGCCCTGTAGCTATGATAAGGATCCAGCTACTGTTTGAGATTTCCGACCAGGCCGGGTAGAAGGCCTTCAATCTGCCTCCTACCGGCATTGCTAGTCATTGCGAGGGTTTTTTTGTTTCCCTAGGTGGACCTCTAAACATAAACCCTGTATCTCTTCGCCTCTTTTCATCCCATTTGGCTCGTTCCCTGGACGACCTTCGGTAGCTGAACCTCCTTCTGCTGAAAGGTCTTTTATAGGAAGGGGTTGATAGACTGGGAAACTTTTTCTTGTCGTCCCCTGCCTTTTCTAAAAGTTCGTCCAGGACCGGGCCAAAAAGATATTCGCCGTCACACGGAATGGAGCAGAGGCGAGATCTGGCTTGAATATCGCCCGGCCAACATTTCAACCATAATGCCCTTCGTGCTGCATTAGACAGCCCTGCTGCTCTGGCAGCCATTCTTACTGAGTCCGCTGAGGAATCAGCCAGGAAAGCCGCTGCGTTCTGAATTATTGGCAAGGTCTTCCGAATTGTCCCCCTGGAGGTTCCATCTATTAACTGGGAAGCTAACTGGTCTAGCCAGACCATCAATGACCTGGCTGCGCAAGTGGCTGCAACTGCCGGCCTCAGGGCACCTGCCGACATCTCCCATGTGCCTTTCAAGAAGGAGTCTGCCTTCCTGTCTAGTGGATCTTTCAAAGACCCCATCCTTGGATGCTACTGTTTAGTGGAAAGGATCTCCGTTTTTTTGGATCTAGACCACCAAACATCAGATCCTGTACTGAGGACTCTGGTTTCGCCTCTTCTACCCCCATGGTGGACCTAACTGATTTGACAAATTTGTCCATCTGGTCCAAGGGAAAACAAAAACGGGTAGCGTCTTCCGTAGAAGACGAGGAGGAAGCCGAAAGAGGAAGGCGAGGAGGGTCCTGACACAACTTCACCCCTATCATGGGCGGCAGGTGACTCTGAATCAGATAAAACTGGTACATTTCTACGCCTGGAAAATTCTCCGTGTCTTGAGGACGCTTTCAACTGTGCTCTTATTATCTCCTTCAGGCTTTCGGTGAAATCTGGAGTCTCCTCCGCTATCTAAAAAGGGAAGGGGCATAGGGGGGGTTTACTATGTCATCCCATGCCCCTGCCCTTCCCCTTAAAAATGCCCTACCGTCTGTTGCATGCACGGCTGGCACAACCTCTTAGGGCAAGCGTCAGGCAGAGGGCAAGCGCAAAAGGCACATTCCCTGTGCTTGCTTTTCACCGAACACTTCTTCCCCTAGTAACACAAAATGGGGAAAAAACTGTATTACTGGGTATTCTAAATCTGACGATCTCTTACCCAGATTGTACAGCAGTAGGTACCGGATCACGGGGAGGGGGTTTTTTCCCAGCTGCGGAACTTCTGCGGCTGGTGCTCCTGGCCATTGAAGAGGAGCGCTCTGTCTGCTGCTGCTGGCTCTCCTGTTGCACCAAGGGAGCCTCTGCAGTGTCCATCGTAAAAAAATGGGGCAGAAGCGCTTTACCTCTTTCCTAGGCTCCTTATATCCTCCCCCGGATATCCGGATCAGCAGGTCTGGCCAGGGGTCCACCCCCTCCTACTCCCCGCCCCACGGCCCCCCCCGCACCTCCCCGCCGTCCCCACAGCAGGCGCCGTCCGATGATGCAGCCGCCAAAATTTTCAAAAACGCCGGCCGGCGTCTCACTTCCGGTTCCGGTGGTGGAGACTCCGCCCCCTTTTCCCCCCCGCTCGCACGGACCCCACCATACCGATGAAGGTAAGTATAATCCCCCCCATCGCCTCAGCGATTCTCCGCCCCAGCCGCGCTCTGCAACGCGGCACGAGAATTCAAACCCGCCGCCGTCCTAGCCGTGACGCGCGGCGGAAATTCAAACGCCGCCGCGCGTCCTAGCACGACGCGCGGAATTTCAAAAAACCCCCGCCGCGCTATCCATAACAGTGACGCGCGGCGGGAAATTCAAAAAACCCCCCGCCGCTCCGCTCACAGCAGTGACGCGGCGGGAAATTCAAATTTAAAAATTTTTTTTTTTTTTTTTAAATCACGGCTGCACCCTCAAGAGGCCCCCACCATGACAGGACCACAGGAGAGGACAGGGAGAAGGCATCGGGACCAGGGAGAGGGGGGGAATACTTACCTACCGGCGCTGGCTGGGAGACAGAGATCCTCTGGATACTGCTCCACCTGCTCCGCACACTGCCGTGGAATCCTACCCGGACCCACCGTGGCGCTTCCAGGGGCTCCGCACCGGCCGAGGTAGGAGATCCCCCCCCGTACCTGGGTCGACCGGCCGGCCTGGGTCCTCCTGAAGATCTTCATCTGTAGGAAACCCGTCCTTTAGGAACAGGAAACCAACTGATGTGTGGGAGAGGTGCCGCCCTTTTATATCTGTAGGTTTCCTGTTCCTAAGGGGCGGATCCCCTCTCTCTGTAGTGCTGTCATGGACGTTCGAATAAAGGGTGGATTCTAGAGATGTTCTTTAGGTGTAGGCGGCAAGAGCGGGCAAGATATTGTTTATGGGAGGTGAAGGAGAGATTGGTGTCAAACATAACACCCAGACAGCGAGCCTGCTGCCGGGGTGTTATTATGGTGCCGCCCACGGAGAGGGAAATGTCAGATTTAGGGAGGTTAGTAGATGGCGGGAGCAAAAGAAGTTCAGTTTTGGAGAGTTTAAGTTTCAGATAGAGAGCGGACATGATGTTGGAGACTGCGGACAGACAGTCGGTGGCGTTCTGTAGTACAGCGGGGGTAAGGTCGGGGGATGACGTGTATAGTTGTGTGTCATCAGCATAAAGATGGTACTGAAAGCCAAATCTGCTGATGGTCTGTCCAATTGGGGCCGTGTAGAGAGAGAAGAGAAGGGGGCCAAGGACTGAGCCCTGGGGTACACCGACAGTGAGAGGAAGAGGAGATGACGTGGAGCCAGAGAACGAAACACTGAAGGAGCGGTCAGAAAGATAGGAGGAGAACCAGGAAAGAGCAGTGTCCTTAATACCTAGTGACTGGAGTCTAGACAGTTGGAGACGGTGGTCAACCGTGTCGAAAGCTGCAGAAAGGTCGAGAAGAATGAGCAGAGTGGTCACCGTTACATTTTGCTGTCAGAAGGTCATTGGTCACTTTGATAAGTGCAGTTTCAGTCGAATGTAGGGGTCGGAAGCCGAACTGTGAAGGGTCTAGGAGGGAGTGAGTGGAGAGGTAACGGGTAAGGCGGGAGTAGACTAGGCGCTCCAAAAGTTTAGAGATGAAGGGGAGATTGGAGACCGGTCTGTAGTTGTTTGTGCAGGAAGGGTAAAGAGCAGGTTTCTTTAGCAGTGGAGTAATGGAGTGTTTGAAGGAGGATGGGAAAATGCCAGATGAGAGTCAGAGATTAAAGATTGTAGTTAGGTGAGTTGTGACAACTGGAGAGAGAGACTGGAGGAGGTGTGAGGGAATGGGGTCGGTAGTGCATGTAGTTGGACGAGAGGAAGAGAGGAGTCTGGAGACTTCTTCTTCTGTGATGGGATCAAATGTGGAAATTGAGCCAGGGGAAATGCAGGGAGCGATGGGAGTCACAGCACTTGGTGGTTGAGAGCTGATTTCCTGACGGATAGTATTTATTTTTTCTATAAAGTGGGAGGCCAGGTCGTCAGCACAAATGTCTGTGATAGGGGCTTGTGCTTTTGGCCTGAGGAGGGAGTGAAAAGTGTCAAAAAGTTTCTTGGGGTTGTTGGCTAGTGAAGAGATCAGGGTGGTGAAGTAGGTCTGTTTGGCGAGGTGAAGGGCAGCATTATAAGTACTTAGCATGAATTTAAAGTGGATGAAGTCTTCTGGTGTGCGGGTTTTTCTCCAAAGGCGTTCAGCACTCCTAGAGCATCGCTGAAGAAGTTGAGTTTGCAATGTGAGCCAGGGCTGTTTTACTGTGTGTTTGGAAGTTCTGAGGGTGAGCGGTGCTACTTGGTCAAGGGTGCTTCTAAGAGTGTCATTGTAGTGATGAACAGCCAGATTAGGACAAGAAAAAGAGGAGATTGGGGACAGTGATGAGTGTAGGGAGTCTGAAAGTGTCTGAGGGTTAATGGCTTGTAGATTTCTGAATGTGTGGTAGGTAGGAGTGCGCTGGGTGGTCGAGGATTTGTGAGGATGAAGGAAAGAATGTTGTGGTCAGAGAGTGGAAGCGGTGAGTTATTTAGGTGAGAGATTGAACAGAGGTGGACAAAGACCAGGTCAAGGGTGTTGCAACCTTGTGTGTCTCAGAGGTTGAAAGCTGTGAGAGGCCTAGAGAAGTGGTTAGTGATAGAAGCTGAGATGCAGATGTGGAAGTAGGGCTGTTAATGGGGATGTTGAAGATCACTGTGAAGTATCACATCCGCTACCCTTGATTTCTAACCTGTTTTCCAGGGTGAAAAGTGCTAGTTGGTTTACCAATCTTGACCTCAGGGGGGCGTCTAACCTTATTCGCATTAAGCACGGGGATGAATGGAAGACGGCGTTTAATACCCCAGAGGGGCTTTTTGAGTACCTTGTGATGCCATTTGGGCTCACTAATGCTCCTTCTGTCTTCCAATCCTTCATGAATGATATTTTCAGGGATTTTGTGGATAAATTTCTGATTGTTTATTGGGATGATATCTTGATTTTTTCCAATGACTCAAAATCTCATGTGTAACATGTTCAGACTGTGTTCCAGATTTTGAGAGAGAATGCACTGTAAGTGAAGGGATCAAAGTGTCTTTTTGGTGTACAGAAGGTCTCATTTCTGGGATTCATTTTGTCTCCATCTGTTATTGAAATGGACCCGGTCAAGGATCAGGTCATCTGTGACTGGGTCCAACCTACTTCTTTAAAGGCTCTTCAGAGATTTTTGGGTTTTGCCAATTTTTATCGTAAATTTATTGGTAATTTCTCCGGTATTGTTAAACCATTGACTAATTTGACCAAAAAGGGTTCTGATGTGGTGAATTGGCCTCCTGAGGCAGTTTCTGCATTTCAGGAACTTAAGCAGTGATTCGCTTCTGCTCCTGTTCTACGGCAGCCTGATGTTTCTCTACCGTTTCAGGTGGAGGTTGATGCCTCTGAAATTGGGGCAGGTGTCCCAAAGTGATCCAGAAACCTCTAAGAGCAACCCTTGTGCCTTTTTATCTCGAAAATTTTCTCCAACTGAACGTAATTATGACGTGGGTAATCGGGAGTTATTGGCCATGAAGTGGGCCTTTGAAGAGTGGAGACATTGGCTGGAAGGAGCCAAACATTAGGTGGTGGTCCTCACGGACCATAAGAATCTGGTTTATCTCGAATCAGCCAAGCAACTTAATCCTAGACAGGCCAGGTGGGCCTTGTTTTTCACACGTTTTAACTTTGTGGTTTCTTTCTTCCTGGCACTAAGAATGTTAAGGCGGATGCCCTCTTGAGGAGTTTCTTTGCGGACTCTCCTGAGTTATCTGATCCTACTGTTATTTTGAAAGAGGGTGTAGTTCTTTCCGCCATCTCGCCCAATTTGAGACTGGCTCTGGTAGGGTGTCAGGAGGATAAACCTGAGCGCTGCCCTATTGGGAAATTGTTTGTCCCAGACCAGTGGAAGAGGAGTGTGTTGTCTGAGATTCATTGTTCCGAGTTGGCTGGTCATCCCGGGATTTTTGGTACCAGAGACTTGGTGAGTCGATTCTTTTGGTGGCCTACTTTGTCTCGTAACGTTAGGGAATTTGTGCAGTCCTGTGGGACTTGCTCTCGCTCCAAGCCTTGCTCTCGCTCTAGTGGTTTGTTAATGCCATTACCTGTGCCCAAGAGGCCATGGACCCATATCTCTATGGATTTTATTTCCGACCTCCCTGTTAATGACCGTTATCTGGGTAATCTGTGATAGGTTTTCCAAGATGATAATTTTGTGCCATTACCTAAGTTACCTTTCTCCTCCGAATTGGTGCCTTTGTTCCTTCAGCATGTGGTTCGGTTACATGGCATTCCGGAGAACATCGTGTCTGACAGAGGAGTCCAGTTTGTTTCCAGATTTTGGAGGCCATTTTGTTCTAAACTTGGGGTCCAATTATCTTTCTCCTCTGCTTTTCATCCTCAGACCAATGGACAAACCGAGAGAACAAACCAGACCTTGGAGACTTATTTGAGATATTTTGTGTCTTCTGATCAAGATGACTGGGTCTCTTTTTTGCCTTTGGCGGAGTTTGCTCTTAATAATAGGGCTAGCTCAGCCACCTTGATGTCTCCATTTTTCTGCAATTTTGGGTTTCACCCTCGATTTTCTTTGGGACAGGTGGAGGCTTCTGTCTATCTGGGTGTTGACTCTGTTGTGGAGCGAATGCAGCAGATTTGGGACCAGGTAGTGGAGAGGTTGTCTCTCTCTCAGGAGAAGGCCCAACGGTTTGCCAACCGGCATAGGATTGATGGTCCTCGGTTTAAAGTGGGGGACTTGGTTTGGTTGTCCTCAAGAAATATCCCAATGAAGGTTGCATCTCCAAAGTTTAAGTCTAGGTTCATTGGACCTTATAAGATCATGGAGATTCTTAATCCTGTTTCCTTCTTTAAGGGACATTTAAGATCCATAACGTGTTCCACAAGTCCTTATTGAAGAGGTTTGTCGAGCCAGTGGTTCCTATGGCTGCGCCTCCTGACCCTGTTTTGGTTGAGGGCAATCTGGAGTATGTGGTTGAGAAAATATTGGATTCTCATTTTTCTAGACAGAAACTCCAGCATTTGGTTAAGTGGAGAGATTATGGTCAGGAGGACAATTCTTGGGTGTTTGCTTCGGACATCCATGCTAGGAGACTGATCCGTGCCTATCACCGAGCTCATCCTGAATGGCCTGGTTGCACAAGTGAGGGTTCGGTGACCACTCCTCAAGGGGGGGTACTGTTATGAATGTGCTAGAGATGGTTTCTGAGCAGAGGCTCCCTCTGGTGGTTACAGACAGTACTGAACCTTTCAGTGAGGAATGGCAATCTGGGATCAATGACTGGTCTGATATAAGGGAGATTCCCTCCCATGATGGTTGCCGGTGATCAATTGTTCTTGTCTCAATTGTTGTTCCTGGTTCATTTGGAAGTTTGCTGAGTCCTGCCTGCATCTTCTGCTATCAGATAAGATATTTTCTGCTTTTATTTTTGTGCTTGCTTTTTGCATAGTTCCCTGCACTTCTGTGGAGGTCAGCCAGGTCCCCTCTGGGGGATTGTGCTCCTCTCAGTTTATCTGAAGCCACTGTTATTTGTTCATTTGCTTTTTCCTGTTTTTTCAGTGGCTGCGGGTTAGTTTTGTTAAACCAGAGATCTGATTTAGGTGGTAGAGATCGTGTGATCTCAGGTCTTTTTGCAATCAGAAGAGTTGGTATTTTTTAGGCTTTTTTTGGATTGCAGTGAGAATCCTTTCCTGTACTTTTCTGTCTAGACAGATTGGGCCCCAGCGTTTGCTCATTCTATTTTCTGTCTGTGTCCGTGCTTCTTCTTGTCTAACCGCCATTACATGTTTGGGGGCTTCCTATTTTCTTTGGGGATCTGCTCCGGGGCAGATAGCTTTCCTCTTTCTGCCTTTAGGTGTAGTTATCTCTCAGGCTGTGACGAGGCGTCTAGGATCAACGTAGGAACGCTCCACGGCTACCTCTAGTTGTGTGGTTAGTTCAGGTTACTGCAATTCAATAGGTTCCAGCCTCTCTGGTGTATTGCCGTATTTGCTTTTTCTTTTCAGCTTCCAAAACACAACATGGAGCTTTCTTTTGGCCCATAACACACTGGAGCATCATCCATGGGGCCCGTCATGTATTGGAGCGTTCTAAATGGGGGGGTATCAGACACTGGAGCAGCATTTACGTGGCCCATTACACACGAACATTAATAATGGGGTCCATTATATATGGAGCTTTGTTTTGGCCCATAAGACACTGGAGCATCATCCATGGGGCCCATCTTATACTGGAGTATTGTAAATGGGGGACATGAGACACAGGACAGCATTTCCGGGGCCCTTTATACACTGGTACATTAATAATGGTGCCCATCATATATGGAGTTTTGCTTTGGCCCATAAGACATTGGAGCAGCATCCATGGGGCCCATCATACACTGGAGTATTGTAAATGGGGGACATCAGACACTGTAGCAGCATTAACGTGGCTCATTAGAAAATGGAACATTAATAATTGGGCTCATTCTATATGTAGCTTTCTTTTGGCCCATCATACACTGGAGCATCATTCATGGGGCCCATCATGTATTGGAGCATTCTAAATGGGGCAGATCAGACACTGGAGCAGCATTTACGTGGCCCATTACACACTGGATCATTAATAATTGGGCCCATTCTATATGGAGCTTTCTTTTGGTCCATAAGACACTGGAGCATCATCCATGGGGCCCATCATATACTGGAATTTGTAAATGGGGGCATGAGAAAAAAGCTTTTCCGGGGCCATTTACCGGGGTTCAATAAGGGGGTTGGGCCAAAAATTTTATGGACTTTCTTTTGCCAAAACTGGGCTCATCCATGGGGCCATATGTATTGGGCATTTAAAGGGGGCAGATAGACAGGGCAGCATTTACGGGCCCCATTCCCAACTGGAACATTAAATTTTTGGGGCCCCCATTCTATAGGGTTTTTCTTGGCCCTCTACATGGACCCAAATTCTGTGGCACAAATAGGGAGAATCATATGGGTTCTTTTTAGGGGGCTTTTGTATGGTAGGAGCTCATTGGGGCCTATTTTGTATGGGGCATTATAGGGGTCATTTTTTGTATGGCACACGGGGTGGCCAAAATCGTTGGGGAATATGTGTCTTTTTTTGAGTTTTGTAGTTTTTTTTAAAAAGATTCAGTATGTAAGAATAAAAGTTTTTTTTCATTTTTTCATCCCTAATTTCTTTCCCATATCAAGGTCATGAATTGTGGTTGTTTTTAAGGGGCCCGATGAACTCTTGGCCCGGGGGGCCCCACGAAAACCCGGGGCCACCCAAACCCCCAAAATTTACCAAAATAACCCCTTTTTTAATTTCTAACCATTATTTTAAAAATAAATTTAAAGGTTTCCAAGCTTTAAAAAATAATGATTGTGTTGTTTCCTTCAAATGTGCATGTAGGTGGTTTACTGTCCCCCACTCCATACCGACTTTTTTCCCATTGCTTGCATTGGGTTTCGTGTTTGGTCGGGCCCCCCCGTTTTTCCCCTGTCGGCGATTTCGCTGACCCACTTTTGCGAAAATGGGTTTCATGAAAAATGATCGACCCCAAAAAAAGGGAAAGTGCTCATCTCTAGTTGTAATCTGCAATCCATGAAACAAACTTGATTTTTTGCTTAAAAATTTTTCCTTCCAAATAAAGCTTAATACAAAAAAATGAGTCATGCATAATTTTTTGTAAAAACAGTAGTTTATTAAAGGGTTTAATAATTGAAAAGTGACATAAAATGCTGCAAAAAAATTTGCCTCTTTTGATGTTATTTAAAAAAAAAAAATGTTAACCAAAAAAGAAAAGTAAAATTTTAAAAAAACCAAAAAGCTTGGGTTTTGAAGTAGTAATAACCCCTTAAAAAATAGAATAGACAATTTAAAGAGGTAGTCTAAAAATAAATAACAGTTAAAAAGAAAGGATCGGGAGCGCAATGAGAAGAACCCGGTGGGTTGAGGGGTATTTTCTGTTGGGAAAAAGGGGCACCCCCTTTTGGGTTGTGCACCCTTAAACCCCAGTTCGGGGGTTTGGAGCTGTGCCACCTTCCCGGTAAGTTCAGGGGGCCCCGGAAACTGACCGCGCGAGGCGTCATATTCCACTTCAGCAGGGCCTTCAGTCGAAGAAGAGGATGTTGAGCAAGGTGCTCCCCCCGCAAACCCCTTTAAAG
>JARQOD010000005.1:167832478-167875684 GCA_033576555.1 Oophaga sylvatica
GGCTGCCTTTAGTTGTGGTGGTTAGTCAGGGTACTGCAATCCAGTAGATTCCAACCTCTCTGGTGTATTGCAGTTTTTGCCTGCTCTCCTCAGCTACCAAAACATAACAGAGCCGCCAGCCAAGCCCCCAATGCTGATCAAGATCCGCTGCCGCTACTACTGGCGCAGACAGTCGCACAGAGCACCGCAAGGAGGTAATGGTACTTCATATACACCTTTCCTGTGGGACGCCCCCCTCACTTTGTCATTGGGACCACTCCTCCACACCGCCCTATAAGACGACACTAGGCCTATAAGAAGACCCCCCCACTTTTAAGAAGATTTTATATTTTGACTGGAAAAGTTGGGGGGTCGTCTTATACGCCCAGTCATCTTGTATGCCGGAAAATACGGTATATAGAAAACTGTTTTTTTTATGGAACCGCAAATAGAAGCTTGAGAGAAAATACAAAAAAAATTATGCAAAGCATTCAGCTGGAAAATAAAATTCACAAAATGCCCATGTGTGATGGGCGCCTACCTGAAACCACTGTCAAAGAGTCAAACACACACACACATATATACGGTGTATAAATATATATATACAGTAGGGTGCAAAGGAAATGCATGGTAAAAATGAAGTATCAAGTTTTTGAAGGTCTTACCTCCTAAATTTGTTCCTTTTTGGTCATAGATATTTTATAATTTTCTTTTTTTAATATTAGTTATCATTTACAGGTTGCTCAATGGCACATCATATTGCAGTTTTAAATGTTTGTTTATATTTATCGTTATGCATATCCCGCGTTATGTATGGTATGTTATGCCGTTTACGATCAGATTACCGTATTTTTCAGACCATAAGACGGACTTTTTTTCCTCCAAATTTTGGAGGAAAGTGTGGTGCGTCTTATGGTCGGAATGTAACATGTGGGGAGGGGGGCAGGGGGCAGCGGTGGAGTGAGATTGCAGGAGGCAGGAAAATATCCCCTCCGCTGCAGGAAACAAGCGCTGGGGAAACCACTGGTCCAGATACTTAAGTGCAGTGAATATTAATCAGCCGCTTCCCCGCCCACCTATCAGCTGAGCAGTGAGCAGGGAGCAGCTAATGACAGAGCCACATGGTTCCTCAGCGCTTGATTCCTGCTGCAGTTGAGGAAATCGGTGTCTGAAGGAGAAGGAGGCAGCAGGAGCAGAGTGCAGCAGGAGGCATCGCATACCTGACAGCACAGGGGCTGTGCTGATGCGATGCTGAATGCTCCTGTGGCGGACCTGTGATGAGGTCATGAAGAGGGCGGGCTGGAGCATCACATGACCAAAGCCCTGCCTCTTCATGATGTTATCACAGGTCCTTCAGACACACTGTATAACAGGGAATTAATTAAAAGGTTAGGCTACTTTCACACTTGTGTTTTTTTGCACAGCGCATCGTGCGCACCTGAAACGCATTAAAAAACGCATCTCTGTCGCTATCATCTGTCTCTATCATCTCTGTCTCTATCATCTCTGTCTCTATCATCTCTGTCTCTATCATCTCTGTCTCTATCATCTGTCTCCATCATCTCTGTCTCTATCATCTCTGTCTCTATCTCTGTCTCTATCATCTGTCTCTATCATCTCTGTCGCTATCATCTGTCTCTATCATCTCTGTCTCTATCATCTGTCTCTATCATCTGTCTCTATCATCTGTCTCTATCATCTGTCTCTATCATCTCTGTCTCTATCATCTCTGTCTCTCTCATCTCTGTCTCTATCATCTGTCTCTATTATATCTTTCTCTATCATATCTGTCTCTATCATCTCTGTCTCTATCATCTGTCTCTATCATCTGTCTCTATCATCTCTGTCTCTATCATCTGTCTCTATCATCTCTGTCTCTATCATCTGTCTCTATCATCTGTCTCTATCATCTCTGTCTCTATCCTCTCTGTCTCTCTCATCTCTGTCTCTATCATCTGTCTCTATTATATCTTTCTCTATCATATCTGTCTCTATCATCTCTGTCTCTATCATCTGTCTCTATCATATCTGTCTCTATCATCTCTGTCGCTATCATCTCGTCTCTATCATCTCTGTCTCTATCATATCTGTCTCTATCATATCTGTCTCTATCATCTCTGTCTCTATCATCTCTGTCTCTATCATCTGTCTCTATCATCTGTCTCTATCATCTCTGCATCTATCATCTCTGTCTATCATCTCTGTTTATCATCTCTGTCTCTATCATCTCTGTCTCTATCATCTCTGTCTCTATCATCTCTGTCTCTATCATCTGTCTCTATCATCTCACTCTGTCTCTATCATCTGTCTCTATCATCTCTGTCTCTATCATTCTGTCTCTATCATCTCTGTCTCTATCATCTCTGTCTCTATCATCTGTCTCTATCATCTGTCTCTATCATCTGTCTCTTCATCATCGTCCTTCTCTGTCTCTATCATCTGTCTCTATCATCTGTCTCTATCATCTGTCTCTATCATCTCTGTCTCTATCATCTGTCTCTATCATCTGTCTCTATCATCTGTCTCTATCATCTTGTCTCTATCATCTGTCTCTATCATCTGTCTCTATCATCTGTCTCTATCATCCTGTCTCTATCATCTCTGCTCTATCATCTGTCTCTATATCTCTGTCTCTATCATCTGTCTCTCATCTCTATCTCTGTCTCTATCATCTGTCTCTATCATCTGTCTCTATCATCTGTCTCTATCATCTGTCTCTATCATCTCTGTCTCTATCATCTCTGTCTCTATCATCTCTGTCTCTATCATCTGTCTCTATCATCTGTATCTATCATCTCTGTCTCTATCATCTCTGTCTCTATCATCTCTGTCTCTATCATCTGTCTCTATCATCTCTGTCTCTATCATCTCTGTCTCTATCATCTCTGTCTCTATTTCTATGCAGCCACACGCTCCAGTCTGAGTGCCAGCGGCAGTTCCGGGTGTTCATGCGAGAGACTCACATGAAATCGTGCGAGTTTCTCGCATGTGTGACCCCGGCCTTATACTCACCCTCCAGCGTCTTCACATAATAGTTTACAGACACCACACTGGTCCCACAGCACCATCTCCTACCCGTAGCTTCCTACATAATAACATGCTATTATATATAACACCACATATAATAGTATGTTATTTATGTTATTAAATATTTTACCACATTTTTTGCTTCAATATATTTTTCCCTATTTTCCACCTCTAAAACCTGGGTGAGTCTTATAGTCCGGTGCGTCTTATAGTCCGAAAAATACGGTAATTGATTTTATATTTTCATAGATTGGGCGTTTCTGAATGTGGCGATAGCAAATGTGTGTATATTTTCAATGGGGCAAAATAGGGGTGATTTGAGCATTTCTTTTTTTTTATATTTTTAAATGTTAGTGGTTAAATTTTAGTGGTTATTGTGTGTACAATATTGTGGAAAATGAGAAACATGGAATAATTCACATGCCTTGAGCAAGTGGTAAATCTAAATATAATGTCAGCATAATTTACGTGGTGAATCCTAATGCCAAAAGGAACAAATTTGAGGGGAAAGACTTACCAATTTGCAAAGTTCATTTTTCCTTGGCACTCTAATATACAGTATATATATAAATCCATAAAAAGACAGCGAAAAGGCACATACCGCCCCGTGCAACAAAATCCTTTATTGTGGCATCATCATATCAACAGCAGGCAGATAAAACGATGGAGCAAGTTCAGACGATGATAGTTTTGCGCTTACATTGCTCTTCAACAGGTCTGAACTTGCTCCATCGTTTTATCTGCCTGCTGTTGGTATGATGATACCATAATAAAGGATTTTGTTGCATGGGACGGTATGTGCATTTTCGCTTTCTTTATGGACACACAGATTCTTTTTCTTTGGAAGTGGCACCCGTTAACCCTGTTGTATGTGCAGCTCCATTAACATGAAGTCATACAGCTGTGCCTTCATCCTGTTTCTCTCCCATGGTATTTATATATATATTGTGAGACAGTGAGAGTATGTGTATTGAATGGGGTGTATATTTCACCTAGCTACTTTACTGACTGGTATAAGGGAGGTGTGTGTGGCTTTGTAGACCTAGTGGTAGGGAAAGGTCACTACACCTTACATTCAGTAAACACTTGCAGCTCAAACCTGAAATCACTCAGGTGTTGATTGGGAAACCAGAAGTAGGTGTCTGGGAATACAGACAGGGAGAGCTAGTTTAGCCTGGACACAAGGAGGTGTCCTGGCACAAGAAACAGTCTCCAAGAGTGTTAGAGCTGTCTTTAGCCTGGACACAGGGAGGTGTCCCGGCGCATGAAGCAGTCTCTGTGATAATCCATGCGGATAAGCTACTGAATAGGAGGAGAGCTGTCTCAGTCTGGGTTAGATGTACCCCGGACACAGGAGTGTCTCTGTGAACCTCCATGCTGATGATTACTGAAGAGGAGGAGAGCTGTCTCAGTCTGGGTTAGAGGTACCCCGGACACAGGAGTGTCTCTGTGAACCTCCATGCTGACGATTACTGAATAGGAGGGGAGCTGTCTCAGTCTGGGTTAGAGGTACCCCGGACACAGGAGTGTCTCTGTGAACCTCCATGCTGATGATTACTGAATAGGAGGAGAGCTGTCTCAGTCTGGGTTAGAGGTACCCCGGACACAGGAGTGTCTCTGTGAACCTCCAGGATGATGACTACTGAATAGGAGTGGATCTCTCTCAAGTCTGGACGTCGGGTGGACCTTCAGACATAAGGAGGAGTATCTGGGAAACTCCATACTGGTAACATATATAATATGTGTTGTTTTGGGCCTAGGCTGATAGAGCCGGGTTCCTGATAGAAAGGGAAAATCTGTGTAAGTGTAATTAGTGGCTAGACAAGCCTAGGTCTTTTGTTTATGCTTTGTTTTTATCTGTGTGCTGTGGACTTTAATAAAACTGGTTGCGGCCAGTTTTCACCAAACTGCTGTCTGAATGAACTGTTTTCGTGCCATTCTGTCTACCCAGACAGCGATCTCAGAGCTAAATCCCCTGGAAATTTTACAATTGGTGGAGAATGCTGGGGCAGCGCAGGGCCTGATACAGTTAGTGCTGGAGTGTGCATGCAGCACAGAGGCTTAGAGACAGCATTAAAGGTGAAGTCTATTGAAATAGCAACAGAGGAAAAAAAAAAAGTGCGTCAGCAGAAACGTCTGTTTGGAGCAGTCTTAAAGAGACAGGAGCCCTAATAGACTTTGCAAAGAAAAAAAAAAAAGTGTGTCTGCACAGCAGAGCTGAAATTTTCTGTGGAAAAGACTGTAGAGGGTGTATGTCTTATCTGAAGACTGCCGTTGTTAAGACAGAGAAGTCTGACAGCAGGGAAGACGAGTGTGGATACAAGCATCTTGCTGTGACTCAGTGGGGTCACGAAGGCATCTTGCTGTGACTCAGTGGGGTCACGAAGGCATCTTGCTGCAACTCGGCGGGGTTGTGAAGATTGTCGTCGCACTCAAATCCAGTTTTGCTGTGGCTCGGCGGGGCCACGAAGATTTTTTCAAAGGAAAGCGGTGAAGTTCTGGTGTGAACAGTGCTCCGCGATGGCTGTGAACGGAGCAGTGAATGGGTCTGACAAGTCGGACCGCATATTTGAGAAATGTCTACTGGACATGCAACTGGACATGGTGCGGGAGCTATGGGCACCGTATGGAATGGCGGTAGTGGACATTCTATGGACTCTCCGGGGGTGCCAGTGTTGTCACAGAGTGCCCTGGGAGGTGGTAAGAGATGTTGTGAACTGAGTCCTAAGACTACTGCTGATTTTTTGTGTAAAAATTACCCTGCCGGTGTGGTTGTTAAAAAGGGGGCGGAGTCTAAAAAAGGGGCGGATTTTCACAACAGTGTAGAGTGTGGAAAACTGAAAATTGTTACTGGTGGTGGGTTGGTACCTCTAAAAATGACAAAGTGACCGTTGATAACGGGGTAGCTCCAGTAGAAGGGGGTGACGTCAAAGTGGGAGGTGACCTGTTAGTCCACAACACCATGGGGAGTGACACAGACCCTGTAGCTGACTGGGACACTATGAAAGTCAAAAGTGAGGTCAGTCAGGAGAGGCTAGACGAGGGAAGAGAGTCCCCCTCTCGTCGTAGACGGCGCAAGGGCCACAAAAAGGTTGTTCCGGTAGTACTCGCTGAAAATGAAGAGAATGTAGTACTGTCTGCCTATGCTTCAAGTGTGGGTTCTCCTTTAGAGGTAGAAGAGGAGAGGGCCAGTCATGGCCAAGAGCTGGAACCTATTCGGCTGCAGTATCAGAGTGACATGCTGCAATTATGTGAAAACCTGGAGGACGTATCCTCAGACCAGCGAGTCCTAGAAGGAAGCAACGAGGAAGTTATCCTGTGGCAGAATATGTTCTTTGCCATTAAAGAGGACCGCCGCAAAATCAAGGAAGAGGTTTTGCAGTTGAAGCGTGAGAAGGAGGCGCTGCAGGATGGAGTTTCTGGAGGTGAACAGGTCTTGGAACGACTGCGTGAACAGCTCAACCAGGAGCTGTGTGACTCCAAGAAGGAGTGTGGTGAACGCAGTAGGGAGCTGCAACAGATGAAGGGAGATTATGTGGATCTCCTCAGGGTCAAAGAAAAACTAGAAGAGGAGAAGATGGATGCAGAGCAAATGCGCCAGGTGGTTGAGACCACTCTGCAGGACACCCATGATGAAAATGGTGATCTGCGCAGAAAGACCCTAGGTCTGGAAGCTCAGGTGAAGGAGCTACAGATGTCCTGTGATACTCTCCAGAGGGCGGAGAGGTGCCTTAAGGAAAAGCTCAGCCAAATGGAAGCTGAGCGGGAAAAGATGGAGGAGTCCATCAGAGAAGCTACAGACCAGGTCCAGGAGTTGGCCACTGGAGATGGGAGGTGTAAAGCAGATACTTCCTCGAGTGATGTGAGTTCGGATGATTCGGTGGATGTCGGAGCCGAGATCAAGGAGCTCAAGGAGTGGTTACAAGCCCAGTGGACGCAAGAGAAGCTTCAGAGACGGGCTGCTGAGAGGCGAATGGTGGAACTAGAGGAAGAAGTTCTCGGGCTTAAAAGTCGCCTGATACAGTGTCACTCGATGAACAAGGTCTCCTTGGAGAAAGAAAAGGGCAAACACGTTGCACTCGCTCCCTTTTGCCAAGAGAAGATAGACCTGAGGAGAGATAAGAGTGTGGTAACGGAAGATAAATGTGAAATGGAAG
Organism: Oophaga sylvatica; assembly: GCA_033576555.1. Lineage (NCBI taxonomy): Eukaryota > Metazoa > Chordata > Amphibia > Anura > Dendrobatidae > Oophaga > Oophaga sylvatica. The sequence goes on from JARQOD010000005.1 coordinate 167,839,642, forward strand.
TGGTCAGGACGGAAATTCACGAATTTGTAGCTGTGAGACAGCTCAGAAGAAGCGTAAAGGGGGAAGAAGCTGACAGTCAGTTGTCCCTGAACCCTGAGATGATTGATCGTCTGGAAACCACTGGTGAGACGAAACGTGTCGGTACAAGTGCCTCGTAGATGTACCCGAGGACTTGAGAGAAGAATGCACCCGTGAGTCTGTACATGAAGCGTTTAGGAAGGCCGTGGGAGCCTGTAAGGTGTACTCGACCTCAGGAGCTAAACAGCTGGTGGTCTTGTCCACAACTGAAGTTACAAGTGAAGAGGGTGGCAATCCTAAGTGACATGCACTGGCGATGTATTCGCACAAAGCGGTTTCTCCGGTTGAAGACAGAACAAACCGTTAGACAACTAAAGCTTATGAGAAAAGCTCACAGTCTACAGGAAGAGGTCATCCGGGTGCCTCATGTTCTGGTGAGAAAGCTGATTGGGAGAAATGGCCGAGCCATGCAGATGATGGTGAAGAAGTCTGGTGTGGTGAAAGTAAGCAGTCCACGTGATCGTCGGGACTGGATACCAGATGAAGACGGCATGGTGTCATTCTACGCTATAGGAACGGAAGAAAGTCTTGAATATGTGCGCATGCTGGTGGCGTACCGTGTGACCTACCTGCGAGAGGTAGAACAATTGAATCTCGCTAGACAGCGAGTAGATAGACAGCATCATCTGAGCAGCAGAAGATGGCAGCCGTCTAAGAATAGTGAGACCCGACAGAGAAAGGGCCCCCTAAATAACAGAACAGCTACGGCTGAAGTTAGGGACCTTACAAGATGTCCTGAGGGTAGTAGGCGTGGGTTTAGAGGTAGTGAGACCTCCAGTAACTCAGGTTTGAGAGGCCCATACAGACGACCCGATAGAGTACAGGACAGTACGAAGTCTAACCGGACCTTAGATACCCAGGCAAGACCTGACAAGGTTACGATTGACCACTGAGAGCGAAGGGGAGACCTGACAAGGTTACGACCCAGAAATGTGACTGGACGAAGTCTGTGACAATGACAGACGGTAGGTCCCTAAGGAATGAGCGAATGTCATTGACTAATATTCCGGGGGGGCTGAACAGAGCAAGGGACAAGTACATAGTCTCTGTGTGAACTGTGGTGTTGAGGTGATTGGATATATTATGTGTTCAACCCCACAAGCTTAAACTTATATGATGATGATAATGATGATGATGATCATAATGATGATGATAATGATGATGATGCTAATCATAATAGTGATGATACTGATAATGGTACCAGACCTATATAGAAGTTTAGGGCCAGGACTGGTCCAGAGTTCACTGTCTCTGTTGGATTGTTAACCAGCCCTCCGGTCTGGATGACCAGCCCTCCGGTCTGGAGAAGAGGGGGGGGATATGTGAGACAGTGAGAGTATGTGTATTGAATGGGGTGTATATTTCACCTAGCTACTTTACTGACTGGTATAAGGGAGGTGTGTGTGGCTTTGTAGACCTAGTGGTAGGGAAAGCTCACTACACCTTACATTCAGTAAACACTTGCAGCTCAAACCTGAAATCACTCAGGTGTTGATTGGGAAACCAGAAGTAGGTGTCTTGGAATACAGACAGGGAGAGCTAGTTTAGCCTGGACACAGGGAGGTGTCCTGGCACAAGAAACAGTCTCCAAGAGTGTTAGAGCTGTCTTTAGCCTGGACACAGGGAGGTGTCCCGGCGCATGAAGCAGTCTCTGTGAGAATCCATGCGGATAAGCTACTGAATAGGAGGAGAGCTGTCTCAGTCTGGGTTAGATGTACCCCGGACACAGGAGTGTCTCTGTGAACCTCCATGCTGATGATTACTGAAGAGGAGGAGAGCTGTCTCAGTCTGGGTTAGAGGTACCCCGGACACAGGAGTGTCTCTGTGAACCTCCATGCTGACGATTACTGAATAGGAGGGGAGCTGTCTCAGTCTGGGTTAGAGGTACCCCGGACACAGGAGTGTCTCTGTGAACCTCCATGCTGATGATTACTGAATAGGAGGAGAGCTGTCTCAGTCTGGGTTAGAGGTACCCCGGACACAGGAGTGTCTCTGTGAACCTCCAGGATGATGACTACTGAATAGGAGTGGATCTCTCTCAAGTCTGGACGTTGGGTGGACCTTCAGACATAAGGAGGAGTATCTGGGAAACTCCATACTCGTAACATATATAATATGTGTTGTTTTGGGCCTAGGCTGATAGAGCCGGGTTCCTGATAGAAAGGGAAAATCTGTGTAAGTGTAATTAGTGGCTAGACAAGCCTAGGTCTTTTGTTTATGCTTTGTTTTTATCTGTGTGCTGTGGACTTTAATAAAACTGGTTGCGGCCAGTTTTCACCAAACTGCTGTCTGAATGAACTGTTTTCGTGCCATTCTGTCTACCCAGACAGCGATCTCAGAGCTAAATCCCCTGGAAATGTTACAATATATATATATATATATATATATATATATATATATATATATATATATATATATATGTATATATATATATTTTACTGTGGGTACGGAAAGTATTCAGACCTTTTTAAAATTTTCACTCTGTTTCATTGCAAGCATTTGGTAAATTCAAAAAAGTTAAATTTTTTACTTTTTTTTTTTCTCGTTAATGTACACTCTGCACTCTATATTGACTGAAAAAACAGAAATGTAGAAATTTTTGCAAACTTATTAAAAAAGAAAAACTGAAAGATTACATGGTCAAAATAACTATTCAGACCCTTTGCTAAATATTGAGTCTTCTTGGGACTGATGCAACAAAGTTTTTCACACCTGGATTTGGGGATCCTCTGCCATTCTTCCTTGCAGGTCCTCTCCAGTTCCGTCAGGTTGGATGGTGAACTTTGGTGGACAGCCATTTTGAGGTCTCTTCAGAGATGCTCAATTGGGTTTTGGTCTGGGCTCTGGCTGGGCCAGTCAAGAATGGTCACAGAGTTGTTCTGAAGCCACTCCTTTGTTATTTTAGCTGTGTGCTTAGGGTCATTGACTTGTTGGAAGGTGATTCTTCGGCTGAGTCTGGGTCCAGAGCACTCTGAAAGAGGTTTTCATCCAGGATATCTATGCAATTAGTCGCATTCTTGTTTCCTTCAATTGCAACCAGTCTTCCTGTCACTGCAGCTGAAAAACACCCACATAGCATGATGCTGCCACCACCATGTTTCTCTTTTGGGATTGTATTGGGCAGGTGATGAGCGGTGCCTGGTTTTCTTCTCATATACCACTTAGAATTATCACCAAAACGTTCTATCTTCGTCTCATCAGACCAGGGAATCTTATTTCTCATAGTCTGGGAGTCCTTCATGTGTTTTTTAGCAAACTCTATGCGGGCTTTCATATATCTGGCACTGAGGATAAATTTCCATCGGGCCACTCTGCCATAAAGGCCTGACTGGTGGAGGGCTGCAGTGATAGTTGACTTTGTGGAACTTTCTCCCATCTCCCTACTACACCTGTGGAGCTCAGCCACAGTGATCTTGGGATTCTTCTTTACCTCTCTCACCAAAGCTCTTCTCCAACGATTGCTCAGTTTGGCTGGATGGTCAGGTCTAGCAAGACTTCTTGTGGTCCCAAACTTTTTCCATTTAAGGATTACGGAGGCCATTGTGCTCTTAGGAACCTTGAGTACTGCAGAAATTCTTTTGTAACTTTGGCCAGATCTGTGCCTTGCCACAATTCTGTCTCTGAGCTCCATGGCCAGTTCCTTTGACCTCATGATTCTCATTTGCTCTTACATGCACTGTGAGCTGTGAGGTCTTATATAGACAGGTGTGTGCCTTTACAAATCAAGTCTTAATAGTTTAATTAAACACAGCTGGACTCCAAAGAAGTAGTAGAACCATCTCAAGGAGGATCACAAGGAAATGGACAGCAAGTGACTTAAATATGAGTGTCTGAGCAAAAGGTCTGAATACTTATGACCATGTGATATTTCAGTTTTTCTTTTTTAATAATTTTGCAAAAATTTCTACATTTCTGTTTTTTTATGTGGGTTACGAGCCTGCGCATTTTGGCCAAAATATTTATTAATACCTCACATTATTTTATATGTGGTTTTTGTACTTTTTTGTGGGTGCAGTTGGGCCCATTTGGTCTTGTAAACTGTGGTGTCTGTTCACATGGGCTGTTAACCTTTGTGTGAAGAGCGCCACATTTTTGTGCTATTTTTTTTTTAGTGCTCCTGACTCGTAAGCGTGGGGACCTTTGACGTGGGTTACAAGCTTGCGTATTTTGGCCAAAATAGTAACTAATACTTCACATATTTTTATATGTTTTTTGCACTTGTTTTAGGGTGCAGTTTGGCCCATTTGGTCTTGTAAACTGTGGTGTCTGTTTACATGGGATGCATTTGGATAGTGCTGGGCACCACGTCTGATCTAATAGAAGGTTGTCACTAATAGGCTGTTAACCTGGATGCTGTGCATTCCAGTGGTGCAGTCATTGCCTTACCACCTAATGGAGTCAGCATTCTTTCAAGAAATGATACCGTGTTCTCAGCCTTTTGGAAGACACCCAATCCCAACCGCTTTTTTTTTGCAAAAAGGGGTTTCTGCTTTGTACACTTATGTAAAAGAGAATTAGGGCTGCCCTCTCAACTTTGAGATCCAAAGTGCACAAAATGTACTGCGCTGTAAACACCTCGACCAGTATGGACAGGGATAGTACATGAGTTTCACAGCCCATTGAGTGAATGTTTTAAGCAGCTGCACTGCACCACCACAATAAATAAAGTGGATAAAACATCTGTAACATACTGCCCTTATTTTTTTGTTCTTGTAAGGTAAAGTACTGTTAAGCTTAGGAGACATAGAGCAGATCAGTTTTTGCTATGCACAAAGCCCCGTATCTAAACCTAGATGGCTCTTCAATGGCTCTTCATCAGCTGCAGCTGGGAATTATTGCAAGCGACAATGCATCGTTCATTTTAGCTGTCTTATATTTGGACAATGCAACTCCTGCTCCCAAGAAAGTATACATCCTGAATTGTACCAAAACTCTTCAAAAAATATACATGCTTGTGAAAAGTGGTGGTTATGACTAGCAAAGTGTCTGCTTATTTAATCTCTTCTTATGTGGCAAAACATGTCTTTATGGCTTTACAAGGCCAAAAAGGTCTGGAACTCAAAATCTCATATATTGAAGCATCTGAATGAGCAGCATGAAACAGCAACAGATTATATAAGGCAGCAGACAAACTGGAGCTTGGGATACTTTAAAAAATACATTTGACCATTGTGTGTTGCCTAATAAAGAGGCTACAGTCATGGCCAAAAGTTTTGAGAATGACACAAATATAAATTTTTACAAAGTCTACTGCTTCACTTTTTCTAATGGCAATTTGCATATACTCCAGAATGTTATAAAGAGTGATCAGCTTAACAGCAATTACTTGCAAAGTCAATATTTGGCTAGAAAATGAACTTTATCCCCAAAACACATTTCAACATCATTGCAGCCCTGCCTTAAAAGGACCAGCTAACCTCTTTTCAGTGATTGCTCCATTAACACAGATGTGGGTGTTGATGAGGACATGGCTGGAGATCAATCTGTCATGATTAAGTAAGAATGACACTAGTGTTGAGCGATACTGCTCGATATCTAAAAATATCGGATCGGAATGGTATCGCCGATATCACTAAATATCGTCGATATCCGATTCCGATACCGGAAGTCCAATGTAAGTCTATGGGAACAAAATATCGACATTAAAAAAAAACCATTCTTGCCTTGTTGGTTAATTGTACATGAAGGAAAACAACAAAGACTAATGTAGAATGTATTGGGGGAGGTTGAGGAGACAATAAAGGCACACATGTTTAACCCAATGCATTGGAATAGCATTAATATATATTTTTTTGGAAATACGTTTGGATTGACTAACAAATTGACAATGTTGTTAACCTTTTTTCTATTTTGGCAAATATGTATGTTTCACAACTTCCATGCTCTTCACCTTTTTAACTTTTGCCAGTGCCACACTTTCTCCTTCATAATCTTCAGTAGCAGCATCATCTTTCTCATCAAATTATTCTTCATCTTCACCTTCTTAATCTTCTTCTTAAACTTCTTGCTATTCATGTTTTTGTTTACATTACTCATATTGTTATTATTAAACTAATTAATCTTCTTTATATTCAAATTCTTCATCTTCTTCCTCTTCATCTTCTTCATCATATTCTTATTTGTGACAGAGATTCCTGTACTTGTAATCTGTAAAAGTATGAATTGTTCATCCTTCCGTTCTTACTGTCACAAAAGATTTAAATTACAACAGTATTTGTCCGTGTTCAGTTTAGCCTGCAGCAGCAGGCATTTTCCAGGGGCACCACGAGGAGGAACGGACTCACCCCCATACACTGCTTAGTCTTCTTCTGCTTAGAATTTAGAGCATATATTTTGCTCTTCATTTTGGTCTTATACTTCATGTTCTTCTACTTTTTGATCTTCTGCTTATTGTTCTTCAGTCTCTTGTTCTGTATCTTGTAGTTTGTCTTAACCTTCTTTGTCCTGTTGGTGATCTTCTTCTGGGTAATCTTTTATTTTTTCTTTGTGATGGTGTTCAGGCTGGTTGGCTTCATGCTCGTCGTCCTTGTTGTCGTCATCTTCTTCTGGGTGGTCTTTAAGGTCGTCTAATTTCCGAGAAACAGCTGACGTTACTGGAACCCTGACGGGTATCAGATGGAGCAAGAGACAATGGAAGTAACGAGGACCAACTGACTGTGCTGGAACCTGGACGGGTAGCAGAAGGAAAAGAGGCAATGTCACAACCGAGTACCAGCTGACGTTACTGTGACACGGTTACTAAGCAGGAGGTACCTGTGCTCCAAAGCACTACCAAGGACCAGCAGACGTTGGTGGAACTCGGATACGGAGATGGAGGCACCTAGGCCAAAGGCACTGGGGAGAACCACTTGATGGTACTGGACCCCGGACGGGTAGCAGAAGAAAAGAGGCAATGTCACAACCGAGTACCAGCTGACGTTACTGTGACACGGTTACTAAGCAGGAGGTACCTGTGCTCTAAAGCACTACCAAGGACCAGCAGACGTTGGTGGAACTCGGATACGGAGATGGAGGCACCTAGGCCAAAGGCACTGAGGAGAACCACTTGACGGTACTGGACCCCGGACGGGTAGCAGAAGGAAAAGAGGCAATGTCACAACCGAGTACCAGCTGACGTTACTGTGACACGGTTACTAAGCAGGAGGTACCTGTGCTCCAAAGCACTACCAAGGACCAGCAGACGTTGGTGGAACTCGGATACGGAGATGGAGGCACCTAGGCCAAAGGCACTGGGGAGAACCACTTGACGGTACTGGACCCCGGACGGGTAGAAGAACGCACGCATGAAAATGTAAGTTGACAGGACGCAAGCCGTCCGCAGTTACCGAATCACACAGTCCTACAGTGAGTGCTTGTCCTATTGTCACAATGGAAACCGCCTTTATTTACATATCCCACAGCACACATAGGAATCACCTAAACTGCAGGCACCATAGAGTCGGCTAACCCGAATGCAACACGACAGCACAACTTATTGGAGGATAATTGACGTTCACACTGCGAGGAAACAGCTGTCGTGCTGTAACCAGGCTGGCCAGGAGTCAGAACCCTTGCCAATTACTTACGAGCAACAAATGGCGGTGTTGTAGCCCAGGGAGTAGAGTTCAGGTGGTAGAAAGATGAACATAACAGGAGACATGGAAAACGTTGCTAAACAGTTATTTAATCTGAAAACGGACAGGCAAATTCAGGTGAGATCCATGCCTTGTTCATTTTCAGAAAAGTAAGCCGGTCTACATTCTCTGAGGATAGTCGCATGCGACGGTCTGTTACTACACCACCTGCAGCACTAAAGACACGCTCAGATAATACACTGGCAGCAGGGCAAGCCAGCACCTCCAATGCATACTGGCTAAGCTCTGGCCATGTATCCAACTTAGAGACCCAAAATTTGAAAGGGGAAGAGGCATCTGGGAGTACACTTAGAGGGAAAGCCAAGTAGTCTGTCACCATCTTACGGAAACGTTTCTTCCTGGTGACTGGAGCCGTCTCGGATGGTGTAGACCTTGCTGGCGCTGTCACAAAACTTTGCCACATTTGTAACATACAGTTCTTACCCTGTGCAGAGGCGCTGCTTCTGCTCCCTCTTGTTGTAGAGGTGTCTACACTGCCTCGACGCACAGAGCTGCTTTGTAAAGCAGTAGCAGCAGCAGCTCTCTCGGCTGGAATGTACAACAGTATGGATTGCACCAGTGTGTCTTGGTACTCCTGCATTTTACGGTCCTTTTTCACCGGTGTGATGAGGGTTTGTAAGTTGTCCCGGTAGCGAGGGTCTAGGAGGGTGTACACCCAATAATCTGACGTGCTGAGAATGTGGGCGATGCGGCGGTCGTTTCTCAGGCACTGAAGCATGAAATCAACCATGTGCTGCAGACTCCCAACTGGCCAACAAAGGCTGTCCTCTGGAAGAGGCGTCATCTCTGTCTCCTCTGCATCACCCCACCCTCGCTCTACATACTGACTACAGCGTTGTGTACCTCCCTCTGTAGGGATTTCTTCCTCCTCCATTGACTTCTCCTCCTCATCATCCTCCTCACAAAGTGAGCCCTGCCCAGCCCTTTGTGAGGAACCACGTTGCGCTGACTGTCCTGAAGGTAATTGAATTTGTGACTCCTCATCCTCCACCTCTTCCAAAACCTCTTCCTTTAGTGCTTTCAGTGATTTCTGAAGCAGGCAGATAAGGGGGACAGTCATGCTGACTAGTGCATCATCTGCACTCGCCATCCGCGTTGAGACATCAAACGCACGCAAAACGTCGCACATGTCCTTCATAGAGGCCCACTCAGTAGTGGTGAAGTGTGAACGGCGCAAATTGCGAGTTGATTGCGCCTGTTGCAGCTGATACTCCATTACTGCTGGCTGCTGCTCACACAACCGCTCCAACATATGTAACGTGGAATTCCAACTGGTGGGTACGTCACATATGATGCGATGTTCAGGAAGGCGAAATCTGACTTGCAGAGCTGCAATGTGCGATCTGGCCATGCTGGAACGTCGCAAGTGAGCGCACTCTAGGCGGACCTTGTGCAGCAGTGCATCAAGATCCGGATAGTCCCTCAAAAAACTCTGCACGACCAAGTTGAGCACATGTGCCAGACATGGTATGTGAGTGAGGTTGCCAAGGCCCAGAGCTGCCACCAGATTTCGGCCATTGTCACACACTACCAAGCCTGGCTGGAGATTAGCTGACAAAAACCACACGTCGCTCTCCTGCTTGATGGCATCCCAGAGCTCCTGCGCTGTGTGGCTTCGATTCCCCATGGAAATTAATTTCAGGACGGCCTGTTGACGTTTGGCCACGGCTGTGCTCATATCAGTCGCAACAGGTAAGCGTTCACGGCTCCATGTGGAGGTATACCGTGACGGCTCGTGCAGCGATGATTCTGAGTAACTGGAGTAGGAGGAGGAATCAATGTGTACAGACTGGATTCCTGCAACCCTTGGAGTTGGCAGAACACGTACAGCGCCACTGGCAAGATCTGTACCCGGCTCCACAACATTGACCCAATGGGCAGTGAGGGAAAGGTATCGTCCCTGGCCATGGGTACTGGTCCACGCATCGGTGGTCAGGTGGACCCTGCTACTGACGGCGTTTAGTAGCGCATGTCTAATGTTTCCCTCGACATGTTTTTGCAGAGCAGGGACAGCTTGCCTGCTGAAATAAAATCGGCTTGGCACATTATATTGTGGGACTGCCAATGCCATAAAGTTCCTGAAACTGTCAGTCTCCACCAGCCTGAATGACAGCATTTCAAGAGACAGGAGTTTTGCAAGGCCAGCATTCAGAGCCTGTGCTCGTGGATGGTTTGCCGAGTATGGCCGTCTTTTATCCCATGCCTGTGTTACCGATGGCTGTTTTTTGTTCTGGGAGTGTGACGATGACTGTGAACTTGCTGCTGTGGGTGGAATAACAGTTTGTCTATGGACAACAGTGACCGAGGTTCTTCCATGGAGATCCTGTGAGGATGCCGAACCAGGTGTGTGTGAGCTGGAGGTAGAGGCTCGAACACGACCTAAAGATGTAGGTGCTGCTGTAGGTTGGCCTACATCTCCAGTGTGTCTTTGTAACTCAGCTACGTGCTTTGTCCGTACATGTTTCCACATATTTGTGGTATTCAGGTTACTGATATTTTTACCTCTTTTAACTTTTTGCTTACACAGCTTGCATTGAACATAGCAAATATCATCTACAAGTCTGTCAAAAAGGACCACGCAGTGCAAGTCATGGGAGCACCAATTTTGACATTTCTAAGAGAACTGCTCCCAACAGGTGCCAAACTGGAGGCTACAGGCAAGCGAGTCTGCAGCCTACCTCCTCCCTCCTCTTTGTACCGTTGGGACAATCTCTTCCTCAGAGCTGCTCCCACCACCTTCCTGTTGCTCACGCCATGTTGGGTCTCGGACTTCATCATCTCCACTACCCTCTTCCAACACCTGCTGCTGTTGGATGGTCTGGGCAGCACCATGCTCCACAAAACCTGGCACCTGAGTCTCATCATCATCATAATATGCGTTCTGCGGTGTGCTGTACATAGGCACTGGCTCACCCGCCTCTTCAGATTGAGAGAGACACAGCTGTTGCGCATCACTGCATACTCCCTCTTCTTCAAATTGCAGAATGCTGCTTGCCTGTGCCCGTGTTTGCGAGCCAACAGATTCTGAGAACAGAAGCAGAGACTCAGCTGGCTCCTGTACAGAACTCTCTGACTGCCTGGGCAATTTGACAGGCGGTGAACAGACAGATGGTTGCTCAACAGTGTTGTGCTCCTGAGAGGAGGTGGAAGGAATTGAAGTCGATGCATTGGCTGCCATCCAACCAACAACGGCTTCAATTTGTTCTTCCCGCAGCAGGGGGGCACGCCGAGCTCCTACCAAAGTGCGCATAAAGGAACGCTCACGGGGAAAACTGGTGGATGCTGTGTCACTGAGGGCGGCAGCAGCCACAGAATCCCCACGTCCTCTCCCTGCTGAAACTCCACGGCCACGACCACGTGCCTTACTCACTGACTTCTTCATCTTGGTAGATTGATAAAGAAAGTCTGAAAAGTTATAAGGCCTAAGTGTGGTTATTACGCAGAGACTGAAGTGAACACTGAAACACAACTGTTCACAATCTGTGAAAGGCTACTCCTTTGTCTACTTCTATAGTGTTTGCAACCAATGTATTATATACGGATGGAAGCGCGTCACACTAATAGATTATATTTTAAATGGAATGGAGCAGAACCAATTGGAGATAAATGAAAGGATGAGGCATGAGCCGCTCGCAGAGTCAAGCAGCCAGTGCTTGAACAGTATCTGGAGCGATGTGCACTCAAAAAATTAAAAAACACAGACTGAAGTGAACACTGAAACACAACTGTTCACAATCTGTGAAAGGCTACTCCTTTGTCTACTTCTATAGTGTTTGCAACCAATGTATTGTATACGGATGGAAGCGCGTCACACTAATAGAGTATATTTTAAATGGAATGGAGCAGAACCAATTGGAGATAAATGAAAAGGATGAGGCACTGAGACACGCTCAGCAGAGTACAAGCAGCAGTGCTTGAACAAGTAACTGGAGCGTGATGTGCACTCAAAAAATAAAAAACACAGACTGAAGTGAACACTGAAACACAACTGTTCACAATCTGTGAAAGGCTACTCCTTTGTCTACTTCTATAGTGTTTGCAACCAATGTATTGGATACGGATGGAAGCGCGTCACACTAATAGTTAAATTGCATGGAGCTGCAAGAATTACACTGAAGAAAAAAAAAAGAGTCTGTGAGTGACACGTGCAGATGCCTACAGACAGCGTTGCATGCAGAGCAAACTGCAGCGTCACCTGCACTCACACACACCTTGCAGAGCTGTTAAAACAACACTGCAGGCAAAAGGAAGCTTTACACAGCAGTTGGTGCTAGCCTGCCTACAGCACAGTACACTAAATCGCAATCTCTAACTGTCCCTCAGAGTCAGCACAGCAGCGTTCTGTCCCTTACTGAATTCACAGCACAGTGACGCTAAAATGGCGGCGGCGCCTTTTATAGTGCATTCTGACATCATTTCAGCATCCAATCACAGCCATGCCATTAGTTAACATGACCGCAGCAGTACAGGATGTGCCCACACTTCTTAGGATTCCTCATTGGCTGACTAAAATCACATTGTCTCTCAAAGAATTATGGGAACTTCCGATTCCGGTATCCAATAAGACGAAAATATCGAAACGAAGTATAGAAAAGCCGATAGAGCTAATATCGGTTGATACCCTATACTTGCGGTATCGTATCGCTCCACACTAAATGACACCACTGGACACTTTAAAAGGAGGCTGGTGCTTGGCATCATTGTTTCTCTTCTGTTAACCATGGTTATCTCAAGAAACACGTGCAGTCATCATTGCAATGCACAAAAATGGCCTAACAGGGAAGAGTATCGCAGCTAGAAAGATTGCACCTCAGTCAACAATCTATCACATCATCAAGAACTTCAAGGAGAGAGGTTCCATTGTTGCCAAAAAGGCTTCAGGGCGCCCAAGAAAGACCAGCAAGCGCCAGGACCGTCTCTTAAGTGTTTCAGCTGCGGGAACGGGCTACCAGCAGTGCAGAGCTTGCTCAGGAATGGCAGCAGGCAGTTGTGAGTGCATCTGCACGCACTATGAGGCGGAAACTCTTGGAGCAAGGCCTGGTCTCAAGGAGGGCAGCAAAGAAGCCACTTTTCTCCAGAAAAAAACATCATGGACAGACTGATATTCTGCAAAAGGTACAGGCAGTGGACTGCTGAGGACTGGGGTAAAGTTATTTTCTCTGATGAATCCCCTTTTCGATTGTTTGGGACATCAGGAAAACGCCTCATTCGGAGAAGACAAGGTGAGCGCTACCACCAGTCTTGTCTCATGCCAACTGTTAAGCATCCTGAAACCATTCATGTGTGGGGTTGCTTCTCAGCCAAGGGAATCGGCTCTCTCACAGTCTTGCCTAAAAACACAGCCATGAATAAAGAATGGTACCAGAATGTCCTCCAAGAGCAACTTCTCCCAACCCTCCAAGAGCAGTTTGGTGATCAACAATGCCTTTTCCAGCATGATGGAGCACCTTGCCATAAAGCAAAGGTGATAACTAAATGGCTCAGGGAACAAAACATAGAGATTTTGGGTCCATGGCCTGGAAACTCCCCAGATCTTAATCCCATTGAGAACTTGTGGTCAATCATCAAGAGACGGGTGGACAAACAAAAACCTAAACATTCTGACAAAATGAAAGCATTGATTGTGCAAGAATAGACTGCTATCAGTCAGGATTTGGTCCAGAAGTTGATTGAGAGCATGCCAGGGAGAATTGCAGAGGTCCTGAAGAAGAAGGGTCAACACTGCAAATATTGACTTGCTGCATTAACTCATTCTAACTGTCAATATAAGCTTTTGTTACTCATATGTTTGCAATTATTATATTTCTGTCTGTGATAAAAACATCTGTCAAACACACATAAAAACCAGAGGGCAGCAGATCATGTGAAAATATAATATTTGTGTCATTCTCAAATCTTTTGGCCATGACTGTACAAAGTTTTTCAGTAGGGACAACTGCCGCATCAACTATGTCATCCCCTCATATTGCTTTTGGAAAAACACACTTAAAAGAACTCAATATGTGATAGCGGAAGATCAGGAACCTTTAAATGTTAATTTGCAAGCTAAACGTAAGGATCTTGAAAGGTCATGTTTCATGAAGTAGGATGTAGGGCAGGATAAGAAGGAGCAGCAGGAGGTGGATGTGTAGCAGGACATTCAGTTATTCCTGCCACAGGCAGGAGATTAGGCTAACAGAGTGAAAATAACAAAAATGATGACCATGTCCATGATGCCAACTATTAGAGCAGGGTATGGAAAGTGAACCAATGTGGCCCTTTGTTGTGCTTTTCAGCATGGCAAGTTGTGGGCTGGAATTTTTGTGGCATGGCGCTACCATGAAGCAAAGGGATGACTTTTGCCATTAGTAATAGATATACGAAACTCAAATGTTGGTGCTAGAGTATGCAAATTGCCTCTTCAAACAAAGAGGACTTGTACTCTATAGCGCCACCTATTGGAAGTAGCGATCCTACAAGTCACAATCAACCCTTTAACGAGTCTTGTAATATGACTTAGGATAAAATCCAAATCAGAATCTCCATTTGCAGACACGGTGTTTCGGACTATTGGTCCTCGTAGTGCAAAGTAGGAGAGATCTGATTTGGCTAGATGAGAGGCTCTGGACTAAGGTTTAGGGGGTAAGGTTTCTCCTTGTGGAGAGTGACATACCAGCTCTGGCGTGTCGAAGTAAGGAGGCTTGTTCGCCGTGCAATGCTCCTCTGGGAAATTTTAATATGCAAATTGCCTTTTCAAACAAAGAGGATTACACTCAATAAAGTCCATTATATAAAGTACTTGGCACTCAAATTGAAAGGAATATATGTTTATTTGTAAGGCAATACCCAAAAAACTTGTAACGTTTTGGCCATACAATATAGGCCTTTTTCAAACTCTGTATGACATGAAAACAGGGTAAATTCATGTACACTCAACTATTGATAAGGACTAGCATACTGTCCAGTAAATAGAAAGAAAGATACAAGGAGAAATAAATAAATATATTTTTCAACTAGTAGACATAATAATCTGTCACTACAAGGAATATGTCCATATTCAAAATACTTTTTATGACATATTTTTTATTTATTTAAATAAAATCTGATCAACTTTAGCAATATGTGTATAAAAAGGGGTGTATTCCTACAAAATAATTATCACAATATATGACCCAAATTAAATAGGAAACAGAAGATTTAGTGACATTATTATTATACATTTTATAGCGCCATTTATTCCATGGCGCTTTACATGTGAAGAGGGGCAAATATAGACAAGTACAGTAAACATGAGCAATACAAGGCACACACAAGTACAGAAGGAGAGAGGACCCTGCCCGCAAGGGCTCACAGTCTACAGGGATGGATGAGGATACACTAGGAGAGGGTAGAGCTGGTCGTGATGTGGTTCAATAGACTGATGATCACTGCAGGTTGTAGGCTTGTCGGAAGAGGTGGGTCTTCAGGTTCTTTTTGAAGGTTTCCATGGTAGGCGCGAGTCTGATGTGATGTGTTGGGCTAGAGAGTTCCAGAGTATGGGAGAGGCACGGGAGAAGCTTTGTATGCAGTTGTGGGAAGAAGAGATAAGAGGGGAGTAGAGGAGGAGATCTTGAGAGGATCGAAGGTTGCGTGTGGGTATGTACCGGGGGACCATGTCACAGATGTATGGAGGAGACAAATTGTGGATGGCTTTGTAGGTCATGGTTAGGGTTTTTAACTGGAGCCTCTGGACGATAGGAAGCCAATGGAGGGCTTGGCAGAGAGGAGAGGCTGGGGAATAATGGGGAGACAGGTGTATTAGTCGGGCAGCAGAGTGCAGGATGGAATGAAGTGGTGCCAGAGTGCTAGCGGGAAGGCCAGAGAGTATGAGGTTGCAGTAGTCGAGGCGGGAGATGATGAGGGCATGCACTAGTGTTTTTGTAGTTTCATGGTCAAGGAATGCACGGATCTTGGAAATATTCTTGAGTTTGAGATGACAGGAGGAGGCAAGGGTTTGGACATGTGGTTTGAAAGAGAGGGCAGAGTCAAGGCTCACTCTGAGGCACCGAGCATGCGGGACTGGGGAAAGTGAACAGCCATTGACGTTGATGGACAGGTCTGGTGTGGGGGTAAAGTGAGATGGGGGAAAGATGATGAATTCTGTTTTGTCCATGTTCAATTTTAGAAAGCGAGCAGAGAAGAAAGCAGAAATAGCAGACAGACATTGTGGGATTTTGGTCAGTAAGGAGGTGAGGTCAGGTCCAGATAGGTAGATCTGCGTGTCGTCGGCGTAGAGATGATACCGCAAACCATGGGATTCTATGAGCTGTCCCATGCCATGGGTGTAGATGCAGAAGAGTAGGGGTCCTAGAACTGAGCATTGGGTAACACTGACAGACAGGGGGCGAGGTAAGGAGGCTGTGTGGGAGAGGGAGACACTGAATGTTTGGTTTGTTAGATATGATGAGATCCAGGATAGGGAAAAGCCTGTGATGCCAAGAGATGAGAGAATCTGTAGCAGGAGAACAGAGTCAAAGGCAGAAGACAGGTCCAGGAGAAGGAGGACAGAGTAGTGTCGCTTGCTCTTGGCGGTTAGTAGGTGTTGGTGACTTTAGTTAGGGCAGTTTCAGTTGAGTGATGCAGTCGGAAGCCTGATTGTAAGTGGTCAAAGAGGGAGCAGGAGGAGAGGTGGTAGGAAGGTTCAAGATGGACATGCTGTTCCAGTAGTTTTGAGGCATAAGGGAGAAGAGATATCGGGCGATAGCTAGACACAGAGGATGGGTCAAGGGAGGTCTTTTTGAGAATGGATGTGATCGAGGCATGTTTGAAGGATGAGGGGAAGACACCATTTGTAAGTGAGAGGTTGAAGAGGTGTGTTAGAGTAGGGGTGAAGACGTGGTGAGGCTAGGGATGAGGTGGGATGCGAGTGGGTCAAGCGTGCAAGTGGTGAGTTGTGATCTTGATAGGAGGGTGGAAAGCTGATCTTCTGTCAAGGTGGAGAAGTTGGTTTTGGAGGAAGAGGGTTGAGCAGCTAAGAGGGGCAATGGGGGCTGTGGGCCAAAGCTTTCTCTAATCGTATCGATCTTCTGCTTAAAGAAAGAGGCAAAGTCTTCAGCAGAAATGAGAGAAGGAGGATGTGCTGGGGGACAGAGTAGAGAATTGAAAGTGTTGAAGAGCTGTTAAGGGTTGTGAGACAGGGAGGATATGAGAGATGAGAAGTAAGTTTGCTTTGCAGCAGTAAGCGTGAACTTGAAGCTTCTGAGGGACTGCTTGTATGCGGTTTGGTGCTCGGCAGAGTGGGATTTTTTCCATCTCCGCTCAGCAACCCTGGAAGCCCGTCTCAGTTCTTTGGTGAGGCTGGTCAGCCAGGGTTGCCTGTTGATTGTACAAGTTTTGCTATGTGTGAGGGGGGTGGCCGAATCAAGTGCTGCTGTTATTGTAGTGTTATAAAAAGTGGCAGCAGAATCTGTGTCATGAAGTGAAGATATGTCTGTAAGAGGGAGGAGGGACTCGGAAGCATTGGTATATTGAGGTGTTTGAGATTTCTGCGAGGGTGAGTGAGTTTGTGGAGTGGGGGTTGTGCACTAGAAGAGGAGAGAGAAGAGAACGTCAGTAGGTTGTGGTCAGACAGGGGAAGGGGTGAGTTAGTGAGATTAGTACGGGAACAGAGGCGGGTGAAGATAAGGTCCAGCGTGTGACCATCTTTGTGAGTGGCCGCAGAGGACTATTGAGTAAGGCCAAAGGAGGCAGTGAGCCATAAAAGTTTAGAGGTCGCTGGGGTGGAAGCATCAATGGGGATGTTGAAGTCACCCATGATGATAGTGGGGATGTCAACAGAGAGGAAATGGAGCAGCCAGGTGGAGATGGCAAGTTCTGGGGGGCGGTAGATGACAGCCAGCTGGAGGTTGGAGGAGGAATAGATACAGATAGAATGCACCTCAAATGAGGGAATAGTAGTGGAGGGTGTGAGGAAGGGACGCTGCCATCTTGGATAGGGCCTATACCAGCCTCCATTTTATCTGTGCACAGAGCCACAGGCTGCTAACTGCACAGGGCCTGTTAGCATATTCAATACGACAGGGTTTGATGTCCACTGTGAATCAAAAGGGCTTTAGTATGCTAAGTGATTCAGGCCCATGTTTGAATGGCAAGTTCTTTAGTATGGTAACGAGTTAAGACCCAGAACAGAGCCAAGCCAGCATGGTGAATAGTAAGGTTTGTTAGCATGGTAATGAAATGCCTGGGGGCTTCAATTAGGTTATACCTTTCAGCCGGACCATGAAAACACATCTATTTATATCCCAGACACGAAGGCTCCATTCTAGGATTATGAATTATGAGCACATCTTTGTAGGTACATTCTAATAAAAAATATCTGTGTGACCCTGCGGACCTCTGGCATTTGATGGTGCAACTCCCGAGTCGGTGATGGCTTGGGGGGCTGAGATATAGAGATTGGCCATCCACAATGACCGAATAGGGCCAGGTTTGATATCCATGCGGCAGGCAAAACATACTGCATCCGCTGGTACCTCTCATGTCCTGATCCGATCGTCCTGGAGAAAGTTAACCCCTTTATTAGGTATTGGGAATAAATTCTGCAGGGGGCTAAGGGTGGAGATTGTCAGCCCACCCTCGGACACAGAGGGGAGGGACCTAGCTGGTTTAAGAACTGTGAGCTAAGGGCAGACCAGATCCATTCTCACAGCAGCAAGACCATGGAAAACTAAGGACCAAAGGGACAGATCTGCCAAGGGAGCAGCGGTACACGTTTTGGGGGACTGTCCAACAACTAAGACTTTCACCTGGGGATCGCAGAGCTCCCTACCTCCACATGTCCCTACAACCTGGTAATATTGACCTCTCGCTAATACCTGTAAGCTTTATACCATTATTGTTGTATTTTACTCTGACTGCAAATCCATTGTAATTCCGTTGTATAGCTTACTGTAATGTATGTAGTACAGTTCATATAGCGTCTTGTGCTTGGGTGCGATGAAAATACATGAGCACAGGTTTGATATAGAAAAGTCCTGTATTACTTCATACAAGTTGGCAGAAATAGTCACACAGTTTGCAGACACAGAAACAGGAGACACAGCGGCCAGATCCATTATTAATCCCAAAGTTATTAAATGTATAAAAAAAAGACAAAGCAAGAAAAAAGTATTTTAATGAAATAAAAGAGACAACACAGTTTTCATTTCTTTTATTGTACTCTCATTCCTGCGACGCCATCGATCTCCTGTAAAAAAAGAAAAAAAAAAAACCAACAGTATACCACCTGTCCGACGCAGTCCATAGTAACGACTGTCCCACGACGATCCAGCTCTGCTACATCGCAATGACAGGCAGAGCCTGTCATCGCGACGCAGCACAGCTGATTACCTGCTTCCCCGGCGGTGACGTCATCGGACTGACTGCTTTACGGCCGGGATTACCCAGCAGTCACTGCAGTTATCGCGAGAAACTGCATGTGACCGCCGGGGAAAGATGATGGCGGCCATGAAGCAGTCCAGGCCGTGACCGCCGGAGATCTTCTGCCAGGTAAGTGCCGCTGACTCCTGACAGACCCGACCGACGGACACTGACAGTGACAGACCCGACCGACGGACACAGACAGTGACAGTGACAATCCCGATTCCGGTATCCGATATGACGAAAATATCGGTATTCGGAATCGAAAGCCCGATACAGCTAATATCGGCCGATACCCGATATTTGCAGTATCGTATCGCTCAACACTAGTTAGGACTGTCGCAAAAAGAGTCACCTTGATATGGTAGGATGGCTTTTACAAAATTATGTTAACTAAGTACGCTTTGTTATTTTCATGCAATATTTACTTTATTTATTGCTCAATATTTTAAAATTAACCTTTTTAGAATGTAAAGACAAAGTGTCAGAAAATAACCTATTATTTAATTTTTATGTTAAGAATTTTTAACACCTGTAAAGATCACGTTTCCTAATATTATCATTACAGCAAGAATGCAATGCAAGTTATACAACCTACAGTGTGTGTAGATAATAATGGATCTCTGACTCACATTATATAATGCAACAGCTTTCCTGTTATATACAGTTGTGCTCAAAAGTTTAAATATCCTGGCAGAATTTTTGCTTTCTTCGCCTTTTTTTTCAGAGAATATAAATGATAACACCAAAATATTTTTCCACGCATGGTTAGTGGTTTGTGAAGCCATTTATTGTCAAACTACTGTTTTCTCTTTTTAAATCATAATGACAACCCAAAACATCCAAATGACCCTGATCAAAAGTTCACATTCCTAATTTCTTAATGCCGTGTATTGCCCCTCAATGCCAGCTTGAAGTCTTTTATGGTAGTTGTGGATGGGGTTCTTTATTTTCTCAGATGGGAAAGCTGCCCACTCTTCTTGGCAAAAATTCTCCAGTTCCTGTAAATTCCTGGGCTGTCTAGCATGAACTGTGTGCTTGAGATCTTCTCAGAGTGGTTCAATGATAATGAGATCAGGAGACTGAGATGGCCACTCCAGAACCTTCACTTTATTCTGCTGTAGCCAATGACAGGTTAACTTGGCCTTGTCAAAGTATTAGTGCTTTGTAAATAGCGGTCTGCACAGCAGTGTACACACAGCAATACAGCTAGCAGGCAGCCTATAAACTAGCACTGCTGCACACAATAAAGTCCTCCCCTGTCACTGCACACTAACTGTACAGCACAATTGCTATCAGCACAAGAACAGAAGAACTTCTCTTTCCTGCCTAATTCTCTCCCTACTGATAAACAGCGTCAGCAACCTCTCCCTACTGTTAATATCGGCAGAAGTAAAATGGAGGTCGGCGGTGAGGGCTTTTATAAACATTATGATGCCACCCAAAGCAAGCCAATCACTGCAATGCCCTTCTCTAAGATGGTAGTGGACGCTGCCCATGTCTCGTTGCCCAAAGTCGACGTACTTGCTCATTGGCTGAAAAAAGGCGTCTGCAAGCATTATGGGAAAACAGACTTGGGAACTCTGGTCGATGACCGCATGGCCGACTTCACGCTATGGTCAGCTTTCGGCCAACGAAACCCGACTTTGGCGAAAGGCGGAGACTTTTGAATCTGACCGACCTGTTTTGCTCAACTCTAATAGCCACTATTACTAGCATGACCAACCAATTAAAAAAAATGTGGCTTAATTGAGAAAAATTAGACCACTGTTTATTAGAATATTTTTTTATTATTCTTGGAAGACGCCATTAAAGTTCTTTCCATTTTAGCATGTTCACAGATTTACCTAAGCAAACATCTTGAAACTCTCAATAAGATTCTTTTGATTGTCTTTTCCCTAATCCATGCAAGTGCCAAATCCTGTACCAAAGTGCACTTAAATTATACTGCAACTATCATAAGTATTTCATCTACTTAATAAATATGAAATCCATAATAATAAAAAGAGAATTCAGTAATAGATTGTACTTCTTGATAACACTGTATCTTAATCATATGATGTAGGCAAACACATGCCCAAAAATACATTGAGATTCCTTACTTTCACATATAATTGCATGATGTGATGAAGAAATGGACCAGTCATGCAGATTAAAGAGAGGTTAGTTTAGTTTTTCATAGGGTTAACGTTTTTTAAATTACTAGGATATGAGATTGAAAGTGAAGGGCATGCTCCTTGTCGGGGGAAAGTGTAAGAAAGTGGCCCTAATGCAGAATCTCATTAAAACAACTGTCAGGATTCCTCTATTTTGCCATCACCTCCCTTATTCTGCAAGAGGCAATTGTCTTTTTGAGTGAGTGTACTGCCAAAGAGGCATTTACAAATAAATGAAAAATGTCACAATTGATTCCATTTCTTTTTGAGAACTGGGTGTCAGTTTTGTCACAAACTGTCTGTATTATTCTGCTTTTCACATTTTGTTTCTGGACATTGAAAACAGCTTTGATGATCCGGAACGTATCCCTTGACCTAAAGACAGCTCTCTGACTGTGAACCCTTATTAAGCTTTCAATAACATTTATTCTCTGCCAGTTTTACATTTTATTGATAAGTAAGTTCTCGGTGAGCATGAAGGGGTTATACTTTACCAATTAAATATCAAAGAACTGATATTAAAGGGAAATGAGATTATCTCAGTATCTGTAGACGATGCATGTATGCAATAGACTATTTAACAACACTGGCATGTTCAGCATGTCAAGGAAAGAAAGTATCATCTCAGGACTTTTAAGATTGATTGGCTGATCACCATGGACTTAACCGTTTCTTAAATATACATTAAAGACAAATAATGCTACTTGTAAGCAGACAAATACATATCAGAACAGACAAGACAAGTTGGTTAAATAAAATTACACATACAAGCCTAATGGATGCACGTACTTTTCGATTAGGCGGGCAGGCCAGCACACTCTCAATGCATCAACTAATACCTCACTATTTTTGTATTTTTTGCACTATATGTTTCGGGGTGCAGCCAAGCCAAGCCCAAACACATCTGGTCTCGCATGAGGGGTGTTCACACTGTTATGCATTGAGAGTGTGCTGGCCAACCCGCATAATCGAAAAGTAGGGGCGTGACTAATAGGCTGTGAACCAGACACTATGCAGTATCCTTGTGTGATCAACACCCTATGCAGGCCTTTATTGTGCAATTGTATTCTGGGCAGTTACCCCCTCCTCGAATGGTTATGTGGAGAGTGGCTGCTGATCTGGCATTTTGCACCTGTGTTGCTAACATCTTGCTTTATGGGCTGGCTGCACCCTGTAGTGCATTTGGTCCAAGATCTGGGCAGGTAAGTGTTGCTGCCTTTTTGTTTGCTGTTTAAATTGAATTTTTGGAGACTTTCAGTCTTCTTTAGTGGCTTTGCTAAATAACTTGCTTTTATACAGTATGTCAAAAAATGGAAATTTGGCGAAAATGTGAAACATTTAGCAATTTTCAAACTTTTAATTCATATGCCCTTAAATCAGAGAGATATGTCACACAAAATAGTTAATAAATTACATTTCTCACATGTCTACTTTACATCAGCACAATTTTTTAAATCAATTTTTTTTATTAGGAAGCTATAAGGGTTAAATGTTGACCAGCATTTTCTCATTTTTACAACATTTATAAAACCATTTTTTTAGGGAACACATAACATTTGAAGTGCCTTTAAGGAGTCTACATAATAGAAAATACCCAAAAGTGACACCATTCTAAAAACTGCACCCCTCAAGGTGCTCAAAATCACATTCAAAAAGTTTATTAACCCTTCAGGTGCTTTACAGGAATTTTTGGAATGTGGAAAAAGAATGAACATTGCAACCCAGCCTGTTTTCACCTTAATGACCCGGCCAATTTTTACAATTCTGACCACTGTCCCTTTAAGAGGTACTAACTCTGGAACGCTTCAAGGGAATCCCACTGATTCAAAGAATGTTTTGCCATGACATATCGTACTTTCTGATAGCAGTAAAATTTCTTAGATATGACTTGCATTTATTTGTGAAAAAAATGGAAATTTGGTAAAAATGTTTAAAATTTTGCAATTTTCCAACTTTTAATTTTTATGCCCTTAAATCAGAGAGTCATATCGCACAAAATACCATATATACACGTGTATAAGCCGAGATTTTCAACACATTTTTTTTTGAGCTGAAAATGCCCCTTGGCTTATACACGAGTCATTTCGCAGAAACCAGAGGGGAGGGAGTGTGGCGGCAAGAGCCGGTGGCTGGGACATCATACCCTCCTGTGCAATCGCTGAATGTCCCCTGCAATCCTCCGTTGTCCCGGCTTCCTGCAGCTCTCCTTTGCTGAGCGGTCACATGGTACCGCTCATTAAGGTCATGAAATATGGACGCAACCCCACTCCCATAGGCGTGGCGTCCATATTCATGGCCTTAATGAGCGGTACCACGTGACCGCTCAGCACAGGAGAGCTGCAGGAAGCCGGGACAATGGAAGCTTGCAGGGGATGTTTAGCGATTGCCCAGAAGGGTGAGTAAGATGGGGGAGCACGGAGGAGGATGGAGGAAGCACGGAGCAGGATGGGGGAGGACGGGGGAAGCATGGAGCAGGACGGGGGAGCACAGAGCAGGATGGGGAGCACAGAGGAGCACGGAGCAGGATGAGGGGAGCACAGAGGATGGGGAAGCACAGAGCAGGATGGGGAGCACAGAGGAGAATGGGGAGCACAGAGGAGCAGGACGGGAGAGCACGAAGCAGGACGGGGGAGCACGGAGCAGGATGGGGCGAGCATAGAGGTGCAGGACAGTGGAGCACTGAGGAGGACGGGGAGCACTGAGGAGGACAAGGAGTTGAGCCATACATAGAAGGATGGGATGGGGAGCCGAGCCATGCATACTGGGAGGGGGAGAGCCACACAGAGCAGGACAGGGATGAGGGGACTATGTACAACCGGCTTATACTCGAGTCAATAAGCTTACCCAGCTTTCTGTGCCAAAATTAGTGGCCTCGGCTTATACTCAGGTCGGCTTAATAAATAACATTTACCACATGTCTACTTTACATCAGCACAATTTTGGAACCTACATTTTTTTGTTAGGAAGTTATAAGGGTTAAAAGTTATATAAAGAATAATACACTGGCGCTCCTGGAAATGAAGTGGGGATAGTGTTAATGGAGGGTGTGAAAATGGCCATGTATATATGTATATACATATGTATACGTATAGATGGAGGCTGCTGGTGATGGGTCAGCTACTGTGCTCAGCTGGCTGACAGGAGTAAATATCAATATGCACAAATGTCACCTGCGCCTCCATTAGTGGCTCACGATGGAGGGGCATCTAGAGAGGTGTAACACCAAAGAAGGGGAGTATAAAGGATAAAATCCCTATATGAATGAGGCAGACAAATAGTGCTAGTGAGTGAGACCACTTGAGGGGTCAGTAGCTGCTCACTAATGGTTGCATATCTTAAAACCCATGAAGGGTTAAAAGTTGACCAGCAATTTCTAATTTTTTCAACAAATTTCACAAAACCATTTTTTTTAGAGAACACATCACACTTGTTCATGACAGAAAATACCCAAAAGTGACATTCTAAAAACTGCACGCCTCCTGTGCTCAAAACCACATTTAAGACCTTTATTAACCCTCCAGTTGCTTCACAGGCTATTTTGAAATGTGGAAGGAAATAATCAACATTTACTTTTCATTCACAAAATATTTCATTTAGACCTAATTTTTTTTACTTTTGCAAGGGTAACAGAACAAAATGGACTGTACATTTTGTTGTGCAATTTCTCCTGAGCATGCGGATACCCCATATGAGGGGGAAATCTACTGTTTGATCTCATGGCAGCGCTTGGAAGGGAAGGAGCGCCATTTGACTTTTTTAATGTAAAATTTGATGTAATAATTAGCAGACACCATGTCACGTTTGGAGAGACCCTGATGTGCTTAAACAGTGGAAACCCCCACAAGTGACACCATTTTGGAAACTAGACCCCTTATGGGACTTACCTAGATGTGTATTGAGCACCGTTAACCCACAGGTGCTTCACAGAAGTTTATAGCGTAGGTCCGTGGTAATAAAAAAATCACATTTTTTACAAATAAATCTTTTTTAGCTCAATATTTTGCATTTTCATAAGGGTAACAGGAGAAATTGCTTCATACAATTTGTTCAGCGATTTCTCCTGAGTACGCTGACACCCATATGTGGGGGGGGAAACCAATGTTTCGGCGCACAGGAGGGCTTTTTATTGAAAAAATAGTTTTTAAAATTCACTAACCATGACTTTATTACTTGTAATATGCTAGGAGTTATCTATACATTAAAGTGCCCCTGCAGCAATACATATGTGGGGCTTACAAAACGTCCACTTAATGTCCGCATTAATGAATATCTTAGAAATATAAGAAAGAAATTTACAGGACATCCCCCATCAAAGCATTATGTAGATCACCATAGGGGATTAATTAATGGCACAATAATAACTGGCTTACAAATTGTCCAAAGGAATTGGAGAAAAGGGGACTTCATTAAACAGATGTCCCATGTAGAAAGTCAATGAATTTTTATTTTGGATTCTTTAATACCAAGGGGACTCAACTCTGAAGTCGAACTCTTTGCATACAACTGATAAATATGTCAGCACTTAATTGGTAAATATGACAGGACACAAACCGCAGGTTATAAGACGACCATCCCCCAGATGCACCATCCCTGATGAAGGAAACCGAGTATTTCCAAAACTAGTTGGAAGGAATTGGTCTATACTGCACTCCGAACTCCCTCACGTGACCATCTACGTCAAAAAGGTCCTGCTTGCTCCACACACGCCACAGGTCCTCAACGCTAATCACCTTTCTAGTGCATCATTGGATTCATGAGTACTTGGAGCGTCTGTTGCCGGCCGGGACAGCGCTGCGGAAAAAAACCTGCGATACTGTGACACAGTGCTGCTCAGTATTTACTGGAATTTAACGCGGCACAGCAGGGAATGCTTCTTCTTTCTTCAACGCATGCGTGATAAAATGACATTTCGCAATTAAAAGTATGAGGTAAATTCTTGATATGTCGTGCTGGATTTGTATGCAAACTAATTATTATTTTTAGTACGTTTACATTCTGACAACCTTGTGGTGTGTTGCCTGTTTGCGGCTGGTGTTTCTTTTATCTATACTAGCTCCCCGTATCACACATTTTATTTGTGAAAAATAGATTTTGCACCACCATATATTGAGAGTTATACATTTTTCATATTTCGGCTGACAGAGTCATGTGAGGGCTTGTTTTTTGCAGGATGAGCTGACGTGTTAATTTGTACCATTTTCAGGCACATGACATTTTTTGATTGCTTTCTATTCCAAGTTTTGGAACAAAAACCAGCAATTCAGGAATTATTTTTTTTATACCGTTCTGCATGTGGCAAAATTGTTAAGGCAGCATTATTCTTCGGGTCAGTACGATTACAGTGATACCTCATTTATAGCATTTTTTAATGTTTTGATGCTTTTACACAATAAAAACTATTTTATAGAAAAAATATTATATTTGCATCGCTTTATTCTGAGATCTAAAACTTTTTTATTTTTCTGTTGATGAAGCTGTATGGGGGCTTGTTTTTGCGGGACAAGATGACGTTTTCAGCGGCATCATTTTTATTTACATCCGTCCTTTATGATCGCGTTTTATTGTGCTTTTTTTTTGGCGGTATGATGATAAAGCATACTTTTTTTCCCTCGTTTTTTATTTTTTTTTTACATTGTTCACTAAAGGGGTTAACTAGTGTGACAGTTTTATAGAATGGGTGGATACGGACGTGGAGAGACCAAGTGTGTACATTTATTGTTTTTTTATTAACATAAGTAAGTGTATTTATTTATATAATATTTTTTTCTTTATTTGGGGATATTTTTTATTATTTTTTTTTAAAACTTTATTACAATGTCCCAGTATGGGACATTACTATATGATGTCAGATCGCGCTGAGAAGCCACCTCTCTGCAGGACCCAGAAGGACCCCACGGCCATCTTGGAGCCAGTGGTCTCCATGGAGACCAACGGAACAAAGCGATTGTTCCAGTGGGAGCGCGCAGGGAGCACCCTCCTTGCGTGTTGCTTCTTCATGTCACTGTCAGTACTGACAGCAGCATCAGAGGAGTTAAATGCCCACTATCGATGCTAGCACCGATTGTGGGCATAGCTGCAGGGTTTTAGCTGTCACATACAGCTAACACCCTCACCCGATCACCGTGGCGCTCAACAAGAGGCCGCGGTGACCGTGCCACCATACTTGTACTGCTGTGGACAGAAATGCAGTTCCTGCAGAGCAGTACTAGTACGGCAAAGGTTGGGAAGGGGTTAAACATTTGTTCACAAAAAAATTACATCATATCCAAATTTTATTTATTTTGACAAGGATATCAAGAAAAAATTGACTACAGCATTTGTTGTGCAATTTCTCTTGAGCACGCCGATGCCCCATATAAGGGTGAAAACCACTGTTTGTGCGCACATCAGAGCTTGGAAGGGAAGGAGCACCATTTGACTTTTTGAATGCAAAATTTGCTGGAACAATTTTTCGGATGACATGTTGAATTTGGAGAGCCTATGTTGTGCTTAAACAGTGAAAATTCCTCACAAGTGACACCATATTGGAAACTATACCTCTCAAGGAACTGATCTAGATGTGTGGTGAGCACATTGAACCCTCAGGTGACTCTCAGAAGTTTATAACATTGAGCCGTGAAAATAAACAAAATCACATTTTCCCCACAAATATAGTTTTGGCCCCAAATTTTGCATTTTCATAAGGGTAACTGGAGAAATTGCACCATACAATTTGTAGTGCAATTTCTCCTGAGTACGCTGATACCAAATCTGAGTGAGAAATCTACTGTTTAGGAGCACGGCATGGCACGAAAGAGAAGAAGCGTCATTTGCCTTTTTGAATGTAAAATTTCCTGGAATTGTTAGTGGAAGTCATGTCCACAGTGCCTCTATTTGCCTCATTATAGGGAATCTTCTGTCGAGGGTTCCGTTTGAATCACATATTTCAGAGATTCACTCGGAAACCCCAGTGTAAGCACTCAGTGCAGAGCACAGGATAAATGTGCACCGAGCCTTAGTGTGATCTTTGGGAAGCAGAATGAAAGAATCAACAGCAGGTGAAAAATTGGTTTTATTTTTTTTCACGCCATTTCTCTTGCGGTATTAGTGATTAAGCAACTTTATTCTTTTGGTGGGTGCGATTACAGTGATGCCAGATTTATATTGTGTTTTTATGTCTGGCTGTTGTCGCACAATTAAAGACACTTTTTAATGCAAAAAATAGTTTTTGCATCATCCTATTTTGAGAGCTTATATTTTTCCATATTTTGGCCCACAAAATCAAGTGAGGGATTGTTTTTTGTGTGACGAGTTGACGTTTTTATTGGTACCATTTTCAGACACATAACATTTTTTGATAGCTTTCTATTCCAAATTTTGGGAGGCAGATTGAACAAAAAGCATCAATTCAGGAATATTTTCGGGGGGGTTATGTTGTTCTGCATGTGGTAAAATTAATAAGACAGCTTTATTCTTTGGCTCAGTACGATTACAGCGATACCCCTTTTGTGTTTTTTATGTTTTGGCCGCTTTTACACAATAAAAACTATTTCATAGAAAATATATATATTTTTGCATTGCTTTATTCTGAGAACTATGACTTTTTTAATTTTCCAATTTTCCACTGATGGAGTTGTGTGGCAGCTTGTTTCTTTGCAGGACAAGATGCTGTTTTCAGTAGTACCATATTTATTTATATCTGTCTTTTTGATCGTGTTTTATTCCACTTTTTGTTCAGCAGTATGATAATA
Source organism: Oophaga sylvatica (assembly GCA_033576555.1). Lineage (NCBI taxonomy): Eukaryota > Metazoa > Chordata > Amphibia > Anura > Dendrobatidae > Oophaga > Oophaga sylvatica. The sequence goes on from JARQOD010000005.1 coordinate 167,868,616, forward strand.
AAGCACTGTTTTTTGCCTTGATTTTATATGATGTTCACTAAAGGGGATAACTAGTGGGACAGTTTTATAGGTTGGATCAATCTGGACACAGCAATACCAAATATGTTATGTTTATTGTTTATATTTTTTCATACAAATATTTATAAGTACAATATCTTTTGATTTCTTTTTATTATTATTATTATTATAATTATTATTATTTTGATTTTTTTTATATTTTTCCAATTATTTTAAAAAAAGTTTTTGTTCTTTTTTTCTACTTTGCCCCACTATGGGACTTTCATGTTTTTGCAGACTGATCTCTTGTATAGCATGAGGATCTAGCAGCATCCCTGTGTCCTGGGCCCTGTTGGACAGGGGCCCCAAGTCACCACTCATCCAACAGGGACCACTAGCCTCCCTCTGGGCACTGTTGGACGAGGGCCCCCAGTCCACACTAGCCTCCCCCTGGGCACAGTTGGACGAGGTCCCCCAGTCCCACTAGCCATCCTTTGGGCCCTGTTGGGTGCAGCCCCCCCATCCCCACTAGCCTGCTCATGGGCACTGTTGGATGAGGCCTCCAGTGTCCACTAGCCTCCTCTTGGGCCCTGTTGGATGGTAACGTGGCCCCCATTCCCCAATAGCCTCCCCTGGGCCATATTGAATGCAGCCCCTAGTCCCCACTATCCATCTACTGGGCCCTGTTGAACAATCACGTGGCCCCCAGTCCCAACTAGCCTCCCCTGGGCCCAGGTGGACAGTCACACAGCCCCCAGTCCCCACTAGCCTCTCCTAGACCCTGTTGAATGTGACCCCCAGTCCCCTCTAGCCTCCCCTGGGCCCTATTGGATGTGGTCCCCAGTCCCCACTAGCCTCCTCCTGGGCCCTGTTGATGACGGCCCCCAGTCACCACTATCCTCCTACTGAGCCCTGTTGGATGGTCATGTGGCCCCCAGTCCCCACTAGTTTCCCCCTGGGCCCTATTGGATGGTCACACGGCCCCCAGTCCCCACTAGCCTCCCCCTGCTCCCCGTTGGACACTGACCCCAGTCCCCACTAGCTTTCTTTTGGGCTCTGTTGGATGGTGACATTGCCCCAGTCCCCACTAGCCTCCCCCTGGACCCTGTTGGACATGGCCCCCGGTCCCCAATAGCCTCCCCTGGACCCTGTTGGATGCGGCTCCCAGTCACCACTAGCCTCCTCCTGGATAAAGTTAAACAGGGGCAATAATGGAGACACAGGAGCAAGAATGGAGACACAAGGGGAAGAATGGAGATGCAGGGGGAAGAATGGAGATGCAGGAAGAAGGCTGGAGATGCAGGGGGCAGGATGGAGACACAGAGGGCAGAATGGAGACAGATGGGGCAGGATCATGGGGCAGTATGGAGACACATGGAGCAGTATCATGGGGCAGGATGGAGACACATGGTGCAGGATCATGGGCTGAATGGATACAATGGAGACAGATAGGGCAGAATCACGGGACAGATGGGACAGAATGGGACATTACATGGTGGCAGAATGGATACTCATGAGAGCAGGATGGGAGAAACATATGGCTGGAGCCAGGAATGTGACACATGAGGGTCAGGATGGGGAATATTTTTACCATAGGGGCTAATTAAGTGATGATATTGCTGCAGTGTTGTATTTATTTTATTTTTCGAGGATACTGTTGTAAATGGGAGGGTGGTCTTGTTACTGTGCAGAGCGACACTGTCGCTTTTTTTTCTTCATCTGGTGTAGTTTAGAATTTGGGAAAAAAATAAGTATTGTGTTCTGCAAGCGGTTCTCTAGATAACTGTGATATTTCCTGCAGAGATGAGCCCTGGCTGGAAGAAGTGACGGCGGTCTATGCTGGATGAAGATTAAAAGCGAAGATGAAGGACTTCACGTAGAAACGTCACTGGTGAGTCAGTGTGTTACCTGTACACTGACACTATACACTGTATACTATATACAGCAGTCCTGTGTACAATGTCACCAGCAGTGTTGAGCATTCCGATACTGCAAATATCGGGTTATCGGCCGATATTCGCTGTATCGGAATTCCGATTCTGAGATCCAATATCTTTGTCATATCAGATACCGGAACCTGAGTTTTCCTCTATAGTCTATTGGGAGTTCCAGTGTCACAGAACGAAGTACGTGACACAGAAACTTCCCGAAAGTGTCACTGTCAGTGTCGGTCGGGTCTGTCAGGTGTCAGCAGCACTTACCTGGCAGAAGATCCCTGGCGGTCACGTCCATCCATCCATCCAGTCCGGCCATTACCCTCTCCCTGGCGGTCACGTGCAGCATCTCGCGATAACTGCACGTGCTGCCGGGTACTGGGTAATCTTGGCCAGCTGTACTCTCGCTACAGCTGGCCGTAAACCAGTCCGCTGACGTCATCGCCGGGGAATCTCCTCAGGTAAGCAGCTCTGCTACATCTGGATGCCATGCTCAGCCTGGCATGCAGATGTAGCAGAGCTAGACTCGTCGTGGGACACTCGTGATTTTGGACTGCGTCGGACAGGGAGTATTTGTGTTGGTTTGTTATTTTTTGTTTTTTTACAAGAGAACGATGGCGACGCACGATGAGCGTACAATAAAAATAATGAAAACTGTGTTGTTTTATTTCATTAAAATACTTTATTCTGGCTGTGTATTTTTTACAAATTTACAAACTTTATGATTAATAATGGATCGATGTCTTATTGACGCCTCTCCATTATTAACCGGGCTTATTGTCACCTTTCAATCAAAGGTGACATTAACCCCCTTATTACCCCGCTTGCCACCACTACAGGGCAAGTGGAAAGTGCCATAATTGGCGCATCTTTGGATGCGCCAATTGTGGGGCTGCTGCAGCCTGGTATTTTTAGGCTGTTGAGAGCCAAAATCCTTGGACCTTGACAGTCTTTTAATACCAGGCCGCAGCAGTCTGCTTTTTTACTTGGCTGGTTAACAAAAATAGGGGGACCCCCACGCCATTTTTTTTTCGAGGGGATCCCCTATTTTGTTAACCAGCCAAGCTAAGCAGGCTGCTGTGGCCTGGTATTATCAGGCTTGCAAGGTCCATGGATATTGGCTCCTTAACAGTCTGAAAAACCAGGCCTCGGTAGTCTGCTCTATCAGGCTGGTTAACAAAAATAAGGGGGACCTCACGCCATTTTTTTTTTGAGTGGATCCCTATTTTTGTTAATCAGGTCACTTCAGGTCAGCTGGGATTCCCCCTGACGTCACTGATGCTGTGAGGTGTCCCTGGCTGACCTGAAGTGAAAGTGGGAAGCAATCAATTATGCTAACCACTTCCTCTCCTGTCAGCCAGTAGAAGAGATGATTCAGTCGGGGGGTTTACTGTGAGGCTGTCAGCCTTAGCTGCGGTCCCTGCAGTAAACATTAACCCTTTCAGAAGGATTACATCGGGGGACCTGACTGAACATCGGATAGGTAAGAATAATGTTGCTTTATTATTATTTATTTTATTTAATTTAATTTGTGACATATATATATATATATATATATATATATATATATTTATAGTACATACATTTCTACATAGTATAATAGCCGCTAATTCAATTGCCAGCTTTTGTGAAATTACAGACCCGACATGAAATGACACATGGTTTACATAGAGTTAACCATGTCATTTTATGTAGTTTGATATATGGTTTTCACTAACAATTACATGAGTGTATGTGTGCAAAATTTGACACATGTAGGGGTTAATTAAAGGTGTAAATTCGTAGCAAAAATGCTTTTTTTTTACAACGAATTTACACCTTTAATTAACCCCTACATGTGTGAAATTTTTCACACATACACTAATGTAATTTCATGTCGGGTGTTTCTGTATTTTCACAAATGCAGGCATTGCCCGGCAATTGAATCAGAGGCTATTTTACTATGTAGAAGTGTATGAACTATAAATATATGTATATATATGTCACAATGACATGTATATTTATATATATATATATATATATATATATATATATATAGATGTATTCTATGTGTGTATATCTAGTGTTTACAAGGAAAGAAAGAGGTTTTTTTAATTACGATATTTCTGTCCCATTGACTTGCATTGGATTTCCGGTATCGGAATCGGCGATACCCGATACTTTTTGAGTATCAGGCCGATCCAATCCGATCTGATATTTCGGGATATCGGGCAGTATCACTCAACACTAGTCACCAGTGATCACTGTATTACTTTTATATTATACATTATATATAGAGCTCCTGTGTATAATGTCACAGTGATCACTATTACCTGTACACAGACACTGCATACTAAGTACAGATCTCCTGTGTATAATGGCACTTACGATGACATTAGTATTATGTTTTTTTTTATTACCGATCAGTATTGTAGTGTTCAGTCACTATGTAGTGGTAATATGTTGTCTGACCATGGTTGTGGCGGTATTTGTTCCTTGTATGTGTTATTATTTGGTCACCATGTGGTGGAAATATGTGTTCTGGTCATGGTTTGGTGGTATTTGTTCCTTGTATGTGGTATTATTGGTCATCATATAGTGGTAATTTGTTGTCTGGACATGGTATGATGGTATATGTTCCTTCTATGTGTTATTTGATCACTATGTGGTGGTAATATGGTGTCTGATCATAAGACGGTGGTATTTGTCCACTGTATGTGATATTATTGGTCATTTTAAAAATTGAAAAAAAAATTTACCTAAATTGTATTGGATATTTTAACAAATGTTTAATAGGTTAGAGCAGAGTTCGGCCAAAAAGAGTCTACCTTGTTGTGGTGGCAGCCTAAATAATCGTTTAACTGTGGACAGTTTGAGGGGTGGAGGTGGGGCTGGGGTGTAGCCTGGTTGGAGTCTCAAGGGGGCCCCCAAAATTTTGCCAGTATGGGGCACCGAAATTCCTAGTGGCAGCCTTGCGTGCAAATGCCATTTACTTTGATATGTTGAAAATCTTGCACTGAAGCCCCATTATTCATCACTTGGGTAGATTAACTCAGACCTTTTATTTCTATCATTGGCGACTTCTGGATGTACCAAATAAATATTGTGAAGTGGATTTTCATGGGCTCATCCAGTATGTGGTTTCCAAGGCGTATTGGGGTGCATATGACTAGGCAGCAGGGTAGACATTGCTGTCACTGTGTAAACAAAAGAGTATGGGAGTACAAAAGGAATACGGTGACATGGATTTTATGGGGCCCATCCAGTATGTTAGTTCCAAGGTGTAATGGGGTGCATATGACTAGGCAGCAGGGCATACATTTCTGTCACTGTGTAAACAAAAGAGTACGGGAGTACAAAAGGAATATGGTGACATGGATTTTATGGGACCCATCCAGTATGTGGGTTCCAAGGCGTAATGGGTGCATATGACTTTGCAGCAGGGCAGACATTGCTGCCACTGTGTAAACAAGAGTTTGGGAGTACAAAGGGAATATGGTGACGTGGATTTTACGGGGCCCATCCAGTATGTGGGTTCAAAGGCTTATTAGGGTGCATACCAATTGGTAGCAGAGCAGGCCTTGCATTCAATGCAACATTTTTTATGGAGGCCCTCCTGGACCTCTTATGAAAGGGGTTTTGGGGTGCGTCATAATTCTTGGCAGCCCATCCACTCCCAACATAGGCTACAACAGTTTAGGAGACCCACTGTTTAATAATGGCCCTTTAAGAAGATTAATGCCGCCTGATGAATCAGTAAAAATAGGCTCTGTGACTTTGAGTCCCTCCTTCATAAATTAAGGAAGATGGGTCTGCTTATGTGTCATACACCATATGGCCAGCTAGGCTTGTTAAATGTTACAATTACATTTCCCAGTAAATGTATTTGTTTTGGTTGAAATCAATATTAAAGAAGCAAAAACGCTTCTAAAACTCTGCGTCAGAACATATCCCAAGTGGTGGAGGAACATTTTGGTCTGGGGTTAATTATTTTGCCTTATATGCAAGTCATTAACATAGAAAGGATGTGCCTTCACAGATTTCGCTGCAAAATCAGTTTCGGTTTCGTTTTGGTATGTTTTTGGGTGCTTCGGGAAAAATGGCATGAAACTGTGGCAACATTGTTTATGGCTGTGAACTAGGAGACAGGATTGCTTCCAGGGCTATCCCCCTGATGTCCCAGTATCATTTGAGCAGTGTTTCCATCATTTTCTGACGTTTTTAGACCTTTAAAGGACCCCCGGTGGATCGTGTCAAAAATCTTGGAGCCCAACCAGAACCCACACGCGTGCAGTAACCCCCCAGGGGCACAACCTGACCCCACAACCATGCATTAACCCCCTATGAGCACAACCAGACCCCACAAGCGTGCATTACCCCCCGGCCACTAAACCAGACCCCAAAACTGTGCATTAACCCCTGGGAATCGAACCAGACCCCACAACCGTGAATTAACCCCCTGGGGCACAACCAGATCGCACAACTGTGCATTCACCCCCACTGGGGCACAACAATACCCCACAAACCTACATTAACCCCCCAGGAACCCAACCAGACCCACAAGCGTGCATTTACCTCCTGGGGCACAACAAGACCCCACGACAGTGCATTAACCCCCTCAAACCCCACTAGACAGCCTCAAGTACCCCAATTATCAGGCCACCTCAAGCAAAAATCTAAGTAGACATAAACCCTTTAATTAATAAATACTCCTATATGTCACTGAGGACTCTGACCTCTGATTTCCCTCCCGGCATCTGACAGACGCCGGCATCAAACTGCTGAGAGAAATGTCTAATGGCGTCTTCTCTTCCTGGCCTTGTCAGAACACGCCCCCGGAAATGACGTCAGACCTGGAAGAAGTCCATACACTCTAGCATTTACCGTAAATATAGGCTTTGTGACTTTAAAAGTCCCTCCTTTATAAATGAAGCAAGATAGGTCTGCTTATGTGTCACACACCACATGGCCAGCTAGGGTTGTTAAATGTTACAATTACATTTCCCAGTGAATGCATTTGTTTTGGTTGAAATCAATATTAAAGTAGCAAAAACGCTTCTAAAACGCTGCGTCGGAACATATCCCAAGTGGTGGAGGAACATTTTGGTCTGGGGTTAATTATTTTCCTTATATGCAAGTCATTAACATGGAAGGGATGT
>JARQOD010000005.1:167875784-167917665 GCA_033576555.1 Oophaga sylvatica
AATGGGTGGATACGGACGGGGAGAGACCAAGTGTGTACATTTATTGTTTTTTTATTAACATAAGTAAGTGTATTTATTTATATAATATTTTTTTTCTTTATTTGGGGATATTTTTTATATTTTTTTTTAAAACTTTATTACAATGTCCCAGTATGGGACATTACTATATGATGTCAGATCGCGCTGAGAAGCCACCTCTCTGCAGGACCCAGAAGGACCCCACGGCCATCTTGGAGCCAGTGGTCTCCATGGAGACCAACGGAACAAAGCGATTGTTCCAGTGGGAGCGCGCAGGGAGCACCCTCCTTGCGTGTTGCTTCTTCATGTCACTGTCAGTACTGACAGCAGCATCAGAGGAGTTAAATGCCCACTATCGATGCTAGAAACCGATTGTGGGCATAGCTGCAGGGTTTTAGCTGTCACATACAGCTAACACCCTCACCCGATCACCGTGGCGCTCAACAAGAGGCCGCGGTGACCGTGCCACCATACTTGTACTGCTGTGGACAGAAATGCAGTTCCTGCAGAGCAGTACTAGTACGGCAAAGGTTGGGAAGGGGTTAAACATTTGTTCACAAAAAAATTACATCATATCCAAATTTTATTTATTTTGACAAGGATATCAAGAAAAAATTGACTACAGCATTTGTTGTGCAATTTCTCTTGAGCACGCCGATGCCCCATATAAGGTGAAAACCACTGTTTGTGCGCACATCAGAGCTTGGAAGGGAAGGAGCACCATTTGACTTTTGAATGCAAAATTTGCTGGAACAATTTTTCGGATGACATGTTGAATTTGGAGAGCCTATGTTGTGCTTAAACAGTGAAAATTCCTCACAAGTGACACCATATTGGAAACTAAACCTCTCAAGGAACTGATCTAGATGTGTGGTGAGCACATTGAACCCTCAGGTGACTCTCAGAAGTTTATAACATTGAGCCGTGAAAATAAACAAAATCACATTTTCCCCACAAATATAGTTTTGGCCCCAAATTTTGCATTTTCATAAGGGTAACTGGAGAAATTGCACCATACAATTTGTAGTGCAATTTCTCCTGAGTACGCTGATACCAAATCTGAGTGAGAAATCTACTGTTTAGGAGCACGGCATGGCACGAAAGAGAAGAAGCGTCATTTGCCTTTTTGAATGTAAAATTTCCTGGAATTGTTAGTGGAAGTCATGTCCACAGTGCCTCTATTTGCCTCATTATAGGGAATCTTCTGTCGAGGGTTCCGTTTGAATCACATATTTCAGAGATTCACTCGGAAACCCCAGTGTAAGCACTCAGTGCAGAGCACAGGATAAATGTGCACCGAGCCTTAGTGTGATCTTTGGGAAGCAGAATGAAAGAATCAACAGCAGGTGAAAAATTGGTTTTATTTCTTTTTCACGCCATTTCTCTTGCGGTATTAGTGATTAAGCAACTTTATTCTTTTGGTGGGTGCGATTACAGTGATGCCAGATTTATATTGTGTTTTTATGTCTGGCTGTTGTCGCACAATTAAAGACACTTTTTAATGCAAAAAAATAGTTTTTGCATCATCCTATTTTGAGAGCTTTAATTTTTCCATATTTTGGCCCACAAAATCAAGTGAGGGATTGTTTTTTGTGTGACGAGTTGACGTTTTTATTGGTACCATTTTCAGACACATAACATTTTTTGATAGCTTTCTATTCCAAATTTTGGGAGGCAGATTGAACAAAAAGCATCAATTCAGGAATATTTTCGGGGGGTTATGTTGTTCTGCATGTGGTAAAATTAATAAGACAGCTTTATTCTTTGGCTCAGTACGATTACAGCGATACCCCTTTTGTGTTTTTTATGTTTTGGCCGCTTTTACACAATAAAAACTATTTCATAGAAAATATATATATTTTTGCATTGCTTTATTCTGAGAACTATGACTTTTTAATTTTCCAATTTTCCACTGATGGAGTTGTGTGGCAGCTTGTTTCTTTGCAGGACAAGATGCTGTTTTCAGTAGTACCATATTTATTTATATCTGTCTTTTTGATCGTGTTTTATTCCACTTTTTGTTCAGCAGTATGATGATAAAGCACTGTTTTTTGCCTTGATTTTATATGATGTTCACTAAAGGGATAACTAGTGGGACAGTTTTATAGGTTGGATCAATCTGGACACAGCAATACCAAATATGTTATGTTTATTGTTTATATTTTTTCATACAAATATTTATAAGTACAATATCTTTTGATTTCTTTATTATTATTATTATTATAATTATTATTATTTTGATTTTTTTTATATTTTTCCAATTATTTTAAAAAAAGTTTTGTTCTTTTTTTCTACTTTGCCCCACTATGGGACTTTCATGTTTTTGCAGACTGATCTCTTGTATAGCATGAGGATCTAGCAGCATCCCTGTGTCCTGGGCCCTGTTGGACAGGGCCCCAAGTCACCACTCATCCAACAGGGACCACTAGCCTCCCTCTGGGCACTGTTGGACGAGGCCCCCAGTCCACACTAGCCTCCCCCTGGGCACAGTTGGACGAGGTCCCCCAGTCCCACTAGCCATCCTTTGGGCCCTGTTGGGTGCAGCCCCCCCATCCCCACTAGCCTGCTCATGGGCACTGTTGGATGAGGCCTCCAGTGTCCACTAGCCTCCTCTTGGGCCCTGTTGGATGGTAACGTGGCCCCCATTCCCCAATAGCCTCCCCTGGGCCATATTGAATGCAGCCCCTAGTCCCCACTATCCATCTACTGGCCCTGTTGAACAATCACGTGGCCCCCAGTCCCAACTAGCCTCCCCCTGGGCCCAGGTGGACAGTCACACAGCCCCCAGTCCCCACTAGCCTCTCCTAGACCCTGTTGAATGTGACCCCCAGTCCCCTCTAGCCTCCCCATGGGCCCTATTGGATGTGGTCCCCAGTCCCCACTAGCCTCCTCCTGGGCCCTGTTGATGACGGCCCCCAGTCACCACTATCCTCCTACTGAGCCCTGTTGGATGGTCATGTGGCCCCCAGTCCCCACTAGTTTCCCCCTGGGCCCTATTGGATGGTCACACGGCCCCCAGTCCCCACTAGCCTCCCCCTGCTCCCCGTTGGACACTGACCCCAGTCCCCACTAGCTTTCTTTTGGGCTCTGTTGGATGGTGACATTGCCCCCAGTCCCCACTAGCCTCCCCCTGGACCCTGTTGGACATGGCCCCCGGTCCCCAATAGCCTCCCCCTGGACCCTGTTGGATGCGGCTCCCAGTCACCACTAGCCTCCTCCTGGATAAAGTTAAACAGGGCAATAATGGAGACACAGGAGCAAGAATGGAGACACAAGGGGAAGAATGGAGATGCAGGGGGAAGAATGGAGATGCAGGAAGAAGGCTGGAGATGCAGGGGGCAGGATGGAGACACAGAGGGCAGAATGGAGACAGATGGGGCAGGATCATGGGGCAGTATGGAGACACATGGAGCAGTATCATGGGGCAGGATGGAGACACATGGTGCAGGATCATGGCTGAATGGATACAATGGAGACAGATAGGGCAGAATCACGGGACAGATGGGACAGAATGGGACATTACATGGTGGCAGAATGGATACTCATGAGAGCAGGATGGGAGAAACATATGGCTGGAGCCAGGAATGTGACACATGAGGGTCAGGATGGGGAATATTTTTACCATAGGGGCTAATTAAGTGATGATATTGCTGCAGTGTTGTATTTATTTTATTTTTCGAGGATACTGTTGTAAATGGGAGGGTGGTCTTGTTACTGTGCAGAGCGACACTGTCGCTTTTTTTTTCTTCATCTGGTGTAGTTTAGAATTTGGAAAAAAATAAGTATTGTGTTCTGCAAGCGGTTCTCTAGATAACTGTGATATTTCCTGCAGAGATGAGCCCTGGCTGGAAGAAGTGACGGCGGTCTATGCTGGATGAAGATTAAAAGCGAAGATGAAGGACTTCACGTAGAAACGTCACTGGTGAGTCAGTGTGTTACCTGTACACTGACACTATACACTGTATACTATATACAGCAGTCCTGTGTACAATGTCACCAGCAGTGTTGAGCATTCCGATACTGCAAATATCGGGTTATCGGCCGATATTCGCTGTATCGGAATTCCGATTCTGAGATCCAATATCTTTGTCATATCAGATACCGGAACCTGAGTTTTCCTCTATAGTCTATTGGGAGTTCCAGTGTCACAGAACGAAGTACGTGACACAGAAACTTCCCGAAAGTGTCACTGTCAGTGTCGGTCGGGTCTGTCAGGTGTCAGCAGCACTTACCTGGCAGAAGATCCCTGGCGGTCACGTCCATCCATCCATCCAGTCCGGCCATTACCCTCTCCCTGGCGGTCACGTGCAGCATCTCGCGATAACTGCACGTGCTGCCGGGTACTGGGTAATCTTGGCCAGCTGTACTCTCGCTACAGCTGGCCGTAAACCAGTCCGCTGACGTCATCGCCGGGGAATCTCCTCAGGTAAGCAGCTCTGCTACATCTGGATGCCATGCTCAGCCTGGCATGCAGATGTAGCAGAGCTAGACTCGTCGTGGGACACTCGTGATTTTGGACTGCGTCGGACAGGGAGTATTTGTGTTGGTTTGTTATTTTTGTTTTTTTACAAGAGAACGATGGCGACGCACGATGAGCGTACAATAAAAATAATGAAAACTGTGTTGTGTTTTATTTCATTAAAATACTTTATTCTGGCTGTGTATTTTTTACAAATTTACAAACTTTATGATTAATAATGGATCGATGTCTTATTGACGCCTCTCCATTATTAACCGGGCTTATTGTCACCTTTCAATCAAAGGTGACATTAACCCCCTTATTACCCCGCTTGCCACCACTACAGGGCAAGTGGAAAGTGCCATAATTGGCGCATCTTTGGATGCGCCAATTGTGGGGCTGCTGCAGCCTGGTATTTTTAGGCTGTTGAGAGCCAAAATCCTTGGACCTTGACAGTCTTTTAATACCAGGCCGCAGCAGTCTGCTTTTTTTACTTGGCTGGTTAACAAAAATAGGGGGACCCCCACGCCATTTTTTTTTCGAGGGGATCCCCTATTTTTGTTAACCAGCCAAGCTAAGCAGGCTGCTGTGGCCTGGTATTATCAGGCTTGCAAGGTCCATGGATATTAGCTCCTTAACAGTCTGAAAAACCAGGCCTCGGTAGTCTGCTCTATCAGGCTGGTTAACAAAAATAAGGGGGACCTCACGCCATTTTTTTTTGAGTGGATCCCCTATTTTTGTTAATCAGGTCACTTCAGGTCAGCTGGGATTCCCCCTGACGTCACTGATGCTGTGAGTGTTCCCTGGCTGACCTGAAGTGAAAGTGGGAAGCAATCAATTATGCTAACCACTTCCTCTCCTGTCAGCCAGTAGAAGAGATGATTCAGTCGGGGGGTTTACTGTGAGGCTGTCAGCCTTAGCTGCGGTCCCTGCAGTAAACATTAACCCTTTCAGAAGGATTACATCGGGGGACCTGACTGAACATCGGATAGGTAAGAATAATGTTGCTTTATTATATTTTATTTTATTTAATTTAATTTGTGACATATATATATATATATATATAAATATTTATAGTACATACATTTCTACATAGTATAATAGCCGCTAATTCAATTGCCAGCTTTTGTGAAATTACAGACCGACATGAAATGACACATGGTTTACATAGAGTTAACCATGTCATTTTATGTAGTTTGATATATGGTTTTCACTAACAATTACATGAGTGTATGTGTGCAAAATTTGACACATGTAGGGGTTAATTAAAGGTGTAAATTCGTAGCAAAAATGCTTTTTTTTTACAACGAATTTACACCTTTAATTAACCCCTACATGTGTGAAATTTTTCACACATACACTAATGTAATTTCATGTCGGGTGTTTCTGTATTTTCACAAATGCAGGCATTGCCCGGCAATTGAATCAGAGGCTATTTTACTATGTAGAAGTGTATGAACTATAAATATATGTATATATATGTCACAATGACTGGGGGGGAGGGTATTCATTTTATAGGAGGGGAAGGCAGTACAGATAGAGACAAGGGCACAAATAATGAAATTGGGGGTGGGGGTGGCATGGGGGGTGGGGTTAGAACAGTTAATAATTTAAGAAAGAATAGAGGTTCAGAGAGATACATAAAGTGCATGTATACTAATGCTAGAAGCCTCACCAACAAAATGGCGGAATTAGAATTAATTTTGTTGGAACATAATTATGACATGGTGGGGATATCTGAGACTTGGCTGGATGAGAGCCACGACTGGGCGGTTAATTTACAGGGCTATAGTCTGTTTAGAAATGACCGTAAAAATAAGCGAGGTGGGGGTGTGTGTTTATATGTAAAATCATCCTTAAAACCCATCCTGCGTGATATCTGTGAATCTAATGAAGATGTAGAGTCTCTGTGGGTGGAGATTAGGGGAGGGGGTAAAAATAATAAATTATTGATAGGGGTTTGTTATAAGTCTCCTAAAATAATGGAAGCAACAGAGAATATCCTCGTAAAGCAAATAGATGAAGCAGCAACTCAAGGAGAAGTCATTATTATGGGGGACTTCAACTACCCTGAAATACATTGGGGAACAGAAACCTGCAGTTCCAGCAAAGGTAATAAGTTTTTGGCAACTATGAGAGACAATTACCTTTCACAACTAGTTCAGGACCCAACAAGAGGGGGGGCACTGCTAGACCTAATATTATCCAACAGGCCAGACCGCATATCAAATATAAGGGTTGGGGGTCACTTGGGTAATAGTGATCACAAAATAATAAGCTTTCATGTATCCTTTAATAAGATGTGTAGTCGAGGGGTTACAAGGACACTAAACTTCAGGAAGGCAAATTTCCAACGGATGAGAGATGATCTTGGTGCAATAAACTGGGACGATATCCTGAGACATAAAAATACACAAAGAAAATGGGAGACGTTTATTAGTATCCTGAATAGGACCTGTGCACAGTATATACCCTATGGGAATAAACATGCTAGAATTAGGAGGAAACCACTATGGCTAAATAGAGCTGTAAGGGGCGCAATAAGGGACAAAAAGAAAGCGTTTAGGGAATTAAAGCAAGTAGGTAGTGAAGAGGCATTAAATAAATACAGAAGACTGAATAAATTCTGTAAAAAGCAAATCAAGACAGCAAAGATTGAGGCAGAGAGACTCATTGCCAGAGAAAGTAAAAATAATCCCAAAATATTCTTTAACTACATAAATAGCAAGAAACTAAAAAATGATAGTGTTGGTCCCCTTAAAAATAGTCTGGGTGAAATGGTGGATGAGGATGAGGAAAAAGCCAATATGCTAAATGACTTTTTTTCAACTGTATTTACACAAGAAAATCCCATGACAGATAACATGATCAGAGATAAAAAAATTTCTCCATTAAATGTCACATGCTTAACCCAGCAGGAAGTACGGCGGCGTCTAAAAATCACTAAAGTTGACAAATCCCCGGGTCCGGATGGGATACACCCCCGAGTACTGCAGGAATTAAGTACAGTTATAGATAGACCATTATTTTTAATCTTTAAAGATTCCATAATAACTGGGTCTGTACCACAGGACTGGCGTATAGCAAATGTGGTGCCAATATTCAAAAAGGGGGCAAAAACTGAACCTGGAAATTATAGGCCAGTGAGCTTAACATCTACTGTGGGTAAAATCCTGGAGGGTTTTTTAAGGGATACTATTTTGGAGTATCTGAAGCTGAATAACCTCATGACACAGTATCAGCATGGGTTTACGAGGGACCGTTCTTGTCAGACTAATCTGATAAGCTTTTATGAAGGGGTAAGTTCAGGACTGGACCAAGGGAATGCAGTGGACGTGGTGTTCATGGACTTCTCAAAAGCTTTTGATACAGTGCCACACAAAAGGTTGATACATAAAATGAGAACAATGGGGATAGGGGAAAATATGTGTAAGTGGGTTAAGAACTGGCTCATGGATAGGAAACAAAGGGTGGTTATTAATGGAGCACACTCGGACTGGGTCACGGTTAGCAGTGGGGTACCACAGGGTCAGTATTGGGGCCGCTTCTCTTTAACATATTTATTAATGACCTTGTAGGGGGCATACAGAGTAGTATTTCAATATTTGCAGATGACACTAAACTCTGCAGGGTAATAAATACAGAGGAGGATAATTTTATATTACAGGAGGATTTATGTAAACTAGAAGCTTGGGCTGATAAATGGCAAATGAGCTTTAATGGGGATAAATGTAAGGTCATGCACTTGGGTAGAACAAATAAGATGTATAATTATGTGCTTAATTGTAAAACACTGGGCAAAACTGTCACTGAAAAAGACTTGGGTGTATGGGTGGACGACAAACTCAAATTTAGTGGCCAATGTCAGGCAGCTGCTGCCAAGGCAAATAAAATAATGGGATGCATTAGACGAGGCATAGATGCTCATGAGGAGAACATAATTTTACCTCTATACAAGTCACTGGTGCGACCACACTTAGAATACTGTGTGCAGTTCTGGTCTCCGGTGTATAAGAAAGACATAGCTGAACTGGAGCGGGTGCAGAGAAGAGCGACCAAGGTTATTAGAGAACTGGGGGGTCTGCAATACCAAGACAGGTTATTACACTTGGGGTTATTTAGTTTGGAAAAACGAAGGCTTAGGGGTGATCTTATTACAATGTACAAATATATGAGGGGACAGTACAAAGACCTTTCTAATGATCTTTTTACTCTTAGACCTGTGACGGGGACGAGGGGGCATCCTCTACGTCTGGAGGAAAGAAGGTTTAGCCATAATCACAGATGCAGATTCTTTACTGTAAGAGCAGTGAGACTATGGAACTCTCTGCCGTCTAATGTTGTAATGAGTGATTCCTTACTAAAATTTAAGAGGGGACTGGATGCCTTTCTTGAAAAGTATAATATTACAGGCTATATTCACTAGTTTCCTAGATACAGCGTTGATCCAGGGAGCTAGTCTGATTGCCGTATGTGGAGTCGGGAAGGAATTTTTTTCCCCAATGTGAAGCTTACTGTTTGCCACTTGGGGTTTTTTTGCCTTCCTCTGGATCAACATGTTAAGGCAGGTTAGGATAGGATATGGGTTGAACTAGATGGACTTAAAGTCTTCCTTCAACCTTAATAACTATGTTACTATGTTACTATATATATATATATATATATATATATATATATATATGTATTCTATGTGTGTATATCTAGTGTTTACAAGGAAAGAAAGAGGTTTTTTTAATTACGATATTTCTGTCCCATTGACTTGCATTGGATTTCCGGTATCGGAATCGGCGATACCCGATACTTTTTGAGTATCAGGCCGATCCAATCCGATCTGATATTTCGGGATATCGGGCAGTATCACTCAACACTAGTCACCAGTGATCACTGTATTACTTTTATATTATACATTATATATAGAGCTCCTGTGTATAATGTCACAGTGATCACTATTACCTGTACACAGACACTGCATACTAAGTACAGATCTCCTGTGTATAATGGCACTTACGATGACATTAGTATTATGTTTTTTTTATTACCGATCAGTATTGTAGTGTTCAGTCACTATGTAGTGGTAATATGTTGTCTGACCATGGTGTGGCGGTATTTGTTCCTTGTATGTGTTATTATTTGGTCACCATGTGGTGGAAATATGTGTTCTGGTCATGGTTTGGTGGTATTTGTTCCTTGTATGTGGTATTATTGGTCATCATATAGTGGTAATTTGTTGTCTGGACATGGTATGATGGTATATGTTCCTTCTATGTGTTATTTGATCACTATGTGGTGGTAATATGGTGTCTGATCATAAGACGGTGGTATTTGTCCACTGTATGTGATATTATTGGTCATTTTAAAAATTGAAAAAAAAATTTACCTAAATTGTATTGGATATTTTAACAAATGTTTAATAGGTTAGAGCAGAGTTCGGCCAAAAAGAGTCTACCTTGTTGTGGTGGCAGCCTAAATAATCGTTTAACTGTGGACAGTTTGAGGGGTGGAGGTGGGGCTGGGGTGTAGCCTGGTTGGAGTCTCAAGGGGGCCCCCAAAATTTTGCCAGTATGGGGCACCGAAATTCCTAGTGGCAGCCTTGCGTGCAAATGCCATTTACTTTGATATGTTGAAAATCTTGCACTGAAGCCCCATTATTCATCACTTGGGTAGATTAACTCAGACCTTTTATTTCTATCATTGGCGACTTCTGGATGTACCAAATAAATATTGTGAAGTGGATTTTCATGGGCTCATCCAGTATGTGGTTTCCAAGGCGTATTGGGGTGCATATGACTAGGCAGCAGACATTGCTGTCACTGTGTAAACAAAAGAGTATGGGAGTACAAAAGGAATACGGTGACATGGATTTTATGGGGCCCATCCAGTATGTTAGTTCCAAGGTGTAATGGGGTGCATATGACTAGGCAGCAGGGCATACATTTCTGTCACTGTGTAAACAAAAGAGTACGGGAGTACAAAAGGAATATGGTGACATGGATTTTATGGGACCCATCCAGTATGTGGGTTCCAAGGCGTAATGGGGTGCATATGACTTTGCAGCAGGGCAGACATTGCTGCCACTGTGTAAACAAGAGTTTGGGAGTACAAAGGGAATATGGTGACGTGGATTTTACGGGGCCCATCCAGTATGTGGGTTCAAAGGCTTATTAGGGTGCATACCAATTGGTAGCAGAGCAGGCCTTGCATTCAATGCAACATTTTTTATGGAGGCCCTCCTGGACCTCTTATGAAAGGGGTTTTGGGGTGCGTCATAATTCTTGGCAGCCCATCCACTCCCAACATAGGCTACAACAGTTTAGGAGACCCACTGTTTAATAATGGCCCTTTAAGAAGATTAATGCCGCCTGATGAATCAGTAAAAATAGGCTCTGTGACTTTGAGTCCCTCCTTCATAAATTAAGGAAGATGGGTCTGCTTATGTGTCATACACCATATGGCCAGCTAGGCTTGTTAAATGTTACAATTACATTTCCCAGTAAATGTATTTGTTTTGGTTGAAATCAATATTAAAGAAGCAAAAACGCTTCTAAAACTCTGCGTCAGAACATATCCCAAGTGGTGGAGGAACATTTTGGTCTGGGGTTAATTATTTTGCCTTATATGCAAGTCATTAACATAGAAAGGATGTGCCTTCACAGATTTCGCTGCAAAATCAGTTTCGGTTTCGTTTTGGTATGTTTTTGGGTGCTTCGGGAAAAATGGCATGAAACTGTGGCAACATTGTTTATGGCTGTGAACTAGGAGACAGGATTGCTTCCAGGGGCTATCCCCCTGATGTCCCAGTATCATTTGAGCAGTGTTTCCATCATTTTCTGACGTTTTTAGACCTTTAAAGGACCCCCGGTGGGATCGTGTCAAAAATCTTGGAGCCCAACCAGAACCCACACGCGTGCAGTAACCCCCCAGGGGCACAACCTGACCCCACAACCATGCATTAACCCCCTATGAGCACAACCAGACCCCACAAGCGTGCATTACCCCCCGGCCACTAAACCAGACCCCACAACTGTGCATTAACCCCCTGGGAATCGAACCAGACCCCACAACCGTGAATTAACCCCCTGGGGCACAACCAGATCGCACAACTGTGCATTCACCCCCACTGGGGCACAACAATACCCCACAAACCTACATTAACCCCCCAGGAACCCAACCAGACCCACAAGCGTGCATTTACCTCCTGGGGCACAACAAGACCCCACGACAGTGCATTAACCCCCTCAAACCCCACTAGACAGCCTCAAGTACCCCAATTATCAGGCCACCTCAAGCAAAAATCTAAGTAGACATAAACCCTTTAATTAATAAATACTCCTATATGTCACTGAGGACTCTGACCTCTGATTTCCCTCCCGGCATCTGACAGACGCCGGCATCAAACTGCTGAGAGAAATGTCTAATGGCGTCTTCTCTTCCTGGCCTTGTCAGAACACGCCCCCGGAAATGACGTCAGACCTGGAAGAAGTCCATACACTCTAGCATTTACCGTAAATATAGGCTTTGTGACTTTAAAAGTCCCTCCTTTATAAATGAAGCAAGATAGGTCTGCTTATGTGTCACACACCACATGGCCAGCTAGGGTTGTTAAATGTTACAATTACATTTCCCAGTGAATGCATTTGTTTTGGTTGAAATCAATATTAAAGTAGCAAAAACGCTTCTAAAACGCTGCGTCGGAACATATCCCAAGTGGTGGAGGAACATTTTGGTCTGGGGTTAATTATTTTCCTTATATGCAAGTCATTAACATGGAAGGGATGTACCTTCACATATTTTACTGCAAAATCAGTTTCGGTTTCGTTTTGGTATGTTTTTGGGTGCATCGGAAACAAAGGCATGAAACTCTGACATCATTGTTTACAGCTGTGAGTCAGGAATGCTTCCAGGGGCAATCCCCATGATGTCCTCGTGTCATTTGAGCAGTGTTTCCATCATTTTCTGACATTTTTAGACCTTTTAAGGACCCCCAGGGGGATAGCGACAAAAAAACTCGGGTCCCCCATAGACTTACATTGGGCTCGTTGTTCTGTCCGAGTACCCGAGTATTCCAATCTGCTCGACCCAATCAATGAGCACCCAAGCATTTTAGTGCTCGCTCATCACTACTGCTAATTCAATGGTAACCCCAGACTACTCGCTGCCCCCAACAGTCATATATTTACTCACCGTATTTTTTAGATTATAAGATGCACTTTTTTCCCCCAAGTTTGGGGAGAAAATCGGGATGCGTCTTATGAAGCGGATACACCTTTCCGACCATGGTGCAGCAGGATCCCAGGATCACTGCAGGCTGGAATGAGTGGGCGTTCGGATGTGCGGCGTGCCACTGCGGGTGTTCCGTGCTGCAGGTGTTCTATGCTGCAGGGGATTTGCCGACATTGTGTGAAAGGCCAAAGCCCCCGCAGTTGCATGATTTCCTATGTGGTGGACTCTGGGAAAATGGCTGCCTGTGGCAGCACATGCACAGATGGAGATCTCGGCACCAAGATCTCAGGAGATGAAATCTCAGCGATGAAATCTCAACTCCTGAGATGTTGCTGCTGAGTTCTCCATCTGCGCATGTGCCGCACAGGCAGCCATTTTTCCGTAGTCCACCACATAGGAAACCATGCAACTTCGGGGGCTCTGTCCTTTTACAAAATGTCGGCAAAGCCCCCGCACCACAGAGCTCCCACAGCAAGGAACACCCGCAGTGGCGTGCCACACATCCAAACATCCCCTCATCCCAGCCTGCGGCCTGCAGCATCACTCCTCTCCTGCCTCCTCCTGTAGCGACCCTGGGACCCGACTTCACCGCAGCCACCACCTCCGGTAAGCAATAAGACGCATGGGTTATAAGTAGCACTACCATTTTATTAAAAAAGTTTTTTCTATTTTCTCCTCAAAATTTGAGGTGCGTCTTATAATTTGGAGCGTCTTATAATCTGCAAAATACTTATATATATATATATATATATATATTATATATATATATATATATACACAGACTGACTGGAGGCCTGATTTCTGGTAGCGTATGACTTGATGCATGATTTACAATACAAAAGGTACAAAACTATTACATTTTAAATTTAATCTAAAAGAAGGCCCTGCTCATGAAAAATATATGAAAGATTTTACAAAATGGACAAAAAAATACAGCATATACAGTTACAGGAAATAAAAGACATTAACTAAAATATCTTACTAGGCTACTCACAGAGATGAATCAACTTAGTGGATTTGAGCAATCAGTTGAAAACGTCTGGTTAACGGGAACAAACCTACACCAAAATCTATCTTCCTTAGCATTAAACACAGATCACAATTGGCCTTGATCTTGTACGAGCACTTGAGTTACACCCACACTCCCCCATATGTGTGTCCTATCCCTATAGGATTTATGCAAACTCCAATATTCCGTATTTTCAATTGGTTCTTGGTTTGTCAAAGATGTTTGGATGAAAGGAATGTGCCCCTATGAAGACCAATAGCTATTTCTAAAGGTTCTAAAGGTTGCCAGGTATCCACTTCAATCCTGTCACTTAAAAGCCTTTTTATGTCTCAGTTTTCTGTCTATTGTATAGCTCCTTGTCTATGCACAATATACAACCTCATTACTCTTGCTGGGGTCATTTGTCCTGTTAATGAAGATGGCTCACTATTCAGCTTCATATTTGCATTAGTCTATTGTCTAAGTTTGTCAGATAGATTGCAATCTCTTACCACACTGCAAAAAGAGAGAGGGGAGGAGGGGCGAATGCCTCTTCACTACAGAGTCATATAGATTTTTAATATTTTCTATTACACCTCTCATATCACATGGGCAGCCAATCACAATAATGCCACTACCAAGATAACTACGGCATTACAGTGATGCGCAGGCAATCCCTGCATGCTTATTGGCTGTGTAACAGGTGCCAAACATGCGGGGCGGAAGTTCGAGACTGAAATTGAGCACCGGCTAATGCTTGTCGAGTAATGAGCAGACCCGAGCATCCAGATACTTGAGTGATATCCAAGTACCACCAAGCATATTTTCTCATCCCTATCTAGCAACAAAACAAGTTCAAAGTCACTTAGATCACTAATTCTTCCCTTCATACATCGAACAGAACTCCTAGGAAAACTGGTTCACTTGTTGTTAAATAGGTTGAGCATTCGATATTCCGAACCTGAAATCCAATGTAGTCTATGAACAAATATCGGAAGTACTTCGATACTACTCGATATTGTTCCATAGATTACATTGATTTAGGTTCGGAAGTATCGGATGCTCACCTATTGTTAACTGTACTCGAGGTTATGTGTTAATTTCCATACCTGAAGCTCTAGTTATGAAAAGGCAATAAAATGTCCAGTCGTTGTATATGGCTTATTGACACTGTTCAGTTGTGACAGAGTTAAGAAAAGATAATACAGGTTGTGTGCTATCAGCCTTATAAAATATCGATAACCTGTTATAATATAATGTGTGATTTTTCCAATAACAAACTCACCTATGCAACATTTGTACAATTGATTGCATATTTGATTTACTTGATAAACTGTGAAGTATGTAGATTATACATTTTATGTACAGAAATGCAATCTGCATTACTTCTTCCATTTAATTTATTACAAATTAACATCAACAAACATCTCATTGAATATAGAGAATATAAGGATGCAGATCAACTCCGCAGAGAAGGGTTTTAACTAAATGAAACAATAACAATCTATTAGATAAGGGAAAGATTAGCTGTTTTAGCTTCTGGCTAGAAATCCAAGGGAATACGATTTTCTTCAAATCTGACAAAGAACATCAAATAGAGCCATTAAACTGGAACTGTATACTTGGGAATTCAGATGATAATATGAATCTATGATAAAGCTCCGTTCTCTTAGCATGTGGAGGCTTAATCGTTGTTCTGCAGAGAGACTGAGCATAGAGTATTCATCTGCTATATCTTCACATGTCTACATGGATTAGATTTACAAAACAGAAAACCTTTATTAATGAATTGCTGATAAAGGTTGTGTGAAATCTGTAAGCACACTTTCAGTTTTGCCTTGCTAAGGACTATAAGATTATATGGCTTTTAGATAATCATTCAATTTCATGACATAAACTCCCACAGTTCACATTCTCTTAAATGACCTCAATATTTATTCATAAAAGAGATTTTCAGTTCCATGTGTTGTATAGTCATATGTTGAACAATATTCCGTGTTACATTTCTAAATGTTTCTAAAAGTTAGGCCGGAGTCACAATAGCGATGAATACGATGTTTTCTCGCATAGCACGGGGACTAGTATTCATCTATGGGGCAACTCCCATCAGCGTATTTTTTCTCGGACGTTTTCAATGTGCGAGCTCATACTCACTTGAGCCGAAAACGGATGATTTTCAGCCAATAAAAAATCGGATTCAAATCGACCAATGTTATTCAATAGGTGACATCTCATTAGCTATTTTTTTCTCAGCCGAAATCGGTGTGAGAAAAAAATCGCAACATGCTGCGATTTGATGCGATTTTGGCATGATAATAGCTAATGCAATAGATGGTGCTATAAAAAATCGCATGCAAATCGCATGACAATTGCACATAATCGGACCATCCTGAAAACTGACCGTTTTTTTTTCAGCAAGTGAGTATGAGCCCTGCAAGTGAAATCGTAGCATGCTGCGATTGTCACCGACACTTGGATGAGTCTCGGCTCACTCACACCCATATAAGCCTATGGGTGCGAGTGAGACAATGCACATCACTTGGATATCATCCGACTGATGTGCGATGTACGCTGACCCTGGCAATGGAGAAATTAATTTCTCCACCTTCTCCGCAGCTGTGCTCCAATCCCCTCTGTGCGAGAGGTTCAGAGCACAGTCGCTTGACAATCAGCTCCTGCTCGCAGCAGAGCAGGAGCCGAGGGTCACTAGCATATCGCATCCGATGCTCTCGCATCGGATGCCATACGCTAATCGGACCCCGGCCTTACACAGACAAAGCTCCTGGGAAAGGCTGTCTTCTATTTAATCTTGATCCTCTGTCTCACACTGCCATTTAGAAGTGCTTCTTTATCCAGACCACATCTCTGTGCTCTGCTTGAGTAGTTCTAGTAGGTATTTTTGTTTCAGACTTTGGCCTTTTTCTGCCTATTCTTCTGAATGAACCGTCAATTTTTAACCTAATGTTTATCTCCTAGTTTTGAATTAATGACCTCACCATTGTCTACTAGTCTTCTCTACTATCCAGGAACCACACTGAGGACTCAACCAAGGGCCCCTGTGTAAAGGCACTGCCACACTTAGCGATCGCACTAGCGATCACGACAACGACTTAACCTGGCGAGATCGCTAGTGCGATCGCTATATGATTGCTAGTTAGATTCCAAACACAACTCATCAGCGATCTGTAATTCCAAACACAACTCATCAGCGATCTGTATAACGACCTCTGCGGTCGTTGGGAAAAACTAGTCCCACCTGCGACGCTGGTGAAGTCGTTCATAAAGGGTGTCACATTCAGGCTCACCAGCGGGACACCAACGATCAAAAAACAGCTCAGAACGTTCATAAGTGATCAACGACATCTCAGCAGGGGCCACATCGCTGCTACATGTCACACACAGCTAAGTCGCTAACAAGATCGCTACTGCGTCATAAATGGTGACGCAGTAGCGATCTCGTTGGCGATCTCGCTAGCAATCTCGCTTAGTGTGGCATACCCTTAAGTCCATGTCCATGTACTCATCCCTCTGATGCTTGACAATTGGGATAGTTAGCACAAAGCTTGTCCATGGAAGCCCTACTCAGAGATGCCAGTTTACCATCAAAATAGTCACTTTGCATTTATCTTCCGCTTCAATGAAAGATATTTAATGCATGCTGATAACTGGCCTTTAACTGGTAAATTATTTTAACCCCTTTCCGACATCAGGCATAAATGTATGCTGATGTCAGACTCCCTCCCTTTGATGTGGGCTCCAGCGGTGAGACCACGTCTTTCTCGGCACATGTCAGCTGTTTGAACTATTGAAGCATGCAAGAAGTAAAAAAAAAAAAGTTTTAAAAAATATTGAAAAAAATTAGAAAAATTTAACCCCTTCACCCCCAAGGGTGGTTTGCACGTTAATGACCGGGCCAATTTTTACAATTCTGACCACTGTCTCTTGTCTATGAGGTTATAACTCTGGAACGCTTCAACGGATCTTCGCGATTCTGAGATTATTTTCTCGTGACATATTGTACTTCACGTTAGAAGTAAAATTTCTTCGATATAACTTGCGTTTAATTTTGAAAAAAACGCAAATATGGCAAAAATTTTAAAATTTTGCAATTTTCAAACTTTGAATTTTTATTCCCTTAAAACAGAGAAATATATCACACAAAATAGTTAAGAAATAACATTTCCCACATGTCTACTTTACATCAGCACAATTTTGGAACCAAAATTTTTTTTTGTTAGGAAGTTATAAGGGTTAAAAGTTGACCAGCGATTTCTCATTTTTACAACAAAATTTACAAAGCCATTTTTTTTAGGGACCACCTCTCATTTGAAGTCACTTTGAGGGGTCTATATGGCAGAAAATACCCAAAAGTGACACCATTCTAAAAACTGCACCCCTCAAGGTACTCAAAACCACATTCAAGAAGATTATTAACCCTTCAGGTGCTTCACAGGAACTAAAGCAACGTGGAAGGAAAAAATGAATATTTAACTTTTTAGGCACAAAAATGATCTTTTACAAACTTTTTTTTTATTTTCACAAGGGTAAAAGGAGAAAATGGACAGATAAGGTTGTTATGCAATTTCTCCTGAGTACGCCAATACCCAATATGTGGGGGAAAACCACTGTTTGGGCACACGGCAGAGCTCGTAAGGGAAGGAGCGCCGTTTGACTTTTTCAAACTAAAATTGGCTGGAATTGAGATTGGACGCCATGTCGTGTTTGGAGAGCCCCTGATGCGCCTAAACAGTGGAAACCCCCACAAGTGACACCATTTTGGAAACTAGACCCCCTAAGGTACTTATCTAGATCTGTTGTGAGCACTTTGAACCCCCAAGTGTTTCACAAAAGCTTATAATGCCTGGGTGTGAAAAAAAAAAAAAACAATTTTCCACAAAAATGATTTTTTAGTCCCAAATTTTTGAATTTTCCCAAGGAAATTGGACCCCAAAAGTTGTTGTCCAATTTGTCCTGAGTACGCTGATACCCCATATGTAGGGGGGGAACTGTTTGGGTGCACGGCAGGGCTTGGAAAGGAAGTAGTAACGTTTTGGAATGCAGACGTTGATGGGGGTCATGTTCCGTTTGTAGTGCCCCAGATGAGCCTAAACAGTGGAAACCCCCCACAAGTGACCCCATTTTGGAAACTATACCCCCTAAGGAACTTATCTAGATCTTTGGTGAGCACTTTGAACCCCCAAGTGCTTCACACAAGTTTATAATGCCCGGGCATGAAAATAAAAAATCCTATTTTTTTCCCACAAAAATTATCTTTTAGTCACTAATTTTTTATTTTCTCAAGGGTAACAGGAGAAATTGGACCACAAAAGTTGTTGTCCAATTTGTCCTGAGTACGCTGATACCCCATATGTGGGTGGGAACCACTGTTTGGGCGCACGGCAGAGCTCGGAATGGAAGGAGCACCATTTAACTTTTTCCAACCAAAATTGGCTGGAATTGAGATTGGATGCCATGTTGCATTTGGAGAGCCCCTGATGTGCCTAAACAGTGGAAACCCCCCACAAATGACCCCATTTTGGAAACTAGACCCCCTAAGGAACTTTTCTAGATCTTTGGTGAGCAATTTGAACCCCCAAGTGCTTCACACAAGTTTATAACGTAGAGCCGTAAAATTTAAAAATCATATTTTTTCCACAAAAATGATCTTTTCACCCCAATTTTTATTTTTCCAAGGGTAACAAGACTCCAAAAGTTATTGTGCAATTTGTCCTGAGTGCGCTGATACCCCATATGTGGGGTAAACCACTGTTTGGGTGCATGGCAGAGTTTGGAAGGGAAGGAGCGCCGTCTGACTTTTTCAACGCAGAATTGGCTGGACGCCATGTCGTGTTTGGAGAGCTCCTGATCTGCCTAAACAGTGGAAACCCCCCAAAAATGACCCCATTTGGGAAACTAGACCCCTCAAGGAACTTATCTAGATGTGTGGTGAGAACTTTTAACCCCCAGGTGTTTCACTAAAGTTTATAACGTACAGCCGTAAAATAAAAAATCTTTTTTTTTTTTTACAAAAATGATTTTTTCGTCCCCAATATTTTATTTTCACAAGGGTAACAGAAGAAATTGGAACCCAAAAGTTGTTGTCCAATTTGTCCTGAGTACGCTGATACCCAATATGTGGGAGAAAGCTACTGCATGGGCGCACGTCAGGGCTCGGAAGGGAAGTAGTGACGTTTTGGATTGCAGACTTTGATGGAATGGTCTGGGGGCGTCATGTCACATTTGGAGAGCCCCTGATGCACCTATACAGTGGAAACCCCCCACAAGTGACCCCATTTTGGCAAATAGACCCCACAAGGAACTTATCTAGATGTGTGGTGAGCACTTTGAACCCGAAGTGCTTCACAGAAGTTTATAACATACAGCCGTTAAATAAAAAATCTTTTTTTTTTTTACAAAAATGATTTTTTCGCCCCCAATATTGTATTTTCACAAGGGTAACAGAAGAAATTGGAACCAAAAGTTGTTGTCCAATTTGTCCTGAGTACGCTGATACCCAATATGTGGGAGAAAACTACTGTATGGGCGCACGTCAGGGCTCGGAAGGGAAGTAGTGACGTTTTGGATTGCAGACTTTGATGGAATGGTCTGGGGGCGTCATGTCGCATTTGGAGAGCCCCTGATGCGCCTAAACAGTGGAAACCCCCCACAGGTGACCCCATTTTGGAAAATAGACCCACAAGGAACTTGTCTAGATGTGTGGTGAGCACTTTGAACACGAAGTGCTTCACAGAAGTTTATAACGCACAGCCGTAAAAATAAAAAATCTTTTTTTTTTTTTGCAAAAATGATTTTTTTTGCCCCAATATTTTATTTTTACAAGGGTAACAGGAGAAATTGGACCCCAAAAGTTGTTGTCCAATTTGTCCTGAGTACGCTGATATCCAATATGTGGGAGAAAACTACTGTATGGGTACACATTGGGGCTCGGAAGGGAAGTAGTGACGTTTGGATTGCAGACTTTGATGGAATGGTCTGGGGGCGTCATGTCGCATTTGGAGAGCCCCTGATGCGCCTAAACAGTGGAAATCCCCAACAAGTGACCCCATTTTGGAAAATAGACCCCACAAGGAACTTATCACAAAAGTATATTGCCTAAATCTTATAATACTTCCGAAATACTAACAAATCCAAAAGAATCATGGGAAGCTTATTAATCATAAAAATACAAAATTTATTCAGATTTATTTAAAATACATACATGGATAAAAAAACCCAAAAATGGGGGCAGAGATATGCAGGAAAGCGGGCTCACAGAGACAGGTATGCGTTAAGTATATATATTTTGAAAAGCTGTACATGCATATGCATACTATGTCTAAATACTATGCAGGCTAATAGAGATTAACATCTAGATTACAGCCATAATTGTATGTAAGAAAGACATATATATGTACTTCAAAAGTATAAATCAATCACAAAATCCTGAAATGGCTCCCCCACTAGAAGGCTAGCATTTATAATACCAGTGTGCAAAAATGCAGAGTATGCAGCATAGTGCTATAGTACGTACAAAGGTTTATGCATGAATGCACACAAATAGTTGAGATGGCTAATCCAACTGCCAATGGGAGACCATACCTGATAAGAGCCTGGGCACCCCTGACGCGCGTTTCGCGTGTAGCTTGTTCACAAGGGAGCGTTGCAACTGGTATTATAAATGCTAGCCTTCTAGTGGGGGAGCCATTTCAGGATTTTGTGATTGATTTATACTTTTGAAGTGCATATATATGTCTTTCTTACATACAATTATGGCTGTAATCTAGATGTTAATCTCTATTAGCCTGCATAGTATTTAGACATAGTATGCATATGCATGTACAGCTTTTCAAAATATATATACTTAACGCATACCTGTCTCTGTGAGCCCGCTTTCCTGCATATCTCTGCCCCACTTTTGGGTTTTTTTATCCATGTATGTATTTTAAATAAATCTGAATAAATTTTGTATTTTTATGATTAATAAGCTTCCCATGATTCTTTTGGATTTCCCACAAGGAACTTATCTAGATGTGTGGTGAGCGCTATGAAGCCCCAAGTGCTTCACAGAAGTTTATAATGTACAGCCGTAAAAACAAAAAAATATTTTTTTTTGTACAAAAATGATATTTTCGCCCCCAGTTTTTTATTTTCCCAAGGGTAGCAGAAGAAACAGGACAAATTGCACAATAACTCTTGGGGTCCAGAGTACGCTGATACCCCATATGTGGGGATAAACTACTGTTTGGACGCATGACAGAGCTGAGAAGTGAAGGAGCACCGTTTGACTTTTTCAACGCAGAATTGGCTGGAATTGAGATCAGACGCCATGTCACATTTGGAGAGCCCTGATGTGCCTAAACAGCGGAAACCCCCAATTCTAACTCCAACCCTAACCCCAACACACCCCTAACCCTAGTCCCAACCCTAACCACAAACCTAACCCTAACACACCCCTAATCCCAACCCTAACCCTTATCCTAACTTTAGCGCCAACCCTAACCCTAACTTTAGCCGCAACCCTAACCCTAACCCTAATGGGAAAATGGAAATAAATACTTTTTTTTAATTTTATTATTTTTCCCTTACTAAGGGGGTGATAATGGGGGGTTTGATTTACTATTTATAGCGGGTTTTTATGATTGGCAGCTGTCACGCTAAAAGACGCTTTTTATTGCAAAAATAGTTTTTGCATCATCACATTTTGAGAGCTATAATTTTTGCATATTTTGGCCCACAGAGTCATGTGAGGTCATATTTTTTGCGGGACGAGTTGACGTTTTTATTGGTACCATTTTTGAGCACGTGACGTTTTTTGATCGCTTTTTATTTCGATTTTTGGGAGGTTAGAATGAACAAAAATCAGCAATTCATGAATTTGTTTTGGGGGAGGCGTTTATACCGTTCCGCCTGTGGTAAAATTGATAAAGCAGTTTTATTCTTCGGGTCAGTACGATTATGGCGATACCTCATTTATATCATTTTTTCATGTTTTGGCGCTTTTATAGAATAAAAACAATTTTTATAAAAAAATAATTATTTTTGCATCGCTTTATTCTGCGAGCTATAACTTTTTATTTTTTCGCTGATGATGCTGTATGACAGCTCGTTTTTTGCGGGACAAGATGTCGTTTTCAGCAGTACCATGGTTTTTTATATCGGTCTTTTTGATCGCGTGTTATTCCACTTTTTGTTCGGCGGTATGATGATAAAGCATTGATTTTTTGCTTCGTTTTTTTTTTTTTTAAGGGGTTCACTAAAGGGGTTAACTAGTGGGACAATTTTATAGGGGGGGGTCTTTACGGATGCGGCGATACCAAATATGTGTACTTTTATTGCTTTGTTTTTTTTATTTACAGGAAGAAGTGAATTTATTGGGGAATATATATTTTTTTTTATTTATTTTGGATTTTTTTTTAAAAAATGTTTATTTTTATTTTTTTAACTTTTTTACTTTGTCCCAGGGTGGGACATCACAGTATTTTATCAGATCGCTGGTGTGACAGTGTGCACAGCACTCTGTCACACCAGCGATCCTCAGGCAGTGCAGCAGGCTTCTCAGTGCCTGCTCTCGGCAGGCACTGAGGTAGCCGCCTCCCTCCAGGACCCCGGCGCCATCTTGGATCCGGGTCCTGGGAGGGAGGAAGCCCTCAGAACAGCGCGATCACATCGCGCTGCTCTGAGGGTCTCAGGGGGGCGCGCAGGGAGCCCCCACCCTGCGCGATCCTCCCCTGTGCCCCCAGTACACCGCGATCATGTTTGATCGCGGTGTGCAAGGGGTTAATGTGCCGGGAGCGGTCCGTGACCGCTCCTGACACACAGTCATGGGTGTCAGCTGTGATAATCAGCTGACACCCGGGCGCGATCGGCGGCGCTCCCCCTGGGAGCGCGTCCGATCGCACGAGACGTACTATCCCGTCCATGGTCATACGGGCCCAGGTACCATGGACGGGATAGTACGTCCGATGGCAGTAAGGGGTTAAAAGTTCAAATCACCCTCCTTTCGCCCCATTCAAATTAAAACAATAAAAAATCAAAACATACACATATTTGTTATTGCTGAGTTCAGAATCGCCCGATCTATCAATATAAAAAAATAATTAACTCGATCTCTAATCGGCGTAATGAGAAAAAAATTAAAAACATCAGAATTAAATTTTTTGGTCGCCTCAACATTGCATTACAATGCAGTATCGAGTGATCAAAAGATCACATCTGCACTGTATCATTGAAAACGTCAGCTTGGCATGCAAAAAATAAGCCCTCACTTACCCTGAGCTCACAAAAAATGGAGACGCTACGGGTATCATAAAATGGTGCAATTTTTTTTTAAACAAAATTTGAAATTTTTTTTCAGCACTTAAAAAAGAACCTAGACATGTTTGATGTCTTTGAACGCGTAATGACCCGGAAAATCATAATGTCAGGTTAGTTTTAGCATTTATTTACCATGATGGAAAACAAACAAAACCAACTGTGGGATTGCACATTTATTGCAATTTCACCGCACTTGGAATTTTTTACCTGTTTTCGAGTACACAACATGGTAAAACCAATGGTGTCATTCAAAACAACAACTCGTCCCACAAAAAAGAAGCCCTCACATGGCCATTTTGACCAAAAATTAAAAAGTTATGGTTCTGGGAAGAATGGGAGCAAAAAATGAAATTCAAAACCAATAATGCCTCTGGTCATTAAAGGATTAAAATTGCATCCAATCAAAAAATAGGTATCATTGCAATGTTAATTTATCTAAGTGATAATACACTTGAGTCCTACACATTGCTGTTAAAAGCTTATTTTTGATGAGCATTGTAACTTTCGGACCATTTGAATGTGACTGAATCCGTGTGCAACATGGTTAGCTATGTAGACAGGTGCATGAGTTACTTCAATATGTTACGAAAGTTTTGTCCCTCGGAAAATTTTGAGTGTTCCTCATAGATGTTTACATGCTGATTTCAGAAATTACTTCAGATTTTTCCTATCACGTAAGGTTTTTCAGAAATGATATGAAACATTATAATATTCTGTTATAATTCTAAAAACTCATATATGAACTTTTTCCGAAACAGTATATTCTGAATTTTCCACTGAAATAACATAAATCACTGATCAACACATATGCAAGCACTTATGCGAATTCCGCGCAGGCGCATTGAATCATTCAGCTGACCGTGTAAGGAACATACCACATCTCCTGGGCAGGGGAGGAGTCAAAAGACATTACTGACATTACAGCAGGGGATCACCGAGGATTCATTTTCCGAGGTAAAATATTTCACTACCTGTTTTTAAACAATGTTTTACCTCACAAAATATATCCTCTGCAATCTCAAGAGAGCACAGACGGGAGAAGTCAGCACATGGGGAAAGAGAGAAGAGATAGGTGGGTGAGCACATGGGGGAGAGATTCTCAAATCTGCAAAGTCATCATGACATTACCGCCCTCCCAATGCGATAGCATCGGGCCTCCATCTAGTTACTATAATATATGCGATTCGCCTGAATACTTTTCATTGTAAAAACTGAAGATTTATTTCGAAATGTTGCATTGGTGTTTCAACAGCAGCAATAATTTCTGCTAGATATGCGGAGAATATACAATGAATGCACAAAAGAAGGAAATGACTCCACTTGTTAGCAAAGCATATGAACTATACTTTGAATATTCAATTGGAGATCAGGACAAACAGTGGGCGCCTCAAATATGCTGTGCATCTTGTTCTAGAAGCCGCTCAAAGTATGGACAATGGAGGATGACAAAGATGAACTAACCATGTCAGTGGAAAATGAAACTGCTGCAGACCCAGACTTTGAGCCTTCTATATCTAATCCACATCTGTTCAGTCAAGCTGATCTGAGTGACTTGGTCAGTGATTTGAAACTGTCAAAGAGGCAGGCAGAATTATTGGGATCAAAGCTACAAGAACAGTCTCTTATTACCAGGAACAAGAGTTTCTGTTTTTCGCAGTCATTAAGAAGACCTTAATCAATTTTTCAACCATGTCGACAGTTTAACCTTGTGCAGTGATGTCTTGGGGTTGTTTGGTGCTCTTGGATGCGAACATGACCCGAAGGAATGGCGACTGTTCATTGACTCGTCAATTTTAAAGGAATCTGTTACCCCAAAATTGCCATATCAGATAAAGATATGGCTGAATAGTGCGTCCCATAACAAAGCTAACGGTAGGTATCATATATCCTGATACCCCCGTTTTCATATCAAAATACCTTTGTAAAGTTGGTTATTTTGGGTGTCAATCACTGCAGTCAGGTCAGGAGAGCGGCGGTTTTCATGTCCTCCCCCCAGGGCCGGCGTCGGCACCCGGCATACCCGGGCAAGTGCCGGGGCCCTGAGCAGGCGGGGGGGACCATTCGCTGTCGGGCACCCCGGCGCCCGTCAGCGGAGGAGAGTGGTGCCAGCGCTGCCACTGGGCCCCCTCGCTTGCTCAGGGCCCCGACAGCAGCCGGCGCAATGCTCACCTCTCCCCGTGCCTCCGCTGCCGCAGCTCCGGGCCCCAGGGGGCGCCTGCAGGGCGCCGGCGCTTCCTCTCACAGCAGCGCAGCTGATTGACGTCCTCATTCAGCGGCCGGCTGTGTGGCAGAGAAAGCGCGGACGCTGGACAGATGAGGGGTGTGTGTGTGTGTGGTGTGTGTGTGTGTGTGTGTGTGCTGCGGTGCTCTCTGTGTGTGGTGCTGTATGTGTGATGGATTAATGGATGGTGGTGGGGGAGGCAGTGATGGTGGTGAGCCGGGGCCCGGAGGCAATGATGATGGGGAGTCGATGATGATAGGGACGCGATGATGATGATGATGATGATGATGATGGGGAGGCGATGATGATGGGGAGGCGAAGATGATGGGGAAGCAATGATGATGGGGAAGCAATGATGATGGGGAGGCAATGATTATGGGGAGGTGATGATGATGGGGAGGCAATGATGATGGGGAGGTGATGATGATGGGGAGGCAATGATGATGATGATGATGATAGGGAGTTTTTCCACAGCGCCCTTTCCTGAGCCGTAACAGTGCAGAACGCAGCACAGTGCAGAGGAGAGCTCAATATTTTGTATGGAGCATTATATGGGGACCAGTATCCTGTATGGAGCATTATTTGGGGTCCAATATTCTTTATGGAGCATTATATTTGGCCCATAATACTGTATGGAGGACTATGTGGTGCCCATAATATTGTATGGAGGACTATTTACAATAGATATCACTCATATAATGGAAAACTGCTTGCCTTGGATGACTTCCGGGGCAAGGAAAGAGTAGCGCATGCGCTGTACTGATTTTATGCTTTGCCCACTGTTGGGCAAAGCACACTGCAAATGCGCCGGGCCGGATTTTGAATTGCGCAATTGCGGGAAGCCGAACGCCATCTGTGGGATTCACAGACGGTGATACGCAACTGATGTCGAGGAGCTGGGGGGAGCAGAGAAAACGCCGCCCTCCTGACCTGACCACCGTGATTGACACCGAAAATAACCAACTTTACAAAGGTATTTTGATATGAAAACGGGGGTATCAGGATATATAATACCTACCGTTAGCTTTGTTATGGGACGCACTATTCAGCCATATCTTTATCTGATATGGCAATTTTGGGGTGGCAGATTCCCTTTAAGTCTGAAGGCTGTTTTACTACACAACGGAAATATCTATCTCTCTATACCTATTGGACATGCACTACAGTCATGGCCAAAAGTTTTGAGAATGACACAAATATTATATTTTCACATGATCTGCTGCCCTCTGGTTTTTATGTGTGTTTGACAGATGTTTTTATCACAGACAGAAATATAATAATTGGAAACATATGAGTAACAAAAGCTTATATTGACAGTTAGAATGAGTTAATGCAGCAAGTTAATATTTGTAGTGTTGACCCTTCTTCTTCAGGACCTCTGCAATTCTCCCTGGCATGCTCTCAATCAACTTCTGGACCAAATCCTGACTGATAGCAGTCCATTCTTGCACAATCAATGCTTTCATTTTGTCAGAATTTTTAGTTTTTTGTTTGTCCACCCGTCTCTTGATGATTGACCACAAGTTTTCAATGGGATTAAGATCTGGGGAGTTTCCAGGCCATGGACCCAAAATCTCTATGTTTTGTTCCCTTAGCCATTACGTTATCACCTTTGCTTTATGGCAAGGTGCTCCATCATGCTGGAAAAGGCATTGTTGATCGCCAAACTGCTCTTGGAGGGTTGGGAGAAGTTGCTCTTGGAGGACATTCTGGTACCATTCTTTATTCATGGCTGTGTTTTTAGGCAAGACTGTGAGAGAGCCGATTCCTTTGGCTGAGAAGCAACCCCACACATGAATGGTTTCAGGATGCTTAACAGTTGGCATGAGACAAGACTGGTGGTATCGCTCAACTTGTCTTCTCCGAATGAGGCGTTTTCCTGATGTCCCAAACAATCGAAAAGGGGATTCATCAGAGAAAATAACTTTACCCAAGTGCTCAGCAGTCCACTGCCTGTACCTTTTGCAGAATATCAGTCTGTCCATGATGTTTTTTCTCGAGAGAAGTGGCTTCTTTGCTGCCCTCCTTGAGACCAGGCCTTGCTCCAAGAGTCTCCGCCTCACAGTGCGTGCAGATGCACTCACACCTGCCTGCTGCCATTCCTGAGCAAGCTCTGCACTGCTGGTAGCCCGATCCCGCAGCTGAAACACTTTTAAGAGACGGTCCTGGCGCTTGCTGGTCTTTCTTGTGCGCCCTGAAGCATTTTTGGCAACAATGGAACCTCTCTCCTTGAAGTTCTTGATGATGCGATAGATTGTTGACTGAGGTGCAATCTTTCTAGCTGCGATACTCTTCCCTGTTAGGCCATTTTTGTGCATTGCAATGATGACTGCACGTGTTTCTTTAGAGATAACCATGGTTAACAGAAGAGAAACAATGATGTCAAGCACCAGCCTCCTTTTAAAGTGTCCAGTGGTGTCATTCTTACTTAATCATGACAGATTGATCTCCAGCCATTTCCTCATCAACACCCACACTTGTGTTAATGGAGCAATCACTGAAAAGAGGTTAGCTGGTCCTTTTAAGTCAGGGCTGCAATGATGTTGAAATGTGTTTTGGGGGATAAAGTTCATTTTCTAGCCAAATATTGACTTTGCAAGTAATTGCTGTTAAGCTGTCACGCTGTCTAGCAGATGTATAAATATAAAATGTCAATATGCAAATTGCCTCTTCAAACAAAGAGGACTTGTACTCTATAGCACCACCTATTGGAAGTAGCGATCCTACAAGTCACAATCAACACTTTAACGAGTCTTGTAATATGACTTAGGATAAAAGCCAAATCAGATTCTCCATTTGCAGACACGGTGTTTCGAACTGTTGGTCCTCGTCAGTGCAAAGTAGGAGAGATCTGATTTGGCTAGATGAGAGGCTCTGGACTGGGGTCTGGGGGGTAAGGTTACTCCTTGTGGAGAGTGACATACCAGCTCTGGCGTGTCGAGGTAAGGAGGCTTATTCGCCGTGCAATGCTCCTCTGGGAAATTTTAATATGCAAATTGCCTCTTCAAACAAAGAGGACTTGTACTCTATAGCGCCACCTATTGGAAGTAGCAATCCTACAAGTCACAATCAACCCTTTAACGAGTCTTGTAATATGACTTAGGATAAAAGCCAAATCAGATTCTCCATTTGCAGACACGGTGTTTCGGACTGTTGGTCCTCGTCAGTGCAAAGTAGGAGAGATCTGATTTGGCTAGATGAGAGGCTCTGGACTGGGGTCTGGGGGGTAAGGTTACTCCTTGTGGAGAGTGACATACCAGCTCTGGCGTGTCGAGGTAAGGAGGCTTATTCGCCGTGCAATGCTCCTCTGGGAAATTTTAATATGCAAATTGCCTCTTCAAACAAAGAGGACTTGTACTCTATAGCGCCACCTATTGGAAGTAGCGATCCTACAAGTCACAATCAACCCTTTAACGAGTCTTGTAATATGACTTAGGATAAAAGCCAAATCAGATTCTCCATTTGCAGACACGGTGTTTCGGACTGTTGGTCCTCGTCAGTGCAAAGTAGGAGAGATCTGATTTGGCTAGATGAGAGGCTCTGGACTGGGGTCTGGGGGGTAAAGTTACTCCTTGTGGAGAGTGACATACCAGCTCTGGCGTGTTGAGGTAAGGAGGCTTATTCGCCGTGCAATGCTCCTCTGGGAAATTTTAATATGCAAATTGCCTCTTCAAACAAAGAGGACTTGTACTCTATAGCGCCACCTATTGGAAGTAGCGATCCTACAAGTCACAATCAACCCTTTAATGAGTCTTGTAATATGACTTAGGATAAAAGCCAAATCAGATTCTCCATTTGCAGACACGGTGTTTCGGACTGTTGGTCCTCGTCAGTGCAAAGTAGGAGAGATCTGATTTGGCTAGATGAGAGGCTCTGGACTGGGGTCTGGGGGGTAAGGTTACTCCTTGTGGAGAGTGACATACCAGCTCTGGCGTGTCGAGGTAAGGAGGCTTATTCGCCGTGCAATGCTATATAATGTCAGTAATCTATCAAGTGGGACAACATTCTATATAACATATAAATAGGTAACATTAACATGTATATATAGCATAGTATTACCTGACATAATATCCTGTGGGTCAATACTGAATCCTTTTCACGCTGTCTCTGGCTAGAGGTGGACCGGGGTCTATGCTGACCCTAAACTGGGGTCCTGACTAGTCCCTCTACCTGGAGGTACTGTTAATGGTACAGAGGTCCAGGCCACCAGCGTAAACCCTGTCTCCTATAAATCCCTGACCACTGTAATCTAGTCCTTAGAAGGACCCTGATTACCACCATAGGGAATGGACAGGTAAAGGTTAACAAACAGTATAGACAAACGAGACAGACAGGGGATAAAGTAAATACTGTCTTGCATACAACATTAAAACACAGAGGGAACACCAAAGGTCTAGGAGATAAACTATAAGCAAGGTGAGGAGAAACAACAAAAGAGCTCTTAGCTTAAGTCTTCTCAGAACCGATCCTATCTGCAGTCTGTATGAATGCTTTCACCGGCATCTAACCAGCAGACTGGCAGCTATATAAAGGAAGCTAATTAGAACATAATCAAAAGCAGCCGGGCGAGGCTGGACCTAGTCTTAGCAAAGAGCTAGGTAAAATTAACTCCCTCATTACCAAACACAAAGAAACAGCAACTCAGCTGCGAGAAGTCAGAATGTGCAATCGCGACAATCTTCGTGGCGATGCACCCATGACAGTACCCCCCTTCTACGAGGGGCCTACAGACCCTCAGGGCCAGGTCTGTCCGGATAAGTCGTGTGGAAGGTCCGAACCAATCGATCTGCGTTAATCTCAGACGCAGAGACCCACGTCCTCTCCTCAGGACCATATCCCTTCCAATGAACCAAATACTGAAGGGACCGGCGATTCAGACGTGAGTCAATGATCTTCAACACTTGAAATTCTAAGTTACCATTGACCACCACTGGAGGAGGAGGTAGAAGTGACGGTATAACTGGCGCCACGTACCTCTTAAGCAACGATTTGTGGAATACATTATGGATTTTAAACTTAGGAGGGAGGTCCAGATGAAATGCCACAGGATTAATTATAGAACTGATCCTGTATGGACCGATGAACCTGGGACCCAGTTTCCAGGAGGGAACTTTGCGTTTTATATTCTTGGTAGACAACCACACCAGATCGTTCACACCTAGGTCCGGACCAGACACTCTCCTCCTATCAGACCTCCGCTTGAAACAGTTCCCCATAGCACTCAGACCATTCAGCACTCCTCTCCAAACTGAAGCAAGTGACGACGAGAATCGTTCCTCCTCAGGAACCCCAGATGGACGGGTATGTGGGGTCTTAGAGCGAGCACAAACTCCACAGGACGCGACAAAAGTTATTACCTCTTTATTTAAGTTAGGCCACCAAAACCGGCGAGAAAGGAGATCCACAGTTGCTTTACTCCCTGGATGTCCTGCTAAAGCAGAACTATGATGTGCCTCGATAACTTTT
Organism: Oophaga sylvatica; assembly: GCA_033576555.1. Classification (NCBI taxonomy): domain Eukaryota; kingdom Metazoa; phylum Chordata; class Amphibia; order Anura; family Dendrobatidae; genus Oophaga; species Oophaga sylvatica. Next base: position 167,907,471 of record JARQOD010000005.1, read on the forward strand.
TGTCTTAACTGATTAGGAACAAACAGTTTCCCTGGAGGTCCTACAGGGGCGTCCCCCTGAGCCTCCAACACCTCCTCCTCAAGCTCAGAGCACACAGCCGACACCACCACTCCTTCCTGAAGGATAGGAACCGGGTCATCCATCTTTACGGCCCCTGGGAAACTACGAGATAAGGCATCAGGAAGCAATTTTATTGAGCAGTCATACGTGCGATGAGGAGGTAACTTTTGACACCCCTCCTCTGAGAACATCTCCCCAAAGTCCTCCAGAAAAGGAGGCAAAGTCCTAGGCACGACTGCACCAATGACCGTGTTCATGCAGTTATTCTTGCAAAATTCACCCCACTGGCTTATCTTTCTGGATTGCCAATCAATCACTGGATTATGTTTAGCCAACCAGGAAAGTCCCAACACAATAGGAGTAGGAAGACCCTCCAACACATAACAAGACAACTGTTCTTTATGTATTGCCCCTACTCGAAGGTCTATGTTATGAACAGCTTGTACAAAGCTACCTTGACCGAGAGGTCTGGCGTCAATAGAAAGTATAGGGATCGGTTTGGCCAATACACTCAGTTGCATACCTTGCACCTGGGCAAACCGAGCGTCCACCATATTAGCCCCAGACCCACTATCAAGAAGAACAGAAATCCTCTCAACTCTCGCACCAACCACCACCTCCGCAGGCACGAGAAATTGAGACGGACCTGGGGACGAAATACCTACTCCCAGGTTGTTGTCCACCACACAACCTGGGATTAACAGTTTTTCGGTGACCTTTTTGCTCAATGAGGCACGGGAGGGACACCCCCAACAAAATGTCCCTCTCTCCCGCAGAAGAAACACCTTCTTGTCTTGCGGCGCACCGCCGATTCCCTCCTACAAAATGATGTCCCACCCAACTGCATAGGTTCCTCAGAACAGACCAGGGGAACCTCCATATAAGGGACTTTAGTAGTGGGTGGAATAATAACAGGGGGAGGAGCTACCTCGCACCTCCCCGAAGCCGTCTATCAATACGAATAGCAAGGGCCATAGCAGCCTCCAGTGACGGAGGAGAATCATACTGAGCCAAAACATCTTTTAATTTGTCAGATAACCCTTGACAAAACTGGCTCCTAAGAGCTGGGTCATTCCACTGAGTATCTGTGGCCCATCTACAGAACTCAGAAGAAAATTCCTCCGCCGGACGATCTCCCTGCTGTATCCTACGTAACTTCGTTTCAGCAAGGGAGACCCGATCCGGGTCATCATACACCAGCCCCAGGGCAGCAAAAAATCGATCTACTGACTGGAGGGCCGGGGAGCCCGGAGGAAGAGAGAACGCCAAGGATTGAGGGTCCCCTTGTAAGAGCGAGATGACAATTCCCACCATCTGCTCCTCACTCCTCGATGACCGAGGCCGTAGCCGAAAGTACAATTTACATGCCTCCCGGAAGGTAAAAAATTTGTCCCGCCCACCAGTGAACCTGTCCGGGAGAGCAACCTTAGGTTCAGATCTGGTTTGCTCCGGGGGGGACAAAACTTTGGACTTAATGTCCGTAAACTCCATGGACAATTTCTGCAACTGCAGGGCAAGCTGGACTACTGGATCCATGGTAGCTGGGGAGAAACTATAGTTGGGCCGGTGAAAATGTCACGCTGTCTAGCAGATGTATAAATATATAATGTCAGTAATCTATCAAGTGGGACAACATTCTATATAACATATAAATAGGTAACATTAACATGTATATATAGCATAGTATTACCTGACATAATATCCTGTGGGTCAATACTGAATCCTTTTCACGCTGTCTCTGGCTAGAGGTGGACCGGGGTCTATGCTGACCCTAAACTGGGGTCCTGACTAGTCCCTCTACCTGGAGGTACTGTTAATGGTACAGAGGTCCAGGCCACCAGCATAAACTCTGTCTCCTATAAATCCCTGACCACTGTAATCTAGTACTTAGAAGGACCCTGATTACCACCATAGGGAATGGACAGGTAAAGGTTAACAAACAGTATAGACAAACGAGACAGACAGGGGATAAAGTAAATACTGTCTTGCATACAACATTACAACACAGAGGGAACACCAAAGGTCTAGGAGATAAACTATAAGCAAGGTGAGGAGAAACAACAAAAGAGCTCTTAGCTTAAGTCTTCTCAGAACCGATCCGATCTGCAGTCTGTATGAATGCTTTCACCGGCATCTAACCAGCAGACTGGCAGCTATATAAAGGAAGCTAATTAGAACATAATCAAAAGCAGCCGGGCGAGGCTGGACCTAGTCTTAGCAAAGAGCTAGGTAAAATTAACTCCCTCATTACCAAACACAAAGAAACAGCAACTCAGCTGCGAGAAGTCAGAATGTGCAATCGCGACAATCTTCGTGGCGATGCACCCATGACATAAGCTGATCACTCTTTATAACATTCTGGAGTATATGCAAATTGCCATTAGAAAAAGTGAAGCAGTAGACTTTGTGAAAATTAATATTTGTGTCATTCTCAAAACTTTTGGCCATGACTGTACACATGAAAGAAACGTATGAGAATATGGAGTTACTGTTGACCCACTTTAATTATAGAAATTATAACTGGAACTTATGTGGTCATCTAAAAGTTTTTGCACTTCTTCTTGGACTGCAGCTTGGATATACCAAGTATTAGAAATCACCAAGGTGCATAGAAAATGGATGTGGGAGAAATTAAATGCCAAGTGACACCAATGGAACAGAAGCCGCAAGACAATAACACGTAATAATGTGTAATCTTTTATTCAGAAAAAAAAAAAAAATATATATATATATATATATATAATATATATATTATTATATATATATATATGTACATTTATGAACAGAAACATAAAAAATTGATTAAAAAAAGAGGGGAACCAGACTTGAAAATAGCCAATAGACGGGACCAATTCTGATATTCAGGTAATTAAATATAAAAACTCCCTTATACAAATAAAATATGCATTAATGGCGCACGGCATGAATAAATCACATAAAATCGTGACTAGGATAATGAATTGTCTCAACTTAATTAAAATGATGTAAAAATAAAATAAACAGGTGTATACAACTGAACAATCACAAATGAAACCTCAGTGTACAAATCAATATATACTGTAAAGTAATTCTGACTAGAGTTGAGCATTCCGATACCGCAAGTATCGGGTATCGGCCGATATTCGCTGTATCGGAATTCCGATACTTAGTTCCGATATTTTTCCAATATCGTATACCGGAATCGGAAGTTCCCATAATTCTTTGAGAGGCAATGTGATTTTAGTCAGCCAATGAGGAATCTTATGAAGTGTGGGCACATCCTGTAATGCTGCGGTCATCTTAACTAATGGCATGGCTGTGATTGGCTGCTGAAATGATGTCAGAATGCACTATAAAAGGCGCCGCCGCCATTTTAGCGTCACTGTGCTGTGAACTCAGTTAGGCACAGAACGCTGTTCTGCTGACTTTGAGGGACAGTTAGACATTGCGATTTTGTGTACTGTGCTTTAGGCAGGCTAGTTTACCAACCGCTGTGTAAAGCTTCCTTTTGCCAGTGTTGTTTTAACAGCTCTGTGCAAGGTGTGTGTGAGAGTGCAGGTGACGCTGCAGTTTGCTCTGCATCCACCGCTGTTTGTAGGCATCTGCACGTGTCACTCACTGACTCTTTTTTTTATTTTATTTTGTGGAATTGGTGCAGCTCCATTATATTTGAAAAAAATCTAATCTATTAGTGTGACGCGCTTCCATCCGTATACAATACATTGGTTGCAAACACTATAGAAGTACAGAAAGGAGCCTTTCACAGATAGTGAACAGTTGTGTTTCAGTGTTCACTGCAGTCTGTGAGGTTTTGATTTTTTGAGTGCAGATCACGCTCCAGTTAGTTCTTCAACCACTGCTGGTTGTAGTCTGCTGAGCGTGTGTCACTGCCTCATCCTTCACATTTTTCTTTAATTGGTGCTGCTCCATTATATTTGAAAAAAATCTAATCTATTAGTGTGACGCGCTTCCATCCGTATACAATACATTGGTTGCAAACACTATAGAAGTACACAAAGGGGCCTTTCACAGCTACTGAACAGTTGTCTGCAGTGTTCACTGTAGTCTGTGGCTTTTCATTTTTGAGTGCAGATTACACTCCAGTTAGTTCTTCAACCACTGCTGGTTGTAGTCTGCTGAGCGTGTGTCACTGCCTCATCCTTCACATTTTTTCTCTAATTGGTGCTGCTCCATTATATTTGAAAAAAATCTAATCTATTAGTGTGACGCGCTTCCATCCGTATACAATACATTGGTTGCAAACACTATAGAAGTACACAAAGGGGCCTTTCACAGCTACTGAACAGTTGTCTGCAGTGTTCACTGTAGTCTGTGAGTTTTCATTTTTTGAGTGCAGATTACGCTCCAGTTAGTTCTTCAACCACTGCTGGTTGTAGTCTGCTGAGCGTGTGTCACTGCCTCATCCTTCACATTTTTCTTTAATTGGTGCTGCTCCATTATATTTAAAAAAATCTAATCTATTAGTGTGACGCGCTTCCATCCGTATACAATACATTGGTTGCAAACACTATAGAAGTACACAAAGGGGTCTTTCACAGCTACTGAACAGTTGTCTGCAGTGTTCACTGTAGTCTGTGAGCTTTTCATTTTTTGAGTGCAGATTACGCTCCAGTTAGTTCTTCAACCACTGCTGGTTGTAGTCTGCTGAGCGTGTGTCACTGCCTCATCCTTCACATTTTTCTCTAATTGGTGCTGCTCCATTATATTTGAAAAAAATCTAATCTATTAGTGTGACGCGCTTCCATCCGTATACAATACATTGGTTGCAAACACTATAGAAGTACACAAAGGGGCCTTTCACAGCTACTGAACAGTTGTCTGCAGTGTTCACTGCAGTCTCTGAGGAATAACCACACTTAGGCCTTATAACTTTTCTGACTTTCTTTATCAATCTACCAAGATGAAGAAGGCAGGGAGTAAGGCACGTGGTCGTGGCCGTGGAGTTTCAGCAGGGAGAGGACGTGGGGATTCTGTGGCTGCTGCCGCACCCAGTGACACAGCATCCACCAGTTTTCCCCGTGAGCGTTCCTTTATGAGCACTTTTGTAGGAGCTCAGCGTACCCCCCTGCTGCGGGAAGAACAAATTGAAGCCGTTGTTGGTTGGATGGCAGCCAATGCATCGACTTCAATTGCTTCCACCTCCTCTCAGGACCACAGCACTGTTGAACAACCATTTGTCTCTTCACCGCCTGCCAAATTGCCCAGGCAGTCAGAGAGTTCTGAACTGGAGCCAGCTGAGTCTCTGCTTCTGTTCTCAGAATCTGTTGGCTTGCAAACAGAGGCCCAGCCAAGCAGCATTCTGGAATGTGAAGAAGGGCAGTATGCAGTGATGCGCAACAGCTGTGTCTCTCTGAATCTGAAGAGGCGGGTGAGCCAGTGCCGATGGTCAGCACACCGCAGAACGCATCTGGTCATGATGAGACTCAGGTGCCAGTTTCTGTTGAGCATGGTGCTGGCCAGACCACCCAACAGCAGCAGGTGTTGGAAGAGGGTAGTGGAGATGATGAGGTCCAAGACCCAACATGGCGTGAGGAACAGGAAGGTGGTGGTAGCAGCTCTGAGGAAGAGATTGCCCCAACGGTCCAAACAGCAGGGAGAGGTAGGCTGCAGACTCGGTTGCCTGTAGCCTCCAGTTTGGCACCCGTTCGTAGCAGTTCTCTTCCAACAGCAAAAACGAGCGCTCCCAGGACTTGCACTGCGTGGTCCTTTTTGACACACGTGCAGATGATATTTGCTATGTCAAATGCAAGCTGTGTAATCAAAAAGTAAAAAGAGGTAAAAGTGTCAGTAACCTTAATACCACAAATATGTGGAAACATGTGCGGTCAAAGCACGTGGTTGAGTTACAAAGACACACTGGAGATGTAGGCCAACCTACAGCAGCACCTACATCTTCAGCTCGTGTTGGAGCCTCTTCCTCCAGCTCACACACAGCTGGTTCGGCTTCCTCACAGGATCGCCATGGAAGAACCTCTGTCACTGTTGTCCAGAGACCCAGTGTTATTCCACCCACAGCTGCAAGTTCCCTGTCATCCTCACACTCCCAGGCCACAAAACAGCCATCGGTAGCACAGGCATGGGATAAAAGACGGCCATACTCGGCAAACCATCCACGAGCACAGGCTCTGAATGCTGGCATTGCAAAACTCCTGTCCCTTGAAATGCTGTCATTCAGGCTGGTGGAGACTGACAGTTTCCGTAACTTAATGGCATTGGCAGTCCCACAATACAATGTGCCCAGCCGATTTTATTTCAGCAGGCAAGCCGTCCCTGGTCTGCAAAAGCATGTTGAGGGAAAAATTAAACATGCGCTACTAAACGCCGTCAATAGCAAGGTCCACCTGACCACCGATGCGTAGACCAGTACCCATGGCCAGGGACGATACCTTTCCCTCACTGCCCATTGGGTCAATGTTGTGGAGCCGGGTACAGATCTTGCGAGTGGCGCTGTACGTGTTCTGCCAAATCCAAGGATTGCAGGAATCAAGTCTGTCCACATTGACTCCTCCTACTCCAGTTCCTCAGAATCATCGCTGCTGGAGCCGTCACGGTCTACCTCCACATGGACCCGTGAACGCTTACCTGATGCGACCGATATGAGCACAGCCATGGCCAAACGTCAACAGGCCGTCCTGAAATTAATTTCCATGGGGAATCGAAGCCACACAGCGCAGGAGCTCTGGAATGCCATCAAGCAGGAGAGCGACGTGTGGTTTTTGCCAGCGAATCTCCAGCCAGGCTTGGTAGTGTGTGACAATGGCCGAAATCTGGTGGCAGCTCTGGGCCTTGGCAACCTCACTCACATACCATGTCTGGCACATGTGCTCAACTTGGTCGTGCAGAGTTTTTTGAGGGACTATCCGGATCTTGATGCACTGCTGCACAAGGTCCGCCTAGAGTGCGCTCACTTGCGACGTTCCAGCATGGCCAGATCGCGCATTGCAGCTCTGCAACGCAGATTTCGCCTTCCTGAACATCGCATCATATGTGACGTACCACCAGGTGGAATTCCACGTTACATATGTTGGAGCGGTTGTGTGAGCAGCAGCCAGCAGTAATGGAGTATCAGCTGCATCAGGCGCAATCAACTCGCAATTTGCGCCGTTCACACTTCACCACTAGTAAGTGGGCCTCTATGAAGGACATCTGCCACATTTTGCGTGCGTTTGATGAGTCAACGCGGATGGTGAGTGCAGATGATGCACTAGTCAGCCTGACTGTCCCCCTTATCTGCCTGCTTCAAAAAACACTGCAAGCACTAAGGGATGAGGTTTTGGAAGAGGTGGAGGATGAGGAGTCACAAATTCCATCACCTTCTGGACAGTCAGCGCAACGTGGTTCCTCACAAAGGGCTGGGCAGGGCTCACTTTGTGAGGAGGATGAGGAGGAGTCAATGGAGGAGGAAGATATCGCTCCAGAGGGAGGTACACAACGCTCTAGTCAGTATGTAGAGCGAGGGTGGGGTGATGCAGAGCAGGCAGAGATGACGCCTCTTGCAGGGGACAGCGTTTCTTGGCCAGTTGGGAGTCTGCAGCACATGGTTGATTTCATGCTGCAGTGCCTGAGAAAACGACCGCCGCATCGCCCACATTCTCACCACGTCTGATTATTGGGTGTACACCCTCCTAGACCCTCGCTACCGGGACAACTTACAAAGCCTCATCACACCGTTGAACCGGGAGCGTAAAATGCAGGAGTACCAAACACACTGGTGCAATCCATAATGTTCTCCATTCCAGCCGAGAGCACTGCTGCTGCTACTGCTTTACAAAGCAGCTCTGTGCGTCGAGGCAGTGGAGACAGCTCTGCAACAAGAGGGAGCACAAGCAGCGCCTTTGCACAGGGCAAGACCAGTATGTTCCAAATGTGGCGAAGTTTTGTGGCAGCGCCACAAATGTCTACACCATCCGAGACGGCTCCAGTCAGCAGGAGGCAACGTTTCCGTAAGATGGTGACAGACTACATGTCTTTCCCTCTCAGTGTACTCCCAGATGGCTCTTCCCATTCAAGTTTTGGGTCTCTAAGCTGGATACATGGCCAGAGCTTAGCCAGTATGCATTGGAGGTGCTGGCTTGCCCTGCTGCCAATGTATTATCGGAGCGCGTCTTTAGTGCTGCAGGTGGTGTACTAACAGACCGTCGCATGCGACTATCCTCCGATAATGTAGACCGGCTTACTTTTCTGAAAATGAACAAGGCATGGATCTCGCCAGAATTTGTCTGTCCGTTTTCAGATTAAATAACTGGTTCGCAACGTTATCCATGTCTCCTGTTATGTTCATCTTTCTACCACCTGAACTCTACTCCCTGGGCTACAACACTGCCAGTTGCTGCTCAGAAGTGTCGTGTCCACAGACCAATACACAAGCTATAGTGTTAGTGGGGTTCAGTAACGCCAGCTGTTCCCCTGCTGTGTGTCCGGCAAGAAGTCTCCTGTTCCCTACACATGCACAGAAAAACCCATGTCGAACATGCTCCAAATAGGGAAGAGCCGTCACCCTGATTGTTATGCTTAAAACAGGAAATTGTGAAGTTTTCCAGGCCTAGAATGATAAATTTTTATGACAAATATGGACAAATAATAATTTGTCATCACAGCGCATATCTGCACATGTCTATTAGAAATGGTAACAAAAACTAAAACATAGTGTTCACTTTTTGAAATTAACCCCTTAATGTCCATTGACGTGCAGAGTCCGTCATGGCAAGGTGTCAGTTTTGGCACCTTGACGGACTCTGCACATCATGACTTTGATCTACCACTGTGTGTAAACACACAGTGGTAGTTCAGTGCCGACAGCTGTCTATGACAGCTGAGAGGCACGGGAAGAGGTGAAGGGACCCATGACATCTGTCCCTGCACCCAGATCGCTGTGATTGGTCAGTCAATCTGACTGCCCAAACACAGCATGATCGCACAGGAGATGCAGCACTTCCTACCCGATCAGAGGAGAAGCTGGCAGTGGAAGCTGCTGTCCTGCTGCTGTGAGAGCTGGGGGGAGGTGCTGGAACAGCCAGGGACGAGCTGAGCACTGCGCCCGGCTGATTAACCATGCTGATGCCATGATCATGAGCGATCACTTCATTTGGAGGACAGTGAAGAGATGCAGGGACCAATGACAGCGTCTCTGCATCTCTTACTGCTGTAATTGGATACTAAATGTAACTATCCAATCACAGCAGTGTGTCAAATGGTGGGGGGGGAACAGTAGCTCAGCTACATCTTATCACTCTGTCTGTGACATTGTTAGAGATAAGAGCTGTGCTGTGTCAAGATCTGCTCTCGATTCCAGCCAATTTGACATTCAAAATCTCAAATGATGCTCCTTCCCTTCTGAACACTGCCGTGCGCCTAAAGATTGAGAAATTGTACAACAAATATTGTGGTTCATTTTCTCCTGATACCTTGACAAAATAAAAAAAATTGTGTCGAAAAAAAACATTTTGGGGAAAAAAAGTTAGATGTTCATTTTTTGCCTTCCACATTGCTTCAATTCTTGTGAAGTACCTAAAGGGTTAATAAACTTCTTGAATGAGGTTTTGAACACCTTGAGGGGTGCAGTTTTTAGAATGGTGTCACTTTTGGGTATTTTCTGTCATATTGACCCCTGAAAGTGACTTCAAATGTGAGGTGGTCCCTAAAAAAAATGGTTTTGTAAATTTTGTTGGAAAAATGAGAAATCGCTGGTCAACTTTTAACACTTATAACTTCCTAACAAATAAAAATTTTGTTTCCAAAATTGTGCTGATGTAAAGTAGACATGTGGGAAATGTTATTTATTAACTATTTTTTGTGACATATCTCTCTGATTTAAGGGCATAAAAATTAAAAATTTGAAAATTGCAAAATTTTCAAAATTTTCGCCATATTTCCATTTTTTTCATAAATAACTGCAAGATATATCGAAGAATTTTTACCACTACCATGAAGTACAATATGTCACGAGAAAACAGTCTCAGAATCGCCAAGATCCGTTGAAGCGTTCCAGAGTTATAAGCACATAAATTGACAGTGGTCAGAATTGTAAAAATAGGCCTGGTCCTTAACCTACAAAATGGCTTGGTCATTAAGGGGTTAATGCATAAAAGTACATTTCATACTTATCAATTAATGCTTTTTAAGGAACTTTATCTGT
>JARQOD010000005.1:167917765-168018437 GCA_033576555.1 Oophaga sylvatica
ACTCCCTTATACAAGACCAATCAGTAACACCTGATTCCCAGTCCTCACAATCCTCACTAGTACCGCTTGTAACCACCAGAGGGAGCCTCTGCTCAGAACTCATCTCAAACCCATTCACAACACTGGAGCATATGGGGGCATAATCTGTGGATCATACGGGGGCATAATCTGTGGATCATACGGGGGCATAATCTGTGGAATATATGGGGGCATAATCTCTGAAGCATATTGGGCATAATCTGGAGCATATGGGGGCATAATCTCTGAAGCATATTGGGCATAATCTGGAGCATATGGGGGGCATAATCTGGAGCATATGGGGGTATAATCTGTGGAGCATATTGGGCATAATCTGTGCACCATATGGGGGTATAATTTGTGGAGCATCATATGGGGCATAATCATTTTTCACCCTAGGCTTATACGCGAGTTAATAAGTTTTCCCAGTTTTTTGTGGCAAAATTAGGGGAGTCGGCTTATACACTGGTCGGCTTATACATGAGTATATACGGTAAGTCATGTGCCAGAATGTGGACTCTCATATCTACAATCTAATTTTGATCCAGGCTAGGCTGTGTGCGTGATTAAGGAATCTCATGAATTCCACTTTAAGTTCCAACAAATAATATGGATTTTTCCTGATTGAGGTCCCCAGAATGATTCCACTTTAAAAAAGCCATTAATACCAACATTATCTTCAGGCCCAATTTGCCATGTCTACATCCAGATCAGAAGGCTGCTAGCCACAGCAGAGAGTTTAAGGCAGAGAAGGAGAAGCAATGCCTGTTGGCCCAGCAATCAGACATTGGCACAGGCTGCGTCTCCTCACCAGAACACACTGGTGAAAAACACTGGTACGACGTTAAATACGGTATTATCAGTTCCTATAAACAATTTAATTTGGTTTCTGCTTCAAGATAGCCTATTTAAGATATTACAATGTCCCCATTTTTTCTCATTACAAGATTCATGTTAAATTAGTGTGAAAAATAGCAAAATCAAGTTCATGTTGAATAACACAAGCACAAGTTTTACTTATCACAAAAATCATTTCAAGGGTCAGTAATGTTTTTAGTTCTGTAACAAATGAATTACTTGGATAATTACTTCTCCATAGTCTCCTTAATATGACCTTTTGCAATTGACAATTTAGTAAGTATTGAAGATGTCCCATGTATGTTCATTTGAATTTAGTGTCTTACATTGTCCAGTTGTTATTCACATGCATAAACGACCTTCACAGATTCAAAACATTGTCAAATTCATTTTCCAACACAAAATCATTCACTTTTGAATTACGGTATGTAAATTAACCCTCTCTGCAGCTTTTTTGGTGACCATTTTAGATTAGGTAAGGCAATAAGTACAACACAACAAATCAAAACTGAATTATTTGCTTATGAATTTTACTATAGGTATCTGGTAAAGTATATAACAATCTTATGCGAAGTTCAGTAATAGCTAATGAATCATTCAATATGAAACAGCCATGAACATCTTGGCATGCTGTCACTGTTTTGATATAGATCTTTTTAAATCAGAGAAAAATGTTAAATGTCTTCTACAGTATCAATGCCAAAAATAATACAATATTTTACTGTAAAACAAAGTAGAGGAAGTAGGGCACTCCCTTGAATAATATCGCTAATACAGAAATGCTCAAAAATAAATATATTCCTTGCAAACTAGGCAATGAGGCATAGCAATATGCAGACTGCAGCCATTTCCATCCCAGAAACACTAATTTAAACTGCTATCCTAGTTAGTAGAGCTTCAAAAATGAAAAAAAATAAACCTGTGTAATCAAATACAAAAGCATTTGGAAAAGGTGTAATTCTGGAGTATATTGTAGATTAATCAATTCATGATAACAAAAACCAGCAGCTCTTGTACCTCTTGTACCTCTTCCATCACTATCTACCCCTATTACTGAAATGTATCTATTATTATTAATATATTACTACTCCCATTTTCTATAGTCTTCGGCACTGCTGTATTATATTACTCTCTTTTTACAGTAGTTCTTCACTTTTTTAAGCCTTTCTCTCTGTATTTTTAATGATGAGCTGTATGCTCTGACCTTCTCTCCATATGATGTAAAAACCTAAAATGGCTGCTGCTTTCCATGCTTCATCTTTTATAGTGGCTCTCATAGTCTCTCCTGATTTGCTGTGCTAGAGCATTTAAAATGATAGCTGTAACGTATAATGTGGAAGCTTGCTGATGTAATCTTTCATAATGTTTGAAATACAGATTTTTTTGGGGGGCAATGCATCTGAATTAAATCTTAAATTGTTAAAATCCCTAGGGACCTGTGAATGTCATGAAAATCAACTCAAACTCCATTCACAGAGGACGTATTTGCAGCAACAAGTGATTGTATCAGTTCCAAAGCTTCGTATTTCATTCTGTACATAAGAACACAGCATGTGGTAAATACATTTAAATAAATAAGCAGAGGAATCTACTTACTTAACTCAACTTATTTTAAAGTTATATCAAAATTTGACTGGAAAAATATGAGTCACCAGCAAAATGTCAGAAGGAGTAAAATGTTAAGTAATGGTGACAAGTTGTCTACGACTCGGAACGCTCCACAATTCTCTATAGGCCATTTAAAATAAAATTAGCTCTCTTATCATTTTGACCTTAATTATACTGACTAGACGTCAGGTGAACAAGTTGGTCTCTAGAGACAGGAACATCTGCTTTCTTCTGAAGCACTGTGTTGTCTCATTACTAGCTACAGTATATTATTGTCACCTGCATGACTAAGCACCCTGCAAGTAATATTTGGTTACGTTTGTAAACATGAGCTAAAAACTGTTTAAAATTGTAGCTTATGTTAGATTTCCAAGCTGAATGGGGAGATTTTAAATATAGCAAAATGGAACAATTTGCATATTGTTACATATATTATTGTGTTTTTTCTCCTATATTTGCTTATAACATGATCCTAAATTGTCATACACGTTTTACATCCCACTTTTTATTACTATCCCTTATAGTGGCTAGGAAATTTTTAGTGAAACAAGCCAGTTATAAAACCCTTGTGCTGTTAATGTCATGAGACCCCATGTTATGCTAATGTTGTGACAGGTAGAGCATAGGAATTGTGATGGACCTACTGGCTGTTGACTTTTGTTAGCATGGTTCAGAGAACACACATATTTATCAACTTGCAGTTTTCATCATGGGAATTTTCTGTCTCAGAAGACAATGACACATTGCCTACAGATCATTAGAAAGGGACACAGATGTTTTTTGTTAGAGGTAGTATGAAATAGAGCATGTCCATCATGTAATGGGGATATGACGTAAACAGGACTGACTAACTAAAAGGAAACAGCAGATGCAAGTAAAATGTTTGGCAGATGCAGCAAAACTAAATCCAGATAGTGAGCTCCATCTTAGAACAATATAATAATATAATGACGATTTATAATATTTTAAACATTCTGATTGTGGGATAATACTCTCCAGCATGTCAGAAAAAAATAAATGCATTAATATACATTAACCCCTTTACCCCCCAAGGTGGTTGGCACATTAATGACCAGGCCAATTTTTACAATTCTGACAACTATCACTTTATAAGGTAATAACTCTAAAACGCTTCAACAGATCCCACTGATTCTGAGAATGTTGTTTTTCTGACATGTTGTTCTTCATGATAATGGTAAAATTTCTTCAATATGACTCGTGCTTACTTGTGAAAAAAATGGAAATTTGGCTAAAGTTTTGCAATTTTCAAACTTTGAACTCTTATGCCCTTAAATCAGAGAGATATGTCACACAAAATAGTTAGGAAATAACATTTCCCACATCTACTTTACATCAGCACAATTTTTGAAACATTTTTTTTGTTAGGAAGTTATACGTGTTAAAATTTGACCAGCGATTTCTAATTTTTTAACAAAATTTACAATTTTTTTTTTTTTTAGGTAACAAATTATTTTGGCGTGACTTTAAGGGATCTATATGATACAATATACCCCAGAGTGACACCATTCTAAAAACTGCACCCCTTAAGGTAAAAATATTTATATATAAAAGTAATTCTTGCGTGTTGACTTTTTTTCTAGCTACGCCGTTTAGCGATCAGGCTAATCCTTTTTTTCTATTGAAAGATCAAGCGATTCTGAGCGCAGCAAAACCAAAAATATGTGTATGTTAGATTTTTTTATTGTTTTATTTTGAATGAGGCAAAAGGGAGGTGATTTGAACTTTTATATATTTTTATATTTTGAAAAACTTTATTTTTTACTTTTGGCATGCTGCAAAAGTCTCCATGGGAGACTAGAAGCTGCCATAACCTTATCGGTTCTGCTACATACAGGCAATGACTCATGTAGCAGAATTACTCACTTGCTATGAGTGCCGATCATTGGGCGGCACTCATAGTAATCCGCCATAGACAGCAATAGAGGTTTGCAGGAGACCTCTGGTTGTCATGCCAACCCATCGGTGACCCACGATCACGTGACGTGATCACCAATTTGAGGATTATCGGCACAATTGAAAGAAGTGCATGTTAAATGCCGCTGTCAGCATTTGATAGCGGCATTAACAGTTTAATAGCCATGGATGGATCGCGAATCCACCCACGGCTGTTTCTGGCACATGTCAGCTGTTCAAAACAGCTGACATGTGGTGGAAAAGACGTGGGCTCAATGCAGGAGCCCACATCAAAGCGTGGGTGTCCAACTTCGGCGTACTATTAACCCCAATATCGGAAAGGGGTTAAAAATCATTAGACCTAATATATTGGTGCAGCCACGGGGCCCAATTAGCTACTCCAAATTGTTTGTGCTAAATCTGTGTGTTCAGTGGCAATTCAGAGGGCTAGATTTCCACGTAAAAATTGTTAGACCTAATATAGTGTTGCAGCCATGAGGCCGAATTAGCTACTTCAAATCTTTTGTGCTAAAACTGTTTCAGTGGCAAATCAACGACCAGATTTTCACTTAAAAATCATTAGACCAAATATACAGTAGTGGTGGAGCCACAAGGCCCAATTAGTTACTCCAAATTGTTTTTGTGCTAAAACTGTGCTTCAGTGGCAATTCAGAGGGCCAGATTTCCACGAAAAATTGTTATACCTAATATAGTGGCGCAGCCATGATGCCCAATTAGCTACTCCAAACCATGTGTGCTAAAACTGTGTTTCAGTGGCAAATCAGAAGGCCAGGTTTCCACTTAAAAATCTTAGGCATAACAGTGTTGTTGAGGTACACTATCTAAGAAAATAAGTTGTCATTGTTCATTAAGTGACAGGTGACTAACAGCTGTGGGACTCAGGTTGTGAAACAGAAGGGTACATGTCACAGTGTGACACAACCCAATGTTTTATGTATCGGTAGCTGAGAAGGAATAGCAAAAAATAGCCAAAGTAGCAATACACCAGAGAGGCTGGAAACTACTGGGTTGCAGAACCCTAAACTAACCGCAACACTAGAAGTAGCCGTGGAGCGTACCTACGGTGATCCTAGACGCCTCGTCACAGCCGGAGAGATAGCTACACCTAAAGACAGAAAGATGAAAGCTAACTGCCCCGTAGCAGAACCCCCAAAGAAATAGGAAGCCCCCAAACATGTAATGGCGGTTAGACAAGAAGAAAATACGAACACAGACAGAAAATAGAATAAGCAAACGCTGGGGCCCAATACTGTCTAGATACGAAAGTATAAGAAAAACTTCTGACTGCAACCCAAAAAACCCTGACAAAAATACCAACACTTCTGATTAACAAAAAACCTGAGATCACATGATCTCTGCCACTTAAATCAGATCTCTGGTGCAACACACAGCAATTCAGGAAATAAAAAGAGACACAGGAACAGAGAAAAAGTGCAAACACAAAACGGAGCACAAATGCAGCACCAGGCCCCAAAAGGGGACCAGGCTGAAGTCCCCTGCAAGACAGCACACCTGCAAGGAAAATCCAACAGAGGAAAAAAAAACAGCAAATCACTTATCTGAATGATAGCAGGAAAGCAAGCTGAGATCCAAGCAAGAGCTGGAAGAACAATTGATTACGGGCAAGGCTGATGGGAGTTCAGGTCACTTATATCAGAAAATTCGGACCCAGCTGAAAGCCATTCAGCAATTGGTTCATTGCCCTCAGCAACCACCGGAGGGAGCCCCAGCTCTGAAGTCGCCTCCAACATGTTCACAACAGTACCCCCCCCTTGAGGAGGGGTCACAGAACCCTCACTTGCGCAACCAGGCCGATCAGGATAGGCTCGATGATAGGCACGGATTAGTCTCCTAGCATGGATGTCCGAAGCAAACACCCAAGAATTGTTCTCCTGACCATAACCTCTCCACTTAACCAAATACTGGAGTTTCCGTCTAGCAAAACGAGAATCCAATATCTTCTCAACAACATACTCCAAATTGCCCTCAATCAAAACAGGGTCGGGAGACGCAGCCATAGGAACCACAGGTTCGAGAAACCTTCAATAAGGACTTGTGGAACACGTTATTGATCTTAAATGTCCCTGGAAGAAGCAAACGGAAGGAAACGTATTAAGAATTTCCATGATCTTCTAAGGTCCAATGAACCTTGGCTTAAATTTTGGAGACGCAACCTTCATAGGGATATTTCTTGAGGACAACCAAACCAAGTCCCCCACTTTAAAACGAGGACCAACAGTCCTATGCCGGTTGGCAAACCGCTGGGCCTTCTCCTGAGAAGAGACAACCTCTACACTACCTGGTCCCAAATCTGCTGCATACGCTCCACAATAGAGTCAACACCCGGACAGACAAAAGCCTCCGCCTGTCCTGAAGAAAATCGAGGGTGAAACCCAGAATTGCAGAAAAATGGAGACATCAAGGTGGCAGAGCTAGCCCTATTATTAAGAGCAAACTCCGCCAAAGGCAAAAAAGAGACCCAGTCATCTTGATCAGCAGACACAAAACATCTCAAATAAGTCTCCAAGGTCTGGTTTGTTCTCTTGGTTTGTCCATTGGTCTGAGGGTGAAATGCAGAGGAGAAAGATAACTGAACACCAAGTTTAGAACAAAATGTCCTCCAAAATCTGGAAACAAACTGGACTCCTCTGTCAGACACAATGTTCTCCGGAATGCCATGTAACCGAACCACGTGCTGAAAGAAAAAAGGCACCAATTGGGAGGAGGAAGGCAGCTTAGGTAATGGCACAACATGTATCATCTTGGAAAACCTATCAAAGATTACCCAGATAACGGTCATTCTCTGAGAGACAGGGAGGTTAGAAATAAAATCCATATAGATATGGGTCCATGACCTCTTGGGCATAGGTAATGACATTAACAAACCACTAGAGCGAGAGCAATGCTTTGAACGAGAGCAAGTCCCACAGGACTACACAAAATCCCTGACGTCACAAGACAAAGTAGGCCACCAAAAGGAGCGACTCACCAAGTCTCTGGTACCAAAAATACCAGGATGGCCAGCCAACGCGGAACAATAAATCTCAGACATCACACTCTTCTTCCACTGGTCTGGGACAAACAATTTCCCAACAGGGCAGCGTTCAGGTTTATCCTCCGGACACCCCTCCAGAGCCAGTCTCAAATTGGGCGAGATGGTGGAAAGAACTACACCCTCTTTCAAAATAACAGCAGTATTAGTTTACTCAGGAGAATCCGCAAAGAAATTCCTCGAGAGGGCATCGCCTTAACATTCTTAGTGCCCGGAAGAAAAGAAACCACAATATTAAAATGTGTGAAAAACAAGGCCCACCTGGCCTGTCTAGGATTGAGTCGCTTGGCCGATTCGAGATAAACCAATTTCTTATGGTCCGGAGAACCACCACCTGATGTTTGGCTCCTTCCAGCCAATGTCTCCACTCTTCAAAGGCCCACTTCATGGCCAATAACTCCCGATTACACACGTCATAATTCCGTTCAGTTGGAGAAAGTTTTCAAGAGAAGAAGGCACAAGGGTTACTCTTAGAGGTTTCTGGATCCCTTTGGGACAAAACGGCACCTGCCCCAATCTCAGAAGCCTCAACCTCCACCTGAAACAGTAGAGAAACATCAGGCTGCCATAGAACAGGAGCAGAAATGAATCTCTACTTAAGTTCCTGAAATGCAGAAACTGCCTCAGGAGGCCAATTCACCACATCAGAACCCTTTTTGGTCAAATCAGTCAATGGTTTAACAATACCGGAGCAATTACCAATAAATTTAGATAAAAATTGGCAAAACCCAAAAATCTCTGAAGAGACTTCAATGTAGTAGGTTGAACCCAATCACAGATGGCCAGAACCATGACCGAGTCCATTTCAATAACAGACAGAGACAAAATGAATCCCAGAAATGAAATCATCTGTACACCAAAAAGACACTTTGAGCCCTTCACATACAGTGCATTCTCTCTCAAAATCTGGAACACAGTCCGAACTTGTTTCACATGAGAGTCCCAGTCGTTGGAAAAAATCAAGATATCACCCAAATAAAAGATCAGAAATTTATCCACAAAATCCCTGAAAATATAATTCATAAAGGATTGGAAGACGGAAGGGGCATTAGTAAGCCCAAAAGGCATCACTAGGTACTCAAAATGCCCCTCTGGGGTATTAAACGCCATTTTAAATTCATCCCCGTGCTTAATGCGAATAAGGTTATACGCCCCCCTGAGGTCAAGCTTGGTAAACCAACTAGCACTTTTCACTCTGGAAAATAGGTCAGAAATCAAAGGTAACGGATATTGATATTTAACAGTGTTCTTATTCAGGAGGCTATAGTCAATGCACGGCCTCAATGAACCATCCTTTTTGTTCACAAAGAAAAAACCGGCGCCCAAGGGTGAAGAGGATGTTCTGATATGACCCTTCTCCAAAGACTCCTTGATATAAGATCGCATAGCATCATGTTCAGGTACAGATACATTAAAAAGGCGACCTTTAGGAAATTTACCACCAGGCACTAACTCAATAGCGCTATCATAGCTCCTGTGAAGAGGTAAGGATGCAGACTAACTCTCACTAAACACATCAGAAAAATCAGTCAAAAAGTCAGGGACATCCTGAGTCTGGGGAGGGGCAGAAAAAACAGGAGTGTCAGTATTAAAACATTGGCAGCCCCAACTGGTCACAGACACAGATTTCCAATCCAAAACAGGATTATGAGTCTGTAACCAAGGGAACCCATTACAATAATGTCATGCAGATTATGCAACACCTGAAATTTGCAACTCTCCTGATGATCTGGTTCAACCCTCATTATCACCTAGTAGAAAACTGGGGTTTATTCTCCGCCAAAAGGGGTAGAATCAATGCCCAGTAAAGGAATAGACTTCCGCAGGGGTATCATGGAAAACCCACGTTTGGCAAAGTCAAAATCCATCAGGTTAATAGCTGCTCCTGAATCAACAAAGCCTGAGCCGAAAATGTGAACAGGGAGCAAATCAGGGTAACAGTCAACAGAAATTTAGTCTGAACACTACCCAAGACAACTGAGCGCGCAAAACATCTTCCCCGCTTAGGGCAGTCGGAAATAGCATGAGAAGCGTCACCACAGTAGAAACATAACCCATTGCGCTTTCGAAACTCATGACTCTGAGCCCCAGAAGTCACACCATCACACTGCATGGGCTCAGGAGCTGGCTCACAAGGCAACACTATCTCATGCATACGTCTGTCAATTTGAATAGCCAAAGACATAGAATAATTGAGACCAGAGGGAACAAGGAATCCCACCATAACGTCCTTTACATTTTCTGACAGACCTTCCGAAAAAGGGCTGCCAAAGCATCATCATTCCATTTGGTCAGGACTGCCCACTTTCGGAAGTTCTGACAGTACAGCTCAGCGGCTTCATGACCCTGATTCAAGGTCTTTTCAGCTTGATCAGTGACATTAGGTTCATCGTATAATAACCTGTTGTGAATATGCTGGAGGCGGCTTCTGAGCTGGGGCTTCCTCCGGTGGTTGCTCAGGGTAATGAACTGATTAATGAATGGCCTTCAGCTGGTGCTGAATGGTAGGATATAAGTGGCCTGAGTTCCCAGCAGCCTTGCCAGTTATCAATTGTTCCTTCTGGTCTTGCTTGAAGCACTGCTAGTTTCCTGCTCTCCTTCAGATAAGTGTTTGCTGATTTTTTTTTTTCTTTGTTGGATTTTCATTGCTGGTTTTCTGCTTGCAGTGGACTGCAGCCTGTCCCCTTTTGGGGACATGTGCTGCAATTTTGCTCCGTTTAGTGTCTGCACTTTTGCTTTGCTCTTTTGTTACTTTTTATTTGCTGAATAGCGTTTTGTTACACCAGAGATCTGATTTAGGTGGATGAGATCTGTGATCTCAGGTTTTTTGGCAATCAGAAGTGTTGGTATTTTTGTTAGGGTTTTGTTGGATTGCAGTCAGAATTCTTTCCTGTACTTTTCTTTCTAGACAGATTGGGCCCCAGCGTTTGCTCATTCTATTTTCTGTCTGTGTCCGTGCTTTCTTCTTGTCTAACCGCCATTACATGTTTGGGGGCTTCCTATTTTCTTTGGGGATCTGCTCCGGGGCAGATAGCTTTCATCTTTCTGCCTTTAGGTGTAGTTATCTCTCAGGCTGTGACGAGGCGTCTAGGATCACCGTAGGAACGCTCCACGGCTACCTGTAGTTGTGTGGTTAGTTCAGGTTACTGCAATCCAATAGGTTCCAGCCTCTCTGGTGTATTACCGCTTTTGCTATTTTTTGCTATTTCTCCTCAGTTACCAAAACATAACAGTATAATGGCCCAAGAACTGAAAATTGTATGGTACTCACAAAAGGGGAAAATAGTAATAAGGAAACTCTGTTTGTTGCATTTTTTTCCCCTCTTTTCTCTGGGTGCTCAGGAGGAATTTTTTTTTTCTCTCAATGGAATTTGCACAGTTGTCTGGCCGTGTGGATCAGCTTGCCACTGAGGTTCGGAGTATTGCTACCTATCTTGCTGGGTTGCCGGTTGTGTAACCTAGGATCCCCATGCCAGATTTGTTTTTGGGGGATCTATCTAAATTTCTGAATTTCAAAAATAACTAAGTTGTTTTTTGCCTTAAGGCCTAAGTTTTCAGGGAACGCGGCACAGCAGGTTCAAATTGTCATCTCCCTGCTGCGCGGCGACCCTCAGGATTGGGCTTTTTCCCTGACACCCGGGGATCCTGTTTTGAATGATATTGATGATTTTTTTCAGGCTCTGGGGTTATTGTACGATGAACCTAATGTCACTGATCAAGCTGAAAAGATCTTGTTGGCATTAAATCAGGGTTTGAAGACGCTGAGTTGTACTGTCAGAAATTTCAAAAGTGGGCTGTCCTGACCAAATGGAATGATGATGCTTTGGCAGCCATTTTTCGAAAGGGTCTGTCAGAAAAAGTAAAGGACGTTATGGTGGGATTCCCTGTTCCCTCTGGTCTCAATGATTCTATGTCTTTGGCTATTCAAATTGACAGACGTTTGTGTGAGCGCAGAGGTATGCGTGAGATAGTGTTGTCTTGTGAGCCAGCTCCTGAGCCAATGCAGTGTGATGGAGTGACTTCTGGGGCTCAGCGTCATGAGTTTCGTAAGCGCAATGGGTTATGTTTCTACTGTGGTGATGCTTCCCATGCTATTTCTGTCTGTCCTAAGCGGGGAAGACATTTTGCACGCTCAGTTGTCTTGGGTAGTGTTCAGACTAAATTTCTGTTGACTGTTACCCTGATTTGCTCCCTGTCCACATTTTCTGCTCAGGCTTTTGTTGATTCAGGAGTAGCTATTATACCTGATGGATTTTGACTTTGCCAAATATTGTGGGTTTCCCATGATACCCCTGCGGAAGTCTATTCCGCTACTGGGCATTGATTCTACCCCTTTGGTGGAGAATAAACCCCAGTTTTCTACTCAGGTAATGAGGGTTGAACCAGATCATCAGGAGAGTTGCAAATTTCTGGTGCTGCATAATCTGCATGACATTATTGTACTAGGTTTCACATGGTTACAGTCTTATAATCCTGTTTTGGATTGGAAATCTGTGTATGTGACCAGTTGGGGCTGCCAATGTGTTAATACTGACACTCCTGTTTTTCTGCCTCTCCCCAGTTTCAGGATGTCCCTGACTTTTTGACTGATTTTTCTGATGTGTTTAGTGAAAGTAAATCTGCATCTTTGCCCCCTCACAGGAGCTATGATTGCGCTATTGAATTAGTGCCTGGTGGTAAATTTCCTAAAGGTCGCCTTTTTAATTTATCTGTACCTGAACACGATGCTATGCGATCTAATATCAAGGAGTCATTGGAGAAGGGTCATATCAGACAATCCTCTTCACCCTTGGGCACCGGGTTTTTCTTTGTGGCAAAAAGGATGGTTCATTGAGGCCGTGTATTGATTATCGCCTCCTGAATAAGATCACTGTTAAATATCAATATCCGTTACCTTTGATTTCTGACCTATTTTCCAGAGTGAAAAGTGCTAGTTGGTTTATTAAGGTTGACCTCAGGGGGGCGTATAACCTTATTCCATTAAGCACGGGGATGAATGGAAGACGGCGTTTTATACCCCAGAGGGGCATTTTGAGTACCTAGTGATGCCTTTTGGGCTTACTAATGCCCCTACCGTCTTCCAATCCTTCATGAATATTATTTTCAGGGATTTTATAGATAAATTTCTGATTGTTTATTTGGATGATATCTTGATGTTTTCCAATGACTGGGACTCTCATGTGAAACATGTTCGGACTGTGTTCCAGATTTTGAGAGAGAATGCACTATATGTGAAGGGATTAAAGTGTCTTTTTGGCGTACAGAAGATCTAATTTCTGGGATTCATTTTGTCTTCGTCTGTTATTGAAATGGACTGGTCAAGGTTCAGGCCATCTGTGATTGGTTCAACCTACTTCATTGAAGGCTCTTCAGAGATTTTTGGGTTTTTCCAATTTTTATCGTAAATTTATTGGTAATTTCTCTGGTATTGTTAAACCATTGACTGATTTGACCAAAAAGGGTTCCGATTTGGTGAATTGGCCTCCTGAGGCAGTTTCTGCATTTCAGGAACTTAAGCAGAGATTCATTTCTGCTCCTGTTCTATGGCAGCCTGAGGTTTCTCTACTGTTTCAGGTGGAGGTTGATGCCTCTGAGATTGGGGCAGGTGCCATTTTGTCCCAAAGGGATCCTGAGACCTCTAAGAGTAACCCTTGTGCCTTTTTCTCTCGAAAATTTTCTCCCACTGAACGTAATTATGTCGTGGGTAATCGGGAGTTATTGGCTATGAAGTGGGCCTTTGAAGAGTGGAGAATTGGCTGGAAGGAGCCAAACATCAGGTGGTGGTTCTCACGGACCATAAGAACCTGGTTTATCTCGAATCAGCCAAGCGACTTAATCCTAGACAGGCCAGGTGGGCCTTGTTTTTCACACATTTTAATTTTGTGGTTTCTTTACTTTCTGGCACTAAGAATGTCAAGGCGGATGCCCTCTCGAGAAGTTTCTTTGCAGATTCTCAGAGTGAGATAGTTAAAAATACTAGATATTACTTTCATTTTATCGAAACATCTCTTTAAAAATATAAATTTTTGCTGTTAAATTTTCAAGTCCTGCTGTTATTTTGAATGAGGGTGTGGTTCTTTCCGCCATTTCGCCCAATTTGAGACTGGCTCTGGAAATGTGTCAGGAGGATAAACCTGAGCGCTGCCCTATTGGGAAGTTGTTTGTTCCAGACCAGTGGAAAAAGAGTGTGATGTTTGAGATTCATTGTTCCGCGTTGGCAGGTCATCCCGGGATTTTTGGTACCAGAGACTTGGTGAGTCGCTCCTTTTGGTGGCCTACTTTGTCTCGTGACGTCAGGGACTTTGTGCAGTCCTGTGGGACTTGCTCTCGTTCCAAGCCTTGCTCTCGTTCTAGCGGTTTGTTAATGCCATTACCTGTACCCAAGAGGCCATTGACCCATATTTCTATGGATTTTATTTCTGACCTCCCTGTCTCTCAGAAATGACTGTTATCTGGGTAATCTGTGATAGGTTTTCCAAGATGATACATCTTGTGCCATTACCTAAGCTGCCTTCCTCCTCTGAGCTGGTGCCTTTGTTCTTTCAGCATTGGTTGGGTTACATGGCATTCCGGAGAACATTGTGTCTGACAGAGGAGTCCAGTTTGTTTCCAGATTTTGGAGGACATTTTGTTCTAAACTTGGTGTTCAGTTGTCTTTCTCCTCTGCATTTCACCCTCAGACCAATGGACAAACTGAGAGAACAAACCAGACCTTGGAGACTTATTTGAGATGTTTTGTGTCAGCTGATCAAGATGACTGGGTCTCTTTTTTGCCTTTAGCTGAGTTTGCTCTTAATAATAGAGCAAGCTCTGCCACCTTGATGTCTCCATTTTTCTGCAATTCCGGGTTTCACCCTCGATTTTCTTCAGGACAGGCGGAGGCTTCTGTCTGTCCGGGGTTGACGCTATTGTGCAGCGTATGCAGCAGATTTGGGACCAGGTGGTGGAGAGGTTGTCTCTCTCTCAGGAGAAGGCCCAGCGGTTTGCCAACCGGCATAGGACTGTTGGTCCTCGTTTTAAAGTGGGGGACTTGGTTTGGTTGTCCTCAAGGAATTTCCCTATGAAGGTTGCATCTCCAAAATTTAAGCCAAGGTTCATTGGACCTTATAAGATCATGGAAATTATTACTCCGGTTTCCTTCCGTTTGCTTCTTCCAGGGACATTTAAGATCCATAACGTGTTCCACAAGTCCTTATTGATGAGGTTTGTCGAACCAGTGGTTCCTATGGCTGCACCTCCCGACCCTGTTTTGTTTGAGGGCAATTTGGAGTATGTGGTTGAGAAGATATTGGATTCTCGTTTTGCTATGCGGAAACTCCAGTATTTGGTTAAGTGGAGAGGTTATGGTCAGGAGGACAATTCTTGGGTGTTTGCTTCGGATATTCATGCTGGGAGACTTATCCGTGCCTATCAGAAGCCCATCCTGATCGGCCTGGTTGCGCAGGTGAGGGTTTTGTGACCCATTCTCAAGGGGGGTACTGTTGTGAATATGCTGGGGGCGGCTTCTGAGCTGGGGCTCCCTCCGGTGGTTGCTGAGGGTAATGAACTGATTAATGAATGGCCTTCAGCTGGCGCTAAATAGTAGGATGTAAGTGGCCTGAGTTCCCAGCAGCCTTGCCGGTTATCAATTGTTCCTTCTGGTCCTGCTTGAAGCACTGCTAGTTTCCTGCTCTCCTTCAGATAAGTGTTTGCTGCTTTTTTTCCTCTGTTGGATTTTCATTGCTGGTTTTCTGCCTGCAGTGGACTGCAGCCTGTCCCCTTTTGGGGTTCTGGCGCTGCAATTGTGCTCCGTTTGTGTCTGCACTTTTGCTTTGCTCTTTCGTTACTTTTTATTTGCTAAATAGCGTTTTGCTACACCAGAGATCTGATTTAGGTGGATGAGATCGTGTGATCTCAGGTTTTTTGGCAATCAGAAGTGTTGGTATTTTTGTTAGGGTTTTGTTGGATTGCAGTCAGAATTCTTTCCTGTACTTTTTTTTCTAGACAAATTGGGCCCCAGCGTTTGCTCATTCTATTTTCTGTCTGTGTCCGTGCTTTCTTCTTGTCTAACCGCCATTACATGTTTGGGGGCTTCCTATTTTCTTTGGGGATCTGCTCCAGGGCAGATAGCTTTCATCTTTCTGCCTTTAGATGTAGTTATCTCTCAGGCTGTGACGAGGCGTCTAGGATCACCGTAGGAACGCTCCACGGCTACCTGTAGTTGTGTGGTTAGTTCAGGTTACTGCAATCCAATAGGTTCCAGCCTCTCTGGTGTATTATCGCTTTTGCTATTTTTTGCTATTTCTCCTCAGTTACTGAAACATAACAATAACCCCAGAGCCTGAAAAAATGCATCAACATCATTCAAAACAGGATCCCCAGATGTCAGGGAAAAAGCCCAATCCTGAGGGTCGCCGTGCAGCAGAGAGATGACAACTTGAACCTGCTGTGCTGCGTTCCCTGAGGACTTAGGCTTTAAGGCAAAAAACAACTTACAGTTATTTTTGAAATTCAGAAATTTAGACCGATCCCCCAAAAATAAATCTAGTATGGGGATCCTAGGTTCCACAACCGGCAACCTAGGAAGATAGGCAGCAATACTCTGAACCTCAGCGGCAAGCTGCTCCACACGGCCAGACAACTGTGCAAACTCCATTGAGGACAAAGAAAAAATTCCTCCTCAGCACCCTGAGAAAAAGAGGGAAAAAAATGCAACAAACAGAAAAAAAATTTCTGACAACTCCCCCCCCTTTTTTTTTCCTTTTTTACTATTTTTCCCTTCTGTTGACTACCATATTATTTTCAGTTAGGCCAGTAATACTGTTATGTATCGGTAGCTGAGAAGGAATAGCAAAAAATAGCCAAAGTAGCAATACACCAGAAAGGCTTGAAACTACTGGGATGCAGAACCCTAAACTAACCGCAACACTAGAAGTAGCCGTGGAGCGTACCTACGGTGATCCTAGACGCCTCGTCATAGCCGGAGAGATAGCTACACCTAAAGACAGAAAGATGAAAGCTAACTGCCCCGTAGCAGAACCCCCAAAGAAATAGGAAGCCCCCAAACATGTAATGGCGGTTAGCAAAGAAGAAAATATGAACACAGACAGAAAATAGAATAAGCAAACGCTGGGGCCCAATACTGTCTAGATAGAAAAGTATAGTAAAGACTTCTGACTGCAACCCAAAAAACCCCCAAAAAATACCAACACTTCTGATTAACAAAAAACCTGAGATCACACGATCTCTGCCACCTAAATCAGATCTCTGGTGTAACACACAGCAATTCAGCAAATAAAAAGTGACACAGGAACAGAGCAAAAGTGCAAACACAAAAGGGAGCACAAATGCAGCGCCAAGCCCCAAAAGGGGACCAGGCTGAAGTCCCCTGCAAGGCAGCAAACCAGCAAGGAAAATCCAACAGAGGAAAAAAAAACAGCAAATCACTTATCTGAATGATAGCAGGAAAGCAAGACCTGGAAGAACAATTTATTACCGGCAAGGCTGATGGGAGTTCAGGTCACTTATATCAGACCATTCGGACCCAGTTGAAAGCCATTCAGCAATTGGTTCATTACCCTCAGCAACTACCGGAGGGAGCCCCAGCTCCGAAGTCGCCTCCAACGTGTTCACAACACCAACGAGTGGTCAGTCAGTGGAAGGCACAACTAGGGATGAGCTTTCCGATATTGCAATATCGGAAATCGGCCCAATATTGCTATATCGGAATTCCGATTTCCGATTCTGATATTTTTTTCACATCGGAAATCGGAAATCCCATAAGCCTTCAGCCCCTGAGCGCTCCGTGGAGCCAATCAGGAGCTGAAGAATTGCTGACAACAATTTTGTAACTCCATAATCTTGGTAGGAGGCATCTAAATTTGCTAGCTAGGGGCTGCACTGCGATTGGCTGGCTGGATGGTGTGATCAGGCAGTTTAAAAGGCTGCGCCTGCCATTTTAGCCTCACTCTACTGTGAAAGCAGATAGGGATAGGTTGCTGTTGGACATAGGGAGAGATCTCAAATCTAATATTGAAATTGCCATTTTGAATCCATCAATAGAGATGAAGGCAGGGAGTAAGGGACGTTCCCGTGGCGGCCGCGGAAGAGGTTTTTCAGCAGCTAGACATGGTGCACATCCAGAGCAAGCAGCAGGCCCAAGTCACTCAGCACCTATTTTCACCCGGCAGCAGTCATTTATGCACAGGGCCATAGGCTGATAAGAGAGGATCAAGTAGAAACAGTTGTTGGTTGGATGTCAGCTGAGGCATCCACCTCAATGAGCGCAGCATCCTCCCAGGACCTCTCCACCACATCGGGTCAGGCACTGAAGAGCAACACCCATCTGCTTCTTCATCGCCCACTTAATTGCCCAGACATTCAGAAGGCCAGGAGCCAACCTTAATCCTCTTCTCAGAATCTGTTGGCTTGGAATCTGTGTGCCAGCCAGACAGCATTCCTGCAGCTGAAGAAGAGGTAGTATGAAAAGATGCGCAACCACTGTGTGCGTCTGAGGAAGAAATGGAGGGTGGACCAGTGCCCACAGTGACCAGACCCCAGTCAGCAGATGATGATGAAACTCAGCTGACAGTTTCTGCTGATGAAAGTGTATTGGATGACGAAGTCCTTGACCCATCATGGCATGCTGATGGGCAGCAAGCAAGTAGGGATAGCTCAGAGGAAGATCTTGCAGGTGTGGCGCAGCGTGGCCGTCCACGTGGAGAGGAAGAGGGAAAAATTTGTTCTCTGCTCCCTCAACTTCAACACCCGTAAGGAGCAGGGCTCTTTTAAAGAGCACAAGGGGTGTGCCTCAGAGTTGTGGTGCATGGGCCTTTTTCGACCAAGTTGCAGATGACGTTACAGTAGTCAGATGCAAGCTTTGTCGACAAACTGTGCGGAGAGGGAAGAACGTCAGCAACCTTAATACCACCAATATGTTGACGCATGTCAGGAAGAGGCACCCTGTGGAGTGGCAGCATCACACCCAAGATGATTCGCCACCTGCAGCTGGTCCTCCACCTTCCATCTCTTCAGCCACCTCTTCCTCCAGCTCGCAAACAGCTGCTCCCGCTTCCTCGCCAGAATGCCAGGGTGCATCTGCAGGCAGTGTTGTACGGCGGCACACTGTCTGTACTTCGTCAGCATCCCAATTGCTGGCATCCTCACACTCCCAATCCAGTGTGCAGCCATCTGTCACACAGGTGTGGGAGAAAAGGCGACTGTACTCGGCAAACCACCACGAGCGCTGGGCATGAATTCTCGCATCGCCAAACTGCTTGCAGTGGAAATGCTACCATTCTGGCTGGTGAGCAAGCCCGCCTTTATCGATATGTTGGGGTTTGCAATCCCACAATACAGCGTTCCCAGCCGCTTCTACTTCAGCAGGCAAGCTGTCCCCGCCCTGAAACAGTAAATGGAGCGTAAAATTAAGCATGCGCTACAAAATGCAGTTAGTAGCAAGGTCCACCTGACCACCGACGCGTGGACCAGTCATCATGGCCAGGGACGCTACATTTCCATCACCGCCCATTGGGTAAATGTAGTTGAGCCTGGAACAGAAGTAGACAGTGCAAGTGCGCGGGTCCTGCCAACTCCACGGATTGCAGGTCTCTCCTCCATACAAATTGACTCCTCCTCATACTCCTCGTCAGACTCTCCTGCACCCAGACGTAACACAGCAACCGATTTCAGCACTGCATCGGCCAAACATCAACAGGCCGTGTTGAAATTGGTTTATCTGGGTAATGTTAGCCACACCGAAACCGAGCTGTGGAACACGCTCAAGGAGCAGAGCGACATGTGGCTTGCGCCGCTCAACCTCCAGCCAGGTATGGTGGTGTGTGACAACGGCCGAAACCTGGTCGCTGCTCTGGGCCCAGGTGGTCTGACTCACATTCCATGCCTTGCCAATGTCCTAAACTTGGTGGTGCAGAGTTTCCTTAGGAACTGTCCTGACCTTGAGGAGCTGCTGCACAAAATCAGATACGAGTGCTCTCATTTGCGGCGTTCAAGCATGGCTGCATCGCGCCTTTCAGCCATGCAGCACAGATTGGGCATGCCCGATCACAGCATCATTGTTGACCTCCCCACCAGGTGGAATTCGACTTTGCATATGCTGCGAAGGTTGTGTGAGCAGCAACCTGCAATTATGGAGTTGCAGCTGCAGCAGGCGCAAACTAGGCGACACACATCTCAGCCCTCCCACTTTACAACCACAGAGTGGGCAACCATGAAGGACATATGCACTATTTTGAAGTGCTTCGAGGACTCCACTCTGATGGTGAGCACGGATGCTGCCATACTCAGCCTGACTATACCCCCTATATGCCTTATAGAATCATCACTTAAAGGACTAAAGGATGAGGTTTCTCAGGAGGAGGAGTATGATGAGACACCTGCACCAACCAGGCAATCTTCATCGGCCCGGTTGGTACAAAGTTCTGTGGGTGCCTCACAAAGGTCCAGGCAGGACACAGCAAGTGAGGAGGATGAGGTGGACTATGAGGATGAGCTAGAGGAGGAAAGTACACAGCGCTCTACTAGTAGTCACCAGATAGAGCGTGGGTGGGGTGATGCAGATCAGCCAGAGCACATTCCTCCAGCTGGTGACAGCAATACAAGGCCAGTTAGCAGCCTTCAGCACATGAGTGACTTCATGCTGCAGCGTCTGAGAAAAGACCCACGCGTGGCTCGTATTCTCCACACAAATGATTACTGGGTGGCCACCCTCTTAGATCCACATTACCATGACAGCCTTGAAAGCCTAATTACACCATTGAACCGGGCGCGTAAAATGCAGGAGTACCAAGAAGCACTGGTTAATTCACTCATGTACTCTTTTCCACCGCATAGCAGTGATGCGCGTGCACTAGCAGGCACCTCAGTGCGTCCTGGGCCCAGCGGAATCTGTTCAGAAGCCATTAACAGAAGCAGTACTTCTGCTACTGACAGGTTCAGCATACCCAACCTGTTCCAACGGTTTCTGAACCCGCAAACAGTTCGGGCACCATCAGCACAGACAGTGCAACGCACTAGGAGGCAATGTTACCGTGACATGGTGGCACAATACCTCTTCACCCCTGTCTGTGGGCTTCAGGATGGATCTGCCCCCTTCAAGTTTTGGGTCTCCAAGTTGGATACATGGCCCGAGCTTAGCCAGTATGCCTTGGAGGTCCTGGCTTGTCCTGGTGCCAGTGTGATTTCTGAACGCGTCTTTAGTGCAGCTGGCAATGTACTAACAGACCAACGTACCAGACTATCCGCTGCAAATGTGGACCGGCTTACATTCCTAAAAATGAACCAGGCCTGGATTTCTGGTGACTTTTGCTGCCCTGGGCCACAGTACACAGGTTACATGCATGGTTGGTAGCAGTATGCATGCTCTGTCATGTGCCTATGTTGCACACAGCGTAATCTGTTATGCCCGTGCTCTGGCCTCTACTTGGTAGCACCTGGTTCTGTGACTGACTCTTTCACCTCATATTGTTTTCCATTGGCTCTAGTACCGCAAGCTAGTGCCCATTTCTGTGACTGCCACTTTCACAGCATGCCGTGCTTCTGGGCTCTAGTACCACCAGCTAGTGCCCATTTCCGTGACTGCCACTTTCACAGCATGCCATGTTTCTGGGCTCTAGTACCGCCAGCTAGTGTCCATTTCCGTGACTGCCACTTTCACAGCATGCTGTGTTGCTGGGCAACAGTACCGCCAGCTGTACCTCATTAGACCAAAGTGGAAAAAAAGGACGACAGATGCCAAACACCTATAGGCAGAAGCACAAGAGGCTGGATCCAGCCACGCCGGCTGTTTCGTGGCAGTAAAGTGCAGACACAGGTGCCTCTGCAAAGGGTAAACCGAGTTCCAGGATCGCCAGCTGGTTCTCGGGAGTGCCCAAGGGCACGGGTACCTCCTGCTCCAAACCGTGTTTTGACAACGCTCGCTCTAACCCTAACCCTTACCCTACTAACCATAAACCCTAAACCTACCCCAACTAAACCTAACCCAAAGAAAAAAACCGCTGTTAAGAAGATGGCGACCAGTTTTCCTGCCACAGTTTTCGCTCTGTGCATTTTTCTAGCGATTTTTTTGCTCCTCTGCCTCTGCATACTCCTTCACCTTATCCTGAGGTGTTTCCCCTCCATTTTATCCATTATATAGTACTGTAGTGGTCATTTTGTAATTCCGATTTTTTTTCTCCCTTTGACTTGCATTGATATCGGAAATCGGAAATTCCGATATCCGATATTTTTCCAATATCGGAAATCGGAATTCCGATACGATTTCGGGCAATATTGCTCATCCCTAGGCACAACTCACAAACAACGGGATGGAAGAGGTGAGAGGAAGGCCCTAATAATAGTGAATGAGGGATCCTCACCACCTGAGCTCAAACTTGAGCCTGTTCCTGCACTCCTCTAATGCCCTATGTGGGTCCTTCACATCACAAACTTAGTCCCTAGTAATCACCTATTTCTGCCCTGGCTAGTGCACTGGCCGGCAAGAAGCACTAGCCTCAACTCTGCAGATAATACACCCAGCGGAAATGACAAACACCAAAGGGACAAGGTGAAAAAACACCAAACTTAGCTTATGAACATCTCTGCTAAGCTCCACACCGCAGATAACAGCAGCAACTGGCCTCCAAACACCAGGCGTGGCTGACACCAGAGAGCTTCTCCTGCTAGGCTGGTCTCAAGAAAGAAACTGTATATCTCTTTTTAAATGGATTGGTCTGTAAATTTGTCATAAAAAATTCTGTTAATGAGCGTTTGGGTACAAATGTCTCCAGTCTCACAATTCTCTGATACATTGAATATGAAAAAATGCACTCACACAAAAACTTCTTAAACCACTCAGGTAAAATTAAACTATATATTCATATATATCATACATTCCATGTTTCCACCTTGTACAAAAAGCTGCAAGAACTTAAACAAATAATATTTTAAATCAGTCGTCTTGACATATTTCTTGCCATCCATATCTAGCAATTCTTGGAATGCCCTTGGCAGAGTCTTAACACACCTTCAAAATCTGCACTGTGTGTCACATTTTTGGACATGAGAGGTTTTTCAGACTCATTTGTGTGTTATGTTGACAGCCTCATCTTTGTATATTACGATGTGTTTTATGTAAATTGCAAATTCTGCTAAATAGTTTGTTTCTGTTTTCTTAGACAGTTGCATAAGATTTCTTCACAGTAGACATCTTTTTTATAATTTCAGAATGCCCACGGGAGATGAGCCATTCAGCATTAGGTCTAAAAGCTTAACAGCTTTCCTGCCATGTCTCTCAAGAGAACTTGTTATGTGTAATATATCTGTGGTAAGACTTAAGCGATAGTTTGTTCCCTATCTCGAGTAAAATAAAAAATAATTATGTTTTCAGTTCATCGCTGTGCTGTCTTCTATTTCATGACAACAAATTGTATTAGGTCTTGCAAAATAGTGCACCCTCATACTCTTAAACTAGGGAAGTGCATCCATATTCTGGAATGTATCTGAAAAGTGTATCATAATAACTAAATAGTGGCCGGTGTACTTTTGTATTTCTTGGAATTAACAAGGTAAGCGTGCAAAGAGTAAAATGTGCGTAACAGTAAGAAATGATTCATCCAACTAGCGGACTTGTTTATGAACCTATAAATAATGTTTTATATCAGTGATACAGTTGAGTTCATCTGTTATTTCAACCTGGATGGAAAGTATTGCCTTCATTACCAAACAGAACTTAAGAGCCTGATTGAGCAAATTAGAATTTATAAGTTAAGTATCAAGAGTGTCATCTAAAGACAGAATCTATTGAACCTTTACACATAACACAATATTCCCTATAAGCATGGCTTGTTAAGTCTGTGTAAGGAGATCAGATCACTGCTCTTTTGGGGATTTTGATCTACAATGGTTTTAGGGTTTCATTTGAATTGATGAATAAATGACTAATGCATGGGCAGTTTTACTCTGAACACCAGATCAAATACAGGACGGCTTGTAACGTAAGTAATGTATGGGGAAAGGTGCAGAGGCCAGATTAACTTAATTAAAATTCAAAGCTAAGTCATACTTCAATATTCGTAGCTTAACAATCAAATTATATTTGCAACCAGGTGCAGTACAGTCTGAAGGTGTAATGAGCATTAAGTATTCATGTAGAGTCTGATTATCTAATGGACTGGGTCAGTGAGAATGAACCTTAACCGCGACGGAACACAGGAAACTAAGAAGATTCCAGGCATGAATATCCAAAATGCCTGCTGATAATTTCCAGCATTGAAAGAGACATTTATCTAACTTTTCCCACAACTAAGTACTATCATGTATTCTTTTTACCTGCAACATCTAGACTCAATATTGCATTGATTTTCAAGCAAAATGCACAAGAACATACTGAATTTCTTTTTATTGTGCTAAAACTAAAAGAAGCACTTTTAAGCATGATAGGAAAACAAAAATGGGTCAAACAGGAAAAAATAAATACAAATAAACAGGTTATTTGAGTTAACAAAAAAAGAATTAGCTTTTTTCTAGAAACAGTAGTATTCTTGAGCATGAGTCTGTCTGGTATTGCCTCATTAAATAAGTAAGTTTCGCCAGAAATGTTACTCATATTATTTCTGCTGAGACAGATGGAGGCTCATGCAAATAAAAAGATGTGCCTAATTCATGGAGTGGCATGTGTCTCTTAGTGAATTAGGAGCATCTTTCTCCTACATGCCCATCAGTAAGAGTATTGTATAAAATGTCAGTCTTTATTGGCCTATCGTTTAATACCATGAGTCGATATTATTAGATTAGTACAAAATTGATAACTTCGGTTTTCTCGCAAGAAAAATACTTTTTGATTTAGGCCACTGGAATGTACATCTGGTCTCTGACTGGACTATTGAAAGAAATGAATATGCTTTCATCTAAACCATTCCAATGTTGCTCTGGCAGTATGTTTACGGTCATTGTCTTACTGGAAAAAGAATCTATACTCCAGTCTCAAATCATTTACAGCCTCTAACAGGTTTTCCCCCATGATTACCCTGTACAAAGCTTCATTCACATCCCAAACAACACTGACCAGCTTCCCTGTTTCACATCACCGTTGGATTCAGTGGCTGGTGTTCCTGCCTCGGCCGCTGGAGGCGCCGGACTCCTTCGGCTGGTGGTGCTGGTGATAGGAGTGCGGTATCCTCATATGGTTCTGCTCCTTTGATGCCGGCCTCTGTCGGCGCGCATCGCCATGTTTCGCCTGTGGGTAATGTTGGCGACAGAGAAGGGGTCTCTGCGCAGGCGTCTGGTGGGCGTAGGCTTCGCTCTTCTGTCAGAGGTGAAGTGGTTGGTGTCAGTCATGCATCACCATCTGGCCTGGTTCTGGGGGCGGTCCAGATGAGGTCATCAGACTGTGAGCCTGTGAGAGGTAGCCATGCCCTTCAAATGCCTTGGAGCCTGGCTTGAAGGCCGCCAGATATAGTCTTGGTTTCCCCAGTGTGCTAGTTTGTTTTGCTATTGTATTACTGACCTTTGCCTGGATTTCTGACTGTTCTTCTGCCTGCCGATTTTGTACTTCTGCTGTCCACCTGGTATTGACTTGAACTTTAGCCTAAATTTCTGACCCTTCTACTGCCTGCCAATTTTGTACTTTTGCTCCCCTCCTGGTTTTGACCCTTGGACTTCTGACTACGCATTTGGTCTCACTTTTTATTCCCGTCCTAGCGTCCTTCCTACTCCGGTCCACTGCTCTCATAGGCAGCTACCCCCTGGGCTTCGCTGTAATTCCAGATCCCTGTATAGGGGTAAAGGGTCTCGGGGTTTCTCGGGGTGCTGTCTTACCTACAGTTCAGATCTGCAGTGGACGGATGCCACATTATATCTGGCCTTAATAAACCATTTATATATATTCTGGAAATATATAAAAGCATTTCCTAACCCTTTCTCTGAATTTATTTTCCTTCCTCTCCTTTTCTGAGCTGATTTTGTTGCTAAAGCACCTGTGTCCTGCTTCATTGCTCAGTCCTGTGGAGGATCACTCCCATCATCTCCTGCTAACATGCTGCACAAGCCACAGTCTGGAGACCTCTGGGAGAACACTGGACGTCAGAAGCTTTCACTGCCTGGACGTCAGCACCTGGGTAGCTTTGGCAATGCCTGCCCAGGTATTGCCCGCTGATGCGGCCAAAGTCCTTTTAGTTACTTCTTTGTCTTACCTGAAGAAATCTGTGTGTGTGGAGGCTTATGTGGATAGTGGCTCAGAAGGGAATTTCATAGATTTCCTGGTAGCGAGAAATCTTGGTGTACCACTGCTAAGGCTTAATGTGCCCATTAAAACCACTGCTATTAATGGCACTCCTATCGTCCAGAATGGAGTGGAGTTTGTCACTGAGGAAATATCAATGTCAGTGGGATCGTTACATGCTGAAAATGTGTCATTTTTGTTATCCATAATATATCATCCGCTGTTATTCTGGATATGCCATGGTTACGCAAACATAATCCAGTCATTGACTGGCACTTGGGTGATATCGTACGCTGGAGCCCAGAGTGTCAGGATAATTGTATATCGCTATCAGTGAACCAAGTTAACATCACACCTCCTCCCTTTGTACCCTATGCATTCAGAGATTATGAGGATGTATTTTCTGTATTGGAAACAGAGAAATTACCCCCTCATAGAAAGTTAGAAAGTACGATTGCCCCATAGACTTAGTACCGGATTCTCGCCTCCCTAAAGGGAGAATATTTAACCTCTCTGGTCCAGAACGTCATGCCATGAAAGACTACATAACAGACAGTTTGCAAAAAGGGTTTATTAGACCATCCACCTCGCCAGTGGGGGCCGGGTTCTTTTTTGTAGAAAAGAAAGATGGTAGTCTCAGACCTTGCATTGATTATCGTGAGTTAAACGCAATCACTGTGAAAAACCAGTATTCGCTTCCACTCATTCCTGATCTTTATAATCAGCTGTTGGGAGCCCGTTGGTTTACTAAACTTGACCTCCGAGGAGCATATAATCTTGTCCGTATAAGAAAGGGAGATGAGTGGAAGACCGCGTTTAACACACCCCTCGGCCACTTTGAGTATCTCATAATGCCGTTGGGGCTTAGTACTGCACCGGCAGTGTTTCAGAATTTTGTGAACGAGATTTTCAGAGATATTAGTGGTGTTTATGTGGTCATTTATTTGGACGACATCCTGATTTGCTTTTCTGACATTGTGACACACGTCCAACACGTCTGCTCTGTCCTCCAGAGACTCAGAGAGCATTCTTTATTCGCCAAACTAGAGAAATGTGTCTTCATGACACAGGAGATACAGTTTCTGGAGTATATTTTGTCGGCTAAAGGGTTTCGCATGGATCCTTCTAAAATTCAACCCATTAAGGAATGAGTACAACCCAAGTATCTAAAGGTACTGCAGCGATTTTTGGGTTTCGCTAACTACTAGTGTTGAGCGATACGATACTGCAAATATCGGGTATCGGCCGATATTAGCTGTATCGGACTTTCGATTCCGAGTTCCGATATTGTCGTCTTATCGGATACCGGAATCGGAATTGTCACTGTCACTGTCAGTGTCCGTCGGTCGTGTCTGTCAGGAGTCAGCGGCACTTACCTGCCAGAAGATCTCCGGCGGTCACGGCCTGGACTGCTTGATGGCCGCCATCATCTTTCCCCGGCGGTCACATGCAGTTTCTCGCGATAACTGCAGTGACTGCTGGGTAATCCCGGCCGTAAAGCAGTCAGTTCGATGACGTCACCGCCGGGGAAGCAGGTAATCAGCTGTGCTGCGTCGCGATGACAGGCTCTGCCTGTCATTGCGATGTAGCAGAGCTGGATCGTCGTGGGACACTCGTTACTATGGACTGCGTCGGACAGGTGGTATACTGTTGGTTTTTTTTTTTTAATTTTTTTACAGGAGATCGATGGCGTCGCAGGAATGAGAGTATAATAAAATTAATGAAAACTGTGTTGTCTCTTTTATTTCATTAAAAGACTTTTTTCTTGCTTTGTCTTTTTTTTATACATTTAAAAACTTTGGGATTAATAATGGATCGGTGTCTTATTGACGCCTATCCATTATTAACCGGGCTTATTGTCACCGTGCAATCAACGGTGACATTAACCCCTTATTACCCCACTTGCCACCGCTACAGGGCAGTGGGAAGAGCCGGGTAAAGTGCCACAATTGGCACATCTTTTGATGCGCCAAATGTGGGGCTGCTATAGCCTGGTATTATCAGGCTGTTGAGGGCCAAAATCCATGGGCCTTGACAGTCTTTTAATACCAGGCCGCAGCAGTCTGCATTTTACTTGGCTGGTTAATAAAAATAGGGGGACCCTACGCCGTTTTTTTTTCGAGGGGATCCCCTATTTTTGTTAACCAGCCAAGCTAAGCAGACTGCTGTGGCCTGGTATTATCAGGCTGGCAAGGTCCATGGATATTGGATCCTTACCAGCCTGAAAAACAGGCCTCAGCAGTCTGCTTCATCTGGCTGGTTAACAAAAATAGGGGGGACCCTACGCCAAATTTTTTCGACGGGATCCCCTATTTTTGTTAACCAGCAAAGATAAGCAGACTGCTGTGGCCTGGTATTATCAGGCTGGCAAGCAGGGTCGGACTGAGCCACCGGAGAAACCTCCGGTGGGCCCCAGCTCCTGCGTGGTGGGCCCTGATTTGAAAGGATAGGTCGCGGGGCAGAGGGGGCGGTGGCCCCGGGCCCCAAGCTCTGAGGGGGCCCACCCGGAGCTACGCTACAGTAACTGTATCGGCGTGCACAGCACGCCGATACAGTTACATTCTGCGGCAGAGCAGGGAGAATCGATCTTCCTGCTCTGCCGCCCAGAAGCTATGGGGCCTGAACAGACGTTGGGGGGGCCCGGTGCCAGCAGTAGGCCCCTCACCCATCATCGGAGGGTCAGCTGTATCAGCATCCAGCCGATACAGCTGACCGCATAGAGAGAGAAGGAGCGAGCGCTCCTTCTCTCCCATAATCCCCCTCTCAGCGTCAAACAGCGGGCGCGATGACATCACCTGCCGGCGCCTGCTGTCAGACGCTGAGAGGGAGAACAGTGAGCAGCACAGGAGCTGGGAGGTGAGTATTGTTTTTTTTTTTAATGGGGGTGCATTATACTACAGAGGCTGTATATGGGGGGTGCATTATACTACAGAGGCTTATATGGGGGCTGCATTATACTACAGAGGCTCCACATTGGGGTGCATTATACTACAGAGACTCCCTATGGGGATGCATTATACTACAGAGGCTGCCTATGGGGGTTTATTATAATATAGAGGCTGCCTATGGGGGTGCCTTATACTATATTGAGGACTATCTGGTGTATTATGCTGTATGGATGCTATCTAGGGGCCATCATACAGTGCTGGACCCATTAAATAGTTTGGGGACATTAAGGGGTCAGTATATATCCAGTGAGGGGCATTATTCTGTGTATAGGGGAGATGTACAGGGAGAGACTTGGGACATTATTAAATGTAAAGTGGACACTTATTGTTATAGGGGAACTCGGGTTACTGTGACTGTCAATGGGGCACACAGGGTATTATTACAGTCTAGGGGACAAAATGTGGGCACTGTTTTCTAGGGCACTTGCACCCGGCATTACAATATTCTAGAGGGGTGCTTTAAAATTTAGAGGTCACACAGAACCACACAGCAGGTGCAGTAATAGGGACACATACGGCAGCAGCAGCAGCAGCTCAGTATTGGGGTATCACGTGCAGTAATAGGGACACATACGGCAGCAGCGGCTCAGTATTGGGGTATCAGGTGCAGTAATAGGGACACATACGGCAGCAGCAGCTCAGTATTGGGGTATCAGGTGCAGTAATAGGGACACATATGGCAGCAGCGGCTCAGTATTGGGGTATCAGGTGCAGAAATAGGGACACATATGGCAGCAGCGGCTCAGTATTGGGGTATCAGCAGAATGAGGAGTTTGTGCAGGTTGAGAATAGTCCAATTGGTGACCAAGACAGTGCTAAAAATATGAGAAGTGAAATGTGTCTTTGTTGTAATCTCTGCAGTCGAGTCCTGGCTGGAGAAGTCATCATGTCGGTCTGGGCCAGATGGAAAAGAAATGAAAAGTGAACAATTCCATTAGAAAGAACATCAGCGGTAAGTCATTATCTGTACCTGTGCTGTAATCTATTATATGTTCTGTAGGACTGGTATTATTTACCACAGACCATATGGCGGTAATATCAATATTGGTCTTTTTATATATAGATTATTTTTGGCAACAGCGCGGTCATTTGCTGAGGTTCTCTGATTAGGGGCCCACTCAGAAGTTTCGCCCCCCCAAACCAAAACCCTAGCTACGCCTCTGGCTCTCTCTCTAGTCTTTCTTTCTCTCTCTAGTCTTTCTCGCTCTCTGTTCTTTCTTTCTCGCTCTCTGTTCTTTTTTCTCTCTGTTCTTTCTTTCTCTCTCTCTTTTCTTTCTTTCCTCTCTTTCTTTCTCTGTTTGTTCTTTCTCTCTCACTGCTCTTTCTTTCTTTTCCTCAGTACCAGCCACTGTGCCCTCATTACCAGTCAGTGTGATCAGCAGTGCTAAATGGGTACGCTTGGGGCCAGGATATGGGTGTGATTAGCTGTTAAATGGGTGTGGTCGGGGCATGACCTAAAATTTGCAGCGACGCCCTACGCGCGCCGCAGCCTTTAACCCTCTTTCCTGTCTTCAAAATTTGGGAGGTATGCTGATGACCTCACTACAACTTCTGGCCATGCTCCTGATGAGCGCGACGGATGGTCTCCTGAGGGATCTCCTCCCTCACCTGGACTAAAGCATCCACCATCTCCTGGACAGTCTGTGGTTCAACTTGGCATGGCCTAAAATTTGCTGCAGCAGGCACAGCGTGCCACAGCCTTTGTCCCTCTTTCCCTTCTTCAAAGGTTGGGAAGTATGATGGTGGGCCCCAAGAATATTTTTTCTCTGGTGGGCCCAAGGTACTCCAGTCCGACGCTGCTGGCAAGGTCCATGGGTATTGGCTCCTTAACAGCCTTAAAAACCATGCCTCAGCAGCAGGGGCGTACATAGAAATCATGGGGCCCCATAGCAAAAGTCTGAATGGGCCCCCCCCAAAAAAAAAAAAAACAGAGCCATTGTAAATGTAAAGTGCCAGCACAGTGAGGGGACACATTAAACAAAAAAATTTATTATGCCCCCATAGATTGTGCCCCCATAGATGCTCCATAGTATAGGCCCTTATGCTGCCGCAGCTGCTGCAACCAAAAAAAAAAAAAGACATACTCACCTTTCGTCGCTGGGGGCCAGGTGCCGGTGTCCTGAGCAGGGGGTGACACCAGGTGCCGATGTCACCGCTCGCTCAGGGCCCCGGCACCTGAGATATTTACCTGTCCTCTGCTGAGTGCCGCTGTCTTCGGGGTCCTCCAGCAATGAATGATCAGGCAGAGGGCGCGGCGCGTACTAACGACGTCATCGCGCCCTCTGACCTGAACATTGCAGCAAGAGGACGCGAGCAACGGTGGAACGGGACAGGTAAATATCCCTTATACTCACCCTTCCGCCGGCGCGGTCTGTGCAGCCCCTGCTCTTCTCCCATGGTCTCCGCCGCCAGTGTTCAGCGGTCACGCGGGACAGCTCATTAAAGTCATGAATATGTGCATATTCATGACTGTAATGAGCGGTACCACCTGACCGCTGAACACAGGCGTCGGAGACCGTGGGAGAAGAGCAGGGGCTGCAGAGACCGCACCAGGAGGGGTGAGTATATAGAAGAGCTGCGCTCCCCCTCCCCCGCCGACCCCCTGGTAGTACTGTGTCAGCACAGCTACCCGACCGTCGAGGGCCCCCTCACCTGTCCGGGCCCCATAGCAGCTGCTTGGTCTGCTTCATTCACGGTACGCCACTGCTCAGCAGTCTGCTTCATCAGGCTGGTTAACAAAAATAGGGGGGACCCGACGCCATTTTTTTTCGAAGGGAACCCCTATTTTTGTTAATCAGTTCCCTCTGACGTCACTGATTGTGTCCCTGGCTGACCTGAAGTGAAAGTGGAAAGCAATCAATTAAGCTTTCCACTTCCTCTCCTGTCAGCCAGGAGAGGAACTCATTCATTTGGGGTTTACTGTGAGGCTGCAGCATTAGCTGCGGTCCCTGCAGTAAACATTAACCCTTTCTGAAGGATTACACCGTGGGATTTGACTGTGCATGGGATAGGTAAGATTAATTTTGCTTTTTTATTTTATTTTTATTACAGGAAATGGTTTTTGCAGTCAAATAAAAGATGGTCAAAAACATGTGTCTTTATTTCATTAAAATGATTTTTAATTAAAGTGTGTGTGTTTTATTTTTATTTCATGCAATAGGATTAATAATTGACAGTTGTCTAATTGACAGCTCTCAATTATTAACCTGGCTTAAGGTCACCTTTCAATTGCAAGGTGGCTTTAACCCCATATTAACCCATTCGCCACCGCTACAGGGCAATGGGAATAGACGGGCAAAGTGCCAGAAAGGGCGAATCTAATTATAGATTTGTCTTTTCTGGGGTGTCTGGGGGAAGATGTTAGTAGCCGGGGGGGGCCAAAAATAATGGTCCCTCTCTGGGCTATTATTATCTGCCCCCATTCGCTGGCTTTGTCTGTCTGGTTGCGAAAATAGGGCGGGAGCCCACGCATTTT
Source organism: Oophaga sylvatica (assembly GCA_033576555.1). Lineage (NCBI taxonomy): Eukaryota > Metazoa > Chordata > Amphibia > Anura > Dendrobatidae > Oophaga > Oophaga sylvatica. Next base: position 167,949,856 of record JARQOD010000005.1, read on the forward strand.
TTTTAAACAATTTTACACCTCATATATATATATATACATGTCATTGAATTTGTGACACATATATATATATATATATATATATATATATATATTTATATTTAGTTCATACACTTCTACATAGTATAATAGCCACTAATTCAATTGCCGGCTTTTGTGAAAATGCAGAACCCGACATGAAATGACACTTGGTGTACATAGGGTTAACCATGTCCTTTGCTATCTGATTTGCACAAACAATTACATCAGTCTATGTGTGCAAAATTTCACACCTGTAGGGGTTAATTAAAGGTGTAAATTCGTAGCAAAAAAGTCCGGTTTTTTTACAACGAATTTACAACTTTAATTAACCCCTACAGGTGTGAAATTTTGCACACATAGACTGATGTAATTGTTTGTGCAAATCAGATAGCAAACGACATGAAAAGACATGGTTAACCCTATGTACACCAAGTGTCATTTCATGTCGGGTGCTTCTGTCTTTTCACAGAAGCCGGCTTTACCCGGCAATTGAATCAGAGGCTATTTTACTATGTAGAAGTGTATAAACTATACATATATGTATATATATATATGTCACAATGACATGTGTATATATATATATATATATGTATATATATATATATATATATATATATATATGTATTCTATGTGTGTATATTTTGTGTTTACAAGGAAAGAAAGTGTTTTTTTAGTTGCGATATTTTGTTCCCATAGACTTACATGGGACTTCCGGTATCGGAATCGGATATCGCCGATATTTAGTGATATCGGCGATACCATTCCGATCCGATATTTTTGGATATCGGAAAGTATCGCTCAACTCTACTAACTACTATCGTAAATTTATTAAAGGTTTTTCCGAGATAGCCAAACCACTCACTGATTTGACTCGGAAAGGGGCGGATGTGGTTAACTGGAAGCCTGAAGCACTTCATGCATTTTCTGCCTTAAAGAAATGTTTTTCCTCTAACCCGATATTGGTTCAGCCTGATCTGGACTGCCCCTTTATTGTAGAGGTAGATGCATCTGAAGTTGGAGTCGGAGCAGTGCTATCACAAGGCACTGCATCCCTCGCTCAACTTCGTCCGTGTGCCTTCTTTTCCCGAAAATTCTCTTCCACCAAGGGGAATTATGATATAGGTAATCGGGAATTGTTGGCAATCAAATGGACCTTTGAGGAATGGCGCCACTTCCTCGAAGGTGCCAAACATAAGATAACTGTAATTACTGACCACAAGAACCTGACCTATTTGGAGTCAGCAAAAAGACTGAATCCTAGACAGGCAAGGTGGGCCTTGTTCTTTTCTAGGTTTGATTTTGTGATTACTTTTCGACCGGGTACTAAAAATTTAAGGGCTGATGCCCTTTCTAGAAGTTTTTGCCCCTCACAGGTTGAGGACTCTGAACTGACTCCAATACTAACCAAGGGAATTGTTATTTCAGCTGTATCCTTGGATCTTCTGGAAGAAATCCGTAGATCAATAGAACATGCACCTAACACTACTCCTCCCCAAAAACTATTTGTTCCGGCCACATTCCGCCTTCAAGTTCTGAAGGAATCACATGATTCCGTCCTTGCAGGGCATCCAGGTATCAAAAACACCATCAGACTTGTAACTAGGAATTTTTGATGGCCAACTGTAGTAAAGGACTGTAAGGACTATGTACTGGCCTGTGAAACCTGTGCTCGCGCCAAGTCTCCCCATAATCTCCCTGCCGGGTGGCTCCAGTCCCTGCCTGCCCCTGAGAATCATTGGACCCATATCTCCATGGACTTTATTACTGATCTGCCACTCTCAGAAGGGGAAAACATGTATCTGGGTGATGGTGGATAGATTGAGCAAGCAGTGTCATTTTGTTCCTCTATCCGGATAACCTAATTCCGAGACCCTGAGCAAATTATTCATTACTCATGTTGTGCGATTGCATGGTATTCCTGTGAATATCGTATCCGATAGGGGCACCCAGTTTGTTTCGAAATTTTGGAGTGCATTCTGTAAATGAATTGGAATGGAATTGTCCTTTTCCTCTGCCTATCACCCTGAAACCAATGGTCAAACCGAATGCACCAACCAAGCGCTTGAGCAGAATCTACGTTGTTATGTCTCTGAGCATCAGTCCGATTGGGTGGAACACCTACCGCTAGCAGAGTTTGCCATGAATAATCAGTACCAGGAGTCCAACAAGACTACCCCTTTCTAGTGTAATCATGGGCTGCACCCACGTTTTGGTTAGTTCTCTTCTAGGATGTCAGATGTACCTGGGGTAGACAGAACCATAGACCAGTTAAAAACTATCTGGTCAGAAGTCAACGTAAACTTGAAAGGGGCTCAGACTAGACAGGCTTCGTCTGCTAATAGACGGCGCTCCAAGGGCCCGGACCTGGGAGTTGGGGACAAAGTTTGGCTTTCTACCAGGAATATTAAGCTCAAAGTGCCATCTGCCAAACTAGGTCCCAGGTTTATTGGTCCCTATGAAATTATTGAGGTGATTAATCCAGTAGTCTTTCGTCTGAAGCTCCCTCAATCATTTAAACTGCCCAATGTATTCCATAAGTCCCTTCTCAAATTGCACCGCTCTCTCCGATTCGTCCTGTCCAGTCCCCTCCTCCTCCGGTTTTGGTAGGGGGTGCTTTGGAATACGAAGTCCAAAGGATCCTTGATTCCCATTTAGTGAGAGGATACATGCAGTATCTGGTGCATTGGAAGGGCTATGGTCCGGAGGAAAGGTCCTGGGTGCCTGCCAGTAACGTCCATGCCAAGGGTTTGATCAGGAAGTTTCATCTCCTTCATCCCAACAAACCAGGTTTTGAGGGTCCAGAGCCCCTCTTAGAGGGAGGGGTACTGTCACGTCGCTGTTGTTTTCAGTGGCTGGTGTTCCTGCCTCGGCCACTGGGAGGTGCCGGACTCCTTCGGCTGGTGGTGCTGGTGATAGGAGTGCGGTATCCTCATATGGTTCTGCTCCTTTGATGCTGGCCTCTGTCGCTGCGCATCGCCATGTTTCGCCTGTGGGTAATGTTGGCGACAGAGGAGGGGTCTCTGTGCAGGCGTCTGGTGGATGTAGGCTTCGCTCTTCTGTCAGAGGTGAAGTGGTTGGTGTCAGTCATGCATCACCATCTGGCCTGGTTCTGGGGGTTGTCCAGATGAGGTCATCAGACTGTGAGCCTGTGAGGTAGATATGCCCTTCAAATGCCTTGGAGCCTGGCTTGAAGGCCGCCAGATATAGTCTTGGTTTCCCCAGTGTGCTAGTTTGTTTTGCTATTGTATTACTGACCTTTGCCTGGATTTATGACTGTTCTTCTGCCTGCCAATTTTGTACCTCTGCTGTCCGCCTGGTTTTGACTTGAACTTTAGCCTGAATTTCTGACCCTTCTACTGCCTGCCGATTTTGTACTTTTGCTCCCCTCCTGGTTTTGACCCTTGGACTTCTGACTACGCATTTGGTCTCACTTTTTATTCCCATCCTAGCGTCCTTCCTACTCCGGTCCACTGCTCTCATAGGCAGCTACTCCCTGGGCTTCGCTGTAATTCCAGATCCCTGTATAGGGGTAAAGGGTCTCGGGGTTTCTCGGGGTGCTGTCTTACCTACAGTTCAGACCTGCAGTGGGTGGATGCCACACCCTGTAATTGATGAAGAAAAGCATTCCCACCGCATGATGTTGCCACTACCATGTTTGATGGTGTAGATGGAGTTTTGAGGGTGGTGTGCAGTGTCAGTTTTCTGACACTCTTTTCATTTTGCATTTAGTCCAATAAGTTCTAATTTGGTATAATCCAACCAGCTCAATTTTCATATGCTAGCTTTGTCCTCTATGTGGTTTTTTGTAAACAGAAAACAGGTTTTCTTGTTATGTACCTTCAAAGATGGCTTTCTTGATGACATTTTTCTATAAAGGCAAGATTTTTGAAGTATACAGTGCATCCGAAAAATATTCAGACCCTTTTAAATTTTTCAATCTTTGTTTCATTGCAGCCATTTGGTAAATTCAAAAAAGTTAATTTTTTTCTCTTTTATGTACTGTATATTCTGAACCTCATCTTGACTGAAAAAAACAGAAATGTAGAAATTTTTGCAAATTTATTAAAAAAGAAAAACTGAAATATCACATGGTCATAAGTATTCAGACCCTTTGCTCAGACATTCATATTTAAGTCACATGCTGTCCATTTCCTTGTGATCCTCCTTGAGATTGTTCTACTCCTTCATTGGAGTTCAGCTGTGTTTAATTAAACTGATAGGACTTCATTTGTAAAGGTACACACCTGTCTATATAAGACCTTACAGCTCACAGAAAAGAGAATCATGAGGTCAAAGGAACTGGAAAAGGAGCTCCGAGACAGAATTGTGTCAAGGCACAGATCTGGCAAAGGTTACAAAAGAATTTCTGCTGTACTCAAGGTTCAGCAAGAGCACAGAAAGAGGACTTAGATATCCTCCAAAAATTCAAAAATAGCAAAAGAAGGCAGAGATGCTCACCTGCCCAGGCCTCCAAACAAATGCACTATCAGGATGCAGTGGACCCACATAGTTAAGATGACGGCAACACAGGTGCAAGAATACCGATGAGGCAACCGCTCACAACCTACCAATACATGGAGGGGGCGGCTGCTTGGTATATTGATGCACAAAAAAGACTTGTATGCAGCGCCGTTCACATTATGGCAATGCACAGCATCCAGTTAAACAGCCTAGTATTCACACCCTTCTATTAGATCAGGCGGGCTGCCCAGCGCTATTAAAATGCATGCCATGTGAACAGACACCACAGTTTACAAGACCAAATGGGCCCACATGCACCCTGTAAAATAAAGTGCAAAAAACACATTAAAAAATATATTTAAATAATGTGAGGTATTAGTTGGTAATTTGGCCAAAGTACGTAAGCTTGTAATCCACTTCACGGATCCTCACGTTTACAAGTAACTACACTAACCAGCAAGAGCACAGAAAGAGGACTTAGATATCCTCCAAAAATTAAAAAATAGCAAAAGAAGGCAGAGATGCTCACCTGCCCAGGCCTCCAAACAAATTCACTATCAGGATGCAGTGGACCCACATAGTTAAGATGACGGCAACACAGGTGCAAGAATACCGATGAGGCAACCGCTCACAACCTACCAATACATGGAGGGGGCGGCTGCTTGGTATATTGATGCACAAAAAAGACTTGTATGCAGCGCCGTTCACATTATGGCAATGCACAGCATCCAGTTAAACAGCCTAGTATTCACACCCTTCTATTAGATCAGGCGGGCTGCCCAGCGCTATTAAAATGCATGCCATGTGAACAGACACCACAGTTTACAAGACCAAATGGGCCCACATGCACCCTGTAAAATAAAGTGCAAAAAACACATTAAAAAATATATTTAAATAATGTGAGGTATTAGTTGGTAATTTGGCCAAAGTACGTAAGCTTGTAATCCACTTCACGGATCCTCACGTTTACAAGTAACTACACTAACCAGCAAGAGCACAGAAAGAGGACTTAGATATCCTCCAAAAATTCAAAAATAGCAAAAGAAGGCAGAGATGCTCACCTGCCCAGTGGAGTGGCCTCCATAATCCTTAAATGGAAGAAGTTCGGGACCACCAGAAGTCTTCCTAGACCTGGCCATCCAACCAAACTGAGCAATCATGGGAGAAGGGCATTGGTGAAAGTGGTAAAGAAGAACCACAAGATCACTGTGGCTGAGCTCCACAGATGCAGTAGGGAGATGGGAGAAATTTCCACAAAGTCAACTATCACTGCAGTACTCCAACAGTATGGCCTTTATGGCAGAGTGGCCCAACAGAAGCCTCTCCTCAGTGCAAGACATATGAAAACCCGCATAGAGTTTGATAAAAAAAAACACATGAAGGACTCCCAAACTATGAGAAATAAAAAATAATAAGAAATAATAAGAGATAATTCTACATGGTATGTGTGGAGAAAACCAGGTACTGCTCATCACCTGCCCAATACAATCCCAACAGTGAAACATGGTGGTGGCAGCATCATGCTATGAGGGTGTTTTTCAGCAGCAGAGACAGAATGACTCGTTGTAATTGAAGGAAATATGAATGTGGACAAGTACAGAGATATCCTGTTTAAAAACATCTTCCAGAGTGCTCTGGACCTCAGACTTGGCCAAAGGTTCACCTTCCAACAAGACAATGACCCTAAGCACACAGCTAAAATAACAAACGAGTGGCTTCAGAACAACTCTGTGATGATTCTTGACTGGCCCAGCAAGAGCACTGACATAAACCCAATTGAGCATCTCTGGAGAGACCTGAAAATTGCTGTCCACCATTGTTCATCATCCAACCTGACGGAACTGGAGACTATCTGCAAGGAAGAATCGCAGAGGATCCCCATATCAGGTGTGAAACACTTGTTGCATCATTCCCAAAAAGACTCATGGCTAGTGTTGAGCGATACGATACTGCAAATATCGGATATCGGCCGATATTAGCTGTATCGGCCTTTCGATTCCGAATACCGATATTTTCGTCATATCGAATACCGGAATCGGATTTGTCACTGTCACTGTCTGTGTCCATCGGTCGGGTCTGTCACTGTCAGTGTCTGTCGGTCGGGTCTGTCAGGAGTCAGCGGCACTTACCTGGCAGAAGATCTCCGGCGGTCACGTCCTGGACTGCTTCATGGCCGCCATCCTCTTCTCCCCGGCGGTCACATGCAGTTTCTCGCGATAACTGTAGTGACTGCTGGGTAATCCCGGCCGTAAAGCAGTCAGTCCGATGACGTCACCGCCGGGGAAGCAGGTGATCAGCTGTGCTGCGCCGGGATGACAGGCTCTGCCTGTCATTCTGATGTAGCAGAGCTGGATCGTCGTGGGACACTCGTTACTATGGACTGCGTCGGACAGGTGGTATACTGCTGTTTTTTTTTTTCATTTTTTTACAGGAGATCGATGGCGTCGCAAGATGAGACTGTAATAAAAGTAATGAAAACTGTGTTGTGTTTTTTATTAAATTTAAAAATTTTTTTATGAACATTCACCCGTCCGGGTACATCAACAATTTAACTATTTACATATTTAACTATTTACATACAGGGACCCTGTCCGGGTTATTTATAATTCTTTGGCAGGGGTGTTCCAGGTACCACCTGGTACTCTTCTGATGCTTGCCAAACATCCGAGACACCAAGGACCACCAGGACCTGATGACGTCGTGTGGCCTGTACAGTCAAGTCGTGACCTGCTATCTGGGTCTGTGTGGCCACCTCTTTCATCTCCCTCCGGGTCTGGAGCCCTATGTCCCGGACTGAACGAACCCCAGGGGGCCTAACAGGCGCTGGGTACGGGCCAGCTATAGTTATCATGTCCATAGCTGGGGCTGCTGAGGAGACCACTGAGGGAGGCTGGGGAGATTTACGGCGTGGGGTGGGCACTTTTGCAGAGGCCTGGATGTGGGAGGCTGAAGGCTCCGAGGGTCTCACAGGTTCCTGACACTCTGGGGAGTAGGGGTCGCACCTGGTAACATTTAGGGCGTACCATCCATTGTAACCCCAGTGTCGGGTGTAAGTCACCAAGTCTCCTGGCAACAGGTCCCTCCCGGGTGTCCTTCTGGGAGGTGAGCCTCCACGTCCCGCCGGTTCACAAAAACTTCTAAATAAAGTCCAGGCTCCTGGATGAAGCCCCAACCACCTTTCAATTTAACCCCTCTCTGACATTAGACGTACTATCCCGTCCATAAAACCCGTGCCATTCTGACCATGGACGGGATAGTACGTCATGCCCTTTAATGCGACATCGCGACTTAAGTAGCGGTGATCGCATTAAAATTCCGACGCCAGCTTACCTCTTGGAAGTTGGCGTCGGCATCCCGGGCTGCGTCCTCCCCCCTTAGGCCTCCCGATCGCTGTGATTGGCTGTTGAATTCTGAACAGCCAATCACAGCCTTTCTCACTGTTTCAGCCAATCAGAGTCCAGACCCCCCCGGATTGGCGCGATCGCCGATCACATCGATCGCGCCAATCGCAGGGCACAGCCGCGGTATATCCGCGCTGTGCCCTGCCTGTACCTGCCTGGATCGGTGCATTAATAGCACTGATCCTAGGCCAGGGCCTGTAGGGCATGAAGGAGCTGATTGGCGCGATCTATGTCATCGACGATCGCGCCAATCACAGGGCACAGCAGCGGTGTGACCGCTCTGTGCCCTGCTAGGTGACCTGCCGGTGACCTGCCTAGGAATCGGAGCTGTGAGCTCCGATTACTAGGCCGGTGCCTAGCAACCGGCAATGCAGGGGTCTCCTTTGATTGGTGGGATTGATGTGATCATCGATTCCACCAATGACAGGTCACAGCAGCAATGTGACCGCTCTGTGACCTGTCTGCAAACTGGATCTGACCTGTCTGACCGCACTGCAGGGGTCCTCACACTTGCTGAGGATTCCTGCTGTGCGGTCACACTGCCAGATCTCCTCCTGTGCTGGGCCTTGTGGTGCCACAGTAGCCTGTGACACCACAACTCCTGCTGAAGAGAGAAGAAAGAAGAGAGAAGAAAGAAGAGAGAAGAAAGAAAAGAAAGAAAAGACTACAAACGTGAGTTTTTGAGCCCCGATCCCTGCCCGATCCACCCCAATCCCCCCATTCCCCCCTCCCCCCTTCCCTTTCCCCCTCTTTTTACCCCCCCCTTTGCGCCGCCGAGCGTTGATTGGTGACGCAGTTCACCCATCAACACTTTCGCACCCCCCTCCGTGCGCACATCCAGCAGCCGCAAACTTTGATAAGTGACAGCGGTCACTTATCAGAGCTCGTGCCTGCCGTTTTTTTTTTCACCCCCCCTTTCCGCCACTCCCGTGCGCACATCCAGCAGCCACGGAACTTTGATAAGTGACACCAGTCACTTATCAGAGCTCGTTCCTGCCGTTTTTTTTTTTTTTCACCAACTTTTCCGCCACTCCCGTGCGCACATCCAGCAGCCACGGAACTTTGATAAGTGACACCAGTCACTTATCAGAGCTCGTTCCTGCTGTTTTTTTTTTTTTTTTCCACCAACTCTTCCGCCACTCCCGTGCGCACACCCAGCAGCCACGGAACTTTGATAAGTGACACCAGTCACTTATCAGAGATCGTTCCTGCTGTTTTTTTTTTTGTTTTTTTTCACCAACTTTTCCGCCACTCCCGTGCGCACACCTAGCAGCCACGGAACTTTGATAAGTGACACCAGTCACTTATCAGAGCTCGTTCCTGCTGTTTTTTTTTTTTTTTTCCCACCAACTTTTCCGCCACTCCCGTGCGCACATCCAGCAGCCGCGGAACTTTGATAAGTGACACCAGTCACTTATCAGAGCTCGTTCCTGCTGTTTTTTTTGTTTTTTTTTCATCCCCCTTTCCGCCACTCCCGTGCGCACATCCAGCAGCCGCGGAACTTTGATAAGTGACAGCGGTCACTTATCAGAGCTCGTGCCTGTCAGTTTTTTTTTTCACCCCCCTTTCCGCCACTCCCGTGCGCACATCCAGCAGCCGCGGAACTTTGATAAGTGACAGCGGTCACTTATCAGAGCTCGTGCCTGCCAGTTTTTTTTTTTTTTCACCCCACTTTCCGCCACTCCCGTGCGCACATCCAGCAGCCGCGGAACTTTGATAAGTGACACCGGTCACTTATCAGAGCTCGTGCCTGCCAGTTTTTTTTTTCACCCCCCTTTCCGTCACTCCCGTGCGCACATCCAGCAGCCACGGAACTTTGATAAGTGACACCGGTCACTTATCAGAGCTCGTGCCTGCTGGTTTAGACTTTTTTTCACAGGCCTTTTTTTTCCCTATTCGCTTTCTTTTCTTTTAGCTCTTTCTTTTCAGCTTAGTTTACACCAATCACTATCCCCCCCCACACACACACACAGTTATAAATAAAGTTCACACAAAGCACCACATTCACAAAAAAAATGTCCCGCTCGTCACGCTCATCCCAACAGCGCTATTCAGTGGAGGAGGCATACGCTTTCCTTGCCTCCGACACTGATAGCGAGGGAGAGGATCCCACATTTCTTTATTTTTCAGATGAAGATTCTTCTTCCTCCTCATCTTCCTCCTCGGGTCCTGCGGAACCGCCACGCAGACGCCCCAGGACAGAACATGAGGCAGCGCCCGCCCCTGAAAATGAACCAGCGCACCCCTCTTCGGACCCCGTATGGACCCCGGCCCCCGAAAATTACGAGCCACTGATTCCTGATTTTGTGGCAGAATCAGGAATCAGGTTTGACTCCACCGGCTTCACAGAAATAGACTTTTTCAAAGTCTTTTTCTCTGAGGATTTAATTAACCTCATGGTGGAGCAAACAAATTTGTACGCTCTGCAATTTTTGGCGCAAAACCCCCGTTCATCATTTTCCAACTGGTCTCCTGTAGACGCAGTTGAAATGATGCAGTTTTGGGGCCTGGTCCTCCATATGGGGATCCTGAAGAAGCCAGAAATTCGGCAATATTGGAGTGTTGATATTTTATACAACACTCCACTGTTCCGAATGGTCATGGCTCGGACGCGTTTTGAGGCCATCCACAAATTCCTGCATTATAATGATAATGCACAGTGTCCCCCACGAGATGACCCCAACTTTGACCGCCTGTTCAAAGTTCGGCCGGTCATCGAACACTTCAACAAAAAGTTTGCTGAAGTGTACGTGCCCCAAAGGGACATCTGCGTGGATGAGTCCTTGGTTCATTTTAAGGGACGGCTCGCATTCCGCCAGTACCTGCCCAGCAAGAGGGCAAGGTACGGAATCAAACTCTACAAGCTGTGTGAGAGTACCTCAGGGTACACACACAGCTTTAGAGTTTACGAAGGAAAGGACATCAGGATTGTACCCCTGAGTGTCCCCCCGTCCTGGGAGTGAGTGGGAAAATTGTGTGGGATTTGGTGCACCCACTGCTGGATAAAGGTTATCACCTTTACACTGATAACTTTTATTCCAGCATCCCACTCTACAAATCCCTCTCTGCGCGAGGTACCGCAGCCTGCGGTACCGTCCGCAAAAATCAGAGAGGCCTCCCAAAGACGCTACTTGGGCTGATGCTCAGAAAGGGTGAGAGCAGAGCCCAATGTAGCGACCACCTGTTGGTGGTCAAGTACAAGGACAAGAGGGATGTCCTTCTCTTGACCACCATACATGGTGATGGCAGCGCCCTCAGCACTGTACGGGATACCTCTACACAGGTCCGCAAACCGGACTGTGTACTGGGGTACAATAAATACATGGGGGTGTTGATCTCTCTGATCAACTCCTCCAACCGTACAGTGCTTTGAGAAAGGCCAAGGTGTGGTACAAGAAGCTGTCCGTGCACATCGTCCAAATGGCAATGCTCAACGCTTTCCTGCTGTCACGATGTGCACGCAACAGCGATACGACGTACCTTCAGTTTCAGGAGGTAGTGGTTAAGGCACTGATGTTTGGCGCTCAGGAAACAGTGGGCCCCAGTACTTCCGAAACTGAAGGTGCTCGTATCATACCAGGTCAGCATTTCCCGGGGGTGGTCCCGCCAACTGGAAGAAAAGGTAAGCCACAAAAAAGGTGCCGAGTGTGTTACAAAAGGGGAATACGCAAGGACACCACTTACCAATGCGACACCTGCCCCGAAAAACCTGGCCTGTGTATGAAGGATTGTTTCAAATTGTACCACACCTCAATGCACTACTAATTTACTTTACAGGAAAGATTAGTTCCAGAAGGGGGGCACATTTAGAAAAGTTCCTTGGGAGTCTACTTTCCAAAATTATGTCACTTGTGGGTTTTTTTTACTGTTTAGGCACATCAGGGGCTCTGCAAACGGAACATGACGCCCGCAGACCATTCCATCAAAGTCTGCTTCCAAAACGTCACAATTTCCCTTCTGAGCCCCAAATTGTGCCCGAACAGTTTTTTCCCACATATGGGGTACCAGTGTACTCAGGACAAATTGAACAACAACTTTTGGTGTCCAATTTCTCCTCTTAACCTTGGGAAAATAAAAAATTGGGGACTAAAACATCATTTGTGTAAGGTAAAAAGTAGGATTTTTTTTTTTCACACCTGGGCATTATAAACTTTAGTGAAACACTTGGGGGTTCAAAGTGCTCATCACACACCTAGATAAGTTCCTTAGGGGGTCTAGTTTCCAAAACGGGGTCACATGTGGGGGGTTTCCACTGTTTAGGCACATCAGGGGCTCTGCTAACGGAACATGACGCCCGCAGACCATTCCATCAAAGTCTGCATTCCAAAACGTCACTGCTTCCCTTCCGAGCCCTGCCGTATGCCCAAACAGTGGATCCCCCCAACATATGGGGTATCAGCGTACTCAGGACAAATTGGACAACCACTTTTGGGGTCCAATTTCTCCTCTTACCCTTGGGAAAATAAAAAATTGGGGACTAAAACATCACTTTTGTGGAAAAATTTATTTATTTTTTTTTTCACGCCAGGGCATTATAAACGTTAGTGAAACACTTGGGGGTTCAAAGTGCTCACCACACACCTATATAAGTTCCTTAGGGGGTCTAGTTTCCAAAATGGGGTCACATGTGGGGGGTTTCCACTGTTTAGGCACATCAGGGGCTCTGCTAACGGAACATGACGCCCGCAGACCATTCCATCAAAGTCTGCATTCCAAAACGTCACTGCTTCCCTTCAGAGCCCTGCCGTATGCCCAAACAGTGTATCCCCCAACATATGGGGTATCAGCGTACTCAGGACAAATTGGACAACCACTTTTGGGGTCCAATTTCTCCTCTTACTCTTGGGAAAATAAAAAATTGGGGACTAAAACATCACTTTTGTGTAAAAAAAAGATTTTTTTTTTTCACGCCAGGGCATTATAAACGTTAGTGAAACACTTGGGGGTTCAAAGTGCTCACCACAAACCTAGATAAGTTCCTTAGGGGGTCTAGTTTCCAAAATGGGGTCACATGTGGGGGGTTTCCACTGTTTAGGCACATCAGGGGCTCTGCTAACGGAACATGACGCCCGCAGACCATTCCATCAAAGTCTGCATTCCAAAACGTCACTGCTTCCCTTCCGAGCCCTGCCGTGTGCCCAAACAGTGTATCCCCCCCAACATATGGGGTATCAGCATACTCAGGACAAATTGGACAACCACTTTTGGGGTCCAATTTCTCCTCTTACCCTTGGGAAAATAAAAAATTGGGGACTAAAACATCACTTTTGTGGAAAAAAAAAATATTTTTTTTTTCACGCCAGGGCATTATAAACGTTAGTGAAACACTTGGGGGTTAAAAGTGCTCACCACACACCTAGATAAGTTCCTTAGGGGGTCTAGTTTCCAAAATGGGGTCACATGTGGGGGGTTTCCACTGTTTAGGCACATCAGGGGCCCTCCAAACGCGACATGGCGTCCGTTCGCAATTCCAGCCAATTTTGGTTTGGAAAAGTCAAACGGCGCTCCTTCTCTTTCAAGCCCTGCCGTGCGCCCAAACAGTGGTTCTCCCCCACATATGGGGTATCAGCGTACTCAGGACATGTTGGACAACAACTTTTGGTGTCCAATTTCTCCTCTTACCCTAGGGAAAATAAAAAATTGGGGACTAAAACATCATGCTTGTGGAAAAAAATATGATTTTTTTTCTTCACGGCTCTACATTACAAACTTGCGTGAAGCACTTGAGGGTTCAAAGTGCTCACCACACATCTAAATAAGTTCCTTAGGGGGTCTAGTTTCCAAAATGGGGTCACATGTGGGGGGTTTCCACTGTTTAGGCACATCAGGGGCCCACCAAACGCGACATGGCGTCCGTTCGCAATTCCAGCCAATTTTGGTTTGGAAAAGTCAAACGGCGCTCCTTCCCTTTCAAGCCCTGCCGTGCGCCCAAACAGTGGTTCCCCCCACATATGGGGTATCAGCGTACTCAGGACATGTTGGACAACAACTTTTGTGGTCCAATTTCTCCTCTTACCCTTGAGAAAATAAAAATTTGGGGACTAAAACATCATGTTTGTGGAAAAAATATGATTTTTTTTCTTCACGGCTCTACATTACAAACTTGCGTGAAGCACTTGAGGGTTCAAAGTGCTCACCACACATCTAGATAAGTTCCTTAGGGGGTCTAGTTTCCAAAATGGGGTCACATGTGGGGGGTTTCCACTGTTTAGGCACATCAGGGGCCCTCCAAACGCAACATGGCGTCCGTTCGCAATTCCAGCCAATTTTGGTTTGAAAAGTCAAACGGCGCTCCTTCCCTTTCAAGCCCTGCCGTGCGCCCAAACAGTGGTTCCCCCCCACATATGGGGTATCAGCGTACTCAGGACATGTTGGACAACAACTTTTGTGGTCCAATTTCTCCTCTTACCCTTGGGAAGATAAAAATTTGGGGACTAAAACATCATGTTTGTGGAAAAAAATATGATTTTTTTTTCTTCACGGCTCTACATTACAAACTTGCGTGAAGCACTTGAGGGTTCAAAGTGCTCACCACACATCTAGATAAGTTCCTTAGGGGGTCTAGTTTCCAAAATGGGGTCACACGTGGGGGGTTTCCACTGTTTAGGCACATCAGGGGCCCTCCAAACGCAACATGGCGTCCGTTCGCAATTCCAGCCAATTTTGGTTTGGAAAAGTCAAACGGCGCTCCTTCTCTTTCAAGCCCTGCCGTGCGCCCAAACAGTGGTTCCCCCCCACATATGGGGTATCAGCGTACTCAGAACATGTTGGACAACAACTTTTGTGGTCCAATTTCTCCTCTTACCCTTGGGAAAATAAAAATTTTGGGACTAAAACATCATGTTTGTGGAAAAAATATGGATTTTTTTTCTTCACGGCTCTACATTACAAACTTGCGTGAAGCACTTGAGGGTTCAAAGTGCTCACCACACATCTAGATAAGTTCCTTAGGGGGTCTAGTTTCCAAAATGGGGTCACATGTGGGGGGCTTCCACTGTTTAGGCACATCAGGGGCCCTCCAAACGCGACATGGCGTCCGTTCGCAATTCCAGCCAATTTTGGTTTGGAAAATTCAAACGGCTCTCCTTCCCTTTCGAGCCCTGCCGTGCGCCCAAACAGTGGTTCCCCCCCACATATGGGGTATCAGCGTACTCAGGACATGTTGGACAACAACTTTTGTGGTCCAATTTCTCCTCTTACCCTTGGGAAAATAAAAATTTGGGGACTAAAACATCATGTTTGTGGAAAAAATATGATTTTTTTTCTTCACGGCTCTACATTACAAACTTGCGTGAAGCACTTGAGGGTTCAAAGTGCTCACCACACATCTAGATAAGTTCCTTAGGGGGTCTAGTTTCTAAAATGGGGTCACATGTTGGGGGTTTCCACTGTTTAGGCACATCAGGGGCCCTCCAAACGCGACATGGCGTCCGTTCGCAATTCCAGCCAATTTTGGTTTGGAAAAGTCAAACGGCGCTCCTTCCCTTTCAAGCCCTGCCGTGCGCCCAAACAGTGGTTCCCCCCCACATATGGGGTATCAGCGTACTCAGGACATGTTGGACAACAACTTTTGTGGTCCAATTTCTTCTCTTACCCTTGGGAAAATAAAAATTTGGGGACTAAAACATCATGTTTGTGGAAAAAATATGATTTTTTTTCTTCACGGCTCTACATTACAAACTTGTGTGAAGCACTTGAGGGTTTAAAGTGCTCACCACACATCTAGATAAGTTCCTTAGGGGTCTAGTTTCCAAAATGGGGTCACATGTGGGGGGTTTCCACTGTTTAGGCACATCAGGGGCCCTCCAAACGCGACATGGCGTCCGTTCGCAATTCCAGCCAATTTTGGTTTGGAAAAGTCAAACGGCGCTCCTTCCCTTTCAAGCCCTGCCGTGCGCCCAAACAGTGGTTACCCCCCACATATGGGGTATCAGCGTACTCAGGACAAGTTGGACAACAACTTTTGTGGTTCAATTTCTCCTCTTACCCTTTGGAAAATAAAAATTTGGGGACTAAAACATCATGCTTGTGGAAAAAATATGATTTTTTTTCTTCACGGCTCTACATTACAAACTTGCGTGAAGCACTTGAGGGTTCAAACTACTCACCACACATCTAGATAAGTTCCTTAGGGGGTCTAGTTTCCAAAATGGGGTCACATGTGGGGGGTTTCCACTGTTTAGGCACATCGGGGCCTCTCCAAACGCGACATGGCGTCTGTTCTCAATTCCAGCCAATTTTGGTTTGGAAAAGTCAAACTGCGCTCCTTCCATTCCGAGCTCTGCCGTGTGCCCAAACAGTGGTTTTCCCTCACATATGGGGTATCGGCGTACTCAGGAGAAATTGCACAACAACTTTATCAGTCCTTTTTCTCCTTTTTCCCTTGTGAAAATAAAAAAAATGTTTGTAAAAGATCATTTTTGTGACTAAAAAGTAAAATGTTAATTTTTTCCTTCCACGTTGCTTCAGCTCCTGTGAAGCACCTGAAGGGTTAATAAACTTCTTGAATGTGGTTTTGAGTACCTTGAGGGGTGTAGTTTTTAGAATGGTGTCACTTTTGGGTATTTTCTGCTATATAGACCCCTCAAAGTGACTTCAAATATGAGGTGGTCCCGAAAAAAAATGGCTTTGTAAATTTTGTTGTAAAAATGAGAAATCGCTGGTCAACTTTTAACCCTTATAATTTCCTAACAAAAAAAAATTTTGCTTCCAAAATTGTGCTGATGTAAAGTAGACATGTGGGAAATGTTATTTCTTAACTATTTTGTGTGACATATTTCTCTGTTTTAAGGGAATAAAAATTCAAAGTTTGAAAATTGCAAAATTTTCAAAATTTTTGCCATATTTGCATTTTTTTCATAAATAAATGCAAGTTATATGGAAGAAATTTTACCACTATCATGAAGTACAATATGTCACGAGAAAACAATCTCAGAATCGCGAAGATCCGTTGAAGCGTTCCAGAGTTATAACCTCATAAAGAGACAGTGGTCAGAATTGTAAAAATTGGCCCGGTCATTAACGTGCAAACCACCCTTGGGGGTGAAGGGGTTAAAGCTCCGTACTGCACCCTTACGCCGCGGCTCCCACAGGGTTCCTTTATCTTTTCTCATCCGGTCCTTATCTGCCCGGTCCTTCTCCAGCTGACGTTGGCGAAGCTTCTGGGATTCGCGCTGCTCCCTTTGTCGCTCTGCTTCCTTCTCCCAACGTCTCCACTCTTCTTCCTGATGCCGGTTGAAATTCTCCTCCACCAGCAGCTCCATGTCTCCACCATCAAACTGCAGCTTACAGTGTCCGGTTTGCGGCAGCTCTCCTGGCGCCCCCCAGTCCTGGCGGCGCTCACCTGCGGAGGAAGCAGCCGGCTCTGGAACAGATGACAGTCGGGGCTCCGGTACAGACTGGTAGACCTTTGGTGCCTGCGCGGCCTCCTCCATGAGGACGGGTGTCGCTTCTTCTGTCTCAGCGACGGGGGCAGACAGCGGGATCTGGGGTGCTGCTGGTGCAGAGGTTTTTGCAGGAACGGGTGCCTCCACTGCGACAACGTCAACCGGATCACATTGCAAGGGCTGGGATGCCCGCACGGACTCCTCTACTAGAACGGGTGCCTCACCTTCCGGTACAGACACTTCAGGTAAGAGGGATTGGCGCCGCTCCAAGTTTAGTTTTAGGGCACGCCAGCTGGCTTCCATCCTGGCGACCTCCTCCCGGTGCCGGGCCAGGCCTCTTAGGGTATCCTCCGCTTCTTCCAGCGTAGGAGGGTTTCCAGGCCGGGTGCCCAACGGTGGTTCCGTGGCGATCGGGTCGCTTCCGTGGGGGGAGAGCTCTGACTGCTCCATCCCTTCACACTTCTGCTCGTGTCCATTAGCCATCTCTGCCAAGTCACATGTGTCATTAGCATCTGGAGAGGGCCCCTCTTTTGTAGTGAGGCGGGACCTTCGTGTTTCCGCACACTGAGGAGGATGAGGAGGTGGAACTCAAGAGCTGTGGGGCACGATCTTACATTGCAGTACCATTTAGAGTGGTCGGCCACTGAGTGAGTGTACACTCACGAAGAGCACGCCCTTCTTCTTCACCAGTGCCTCGTCGTGACGCAGATATGGCGGAAAAATGGCAAATACATTCTCTGATGATTTTAGCAATTCTCAAGCACAAAACCAGTTCAATTCAGGCACACAGGACTCGCTTATAGCGAGCTACAGAATCCTGTTCGTGACGCCCAAGTTGATCGCACAGAGCAAGAGGTTTTGGGGGTACTCGGCACCGAGCCCGTCGACTTCTATGGGGTATGTCACGGCTTTACCCGGCAATTGAATCAGAGTCTATTTTACTATGTAGAAGTGTATAAACTATAAATATATGTATATATATATGTCACAATGACATGTGTATATATATATATATATATATATATATATATATATATATATATGTGTATTCTATGTGTGTATATTTTGTGTTTACAATGAAAGAAAGGTTTTTTTTGGTTGCGATTTTTTGTTCCCATAGACTTACATTGGACTTCCGGTATAGTGATATCGGCGATACCATTTCGATACGATATTTTTAGATATCGAGCAGTATCGCTCAACACTACTCATGGCTGTACTAGCTCAAAAGGTTTCTTCTACTTAACACTGAGCAAAAGGTCTAAATATTTATGACCATGTGATAGTTCAGTTTTTATTTTTTAATAAATTTGCAAAAATTTCTACATTTCTGTTTTTTTCAGTCAAGATGGGGTGCAGATTGTACATTAATGATAAAAAATGAACTTTTTTGAATTTACCAAATGGCTGCAATGAAACAAAGAGTGAAAAATTTAAAGGGGTCTGAATACTTTCCGTACCCACTGTATATATATATTACAAATGGGTTCGTGGCTGGGATTTCCAGCAAGACAATGACCCAAACATACAGCCAAGGCAACAAAGGCTCAAAAAGAAGCTCATTAAGGTCATAGAGTGGCCTAAGCAGTCGTCAGACCTTAATCCCATAGAAAACTTATGGAGGGAGTTGAAGCTCCGAGTTGCCAAGCAAAAGCCTCAAAATCTGCAATGAGGTGTGGAATAAAATTTCTCCTGACTAGGGTTGAGCATTCCGATACTGCAAATATCGGGTATCGGCCGATATTGGCTGTATCGGAATTCCGATTCCGAGTTCCGATATTTTCGTCATATCGGATACCGGAATCGGGATTGTCACTGTCACTGTCAGTGTCCGTCGGTCGGGTCTGTCAGGAGTCAGCGGCACTTACCTGGCAGAAGATCTCCGGCGGTCACGTCCTGGACTGCTTGATGGCCGCAATCTTCTTTCCCCGGCGGTCACATGCAGTATCTCGCGATAACTGCAGTGACTGCTGGGTAATCCCGGCCGTAAAGCAGTCAGTCCGATGACGTCACCGCCGGGGAAGCAGGTAATCAGCTGTGCTGCGTTGCGATGACAGGCTCTGCCTGTCATTGCGATGTAGCAGAGTTGGATCGTCGTGGGACTATCGTTATGGACTGCGTCGGACAGGTGGTATACTGTTGGTTTTTTTTTTTTTTTTTTTACAGGAGATCGATGGCGTCGCAGGAATGAGAGTACAATAAAATTAATGAAAACTGTGTTGTCTCTTTTATTTCATTAAAATACTTTTTTCTTGCTGTGTTTTTTTTTTACACATTTAATAACTTTGGGATTAATAATGGATCGGTGTCTTATTGACACCTCTCCATTATTAACCGGGCTTATTGTCACCTGCAATCAACGGTGACATTAACCCCTTATTACCCCGCTTGCCACCGCTACAGGGCAAGTGGGAAGAGCGGGTAAAGTGCCACAATTGGCACATCTTTTGATGCGCCAAATGTGGGGCTGCTGTAGCCTGGTATTATCAGGCTGTTGAGGGCCAAAATCCATGGGCCTTGACAGTCTTTTAATACCAGGCCGCAGCAGTCTGCATTTTACTTGGCTGGTTAACAAAAATAGGGGGACCCCTACGCTGTTTTTTTTTCGAGGGGATCCCCTATTTTTGTTAACCAGCCAAGCTAAGCAGACTGCTGTGGCCTGGTATTATCAGGCTGGCAACGTCCATGGATATTGGATCCTTACCAGCCTGAAAAACCAGGCCTCAGCGGTCTGCTTCATCTGGCTGGTTAACAAAAATAGGGGGGACCCCACGCCAATTTTTTTCGAGGGGATCCCCTATTTTTGTTAATCAGCCAAGATATGCAGACTGCTGTGGCCTGGTATTATCAGGCTGGCAAGGTCCATGGATCTTGGCTCCTTAACAGCCTGAAAATCCAGGCCTCAGCGGTCTGCTTCATCTGGCTGGTTAACAAATATAGGGGGGACCCCACGCCAATTTTTTTCGAGGGGATCCCCTATTTTTGTTAATCAGCCAAGATATGCAGACTGCTGTGGCCTAGTATTATCAGGCTGGCAAGGTCCATGGATCTTGGCTCCTTAACAGCCTGAAAATCCAGGCCTCAGCGGTCTGCTTCATCTGGCTGGTTAACAAAAATAGGGGGGACCCCATGCCATTTTTTTTTCGAAGGGAACCCCTATTTTTGTTAATCAGTTCCCTCTGACGTCACTGATTGTGTCCCTGGCTGACCTGAAGTGAAAGTGGAAAGCAATCAATTAAGCTTTCCACTTAAGGGCCCGTCTCACATAGCGATATCGCTACCGAGATCGCTGCTGAGTCACTAGTTTTGTGACGCAGCAGCGAGCTCACCAGCGATATCGCTGTGTGTGACATTCAGCAACGATCAGCCCCCCTGCCGGGTATCGCTGATCGTCGCTGAAATGTCAGGACCTTTTTCTGATCGCTGGTTTCCCGCTGACAGGCACACATCGCTGCGTGTGACAGGAGGGAGACCAGCGATCCGCTGGTAACCAAGGTACACAGCGGGTTTCCAGGCGCAGGGCTGTGCCTAGAAACCCGCTGTGTACCTTGGATACCAGCGCCCTGATGCAGGGAGCTGGTATCCAAGGTACACAGCGGGTTTCCAAGCGCTGCGCGGTGCCTGGAAACCCGCTGTGTACCTTGGTTACCAGCGGATCGCTGGTCTCCCGCCTGTCACACGCAGCGATGCGTGCCTGTCAGCGGGAGACCAGCGATCAAAAAAAGGTCCTGACATTTCTGCGACGATCAGCGATACCCGGCAGGGGGGCTGATCGTCGCTGAATGTCACACACAGCGATATCGCTGGTGAGCTCGCTGCTGCGTCACAAAACTAGTGACTCAGCAGCGATCTCGTAGCGATATCGCTATGTGAGACGGGCCCTTAAGCGATGTTACCCGCAGTGTCGCTTTCCCAGATCGCTGCCTGAGCTGCCTGTTTGGCAGCTCAGCAGCGATCATGTAGCGATACACCAGCGATCCTGACAAGTGCATATCGTTGTCGGGATCGCTGGTGTATCGTTATGTGACACCCAGCCTTTACTCTCCTGTCAGGCAGGAGAGGAACTCATTCATTTGGGGTTTACTGTGAGGCTGCAGCATTAGCTGCGGTCCCTGCAGTAAACATTAACCCTTTCTGAAGGATTACACCGTGGGACCTGACTGTGCATGGGATAGGTAAGAATAATTTTGCTTTTTTATTTTATTTTTATTACAGGAAATGGTTTTTGCAGTAAAATAAAAGATGGTCAAAAACATGTGTCTTTATTTCATTAAAATGATTTTTAATTAAAGTGTGTGTGTTTTATTTTTATTTCATGCAATAGGATTAATAATTGATAGTTGTCTAATTGACAGCTCTCAATTATTAACCTGGCTTAAGGTCACCTTTCAATAGCAAGGTGGCTATAACCCCATATTAACCCATTCGCCACCGCTACAGGGCAATGGGAATAGACGGGCAAAGTGCCAGAAAGGGCGAATCTAATTATAGATTTGTCTTTCCTGGGGTGTCTGGGGGCAGATGTTAGTAGCCGGGGGGGAGGCAAAAATAATGGTCCCTCTCTGGGCTATTATTATCTGCCCCCACTCACTGGCTTTGTCTGTCTGGTTGCGAAAATAGGGCGGGAGCCCACGCATTTTTTTTCAGCAATTTTACACCTCATATATATATATACATGTCATTGAATTTGTGACACATATATATATATATATATATATATATATATATATATATATATATATTTATATTTGTAGTTCATACACTTCTACATAGTATAATAGCCGATTCAGCGGCTTTGTGAAAATTTCAGAACCCGGAGCATGAAGCACATGGTTACATAGGTAACCATGTCTTCAGTCCTTGCTATCTAATTTGCACAAACATTAATCAGCTGCTTGTGCAAAATTACACCTGTTGGGTAATAAAGGTGTAAATTCGTAGCAAAAGTCCGGTTTTTTTACAACGAATTTACACCTTTTAATTAACCCCTACAGTGTGAAATTTTGCACACATAGATGATTTAATTGTTTGTGCAAATTAGATACAAAGACATGAAAAGACATGTATACCCTATGTACACCAAGTGTCATTTCATGTCGGGTGAACCCGACATGAAATGACACTTGGTGTACATAGGGTTAACCATGTCTTTTCATGTCCTTTGCTATCTAATTTGCACAAACAATTAAATCAGACTATGTGTGCAAAATTTCACACCTGTAGGGGTTAATTAAAGGTGTAAATTTGTAGCAAAAAAGTCCGTTTTTTTACAACGAATTTACACCTTTAATTAACCCCTACAGGTGTGAAATTTTGCACACATAGACTGATTTAATTGTTTGTGCAAATCAGATAGCAAACGACATGAAAAGACATGGTTAACCCTATGTACACCAAGTGTCATTTCATGTCGGGTGCTTCTGTCTTTTCACTGAAGCCGGCTTTACCCGGCAATTGAATCAGAGGATATTTTACTATGTAGAAGTGTATAAACTATACATATATGTATATAATATGTCACAATGACATGTATATATATATATGTATTCTATGTGTGTATATTTAGTGTTTACAAGGAAAGAATGGGGTTTTTTTAGTTGCGATATTTTGTTCCCATAGACTTACATGGGACTTCCGGTATCGGTATCGGGTATCGCCAATATTTTAGTGATATCGGCGATACCATTCCGATTCCGATACTTTAGGATATCGGAAAGTATCGCTCAACTCTACTCCTGACATGTGCACAAACCTCATTATCAACTACTAAAAAATCTGACTGCTGTGCTTGTCAACAAGGGTTTTGCCACCTAGTGTTAAGTCTTGTTTGCCAGAGGCATCAAATACTTATTTCTCACTGCAAAATGAAAATAAATTTATATAATTTGTATAATCTGATTTTCTGGATTTCTTTTTTTATATTCTATCTCTTAATGTTTAGATTAACCTACCCTTAAAATTATAGACTGTTCATGTTTTTGTCAGTGGACAAGCTTACAAATTCAGCAGGAGATCAAATAACCAAGGATACTGCAGGAAAGAAAAGCGCAATAGGGTCTTATCCGATAGAGATTTTGAGATATACAATGAGATTGCACTCACCTAGTGTTTCCTAGAATATAGCATAGAAAACTCATCAGAGTTTAAAGGGTATGCCACACTAAGCGAGATCGCATTTGATGGATACTTGTGATAGTTATCTTGCGTTGACTTCTAATGTTGCTCTCCATAGCCCCATTGAGTTTCTGAGGAAGGTTCTTAAATTCCTGTTGACATTGTAGATAGTCAAGCATTCACAGATCCATGTGTGTGGCATTGAGTCATAGGCTTTCCTGTAGTCAATCCAGGCTGTGCTGAGATTGGTCTGTCTGGATCTTGAATCTTGAGCGACTGCTCTACCTACTAGGAGCTGGTGCTTAGAGCCTCTGGTGTCAGTCCCAAGGCCTTTCTGAGCCGGATTCATGTACTGGTTCATATGGTTCTGTAGCTCGGTGGCTATGATGCCTGACAGGAGTTTCCATGTTGTTGTAAGGAAGGTTATTATATATACTGTATATATACACTGCTCAAAAAAATAAAGGGAACACTTAAACAACAGAATATAACTGCAAGTAAATCAAACTTCTGTGAAATTAAACTGTCCACTTAGAAAGCAACTGTAACGCTGGTATTGTCTGTACTTTGTTTTCCAGCGTTACTTTGCATGTTTTTTGCATTAACCCTTTTGCTCCTTTCCCCCTAACCAGCTGGGATACTGTTGTCTGTTACCTATATGGATGCTGCTCAGTTCCCGGCTCTGCTGCGTACCCGTACTTGCGTGAGTGGCTCCGCTGCTTTGCATGACCGCCCGCATGTGCGGTTCCTGACTTGCTGTGAAAGCCGTCCGTAGCTTGCAAAGTCCTCTGCAGTGGTGCATGACTTACTGCGTGGTTGGCAGCAGCCATTGTTGGGTTCCCTCTGTGTTGTGCTGTCTGGCTCTGCATAGGGGGCGCGGCCCACACCTGTCCTGCTTTTATGTGGATTGGGTGTTTACTAGAATTACTGCTCCAGCCTATCGCTGTGAAGCAGCTCATATATAAAGTTCCCCAGCCCTAGTGGGCGTGGCCAGAGCTTCACATTGAATCCACACTGAATCCCTGAACCTAGCCGTATGTGGTTGTGTGTTCAGCTCCTGCTCTGAAGTTGATCAGCTCTGGAGAGCTGATTCCCTGTTCCTGCTGTGTCTTGTTCCCTGATCCTGGATCAAACCCGGTACCTGAATGTCTGAACTGTGTCTTGTGTTTCCGCCTATGCTGGGGGCTGATTACCCAGATCGCCGTTCCTGGAGGCTGTATATCCAGGCCTGTTCCTGCTGTGTCTAATTACCTGAACCCCTGATCTTAGATCGCATCCTGTACCTGACTTTCTGAACTGTGTCCTCTGTGTTATGTTCCTGAAATCCTGCTGTGTCCAGAACCCTGTGCCAGTGACTGTGAATCCTTGCTATATAACCTGAGTTCATCTTGGAAGGAGGAGTCCGGTGTGTGCTGAGTTTCTGTTACTCTGTGCTCAGCCTCTGTGCAATCCCCAGCCAGCTCCCGTTGAGCCTGGCGGGGCTTGCACCAGACCGCTGGGGTTCCTTTTCAGGTCGCTGCCAGATGTCCGGATCCTATGCCTGATGACCATGGCCTGATGTCCGATGTCCGACGACCACTTCCAGATGTCCGGATCCTATCCTTCCTGCCTGATGTCCGGATCCTGCCGATCATTGCCAGATGTCCGGAGTCCGAGGCCTGTGTTCCAGTCCGTGTTCCTGTGATCCAATCCATGTTCCTGTCCGTGTTCCTGACTCCCTGAGATCCAATCCGTGTCCCTGTTGTTCTTGTGCAGTCTAACTCTGTTTCAGCCATCAGCTCCTGATTCCAGTTTCCTGCCTGTTACCTGTCGGCTTGCCTGTCTGCCATCCGACTGCAGTTCCATCGGAAGTTCAGGGCATCATCTGCAGAGATCCCCGGCTCTTGCCTGCTCACCTGGGAGCGATCATCTGCCATCCGACTGCAGCTCCATCCGGAAGTTCGGACATCATCTGCAGAGATCCCCGGCTCTTGCCTGCTCACCTGGGAGCGATCATCTGCCATCCGACTGCAGCCTACCTGGAGGCTCCACCATATCAGGTCGTATATACCTGCCTGTCTAGAGACTGCCTGGTCACTTACTGTGACAACCTGCCTGTCTAGAGACTGCCTGGTCACTTGCCGTGACAACCTGCCTGTCCAGAGACTGCCTGGTCACTTGTCGTGACAACCTGCCTGTCCCAGAGACTGCCTGGTCACTTGCCGTGACAACCTGCCTGTCCCAGAGACTGCCCTGGTCACTTTCCGTGACAACCTGCCTGTCCCAGAGACTGCCTGGTCACTTGCCGTGACAACCTGCCTGCCTGGTCACTTGCCGTGACAACCTGCCTGCCCTGGTCACTTGCCGTGACAACCTGCCTGCCTGGTCACTTGCCGTGACAACCTGCCTGCCTGGTCACTTGCCGTGACAACCTGCCTGCCCTGGTCACTTGCCGTGACAACCTGCCTGTCCCAGAGATTGCCCTGGTCACTAGCCGTGACAACCTGCCTGTCCCAGAGACTGCCTGGTCACTTGCTGTGACAACCTGCCTGTCCCAGAGACTGCCTTGGTCACTTGCCGTGACAACCTGCCTGTCCTGCCGGTTCCTCCTTGGTCTACCCTGTGATGACGTCTGTCCTGGGTCGGTGTCTGATGTTCTCCTGCTGAGCCTGTGCTACGCCTGAGGCCTGAGAGAGAGGCCGTCCTAGTATGCCCGTGCCAGATGACCCTGGACTTCATCAACCCGTGATGACCCCGCCATCGTCTGACGTTCGTCCTGGGCCGGTGTCTGATGTTCTCCTGCTGAGCCTGTGCTACGCCCGAGGCCTGAGAGTGAGGCCATACTAGTATGCCCGTGCCAGATGATCCTGGACTTCATCAACCCGTGATGACCCCGCCATCGTCTGAAGTCTGTCTGAGGTCGGTGTCTGATGTTCTCCTGCTGAGCCTGTGCTACGCCTAAGGCCTGAGAGAGAGGCCGTCCAAGTATGCCTGTGCCAGATAACCCTGGACTGCATCTACCCGTGATGTCCTCCAGCACTCGTCTGTGATCCTGAGTTGTGTACCCTTCTCTGATGTGCGGAATCGGGAGCCCGGTCTTATGTTCTGTTTTATGTACTGTGTTTCTTTAAGTAAACTTTATGTTTCTTCTTACCTGAAGTTGTGCGGTGTTGTCTAGTCCTGCAGGTCGCCACCTTGCCCACATGCTCAGCTGCCACGGATCCCGGTCGCTGCCCTTCCCTAGTCCGGGCAGGCCCGGGTCTCCCTCCGTGGTCCAGTGGGTCCACATTCTCATCATCTGGGACCCATGCCTCACGTCGTCGTGGACTGGCGGCGTGGGAGCATTGGCTAGCTAGGCAAGCTATGCCATGTCCCGGCGCCCCACAGCCGTGGGAAGCGCTACAGCAACACTGATTGACGATCAATATCACATGCTGTTGTGCAAATGGAATAGACAACAGATAGAAATTATTGGCAATTATCAAGACACACTCAATAAAGGAGTGATTCTGCAGGTGGGGTCCACAGACCACATCTGAGTACCAATGCCTTCTGGCTGATGTTACTTTTGAATGTTGGTTGAGCTTTCACACTCATGGTAGCATGAGACAGACTCTACAGCCAACACTAGTGGCTGAGGCAGTGCAGCTCATCCAGGATGGCACATCAAAGCGAGCTGTGGCAAGAAGGTTTGCTGTGTCTGTCAGTGTAGTGTCTAGAGGCTGGAAGCACTATCAGGAGACAGGTCAGTACACCAGGAGATGTGGAGGGGGCCATGGGAGGGCAAAAACCCAGCAGCATGACCCCTACCTCCACCTTTGTGCAAGGAGGAACAGGAGGAGCACTGCCAGAGCCCTGCAAAATGACCTCCAGCAGGCCACAAATGTGCATGTGTCTGCACAAACTGTTAGAAACCGACTCCATCAGGATGGTCTGAGTGCCCGACGTCCACAGATGGGGGTTGTGCTCACAGCCCAACATCATGCCGGACGCTTGGCATTTGCCACAGACACCAGGATTGGCAAATTCGCCATTTGCGCCCTGTACTCTTCATAGATGAAAGCAGGTTCACACTGAGCACATGGGACAGATGTGACAGAGTCTGGAGACGCTGTGGAGAGCGATCTGCTGCCTGCAACATACTTCAGCATGACCGGTTTGGCAGTGGGTCAGTAATGGTGTGGGGTGGCATTTCTTTGGAGGGCCGCACAGCCGTCCATGTGCTCACCAGAGGTAGCCTGACTGCCATTAGGTACCGAGATGAGATCCTCAGACCCTTGTGAGTCCATATACTGGTGTGGTTGGCCCTGGGTTCCTCCTAATGCAGGACAATGCTAGACCTCATATGACTGGAGTGTGTCAGCAGTTACTGCAAGATGAAGGCAATGAAGCTATTTACTAGCTCACCCGTTCCCCAGACCTGAATCCGTTTGAGCACATCTGGGAAATCATGTCTCGCTCCATCCACCAACGTCACATTGCACCACAAACTGTCCAGGAGTTGGTGGATGCTTTAGTCCAGTTCTGGGAGGAGATCCCTCAGGAGACCATCCGTCGCCTCATCAGAAGCATGCCCAGACGTTGTAGGGAGGTCATACAGGCACTTAATGTCCTTAAAATAAGTCAATGTTATGAGGACATTACATTCCACTTCAATTTTGTGGGTGACTCCAAATCCAAGCTTCCATTGGTTAATAAATTTAATTCCCATTGATGATTTTTGTGTGATTTTGTTGTCAGCAGATTCAATGTTGTACAGAACAAAGTATTCAATTAGAATATTTCATTCATTCAGATATAGGATGTGTCATTTGAGTGTGTATATATATATATATATATATATATATATATATATATACTCGTATATACAGAGACCACTGCACAGTTTTATAAAAATCAGCTTCTCTACATGTCCTACATCCATTCAATTCCAGTGTCAGTTGAATTCCAACCAGAGTACACCTCATTCTACTTAATGTGCTTCTGATTAGGTGATCACCTGAACCAAATCTTATCTAATGAAGGAAAGTATAAAAAAAACACTGCTATGGTGTTCAAAATCCTCTTGCAATAGGACAAGCTGGTTGGCAAAACCAGTTCTAGTAATATCCCAAAGTGCTAGTAATATCCCAAAAGTAATAGGAATAAAAACATAACTTTTAACCATGCCAAAGAATTTGAAAAGAAAAGTCTTGTTTGAGGAAAAGAAGGGCACAATTCTGGCTTTACTAACAGAGGGATACAGTGAGTGTCATGTTTCCTTTATCTTTAAAATTTTTAATATGGCAGTCCATTACAACAAGGTCAAGCAGCAGACATTGGGGACAACAAAGCTACGGACCGGCAGAGGGCAAAATCGACTCTCTATTGACTGGGATGACCATCATAACTCAGCAACCGCTGGATGACATCAAGTGACATACAAAGGAATGGCAAGTGGCAGCTGGGGTTAAGTGCATGGCAAGAACTTTTTGTAACAGGCTCCTAGAGCCAGGGCTCAAGTCATGTGAAGCTAGAAAAAAGCCTTTCATCAATGAGAAGCCATGGAGATCAAGGCTGAAGTTTGCCAAAGACCATAAGGATTTGACCATAGAGGAATGGAGTAAGGTAATCTTCTCTGATGAGTCTATTTTTCGGCTTTGCCCAACACCTGGTCGTCTTATGGTTAGACAAAGACCTGGAGAGGCGTAAAAGCCACAGTTTCTTGCACCCACTGTGAAATTTGTTGTCGGATCGGTGATGATCTGGGGATGCTTCAGCAAGGCTGGAATTGGGCAGTTTAATCTTTGTAAAGGATGTATGAATCAAGCCATATACAGGGTAATCCTGGAGAAACAGTTGATTCCTTCTGCTCAGGCAACGTTTCCCAAACTCTGAGGACTGTTTTTTTTCTAGCAGGACAATGCACCATGCCACACAGCTAGGTCAATTCATCAAATCCCTGTCATGGCCAGCCCAATCTCCAGACCTAAACCCCATTGAAAACCTCTGAAATGTAAACAAGAGGAAGATGGATAGTCACAAGCTATCAAACAAAGAAGAGCTGCTTAAATATTTGTACCAGGAGTGGCATAAGGTCACCCAAAAGCAGTGTGAAAGACTGATAGAAAACATATCAAGACGTATGAAAGCTGTGATTAAAAATCATTTTTATTCCACAAAATATTGATTTCTGAACTCTTAATGAGTTAAAACATTAGTATGTTGTTTCTGAATGATTATGAACTTGTGTTCTTAGCATTATTTGTGTTATAATCTGCTACAAGCACTAAGGAAAGATGGGAATTCTGTCCCTACAATAGAACTAAGCTGGATCCCTACGATGTAACGGGGAACCTGATCCTGCGACCAGACCCGCTAAAGTCCTCATCTAGTCTGAACGAAGACCTATAGTTGCGAGGGAGGAATCCCTACAAGATCTAGGGACTGGGAGAAAAGGTGGACACCTCCTAACAGAAATTGTAGCAGGGAAAATTAAACAGAAAACAAATTACTTAGAGATCCTAAGATCAAGCAAAACTGACTGAGTAAGGCACCTAAGCACCCGGCTAGCTTAAGAGTAGATAATACAATGAAGTCCAGCAAAGCCAGAAGGGCGGAGCCAGACTAAATAGGGAAAAAAGGTCATGTGACCAGCAAACTGAAATAAAACCTAACAAGAGGGTTCTAACAGTACCCTCCCTTCTAAGAGGATCCTCTGGATCCCCTAGGACTTAGGCTTATCCGGAAACCTCTTGTGAAACGCTCTGACAAGTCTAGATGCAGAAACATCATCCGCCCTCACCCATGAGTTATCCTCGGGTCCATAACCCTTCCAAGCGACGAGGTACTGCAAACTCCCTCTACACCGTCTAGAATTTAGGATGCGGGAAATCTCATATTGCCCGTCCTCCACCACCGGGGGAACAGTGGCCGAGACGTCTCCATCTGAGACCTCAGCTTTTTTCAAGAGAGAAACACTAAACACCGGATTAATCTTCCAGGAGGTAGGAAGCTCCAACTTAACAGCAGATTGGTTAATAACCTGAAGCACCTTAAAGGGCCCTACAAACTTGGGACCCAATTTCTTAGACGGAATCCTCAAGCGCAGATTCTTAGAGGACAACCAAACTATGTCACCAATAGCAAACAAAACCTCTTGTCGTTTTCTATCAAAATACACTTTGGATCTTTTGTTAGCCTCCTGAAGATTACCACGCACATCAGTCCAAACTCTCTCCAAAACACCAGAAAAATTCTCCTATTCAGGTACAGCCGATCCCAACTTGGAAAATGACCCAAACGACGGATGTCTCCCAGTACAACAAAAAAAAGGCGAACAACCAGCAGAAGCGGATGTATAGTTGTTAAGAGCAAACTCAGCAAGTGGCAGAAAATCAGACCACCCCTCTTGATTATCAGTCACAAAACAACGCAAGAACTGCTCAACATCCTGGTTTTTCCTTTCTGTCTGGCCATTAGACTCAGGATGATATCCGGATGAAAACGACAAATGAACTCCCAACCTGTCACAAAAGGCGCGCCAAAAACGAGCCACAAACTGAGGTCCCCTATCAGAAACAATGTCAGTAGGAACGCCATGTAGTCTGACAATTTCCTTGACAAAGGCCTTAGCGAGAGTCTTAGCGCAGGGCAGTTTGATGAAAGGAACCAAGTGACACATCTTGCTAAAACGGTCCACGACCACCCAGATGACAGTGAAACCCTCAGAGGGGGGAAGGTCAGTAATAAAGTCCATAGCCAAATGTGTCCAAGGTGCACTAGGAACCTCCAGAGGGCAAAGCAACCCCGCAGCAGGAGTATGAGAAGACTTAGATCTAGCACACACAGTGCATTGACGCACCCACTTAATGAATTCCTTCTGCCATCCAGGCCACCAAAAGCTGGTCTCAGAGATTCCAGGATGACCTGCCAACCGAGAGTCATGACACTCAACAAACAAATCTCTCCTCAGGGTGCCAGGCACAAACAACCTCCCATGCGGCGTGTTAGATGGGGCATTCTCCTGTGCTTTAAGAATCTCATCCTCCAACACAGAGTCCAAAACAGCAATAACAACCCCCTCTTGCAAAATTTTTTCCTCCTCCTCAGTACCCACCATCGGAGAAAAGCTGCGAGACAAAGCATCAGCTTTAACATTTTAGTACCTGGGATGTAAGTAACGGTAAAATTAAACCGCAAGAAAAACAGTGCCCACCTAGCCTGACGGGCATTCAAGCGTTTGGCAGCATCAAGGTAGACCAGATTTTTATGATCGGTGAAGACTTGAACGGGAAATTCCGCTCCCTCCAAAAAATTACGCCAGTGTTCAAATGCGAGTTTAATTGCCAACAATTCCCGATTACCGATATCATAATTTAGTTCAGACTCAGTAAATTTATTTGAAAAAAAAGCACAGGGATGTACTCCATCCGTCTTTTCCTGAGACAACACCGCGCCGACCCCCACAGAAGAAGCATCAACCTCAACCAAAAATGGTTTAGTCACATCAGGCTGCGTAAGGATGGAGCAGAGCTGAACCTCTCCTTTAGCAACACAAAAGCCTCAATGGCCTCAGTAGTCCACTGAACCGCATCAGCACCTTTCCTGGTGAGATCGGTCAGAGGTTTGGCAATCACAGAAAAAATTTTAATGAATTTTCTATAATAATTGGCAAACCCCAAAAACCTCTGTATTGATTTCACACCAATAGGTCTAGGCCAATCCTGCACAGCTTGCACTTTCACCGGGTCCATCTCAAAACCTTCACTGGAGACAATGTAGCCCAAAAAACTAAGTCTCTGTACAGCGAACTCACATTTTTCTAGTTTGGCAAAAGGTGAATTATCACTCAGTAACTGTAATACTTCACGTACGCTCCGCCAATGAGACTCCAAATCCGGTGAATAAATCAAAATGTCATCCAAATACACAACCACACTTCTGCCGATCAAAGGTCTAAGGATGTCATTAATAAGATTCTGAAAAAATGCCGGAGCACTGGAAAGCCCAAAAGGCATGACCAGATTCTCAAAATGACCCAGTGGAGTGTTAAACTCAGTCTTCCATTCATCCCCCTCCTTCATGCGCAACAAATTGTATGCCCCTCGAAGATCAATTTTCGAGAACCACTTGGCCCCCACTAACTGATTAAACAAATCAGGAATCAATGGCAGTGGGTAAGGATTGCGTACAGTAATCTTATTAATCTCACGAAAGTCTAGACAAGGATGTAAACCGCCGTCCTTTTTTTTAACAAAAAAAAATCCAACCGCCACAGTAGATTTAAAAGTCCTAATGTGACCGGCGGCCAAGCTTGTCTGTATGTATTCCTCCAAAGCCTTTCTCTCAGGAATAGTCAAATTAAATAAACGACTTTTAGGAAGAGTTGCTCCAGGGACAAATTCAATTGCACAATCATATTCTCTATGAGGAGGCAATACCTGCGATTCCTTATCAGAAAAAACTTTCCAAAAATCCTGAATAGGTATAGGTAGCTCCCCCTTAACTACAGCAGCAATACGCCCGTTACAACACTTGTCATAACAATTAGGACTCCAGGACTTAATTTCATTGGTAGACCAATCCAGTACCGGATTGTGCAATTTTAACCAGGGTAACCCCAATATCACCGGTGAGGGCAAATTATTCAAAACTACCAAATCCAAATTCTCTTGATGAAGACCATTAATAGTAAGAGGAAATTCACAGATATGGTGAGTAACATTTTTCAAGGGAGAACCATCCACCGAAACCACATTAATAGGGGAAGACAGAAGTTTGGGTTTTAATTTTAGTTTTTCCAAAAATCTCCCATCAATCACATTGAGAGTTGAACCACAATCCACAAATACCCGAAACTCCATTAATTCCTCCTCAACAGCAGTGGTAGCAGAAAGAAAGACACCTTTATTGTTTAAACAAGCTATACGGGCGAAACTGACCTCATTTTTTTTTTCTCTTTATTCATACGAAGCACACAGTTCTTAATGAAATGGTCAGATTTACCACAATAGAAACACAAACCTTCAGCAAATCTGCGGTCTTTTTCCTGAGAGTGAGGTGCCATTGCTCCAATTTCCATCGGCTCTCCAATGTCAGTACAGTCCCTCTCCAGACTTGGAGCTGAGAAGGCAGATTTACTCTCATTAACCCTAGCACGCAGTCTCCTATCCACCCGTATGGCTAATTGCATAGCCTCTTGCAAGTTACCAGGTATAGGATAAGCAATCAGCAAATCTTTAACCCTTTCACTTAACCCTGCAAGAAATAAACTTTTCAAAGCTGAATCGTTCCACCCCACCTGAGTGGACCACCTTCGGAAGTGAGAACAGTATTTTTCCACATTACCTGATCCCTGTCTCAAACGTCTCAATTCTGTCTCAGCTGATGAAACACGATCAGGATCGTCATACAATAACCCCAAAGCAGAAAAAAAAATATCCACTGATCTAAAGCATGGATCACTAGGCTGCAGAGAAAAGGCCCAGTCCTGAGGTTCTTTGCGCAAAAGTGACATTATGAACCCTATGCGCTGTGATTCATCACCAGAGGATCTGGGTCTCAAACGGAAATACAACAAGCAAGCATTTTTAAAAGAAAAAAAATCTTGTTGTTCACCAAAAAATAAATCAGGCAAACGTACCTTTGGCTCCACGAAATGTGCTCCAGAACAACTACTCATCTGTTGCTGGATCTCAGCCACCTCCAGAGAAAGTCCCTGCAGGCTTTGAGCCAAATCCTGAACCGACACCATGATGGAAACAGAAAATCTTTCCTTAGAGATTTTTTTTTTTTGGGCTGGACTTACTGTTATGATCTGCTACAAGCACTAAGGAAAGATGGAAAAATATTTAGACTTGAGAGTCCTCAGTGGTTGATACCTTTTAATGGCTAACTGAAAAGATGGTAACAAATTGCAAGCTTTCGAGACTACTCAGGTCTCTTCATCAGGCAAAGACTAAAACAAAAACTGAAGAATCACATATTTATACACAAGATCCTGATGAAGAGACCTGAGTAGTCTCGAAAGCTTTCAATTTGTTACCATCTTTTCAGTTAGCCATTAAAAGGTTTCAACCACTGAGGACTCTCAAGTCTAAATATTTTTCTATCTACTGGCTAACACGGTACGAAGATATACATCTTTCTATAAGGAAAGATGGGAATTCTGTCCCTACAATAGAACTAAGCTGGATCCCTACGATGTAACGGGGAACCTGATCCTGCGACCAGACCCGCTAAAGTCCTCATCTAGTCTGAACGAAGACCTATAGTTGCGAGGGAGGAATCCCTACAAGATCTAGGGACTGGGAGAAAAGGTGGACACAGAAATTGTAGCAGGGAAAATTAAACAGAAAACAAATTACTTAGAGATCCTAAGATCAAGCAAAACTGACTGAGTAAGGCACCTAAGCAATAGGGAAAAAAGGTCATGTGACCATGTGACCAGCAAACTGAAACAAAACTTAACAAGAGGGTTCTAACAATTTGAGGTCTGCAAGCACTGCTTTTTTTTGTTATTTTGACCATTTCTCATTTTCTGAAAATAAATGCAAAATGTATTGCTTGGAAATTCGGAGACATGTTGTCAGTAGTTTATAGAATAAAAGAAAAAATTTACATTTTACTCAAAAATATACCTGTAAAGAGAAAAATCAGACAAACTGAAAATTTTGCAGTGGTCTCTTCATTTGTGCCAGAGCTGTGTGTGTGTGTGTGTATATATATATATATATATATATATATATATATATACAGTACAGACCAAAAGTTTGGACACACCTTCTCATTCAAAGATTTTTCTGTATTTTCATGACTGTGAAAATTGTAGAATCACACTGAACGCATCAAAACTATGAATTAACACATGTGGAATTATACATTACACTTTACAAAAAAGTGGGAAACAACTGAAAATATGTCTTATATTCTAGGTTCTTCACAGTAGCCACCTTTTGCTTTGATTACTGCTTTGCATGCAGAAAAGGTGAATGGATGGACTCTACATGCCTGGTTCCCTCCGTGAAGCATGGATGAGGTGGTGTGATGTGTGGGGGTGCTTTGCTGGTGCCACTGTTGGGGATTTATTCAAAATTGAAGGCATACTGAACCAGCATGGCTACCACAGCGTCTGGCAGCAGCATGCTATTCCATCCGGTTTGCGTTTAGTTGAACCATCATTTCTTTTTCAACAGGGCAATGACCCCAAACACACCTTCAGACTGTGTAAGAGCTATTTGACCAAGAAGGATAGTGTTGGGGTGCTAGCCAGGTGACCCGGCCTCCACAGTC
This sequence comes from Oophaga sylvatica, assembly GCA_033576555.1. Taxonomy (NCBI): domain Eukaryota; kingdom Metazoa; phylum Chordata; class Amphibia; order Anura; family Dendrobatidae; genus Oophaga; species Oophaga sylvatica. The sequence goes on from JARQOD010000005.1 coordinate 167,985,488, forward strand.
ACCAGACCTGAACCCAATCGAGATGGTTTGGGGTGAGCTGGACCTCTCTCCGCTTCAATTTTGAATAATCCCCAACAGTGTCACCAGCAAAGCACCCCCACACCATCACACCACCTCCTCCATGCTTCACGGTGGGAACCAGGCATGTAGAGTCCATCCGTTCACCTTTTATGCGTGTAAAGCAGTAATCAAAGCAAAAGGTGGCTACTTTTAAGAACCTAGAATATAAGACATATTTTCAGTTGTTTCACACTTTTTTGTAAAGTGTAATGTATAATTCCACATGTGTTAATTCATAGTTTTGATGCCTTCAGTGTGATTCTACAATTTTCAGTCATAAAAATACAGAAAAATCTTTGAATGAGAAAGTGTATCCAAACTTTTGGTCTGTACTGTATATATATATATATATATATATATATATATATATATATATTATATGTGTGTATTTAGCAAAGAAGAGCTCATGTGAAAATACTTTTTGCTTTTATTTTTACAATCTTTCAAAATCACTTTATTGTCCATTATCATTAATGTCATTGTCAAAATCCACTACTTTCAGATAACGGGCAGCTCTTCTTATTTCTATTTATATTTTTTGTGGTGACTAGCACATTAAATTTAGATTAGTTTCCTTAAAAGACCAATAGGAAATAAACACTAGAGGGCAATCAATCCTATGTCTTCCACCTGTATTCACAAAAACGGCTATTAACAAGCTTCAAATTACAATAGGGAATGTAGCACAGATGCCCAAGTGCTGTGCAAAGGGGAAAATCACATTCGCAATGTTGCTTTGTCTATACTTTTAAATCATAGCCTCAGGACCATATACTATGCATGGTTCTGCACCCAAGGCAACATCATGCAGCCTTATGGAAGCAGGATAATGCATTATATTACCAATGTCTTATCTGTTCTAGCATGACAAATAATTCTGCTCAGCTTGTCATTGGTGACAGCTGAGACTTTTTGCTTACATGCCTTGACAGTGCTTGTATTAAACAGCTAGAGTCGTGCGCTCCATTAAGTTTTTGTAAAATTAACTGTCTGCTACTTGCTGTTTCACTGATAGTGGCAGCAGTTGTGAGCTACTGTAATCCTCTCTGCTTGCTGGATTGTTTGAGCGAATGACTTCACTCATCCAGCAGGTGTCTGCTGCACTGGTGTGACTTTAGAGTCGAATTTTACGTTTGACACACAGCAGATTTCCGAGAGAGGAAAATACTAAAATTGCAGTGAGGAGAAAATAACAACTACATTGCGGTAACCAAGTTTGGAATATAGTCAGGTATACGTAGAGATATAAAGTGAAGAAACTGCAATAATTAAGGTACAGAGATTATCAACAAAGAAACTCTGTAATGCTATGTAGAATTATTTATCAGAAATGGAGTTATTTTTCCCAGCACTCTACTTGTCTATCCAGTATTAGCAATACCCTGTTAAGAAATTATTCAAATATATTAAGAATATCATCTTTGTTTCAAGGTCAGCACTTCAATCTAGTGTCTAATATCACAAAGTGGTAAGCAAAAGGTTGAGCAGAGATAATAACTGGGAACTGACCATAGCAAAATTTATAAGCCAAAACTTGAAGTGGAAGTGGATTAAATTATTTCCATTTTATTTTTTGTCTTTGCCTGTTCCACTTTTAGTTGTGACTTAATCGAACTATATTCCCAAGATGAGTATTTGGTGACTTTTTGATGTTGTAGGTTTAGGTTACTTGCATTTTTTTTTCATTGATGGGGAATGCAATTTCAAAGTTAGATATAAAATCAATAATTTTTTTGGGACCTTTTTCAACAAGTAAGGCTGGAGTCACACACAACGTCAAAAAAATCGGACCGTTTTAGTCGGTCGATTATCGGACCAAAATGTAAAGAACAGACATCCGTCTGGCATCTGATTTTCCTGGAAAGATGTGATTTAGTGGCATCTGATCATAGTTGTAACATTTGATTTACATCCGACTTGCCAGAATTTCTCGCAGGCTTGCAAAACTGACATATAGTGGATCCAAAAGAATAGTATTTAAATCACAAAAGAAAGAATAGATACACATAGAACACATATATATATATATATATATATATATATATACATGTCATTGTGACATGTATATATATATATATATATATTTATAGTTCATAGACTTCTACATACTGTAATAGCCGCTAATTCAATTGCCCGCTTTTGTGAAAGTACAGACCCGACATGAAATGACACATGGTTTACTTACAGTTAACCATGTCATTTCATGTATTTTTATATATGGTTTAAACTTACAATTACATGAGTGTATGTGTGCAAAATTGCAGACATGTAGGAGTTAATTAAAGGTATAAATTGTTGAAAAAAAAAGCGTGGGCTCCCGTTGTATTTTCTCCACCAGACAGACAAAGCCAGCGAGTGGGGGCAGATAATAATAGCCTAGGGAGGGTACATTTTTTGTGCCCCCCCTGGCTACTAACATCTGCCCCCAGACACCCCAGAAAAGGCAAATCTCTAATTAGATTAGCCCTTTCTGGCACTTTTCCCGTCTATTCCCATTGCCCTGTAGCGGTGGCGAATGGGTTAATAAGGGGTTAAAGCCACCTTGCAATTGAAAGGTGACTTTAAGCCAGGTTAATAATTGAGATCTGCAATTTTGCACACATATACTCATGTAATTGTAAGTTTAAACCATATATAAAAATACATGAAATTACATGGTTAACTGTATGTAAACCATGTGTCATTTCATGTCGGGTTCTGTATTTTCACTAAAGCCGGCAATTGAATTAGCGGCTATTACAGTATGTAGAAGTGGATGAACTATAAATATATGTATATATATATATATATATATATATGTCACAATGACATGTATATGTATATATATGTATTCTATGTGTATATATCTATTCTTTACATTCTTTATTAAAGCTGTCAGTGTGCTTTTACAGTATAGCCGGGGATGAATTGCCGGCTTTTCTAAAGGACACCGGTGCGATTTAATCGCAAGTCACACGTGCGGTCCGTTTGTAATCAGATTTTTCATCGCTCCCACAGACTTGCATTGGCGATTGTCGACCCACAATCGGTAACAATCGCAGCATGCTGCGATTACACTCGGACGTTTAAAACGGACCGCAAAAAATCTGATGGTGGGAGCTGCTCCATAGATTAACACTGGTCCGACTGCAATGCGATATTTCAGTCGTCCGATTTTGACGCTAGTGTGACCTCAGCCTTAGAGGAAAAATAGTGATATTAATTCATGGCGTCTTATATATTCAATGTCAAACCTAAGGATAGTCATGGAAAATAATGTAGCTTAACCATAATAGCGCTGTTTGGTTTCAATTAAGGTATCAAGTAGAGATGAGCGAAAACGATCGGCAAACATAAATTCGGCACAAATATTGTATATTCGGATTCGTGATCGGAAACACAAGCATTTTTCTTAAAGTCGAAAAAAGTCAGTAACTTTCGGTAAAAGATAGAATAAAAGTTGGCAATTCATGTTCCGCGTTCAGTAAATCACAGAGTGACAGGTTAGAATAGAATAAATAGAAAAGATATATACACATAGGATACATAGATATATACAGTAGATGACAGTGACACACATATATATGTATTTATATTACATAGAAAGATAGAAGAAAAGCTGGCAATTCAGCAGCCGTGGTAATGTAAAATCACAGCAGGAGCCGACAGGATAGAAGAGATGGATTACATACAGTAAATACATTATAGAATAGGCAGATATACAGATGTCTGTAACAAATACAATTAGTGCAGTGTGTTTGCAGCTTACTGAACATGTATTTAATTAATACAAGATTACTTTTCTGAAAAAAAAGGTGTGGGCTCCCGCATAATTTTTGTAACCATCAGAGGGAAAGCCGATGGCTGGGAGCTGGTGTTTACAGCCTGGGAAGGGGATAATACCCATGGAGCTTCCCTGGCTATTAATATCAGCTCACAGCTGTATACGTAGCCTTTACTGGCAATTAAAATGGGGGACCCTAAAAAAAATGACGTATGGTCCCCCTATAATTAATAACCAACAAAGGCTATGCAGACACCTGCAGGCTGATATTAATAGCCAAAGAAGGGGCCATGGATGCTGGCCACCCTCATGCTGAAAACATCAACTCTAAGTCACCCCAGAAAAAGCGCATCTCAAAGATGCGCCAATTCTGGCTCTTAGCTTCACTCTTCCCACTTGCCCTGTAGCACTGGCAAGTGGGGTGATAGTTGGGGGGGTTGATGTCACCTACGAATTGAATTGACAAGCGGTGACGTCACTGAGGCTGCGTTCCCATCCGATGTTGAACTGCGGTGACCTCCCCACTAGCACCTTAAGAAAGTCGCACAGTGCAGAGGCGAATTCTCCTGGATGAAATTCACTGCAGTGAATTTCAACTGCGATGAACTCGCCTCTGCACTTTTATTTTTGATAACCAGCCAGGCAAAACTCACAGCTTGGGGCTTCAACACTCAGCTGTTAGCTTCAGCAAAGCTAGTTAACAAAAATAGGGGGGTCCCCACGCCGTATTTTTTAATCACGGTATATACTCATGTATAAGCCGACCCGTGTATAAGCCGACCCCCCTAATTTTGCCACAAAAAACTGGGAAAACTTATTGACTCGTGTATAAGCCTAGGGTGAAAAATGATTATGCCCCCATATGCTCGATAGATTAGGCTCCCATAAACTGCACAGATTATTCCCCTTATATGATCCACAGATTATGCCCCCATATGCTCCCCTGATTATGCCCCCGTATGATCCACAGATTATGCCCCCATATGCTGCACAGATTATGCCCCCATATGCTGCACAGATTATGCTCCCATATGCTGCACAGATTATGCCCCCATATGCTCCAGATTATGCCCCTATATGCTCCAGATTATGCCCCCATATGCTCCACAGATTCTGCCCCCATATGCTCCAGATTATGCCCCCATATGTTGCACAGATTATGCCCATATGCTCCCCTGATTATGCCCCCATATGCTCCAGATTATGCCCCCATATGCTCCAGATTATGCCCCTATATGCTCCAGATTATGCTGCTGCAAAAAATAAAATGACATACTCACCTCTCGTCGCTGGGGGCCAGGTGCCGGTGTCCGGAGCAGGCGGTGACACTGGTGCGCTATGGGGGACAGGTGCCGGTGTCACCGCTCGCTCAGGACCCCGGCACCTGAGATATTTACCTGTCCTCTCTCGCACTGCGCCCTCTTCTGGGTCCTCGGCAGTGAATGATCAGGCAGAGGGCGTGGCGCTCACTAACGACGTCATCGCACCCTCTGCCTGAACATTCACAGCCAGAGGAGTAGGACGAGGGAGCAGCGCGCAGCGGTGGAGAGAGGACAGGTAAATATCGCTATACTCACCCCTCCGCCGGGATCACTATTTGCAGCGTCTCCTCTTCTCCCGGCGGTCTCCGCAGCGCTTCCGTCCTACAGCGGTCACGTGGTACTGCTCATTAAAGTCATGAATATGTGCATATTCATGACTTTAATGAGCGGTAGCACCTGACCGCTGCAGGAAGGAGCCGGAGATCGTGGGAGAAGCAGGGAGGCTGCAGAGACCGTGCCGGCGGAGGGGTGAGTATGATCCGACACCCCTGATCCCCCTCCCCCGCCGACCACCGTATATGACCCGCGCATAAGCCGAGAGGGGGACTTTCAGCCCTAAAAAATGGGCTGAAAATCTCGGCTTATACACGAGTATATACGGTACTTAAATAAATAATTTAACAAAATGACTTCAGATCCCCACAATTTTTATAACCAGCCTTGCTAAAGCACACAGCTGGGGGCTTGTATTCTCAGGTTGGTAAGGGGCCATGGATATTGCCCCTTTCTCAGCCTAAAAATAGCAGCCCACAGCCACCCAGAAAAGGCACATCGATTGGATGCGCCCATTCTGGAGCTTTGCCCGGCTCTTCCCACTTGCCCTGTAGCAGTGGCAAGTGGGGTTCATATTTGTGGGGTTGAATTCAACCTTTGTATTGTCAGGTGACATCAAGCCCATGAATTAGTAATGGAGAAGTGTCTATGACTCCTATCCATTACTAATCCTATAGTTACATGGTAAATAAAGACAGCCAGAATAAACTCTTTTATTAGAAATAAGACTAAACACAGTTTTCCATTTTATTTAAAAATAACAAACACAGTTCTACTCACCTAAAGAATAATTCCATCAAAGACCTTGTTCTCCTGTAATAAAACTAAAATAAAAAACTATATACCATACCACCTGTCTGTCGTACTGTCCAGCGCCATAATCCATGTCTGGGGATTAACCCCTTAACCCCCAAGGGTGGTTTGCACATTAATGACCGGTCCAATTTTTACAATTCTGACCACTGCCTCTTTATGAGGTTATAACTCTGGAACGTTTCAACGGATTTTCGCGATTCTGAGAATGTTTTGTCGTGACATTGTACTTCATGATAACGGTAAAATTTCTTCAATATAACGAGTTTATTTATGAAAAAATGGAAATATGGCGAAAATTTTAAACATTTTGTAATTTTCAAATTTTGAATTTTTATTCCATTAAAACAGAGAAATATGTCACACAAAATAGTTACTAAATAACATTTCCCACATGTCTACTTTACATCAGCACAATTTTGGAACCAACATTTTTTTTGGTAGGAGTTATAAGGGTTAAAATTTAACCAACGATTTCTCATTTTTACAACAAAATGTACAAAACCATTCTTTTTGCGACCACCTCACATTTGAAGTCACTTTGAGGGGTCTATATGGCAGAAAATACCCAAAAGTAACACCATTCTAAAAACTACACCCCTCATTGTACTCAAAACCACATTCAAGAAATTTATTAACCTTTCAGGTGCTTCACAGGAGCTGAAGCAACGTGGAAAGAAAAAATGAACATTTAACTTTATAGTCACAAAAATGATCTTTTACAAACATTTTTTTATTTTCTCAAGGGTAATTGAAGAAAATGGACAGATAAAGTTGTTGTGCAGCTTCTCCTGAGTACACTGATACCCCATATGTGAGGGAAAACCACTGTCTGGGCGCACGGCAGGGCTAGGAAAAGAAGGAGCGCCGTTTCACTTTTTCAAACCAAAACTGGCTGGAATTGAGATTGAACGCCATGTCACATTTGGAGAGCCCCTGATGTGCCTAAACAGTGGAAACCCGCCACAAGTGACACCATTTTAGAAACTAGACCCCAAAGGAACTTATCTAGATCTGTTGTGAGCACTTTGAACCCCCAAGTGTTTCACTAAAGATTATCATGCCTGGGTGTGAAAAAATTTTTTTCCACAAAAATGATATTTTAGTCCCCAATTTTTTTATTTTTCCCACAAAGTTGTTGTTCAATTTGTCCTGAGTACGCTGATACCGCATATGTGGGGGGGAAATACTGTTTGGACGCACGGCGGGGCTCGGAAAGGAAGTAATGACGTTTTGGAATGAAGACTTTGATGGGTGTCATGTACAGTTTGCAGAGCCCCTGATGTGCCTAAACAGTGGAAACCCCCAACAAGTGACCCCATTTTGGAAACTAGACCCATAATGAACTTATCTAGATCTGTTGTGAGAACTTTTACACCCCAAGTGCTTCACACAAGTTTATAATGCCTGGGCATGAAAATAAAAAATCCTATTTTTTCCCACAAAAATGACATTTTAGTAACAAATTTTTTATTTCCCCAAGGGTAACAGGAGAAATTGGACCACAAAAGTTGTTGCTCAATTTGTCCTGAGTATGCTGATGCCCCATATGTGGGAGAAAACTACCGTGTGTGCACATGTCAGGGCTCGGAATAGAAGTAGTGACGATTTGTAATGCAGACTTTGATGGAAAGGTCTGCGGGTGTTATGTTGCGTTTGGAGAGCCCCTGATGTGCCTAAACAGTGGAAACCCCCACAAGTGACCCCATTTTAGAAATTATACCCCCTAAGGAAATGATCTAGATGTGTGGTGAGAACTTTGAACCCCAAGTGCTTCACAGACGTTTATAACATAGAGCCATTAAAATAAAAAATAATATTTTTTTCCACAAAAATGATATTTTTGCCCCCAATTTTTTATTTACCCAATGGTAACAGAAGAAATTGGACCCCAAGCGTTATTGTGCAATTTATCCTGAGTACACTGGTACCCCATATGTGGGTGTAAACCACTGTTTGGGCGCTGGCAGAGCTCAGAAGGGAAGGAGCACCGTTTGACTTTCAACCCACAATTGTCCTGAACTGAGATCAGATGCCATGTAACGTTTGGAGAGAACCTGATGTGCCTAAACAGTTGAAACTCTTCAATTCTAACTCCAACCCTAACCCCAACACACCCCAAACCCTAGTCCCAACCCTAACCATAACCACAAACCTAACCCTAACACACCCCTAACCCTAATCCCAACCCTAACCCTAATCCTAACTTTAGCCCCAACCCCAACCCTAACTTTAGCCCCAAACCTAACCCTAGCACTAATAGGAAAATGGAAATAAATATAATTTTTAAATTTTATTATTTTTCCCTAACTAAGGGTGTGATATAGGGGGGCTTGATTTACTATTTATAGCGGGTTTTTGTGTTTGGCAGCTGTCACACGCTAAAAGACGCTTTTTATTGCAAAAAATAGTTTTTGCATCACCACATTTTGAGAGCTATAATTTTTCCAGATTTTGGCCCACAAAGTCATGTGAGGTCTTAGTTTTTGCGGGACGAGTTGACGTTTTTATTGGTTCCATTTTCAGGCACATGACACTGTTTGATCGCTTTTTATTACGATTTTTGGGTGGCAGAATGAACAAAAACCAGCAATTCATGAATTTCTTTCGTGTTATTCTTTTTGTTCGTTGGTATTATGATAAAGCATATTTTTTGCCTTGTTTTTTTTAAGCTGTTCACTAAAGGGTTAACTAGTGGGACAGTTTTATAGGGCGGGCCGTTACGGACGTGTTGATACTAAATATGTGTACTTATATATTTTTTTTTTACAAAAGAAATGAATTTTTTGGGGGGAATAGTTTTTTTTTCTTTATGAACTTTTTTTTCACATGTTAATTTTTATTTTTTTTGCATCACTATATATTGTCAGATCGCTAATCTAACAGTTTGCTTAGCACTCTGTCAGATCATCGATCTGACAGGCACTGCAGGAGGCTTTCTCAGTGCCTGCCCTCAGCAGGCACTGAGAAGCTAACTCCCTGCAGGACCCGGAAGAACCCCGCGGCCATCTTGGAAAAGGGGTCCTGCAGGGAGGAGGCCCTTGGCACAGGGCGATCACATCGCGCTGCTCTGAGGATCTTAGGGAAGCACACAGGGAGCCCGCTCCCTGCGCGATGCTTCCCTATACCGCCAGAACACTGCGATCATGTTTTATTGCAGTGTACCAGGGGTTAAAGTGCCGGGAGCATTCCGTAACCGCTCCTGGCACTTAGTGCCGGGTGTCAGCTGTGATAATCAGCTGACACCCGGCCGCGATCAGCTGCGCCCCACCCCGTGAGCGCAGCTGATCGCGTATGACGTACTCTCCCATCCTTGGGAATTAAGTCCCAGGGCACATGGACTGGATAGTACGTCAGATGGCAGAAAGGGGTTAATAGTTTTCAACCTGGCCAAGGAGTGGCCATCCAGGCTGAGAACCACTGGTGAATGAGCTGCTGCAAGCACAGCCTCAGTTACTAGCGGTGACATCATTGAGGTTACTTCCGGTCACTGAGGCTGCCATCCCAGCATGGCTGAACTGCTGTGACCTCAGCACTGTGGAAAAATGTCAGTGATAAGGTCACCGCAGTTCAAGCTCAGTGACTTCACTGCAGATCACGGTGATAAATTCTCACAGTGATCTGTTGTGAAGCCACTGTGCTTGAATTGCGGTGAACTCACCTCTGCACCATGCGACTTTCTCTCAGTGCTAGTGGATCTCACCGAACTCACCACAGATCAGCCTGGCTGGGAACTCAGCCTCAGTGACCTCACTGCTAGTCACTGAGGCTGCGCTTTCAGAAGTTAAGTCACCAGTGGTTCTCAGTTTGGACGGTCGCATCTTGACACCATCCAGGTTGAAAACGTTTTTTTCCCCTCAGACATGGATTACGGTGTTGAACAGAACGACGGAGAGATGAGGGATATTGTTGTTTTATATTTTTGGTTTATTACAGGAGAACGAGGGCTTAGGTGAAATTAGGCGGGGTAGTATGGTTTAATTAAGATTAATAAAGGAGTCTGAGTCTTTTTTTCAATTAAATTACTTTATTCTTGGTGTGTGTGTTTTTATACAATGTGACTATGGGGTTAGTAATGGGGCCATGTTATTAATGCCTCTATATTACTAATCTAGGGGCTTGATGTCACCTGACAATACAAAGGTGACATCAACCCAACAAATATGAACCCCACATGCCACCACTACAGGGCAAGTGGAAAGAGCCGGGCAAAGCGCCAGATTTTGCACATCATATACAGTCAGGGCCAGAAATATTTGGACAGTGACACAATTTTCGCGAGTTGGGCTCTGCATGCCACCACATTGGATTTGAAATGAAACCTCTACAACAGAATTCAAGTGCAGAATGTAACGTTTAATTTGAAGGGTTGAACAAAAATATGTGTTAGAAAATGTAGGAATTGTACACATTTCTTTACAAACACTCCACATTTTAGGAGGTCAAAAGTAATTGGACAAATAAACATAACCCAAACAAAATATTTTTATTTTCAATATTTTGTGGCGAATCCTTTGGAGGCAATCACTGCCTTAAGTCTGGAACCCATGGACATCACCAAACGCTGGGTTTCCTCCTTCTTAATGCTTTGCCAGGCCTTTACAGCCGCAGCCTTCAGGTCTTGCTTGTTTGTGGGTCTTTCCCTCTTAAGTCTGGATTTCAGCAAGTGAAATGCATGCTCAATTGGGTTAAGATCTGGTGATTGACTTGGCCATTGAAGAATGTTCCACTTTTTTGCACTCATGAACTCCTGTGTAGCTTTGGCTGTATTCTTGGGGTCATTATCCATCTGTACTATGAAGCGCCGTCCAATCAAGTTTGCAGCATTTGGCTGAATCTGGGCTGAAAGTATATCCCGGTACACTTCAGAATTCATCCGGCTACTCTTGTCTGCTGTTATGTCATCAATAAACACAAGTGACCCAGTGCCATTGAAAGCCATGCATGCCCATGCCATCACGTTGCCTCCACCAGGTTTTACAGAGGATCCTTGGATTTACAGTGTACCTTGGATCATGTGCCGTTCCCTTTCTTCTCCAAACTTTTGGCTTCCCATCATTCTGGTACAGGTTGATCTTTGTCTCATCTGTCCATAGAATACTTTTCCAGAACTGAGCTGGCTTCTGGAGGTGTTTTTCAGCAAATTTAACTCTGGCCTGTCTATTTTTGGAATTGATGAATGGTTTGCATCTAGATGTGAACCCTTTGTATTTACTTTCATGGAGTCTTCTCTTTACTGTTGACTTAGAGACAGATACACCTACTTCACTGAGAGTGTTCTGGACTTCAGTTGATGTTGTGAACGCGTTCTTCTTCACCAAAGAAAGTATGCGGCGATCATCCACCACTGTTGTCTTCCGTGGGCTCCCAGGTCTTTTTGGATTGATGAGTTCACCAGTGCTTTCTTTCTTTCTCAGGATGTACCAAATTGTAGATTTTGCCACTTCTAATGTTGTAGCAATTTCTTGGATGGGTTTTTTTCTGTTCTTGCAGCTTAAGGATGGCTTGTTTCACCTGCATGGAGAGCTCCTGTGACCGCATGTTTCCTTCACAGCAAAACCTTCCAAATGCAAACACCACACCTCAAATCAACTCCGGCCCTTTCATCTGCTTAATTGAGAATGACATAACAAAGGGATTGCCCACACCTGTCCATGAAATATCCTTGGAGTCATTTGTCCAATTACTTTTGGTCCCTTTAAAAACAGGGTGGCACATGTTAAGGAGCTGAAACTCCTAAACCCTCTGAATTGTTTTGTTTCAAATTCATTGTGGTAATGTCTAGAACCAAAATTAGATAAATGTTGTCTCTGTCCAAATATATATGGACCTAACTGTAGATGTGCTTTTTCTGGGCAGCTGTGGGCTGGTATTTTTAGGCTTTGGGCAGCCTATATCCATGACTCCTTTCCAGCCTGAGAATACCAGCCCCCAGCTGTGAGCTTTAGCAAGGCTGGTTGTTGAAAATGTGGGGGCCCCATGCTGTTTTTTTACATTATTTAGTTAAACAATTAAAAATGGTGTGGGGACTAGGGATTAGCGAGTATACTCGTTCGGATTCGGTATGCGGCGATTAATGCGGTACTCAAATCCTAGAGAGTAAATTTCACTACTCGCCTCGCAATATTCGGATCTCCTGCCCCGCATGTGTTAGCCAATCACAGTAAAGCCGCGGCCTTCTTTGTTGTGGCATTACTGTGATTGTCTGGCCGCGCAGCATCATAGTCATAGCCTATGAGTCATAGGCTATGACTATGTGTGTGCGGGGGTCTGTTAAGGTGTGTGTGTGTGTGTCTGTGTGGGGTTGTGTCGGGTTCTGCTGTGTCCGTCATGGGACACTTGTTTTTAAAGAGGGATTGCATCGGAAAGGTGAGTATAGTTTGGTTTATTATTTTAATATTATTTGCAGGAGACGAGGGTTTCGGGGAATTATCTGTGTGGTGAGTATGTACTCTATGTTATGTGTTGTATGTTATGTGTATGTACTGTATTATGTAGTATGTTCTGTATGTCTTTTTTTTTTAACATTCACCACATTAGCCGTATGATGGGAATACTACTTTCTCATCATCCACTAATGCTGTCACTGTAGCAGGCATAGCTGGATGGGACAAGTAGTCCCATAGGACAATGCCCGCACAGCCAGCAGAGCCCGAGCCCTGCACAGCCCCGGAAGAGGACGGCAGAGCCCGGCACAGGCCCGGCAGAGCCCGAGCCAGCAGAGCCTGGCACAGTCCCGCACACACACAGCCCCACAGACCCCCGCACACATTCTCCACCCACACACATTCTCTGCCCATTACTCGCATTTCCCATAGACTTACATTGGACTCGCTACTCGTTACGAATACCAGAGTATTAGGAGCTACTCGTACCGAGTACAGCGAGTCCGAGTATTTCACTACTCGCTCATCCCTAGCGGGGACCCCTCTATTCTTGATATTCATCCTTGCTGAAGCTGACAACTGAAGGTTGCAGCCCCCAGCTGTGAGTTTTGCCTGGCTGGTTATCAAAAATACAGGGAAACCCACATAAGTTTATTTTTTATTATTTATTTACAGCACAAGAGCTGCTGATGAATACTCCCATCTGCTGCTCCTGCTCTCCCTGTCATTAGCGGCTGCATGTATCAGCTAATAGGAGCAGTAGTCCCATCAGTTGACACCAGTAAACTTTATATGTCAGATCACAGCTGAGCGCTCATGCTGTGTTCTGACAGCATGGGAACCGCGGCTCTCTGACCGGCGGGGATGATTTCACCGCCGATCAGAAGCTGTCACACAGCTTGGGAAACACCGGCTTTTGTGCTGTGTATGTTCGGCTACATTTGGCGATTAAATTGGTGAACATTGCAAATTCAGCGATCGTGAGCCGAACCGAACATTGAAATATTTGCTCATCTCTAGTGTCAAGCAATTGGCAAATATTCTAATGAAAAATAAACAGACATTCATTATCGATAAAGGGATACATTTTGCATCCATCTTGAAACAAATACATCTTGAACAAAAATTATGGTGGTCCTGGTGGTGTTTTCAAGTACTGTCACTAGAACTACCTGTCAAGCTGTGACAGTCTTTGGTAAAGAAGGGGAGCCTCGGGCTGTCCATGGAACTGCAACCCTAGCTATCCCTGTCCCGGTACTCTTGACAGTGGAGAAGCTTTAAGCCCCCGTCACACTGAGCGAGATCGCTAGCGAGATTGCTGAAGCGTCACCGATTTTGTGATGCAACAGTGACCTAGCCAGCGATCTCGCTTAGTGTGACACACAGCAATGACCAGCCCCCCTGCTGGGTATCGCTGATCGTCGTTGAATGTCCTGGACCATTTTTTCATCGTTGGTCTCCCGATGGCCAGTGTGCATCGCTTCATGTGACAGTGGAAGACCAACGATCAGCAAGCTGGGAGCTGGTATCCATTGTACATATTGGGTAACTAAGCACGACGGGGCACCTAGTTACCCGATATGTACCCTGGTTACCGTATCCCAGCTTCTGCTGTAGAGCGCTGAGAGCAGGTATCTAGGGTATATATCGGGTAACTAAGTGCCGCTCGGTGCTTAGTTACCCGATATGTACATTGGATACCGGCTCTCAGCGCTCTACAGCAGAAGCTGAGAGACGGTATCTAGGGTACATACACTAAGTGCCGCGCGGTGCTTAATTAACCGATGTGTACATTGGATACCAGCGTGCTTGCTAGTCCTGATCTCTTGAGAGTCTGCCCATGTGACAGCTCACCAGTAGTGTTGAGCGATACGATACCGCAAGTATCGGGTATCGGCCGATATTAGCTCTATCGGCCTTTCGATACTTAGTTCCGATATTTTCGTCTTATCGGATACCGGAATCGGGATTGTCACTGTCACGGTCAGTGTCCGTCGGTCGGGTCTGTCAGGAGTCAGCGGCACTTACCTGGCAGAAGATCTCTGGCGGTCACGGGCTGGACTGCTTCATGGCCGCCATCATCTTTCCCCGGCGGTCACATGCAGTTTCTCGCGATAACTGCAGTGACTGCTGGGTAATCCCGGCCGTAAAGCAGTCAGTCCGACGACGTCACCGCCGGGGAAGCAAGTAATCAGCTGTGCTGCGTCGAGATGACAGGCTCTGCCTGTCATTGCGATGTAGCAGAGCTGGATCGCCGTGGGACAGTCGTTACTATGGACTGTGTCGGACAGGTGGTATACTGTTGTTTTTTTTTTTTTTTTTTTTACAGGAGATCGATGGCGTCACAGGAATGAGAGTATAATAAAAGAAATGAAAACTGTGTTGTCTCTTTTATTTCATTAAAATACTTTTTTCTTGCTGTGTCTTTTTTTTTTATACATTTAAAAACTTTGGGATTAATAATGGATCGGTGTCTTATTGACACCTCTCCATTATTAACCGGGCTTATTCTCACTGTGCAATCAACGGTGACATTAACCCCTTATTACCCCACTTGCCACCGCTACAGGCAGTGGGAAGAGCCGGGTAAAGTGCCACAATTGGCACATCTTTTGATGCGCCAAATGTGGGGCTGCTGTAGCCTGGTATTATCAGGCTGTTGAGGGCCAAAATCCATGGGCCTTGACAGTCTTTTAATACCAGGCCGCAGCCGTCTGCATTTTACTTGGCTGGTTAACACAAATAGGGGGACCCCTACGCCTTTTTTTTTCGAGGGGATCTCCTATTTTTGTTAACCAACCAAGCTAAGCAAACTGCTGTGGCCTGGTATTATCAGGCTTGCAAGGTCCATGTATGTTGGCTCCTTAACAGCCTTAAATACCATTCCTCAGCAGCAGGGGCGTACATATAAATCATGGGGCCCCATAGCAAAAGTCTGAATGTTCCCCACCCCCCCAAAAAAAAACCCAGAGGCATTGTAAATGTAAAGTGCCAGCACAGTGAGGGAAGTTGAGTCACACAGAGACAGGGGTTTTGGGGTACTCGGCACCGATCACGTCGACTTCTATGGGGGATGTCACGAGTAGCACAGCTCGGTCCGTGACCTGGGCGATCACTGGAATGTGGGATATTTCCAGGGGATGATAGAATGTTCGTGTAGTTTGTCGTGACGCCACCTGTAGTACCTGGTCAGGGTGTCCAGCGCTGCTGTGCAGGTCCTCTGGAAGGGATGGTGTAGTGCAGGTAGGTGAAAAGTCTTCTACAGGTAACACGCTATCCTTCCAGGGCAGATAGATGTGAGATAGAGCAATGGTGCAAAGTGATGTAGCAGAGTGGACTATGCGACGTAGTAAGAAAGCAGGAAACACTTCAAGTTAAACGTTGCATAATAAAATTTTTAATAATAACATTACAAAAGTGCAAATGGCTTATATTATGTGACATGTTTTGTTACTGTTGATACCCTTGATATGTGTTATACATGTGTGTTAATAAATACATATTCAACAAAAGTGCAAATAGCATTAGTGCCGAAGTTCGTGGAGACTTCTTAGGACTACAACCCCACCGGGGTAACTTCACAGTGTCCTTTACTTGTGCTTGTGGAGGACCCGCTCCAAACCTCCAACTGTGGTCTTGGGTGGGCTGCAAGACTTTCCTTGAGCAGACCTCACTTTCGGCCACACCAAACGGGTTTTTAGTTTCTGAGGTAGTTGAAAATAGTGCACAGTAAAGTTTTTTGTAAAACCAAAATGGAGCACCGAAGTGCCAACTATTTACAGAAAAATTTGTGAGCCACTACAGTTCATGGCTTCAAAGTTGAACATTTTCATTACAGTGAAACACCATTACCCAACCTGGGTATATTAAGGCAACAATAAACTTGTTCTTCTGAACATTCACCCGTCCGGGTACATCAAACCATTACCCAACATGGGTATATTAAGGCAAAAATAAACTTGTTCTTCTGAACATTCACCCGTCCGGGTACATCAAACCATTACCCAACATGGGTATATTAAGGCAACAATAAACTTCTTTTTATGAACATTCACCCGTCCGGGTACATCAATAATTTAACTATTTACATACAGAGACCCTGTCCGGGTTATTTAGACTTCTTTGGCTGGCCTCTTCCAGGTACCACCTGGTACTGTTGTGGAGCTTGCCAAACATCCGTGACAGGAGGGTCCACCCAGACCTGATGACGTCGTGTGGCGTGTACAGTGACGTCGTGACCCGCTATCTGGGTCTGTGTGGCCACCTCTTTCGTCTCCCTCCGGGCCTGGAACCCTATGTCCCGGACTGTACGAACCCAGGGGGCCTAACAGGCGCCGGGTACGGGCCAGCTATCATGATCATGTCCATAGCTGGGGCTGCTGAGGAGACCACTGAGGGAGGCTGGGGAGATTTACGGCGTGGGGTGGGCACTTGTGCAGAGGCCTGGTTGGGGGAGGCTGAAGGCTCGTAGGGTCTGTCAGTTTCCTGACACTCTGGGGAGTAGGGGTCGCACCTGGTAACATTTAGGGCGTACCATCCATTGTAACCCCAGTGTCGGGTGTAAGTCACCAAGTCTCCTGGCAACAGGTCCCTCCCCGGGTGTCCTTCTGGGAGGTGAGCCTCCACGTCCCGCCGGGTTACAAAAACTTCTAAATAAAGTCCAGGCTCCTGGATGAAGCCCCAACCACCTTTTAACTTAAAGTTCCGTACTGCACCCTTACGCCACGGCTCCCTCACCGTACTTTTATCCTTTCTCATACGTGCCTTCTCTGCCAGGTCCTTCTCCAGGTGACGTTGCCGAAGCTTTTGGGATTCTCGCTGCTCCCTTTGTCGCTCTGCTTCCCGCTCCCGACGTCTCCACTCTTCCTCCTGACGCCGGTTGTAATTCTCCTCCACCAGCTGCTCCATGTCTCCACCATCAAATTCCAGCTTACGATGTCCGGTTTGCGGCAGCTCTCCTGGCGCCCCCCAGTCCTGGCGGCGCTCACCTGTGGCGGAAGCAGCCGGCTCTGGAACAGATGACGGTCGGGGCTCCGGTACAGGCAGGTAGTGCTCTGGTGCCTGCGCGGCCTCCTCCATGAGGACGGGTGTCGCTTCTTCTGCCTCAGCGACGGGGCAGACAGCGGGATCTGGGGTGCTGGTGCGGCGTTTTCTGCAGGAACGGGTGCCTCCACTGTGATACTGGCAACCAGTTCAGATTGCAAGGGCTGGGATGCCCGCACGGCCTTCTGTACTGGAACGGGTGCCTCCACTGAGATACTGGCAACCGGTTCAGATTGCAAGGGCTGGGATGCCCGCACGGCCTTCTGTACTGGAACGGGTGCCTCCACTGAGATACTGGCAACCGGTTCAGATTGCAAGGGCTGGGATGCCCGCACGGCCTTCTGTACTGGAACGGGTGCCTCACCTTCCGGTACAGACACTTCAGGGGGTAGAGGGATTGGCGCCGCTCCATTGTAGTTTTAGGGCCCGCCAGCTCGCTTCCATCCTGGCGACCTCCTCCCGGTGCCGGGCCAGTGCGTCTCTCAGGGTATCCTCCGCTTCTTCCAGCGTAGGAGGGTTTCCAGGCCGGGTACCAAACGGTGGCTCCATGGCGATCGGGTCGCTTCCGTGGGGGGAGAGCTCTGACTCCTCCATCCCTTCCCACTTCTGCTCACGTCCATTCGCCATCTCAGCAAAGTCACATGTGTCATTAGCATCAGGAGAGGCGACATCTTTTGTAGGGAGGCGGGACCTTCGCGTTCGTTTACGCCCACTGAGGAGGATGAGGAGGCGGAACTCCAGAGCTGTGGGGCACGATCTTACAATGCAGTAACATTTAGAGTGTGCGGACATCGTTTTCGCGCCACGGAGTGAGTGTACGCCCACGAGAGCACCCCCTTATTCTTCACCTGTGCCTCGTGGCGCAGATATGACGGAAAAATGGCAAATACAGTCTATGATGATTTTTGCAATTCTCAAGCAAAAAAACAGTTCAATTAAGGCACACAGGACACATATATATGTCACAATGACATGTATATATATATATATATATATATATATATATATATATATGTATTCTAAGTGTGTATATTTTGTGTTTACAAGGAAGAAAGTGTTTTTTTAGTTGCGATATTTTGTTCCCATAGACTTACATGGGACTTCCGGTATCGGAATCGGATATCGACGATATTTAGTGATATCGGCGATACCATTCCGATCCGATATTTTTAGATATCGAGCAGTATCGCTCAACACTACTCACAAGCGATCAGCTAACAATGTCCCAGTGATCCCATCCACGTCGTATCGTGGATGGGATCTCTAGGACATTGAAGAGTGTGATGGGACCCTTAGTCTCTGATCTTACTGTGCTCCTGTTAAACCCTGATCTGTCCCCTTCCCCACCCCATGAGGCATGGGTCAGAAATCTAAGTTAAACAAGACCCAAAGACAAAAAATAGGGATAACATAAAACCACTATAATACAAAAGCACTAACCAACAATAGGGAGGAGGATAGGGACAGGCAGGAATAAACTAAAAAGGGACATGGACCAGAAGATAAACACAAATGTACTACAGTAAACCACAGATCATTACTACAACAACTCCACTACAACCACTTAGCTTTAGCGTACAGGAAGATAAATCTTTTACTTTCCGGGATAAGAAGTTCCGGCCAGTTTTTATAGGAAGGGGTAATGACCAGTTCATTAGCAGCTGAAACGGAGCTGCATGTTTCTGACCAGCATAGAAAAGGTTGTTAACCTCTTCAGCACCAGAGGAAACTAAATCCATTTATTATGGAACACAAATCACACCATCTCTAAAAAAGACCTCTGGTTCATTAACCAGCATGGTCTTCCAGTGAGACGTGATACTCTTGTGACACCACCTTTAGTACATGAATGCATAGCTAGAACTTCCATCAGTACATGAATAAATCAACAGACCCACCATCAGTACGTGACTACATTACCAGAACCACCATAAGTAAATTAATGCATCACGAGAAACACCTTCAGTACATCATCAGAAACACAAGTATATCACCTGAACCACAAGCACTTGAATACAAGAACCAAGCTTAGTACAATGATCAATTGTAATGTCAAGTTATCCCATAAACAATTGTATTGCATGAACCTACAATCCCAAAACTCGCAGTATGTCCTTAACAAAGAAGAGGAGAAATAGAGAGTTGTTACCAGCTATCATGAGACTGCGGACTATACATAAAACACGGTACTGATGAGACGCAGTCAGTTTCACAAATAAATATTTACATCCAGGTACGTTATAGATTGCATCTTCTTTGGAATCTTCTCTTTCTTTTCATCTCCATCTTGTCTAGAAGTAATGATAACTTTTTACATCCACAGCTTGTCTCTGCAGGCTTGCCTCTTCACCAGTTTTCTGCAGCACATACCCAAACAGTGTTCTTAGAAAACAAGTATTATTAAAATGCCCTCTGCATGAAAAAATCTGTCCAGACTGTACTCTAAATAAGCCTCCTATGGTACATGGCCTCTACACAATCCGGCTTAATGAGCTATAAACACCCAACTGTCATCCCTTATGAGCCACGGCCTATACCAGTGACGGTGAACCTAGGCACTCCAGCTGTTGGAGAACTACAACTACCAGCATGCCTCAACTTCTGCAGGTTGCAAGGGCATGCTGGGAGTTGTAGTTTTACAACAGCTGGAGTGCCAAGGTTAGCCATCACTGGCCTATACCATGGCTGTCCTCTCTCTAATTTTCTATTACACTTTCTATATCTCCACACTGTCCCCACGCTATACTAACCTGTCTCCATTCAGTGCCCCAATTTCACGCTGTCTCCTCTCTATATCCGTTCTGTTCCCCCTCTTTACACTATGCCTTCATATTGCCCATCATGCTACCCTCTTGAAACTGTAAACACTCATCACACTGTCCCCATACACAGTTTGATGGTCACCAAAGCCTCCCATAAGGTATGATATCCACAACAACCTCCCCAATGTATAGTATGATCACTACAACCCTTCAAAAAGTATGATGTCCACCACAGCCCCCATAAATAAATAGTATGATGTCAAATATACCTCCTATGTATAGTAAGATGTCTTCCACAGCACCCCATAAGGTATTATAGCTCCCACAGCATCTCACACAGTATGACATCCATCACAAAGTCCTATTTAATTTGGTCACCAAAGCCCACCAGTATAATGTCTTCCACAGCCCCATATATAATATGGTCACTGCATATACTTTACTGTCCCCTGCACAGCCCCCATTTGCTGTCCCCCACACAGACTGTCATCTCATGGGCTCCTGCACAACCCTTCATTTTATGGCTCCTCTTGCACAGCCCTTTATCTCATGAACCTCCTGCACAGCCCCTCATCTCATGACCCCCTGAAAGCCTATCATCTCATGCCCCCTGCATAGCTCCTCATCTCAGTTCCCCCTGCATATCCCCTTATCCCATGGCCCCACTGAAAAGCTCCTCATCTCATTCCCCCTGCATAGCTCATCATCTCATTCCGCCCTGCATAGTCCTTCATCACATGGCCAACCTGCAAATCTCCTCATCTCATGCCCTCCTGCAAAGCCTCTTATTTTATGGCCTCCTGCATAGCTCCTCATCTCAAACTTGGCCATGAAACCCCTCATCTTATGTCCCCTGCACAACCTGTACAAATAATATAAAAATTGAAAAAAAAAATAATACTAACCTAATCCAGGCTCTCTGTCCACAGTTTCCTATGTGCAGCAGTAGACAATGATAATGTCACTGCTGTAACGCCTCAGGGAGGCGAGCTATAAGAGTAGACCCTCTGGACCGTGGAACAGATAGCCCTGGGGCAAGCTGACCTAGTCAAGACAGACCCCTATACAGGGATCATCAGGGACAAGCCCAGGGATCTCTAAGACCACAGTAGCCAATACCAAGTGGGGTGGCTCAGATAGCGGGCGAGACATGGAATAGAAGGGAAATGTAGAAGACTGACAAACACCAGAGCACAAGGGACGGACATACAGAACTGAGCACAGAAGTACGGACGCGCAGAGCAGGGTAAAGAAGTATGGACGTGCAGGATAGCACACAAGGTATGGGCATGCAGGGCAAGACACAGGAGCTCAAACGTGCAGAGCAGGGTACAGGAGTATGGATGTGCAGAGCAGGGTAAAGAAGCACAGACACACAGGATAGCGCACAAGGTATGGGCATGCAGAGCAAGACACAGGAGCACAGACGTGCAGAGCAAGGTACAGGAGTACGGACATGCAGGAAAGCACACACAGAGAATATATGCGGGCCTGGGTCGCAGAAGAAGGAGTATGAACAATAACCAGATGCCACTGATAAGAGGAAGCAGGTTCATATACCCCACACCTTACCCGGATTGGCTGCTGGGATTTCCGGGTTAGGACATCAGAGAGCATAAAGGACCTGGGAGGGGGCGTGGCCACCCAGGTCAGGAAACCTGAGATCATACAGGACCTTGGAGGGGGCATGACCACCCTCCAAGAGTGCCAGGGCACATGTACCAGGTCCAGGAGCTTCCTGCAGTGAGGGGAGCACGGCAGGACCGAAGAACAAGACCGGAGGGGCGGGCAGCAGCGGGCACGGTGGTGGCAGCAGCGGAGACTCAGCCAGCAGCGGTGGTAACAACTGCATAGCACCATCTGACATCCCTGGAATGCACCTTCTCCAACATGTAGCAGGTCGGAAGTGGTCTGCATCGTGCAAAAGATCCTTGCAAAGCAGACGACTGATTACAGCTCCTCTGCTCCTGTACTGGCTGCAGCAGATCAATTGTATTTGCGTTACTGATGTGAATACAACTGAGCGCAGATAGAGAGTGATGCTCAGGGTGCAAGCAGACATAGGGATGAGAGGTGTCAGTCTCTGGCTGATGTGAGGGTGGCATTATAGAAAGCGGTGGCTCTGTCTGTGTCGTGGACTGAAGATATGGAGGACAGAGGTAGAAAAGAGTCTGAGAGTCTGTGAATGTCTAGTTGTGCTAGGTTTCTGCAAGGATGTGCTAGTGTCTGTATATGGGGGGCAGGTGAGGAGGACAGGGATGAGAAGGTGAGTAGGTGGTGGTCACATAGGGGGAGGGGAGAGTTTGTGAGATTAGACAGGGAACAGAGGCGGGTGAAGATGAGGTCTAATGTAGATACGTCTGTCTGGGTGACTGTGGAGGACCACTGAGTAAGTCCAAAGGATGAAGTAAGTGACAGGAGTTTGGAGGTTGCTGGCTGGCGAGTGTCAGTAGGGATATTAAAGTCATCCATGATGTTGGTTGGGATGTCAGCAGAGAGAAAGTGAAGAAGCCAGGTGGAGAATTGGCTAATGAAGGCAGTGGCTGAGCCCGGTGGTCAGTATATGACAGCCATTTGGAGATTAGAGGGAGAGTAGATACGGACCGAGTGGACTCGAAAGAAGGGAGGATAATGGAGGGTAGGGGTTGGATAGGGTTGAAGGAGCAGTTATTAGAAAGAAGGAAAACCACGCCTCCGCCATGTCTGTTGCCAGAACGAGGAATATGGGTAAAGTGGAGGCCACCATAACTCAGTGCAGCAGGGGAGGCCGTGTTAGCTGGGGCGTCAGCCAGGTGTCTCTGAGGCCAGGAAGGAGAGGTTGCGGGAAGTAAAGATATCGTGGATCATGTGGAGCTTGTTGCAGATGGAGCGGGCATTCCAATGTGCCCCAGAGAGAGGAAGCAGGGTGTGGGGGTCAGTGCTACAGATTTTAAGTATGAGGGATTGCGGTAGTTTCTCTTAGTGTGAGTATATAGGGGTGAGTATTAGTGGGATGTATGAGGCAGGGGGGGCCAGGATTGGGGATATGTCGCCAGCAGTGAGAAGAAGCAGAGAAAGGGAAAGCAGGAGGGTGAAGGAGAGTGACCGGCTTATGTTATGCTTTAGTAGGAGAGGTCTGAGCTTAAGGAGCAGGTCTGCAGATGAGGCGAGGAAGGGGGTAAGAGAGAGGGGGAGATAGTTATTTGGTTCGAGGGTGCAGTGGTTTGGGGATAGCAAAGAAGAGTGAGGATTAGTGGAGTAAAAACGGTGGAGGCAAATGTGAGGATGGTTAAAGAGCAGGGTAAAAGATGGAAAGTAAAAGTAGAAGGCTGTGATTATTCTTACCTTCTGACCAATTTCTGGACTATTTCTGGTATATTTATAAATATATAAAGATGTCACACTTCAAATTATGTCGCATCTGACCAAGGTCCTATCTGACCAGCTCCATTCAACTTATACCATTCAAATGTCCAAGAAATTAAGCCAGGTGAGACAGGAGGAGGAGGAGGGAGCAGGACATTTGACAGCAGGGAGCAATTAACAGATTTCATTTAATAGAACATTTTACTAGCATCAAAGCTGAAGAAAGACAGAATAAGATGGAGGGATAGGCCTAGGTGTGAGGAGCACAGACATATCAATATGCATTCAGTAAATTAGGAGTATACTACATGGAATTAAAGTCAGGGAAAAAGCAGCAGCGTACCAGTTAAAACAGAGAGAGAGGAGTACATGGGATTCTGATCTGCAGTGGGTATTCTGGATTGAGAGATAGTTCAGACATATCAGTTAAAACAGAGAGAGAGGAGTACATGGGATTCTGGGGTGCACTTGGTATTCTGGATTGAGTGATAGTTCAGACGTACCTGTGGATGAAAGTAGATGGATCAGGACATGACAGCATGAATATACCATGGGTTACCATTCTGTTATATTTATGATGTAACACTTTAAAGATTGACCATGGCATTTAATGTGCTATCCATAGTGGGCAGTTCTCAGCTCCCCCTGTGACTGTTAAAGGCAGATGATGTCTAAATGTCACAGCCATCATCTGCCACCAATGAGTCAGGCTTGTCTCCTGAGTCTGCTCCATACAACTTCTCATGAAGAATGCAATACATGTACGGTGTTTTAAGCTTGTGCCCTCAGTGAGAGGTTGAAACCACTTTGCTTACCTGCTTCCAAGTAAATCCGTTTCAAGTTTCCTTTACAGTTTCTGAGTCCCATAGTGTGTTATTTTCAAACTGAAAATTTATTTAGATGAGAGGTTACCCTTTACCACTTTCTACTGGTATCAGGATACTGTGATGATACATCAACATAACATCCAAATTGAAAAAGAAATACATTTACACTCTCCAACAGCTAAAAAAAAAAACAATATTTCTGTGCCAAGAGTAATATTTTGTTTTTTTCCCAATAAATAACATGTTGAGAATTCTAATAAAATGAAAATAATAGAATTAGATTTAAAAGGACAATTCATTAAAAATGATAATTATAGAAAATCTTCAATGGACATGTAAAATCATTCTATACTCCTTTCAATCCATTTTACTTCATGACATCATTAAATATCTACATCTAATCTGCCAATCTAACTATTATATTACCCCTGCAACTGATTACCTACCTTTTCTCAACCAAAAAACAACCTAAACTTAGACAACCCATACTGCTTTTATTATATGTGCACAACTCCTCTTTGCCAAACCTTGTCTTGCTTTATTATTATTTTTTTCTTGTGAAAGAAAACTAGCAATATGTTTAGGCAGCCATACATTTAATTGACTTCTTATAGCTTGATAAATGTATCACAAGCTAGAATTAAATATATATAAATCGAACCATAACCTGCTAAAAACTCAGTAATGCATTGTACATAGCCACTACATCTGTAATGACCTCAGCAACTGAGAAGCTTAAGGTTGCCTACATATTATCCTTTGAGATTTATATGACATTGTACCAAAATCTGTCTGGAATGAAAGTATTTTCCTGCTATCAACCAAGGTTTAACACTGAGCCACACACTGTTCCCTGGATCTGAGATTAGAAGACACTTGTGCTTTGAGAGCTTATGAAAATCGCATACCCTGCATTTAATGAGAAAGCAGGCTTATTCCACAACACTTATTTGTTTAAATTCAAACAACATTTTAGGATTAATTGTTTAAATGCAATTGCAAAAGTGATGGCTATATGCCTGCATTGTGACAGGGGTCCAGATTTAAACTGTATACCCTGCTTAGACAATTTAAGTATGCAGAAATGAAATTTAATGATGCAGAAATGCTGCAAAAAATCTGCCACACCAAAAACTCATTGTGGGATTGTAGCCTAAGGCTATGTGCCCACGTTGCAGAAGTGCTCCGAAATTATCCAAAGCATTTGTACAACTCCCCTCTGCCGATATAACGCATGTGTAATTCGCATGCATTTTGCTGAAAAACACAGCATTTTGCAAGCGTTTTTAGCTTTCAAAAGGCTCGCGCTTTTCCAAACAATTTGAAGCATCGCTTGGAAAAGTGATTGACAGGTTGGTCACACTTGTGAAGCATAGTGCTTGACAAGTGTGACCAACTTAAAAATAAAAAAATAATTAATATGGATATACTCACCTCCTGGCGGCCCCCGACCTCCTCAGCTGCGATCCCGGTCCTCAGCGGCGCTGGTGGCAAGTTCTGTACCCAGGCGTGCTTAGCGAGAATGACCTTTGCGACGTCGCGGTCACTCGACCACGACGACACAAAGGTCATTCTCGCTAAGCATGCCTGGGAACGGCACTTGTCGGCAGCGCTGCTGAGGAGCGGGAGGACTCCGGGGCCGCCAGAGGGTAAGTATATAAATATTTTTTATTTTATTTCTATTTTTTACAGGAATATGGTACCCAGGGCCTGGAGGAAAGTCTCCTCTCCTCCAGACCCTTGGTACTAACCACACATGAAGCACTCACTTTACGCATGGTGGGCATAGCCACATGCATAAAGTGAGCGTTTCAATGCAATCCTAAGGTGGCGGAATCGCCACGATTCCGTTCAAATAATGAACATGCTGTGTATTTTACCGCGATGCGATTACGCTTCGGAAAAATACGCAGCATTATCACAGCAACTGCGGAATCCCATAGGATTGCATGGGATGCCTTTTGTTAGCATTTTTATAAGCATTTCCGCTGCGGAAAATCACGGCAAAAAACGCTTAAAAGCGCAATGTGGGCACATAGCACTACAGAGCCATAAATAAAAAAAAAAAATTAAACTTATCTATTTAAGCTCTGTGGTTCAAGTAACACATCCCCATTTCTTCTGTTTAATTTGAATGCAGCAAAAGATGTCCTGTAGGGATGAGCATACCCATGTATGTTCAGGTCCTTCAGGTTCAGCAGCACTTTAAAAAAAAGTTTTGTTTGGGTATGAGAACGGCACCAGAACTTGATCCCAAAACCAAACACAATTCAAGTGAATGGGGGGGAAACATTGG
Source organism: Oophaga sylvatica (assembly GCA_033576555.1). Taxonomy (NCBI): domain Eukaryota; kingdom Metazoa; phylum Chordata; class Amphibia; order Anura; family Dendrobatidae; genus Oophaga; species Oophaga sylvatica. The sequence goes on from JARQOD010000005.1 coordinate 168,012,378, forward strand.
GGACATATAACTAGGTCCACGTCGTCCACCAATTTCCTCACTGTTGATCATAACAATAATGTCATTGCCCGTGAGCCATGACCGAGAGAACGAGACTGCAGAAGTTAGTCAAAGTCATTACTCACGGGTGATGACATTAAACCCAAGAGAAATGACCACCATTAACCTCTGCTATCTCGCTCTCGTGGTCTGGGCTTACAGCGATGATGTGAGCGTGATAACGAGTCTCTGAGGCTCGTTACTTGAACAGAACAGTTCCTAATGCTCAGATGCTCATTTCAAGTAACAAGTATAATAGGAACCAATTGGAAAGTTGAGCATTTTTCCTGCAGACAGTACAAGGAGGTCTGGGGGACAGTGAAAATGTTGAAATGGATAGAAAAAAGTACAGAATGAAAGGAGAATAGCTTGGGGAAGACCCGTGAAAGCATCTCTAACTCCCAGATCTCTGTTAAAACAATGGTTTAACACTTTTGTTCTACTTTAAGGACTGACAATAAAGCTGTCACGCTGTATAGCAGATATATATATATGTGATGTCAGTAATCTATATCAAAAGGCAACATACTATATAACATGCGCATAGATATATGATAACATAGAATTACCTGACAGAAAGTCCAGTGGGTCAATACGGAATCCGTTATACGCTGTCTCCGGCTAGAGGGTGACCGGGGTCTATGCTGACCCTAAACTGGGGTCCTAACTAATCCCTCTACCTGGAGGTACTGTTAAAGGTACAGAGGTCCAGGCCACCAGCGTAAACCCTGTCTCCTATCAATCCCTGCCAACTGTAATCTAGTCCTAAGAAGGACCCTGATTACCACCAAAGGGAATGAACAGGTAACGGTTAATGAACAGAAAGACATACAAGAAAGACAAGGAATAAAGTAAATAAAGTCTTACATACAACACTCACACACAGTAGGAACACCTAAGGTCTCAGAGATAAACTATAAGCTGTAAGAGTAAAAACAACTAAGGAGCTCTTAGCTTAAGTATTCTCAGAACCGATCCAGTCTGCTAGACTACATGAATGCTTTCACCGGCATCTAACACCCAGACTGGCAGGTATATAAAGGAAGCTAATTAGAACATAATCAAAAGCAGCCGGGCGAGGCTGGACCTAGTCTTAGCAAAGAGCTAGGTAAAATTAACTCCCTCATTACCAAACACAAAGAAACAGCAACTCAGCTGTGAGAAGTCAGAGTGTGTAATCGCGACGATCCTCGTGGCGATACACCCATGACAGTACCCCCCCCTCTACGAGGGGACTCCGGACCCTCAGGGCCAGGTCTGCCCGGGTGAGTTGTGTGAAAGGTCCGAACCAATCGATCTGCGTTAACATCAGACGCAGGGACCCACGTCCTCTCCTCAGGACCATACCCCTTCCAATGAACCAAGTACTGAAGGGATCGGCGACTGAGACGTGAGTCAATGATTTTCGACCCATGAAATTCCACGTTATCATTGACCACCACTGAAGGAGGAGGTAGAGGTGACGGTATGACTGGTGCCACATACTTTTTAAGTAATGACTTGTGAAACACATTATGAATTTTAAACGTAGGAGGGAGGTCCAGACGAAATGCCACAGGATTAATTATGGAACTGATCCTGTACGGCCCGATGAATCTGGGACCCAACCTCCAGGAGGAAACTTTAAGTTTTATATTCCTGGTAGACAACCAAACTAGATCGTTCACCTTCAGATCTAGACCAGAAACTCTCCCCCTATCAGCCATCCGTTTGTAACGGTTCCCCGTAACCTTCAGTCTTAACCGATCTGGAACTATCAGTCTCCCTGGAAGTCCCACAGGGGCGTCCCCCTGAGCCCCCAATACCTCCCCCTCAAGCTCAGAGCATACAGCTGACACTACAACTCCCTCCTGAGGAATAGGAACCGGATCATCCGTCTTCCCGGCCCCTGGGAAAGTACGAGATAAGGCATCAGGAAGCAACTTTATTGAGCAGTCATATGCGCGATGAGGAGGTAACTCTTTACACCCCTCCTCTGAGAACATCTCCCCAAAGTCCTCCAGAAAAGGAGACAAAGTCCTAGGCACAACCGCACCGATGACCGTGCTCATGCAGTTATTCCTGCAAAATTCACCCCACTGGCTTATCTTTCTGGATTGCCAATCAATCACTGGGTTATGTTTAGCCAACCAAGGAAGTCCCAACACAATAGGAGTAGGTAGACCCTCCAACACATAACAAGACAATTGCTCTTTATGTATTGCCCCTACTCGAAGATCTATGTTATGAACAGCTTGTACCAAGCTACCTTGACCGATAGGTCTAGAATCAATAGAGACTATAGGGACCGGTTTGGCCAATACACTCAGTTGCATACCATGCACCTGGGCAAACCGAGCGTCCACCAGATTAGCCCCGGACCCACTATCAAGAAAAACAGAAATCCTCTCAGTTCTAGTACCAATCACCACCTCCGCAGGCACGAGAAACTGAGAGGGATTTGGGGACGAAATACACACTCCCAGGTTAACTCCTTTGCTCAAAGAGGCCCGGGATGGACACCCCCCAACAAAATGTCCCTCTCTCCCGCAAAAGAAACACCTTCTAGTCTTGCGGTGCACCGCCGATTCCCTCCTACAAAAAGATGTCCCTCCCAACTGCATGGGTTCCTCAGAACAGACCAGGGGAACCTCAGTATAAGGGACTTTAGTAGTAGGTGGAGTCATCACGGGAGGCGGAGTTACCTCACGTCTTCCCCGAATTCGTCTATCAATGCGAATAGCGAGGGCCATAGCAGCCTCCAGTGATGGAGGAGAATCATACTGAGCCAACACATCCTTTAATTTGTCAGACAACCCTTGACAAAACTGGCTCCTAAGAGCTGGGTCATTCCACTGAGTATCTGTTGCCCATCTACGGAACTCAGAAGAATATTCCTCCGCTGGACGATTTCCTTGCCGTATTTTACGTAACTTTGTTTCAGCAAGGGAAACACGATCCGGATCATCATATACCAGACCCAGGGCAGTAAAAAATCGATCCACTGACTGGAGATCTGGGGAGCCTGGAGGAATAGAGAACGCCCAAGATTGAGGGTCCCCTTGTAAGAGCGAGATAACAATTCCCACCCTCTGCTCTTCACTCCCAGATGACCGAGGCCGCAGCCGAAAGTACAATTTACATGCCTCCCGGAAAGTAAAAAATTTGTCCCGCCCACCAGTGAACCTGTCCGGGAGAGCAACCTTAGGTTCAGATCTGGTTTGCTCCGGGGGGGACAAAACCTTGGACTTAATGTCTGCAAAATCCATGGACAACCCCTGCAACTGCCGGGCCAGCTGGGCTACTGGATCCATGACAGCTGGGGAGAATCTTTAGTATGGGCCGGTGAAAATGTCACGCTGTATAGCAGATATATATATATGTGATGTCAGTAATCTATATCAAAAGGGCAACATACTATATAACATGCGCATAGATATATGATAACATAGAATTACCTGACAGAAAGTCCAGTGGGTCAATACGGAATCCGTTATACGCTGTCTCAGGCTAGAGGGTGACCGGGGTCTATGCTGACCCTAAACTGGGGTCCTAACTAATCCCTCTACCTGGAGGTACTGTTAAAGGTACAGAGGTCCAGGCCACCAGCGTAAACCCTGTCTCCTATCAATCCCTGCCAACTGTAATCTAGTCCTAAGAAGGACCCTGATTACCACCAAAGGGAATGAACAGGTAACGGTTAATGAACAGAAAGACATACAAGAAAGACAAGGAATAAAGTAAATAAAGTCTTACATACAACACTCACACACAGTAGGAACACCTAAGGTCTCAGAGATAAACTATAAGCTGTAAGAGTAAAAACAACTAAGGAGCTCTTAGCTTAAGTATTCTCAGAACCGATCCAGTCTGCTAGACTACATGAATGCTTTCACCGGCATCTAACACCCAGACTGGCAGGTATATAAAGGAAGCTAATTAGAACATAATCAAAAGCAGCCGGGCGAGGCTGGACCTAGTCTTAGCAAAGAGCTAGGTAAAATTAACTCCCTCATTACCAAACACAAAGAAACAGCAACTCAGCTGTGAGAAGTCAGAGTGTGTAATCGCGACGATCCTCGTGGCGATACACCCATGACAAAAGCATTCAAAATCAAAGAGAAATTGGAGAATTGAAGCAAGAACTGCCAGAAATTTGATGGAAGAGGGACTCAGATACATTCTGTATTACACATAAATGAGGGCCTCATACACATTCTGTTAAACCCCTTAATGTCCACTGACGTGCAGAGTCCGTCATGGCAAGGTGCCAGTTTCGGCACCAGGACGGACTCTGCACGTCATGCCTTTGATCTACCACTGCGTGTAACCTTTGCCGTCGGTCCCCGCACTCACAGCGCTGTGATTGGTCAGTCAATCTGACTGACCAAACACAGCAACGATCGCGCAGGAGAAGCTGAAATTTCAGCTTCCCCAGCGCGATCAGTGCAGGAGCCGGCGCTGCAGTGGCCAGGCTTCCTGCACTGACAGCCAGGAGCGGAGCCCCCACCGCCCCTGGCTGTTAACCGCCTGACTGCTGCGATCGAGCGCGATCGCAGAGCTCGGGGGGGAGGCAGAGGGTCGGGAGCTCCCTCTGCCTCAGATCGGCCCCTGCAATGTATTTGCAGGGGCCGATCTCTGCCTTGATGACCCCGGGGTTGTCATGACAACCTCCGGGTCATTTAGCTACGGGAAGCTGCTGTGATCATTGTCACAGCAGCTTCCACTATAGTTGCAATGCATTGCAATGCCAGAGCATTGCAATGCATTGTAACTGCAATAAAAAGTAAAAAAAGTGAAAGTCTCATAAAGGGACAAGTTAAAAAAAATCATTTTTTTAAAAAAATTGTAAAAAAAATATTAAAAAATAATTTAAAAAAAATCCCCTAAAAAATACACATTTTTATGTAATAAAAAAATAAAAAACAAAAAACATACACATGTTAGGTATCGCCACGTCCGTAAAAATCCCATCTATAAAAGCGTAACCCTAGTTAACCCCTTCAGTGAAAGCCGTAAAAAAAAACACAAAAAAGTAGTAAATTATACTTTTTCCAAGCGGTATCATTATACCGCTTGGAAAAAGTGCAATAACACGCGATCAAAAAGTCAGATATAAATAATCATGGTACCGCTGAAAACGTCATCTTGTCCCGCAAAAAACAAGCCGCTATACAACATCATCAGCAAAAAAATAAAAAAAGTTATAGCTCGCGGAATAAACTGATGCAAAAATAATTATTTTTTCTATAAAATTTTTTATTGTGTAAAAAACGCCAAAACATAAAAAAAATATATAAATGAGGAATCGCCGTAACCGTAGTGACCGAAGAATAAAGCTGCTTTATCAATTTTACCACACACGGAACGGAGGAAAAAAAAAAAAAAAAACAATTCCTGAATTGCTGGTTTTTGTTCATTCTGATTCCACAAAAATCGGAATAGGAAACGATCAAAAAACGTTATGTGCCTGAATATGGCACCAATAAAAACGTCAGCTCGTCCCGCAAAAAATAAGCCCACAGATAACTCTGTCGGCCGAAATATGGAAAAATTATAGCTCTCAAAATACGGCGATGCAAAAATTTCTTACAAAAAATTATTCCAAGAAAAAGCATCTTTTAGTGTGTTACAGAAGCTAAACATGAAAAAAGGGTGTAAATCTGGTATCGCTGTAATCGCACCGATCCGAGGAATAAAGTCGCCTAATCACTAATAACGCACGAGGAACGGCGCAAAGAAGAAAACCAGTTCTTCACCTTATGTGGATTTGTTCATTGTGCCTCCCAAAGATCGCAGTAAGGCGATCACAGTGGTTCCCCCCCCCATATGGGGTATCAGCGTACTCAGGACAAAATGCACAAATAAGGAAAAATTATAGCTTCAAAAAACGGCGATCAAAAAATTTTTTACAAAAATTTTTCCCAAAAAAAAAAAACATCTTTTAGTGTGTTTCAGAAGAAAAAATGAAAAAAGGGGGGGAAATCGGGAAACGCTTAATCGCACCGATCCGAGGGAAAAAAGTCGCCTAAAAAAATAATA
>JARQOD010000005.1:168018537-168064558 GCA_033576555.1 Oophaga sylvatica
GGCCCAGAGGTATTTCACCCGCACACTGGACAGGCTTCCCTATTCAGGGTTACTACACTTGTGAGTCGACTTTTGTAGTGTATCTTATTAAATGTCCATGTGGACTAGCCTATGTTGGGGAAACAACCCAGGCTGTAAGAGATAGAATATCTCAACACAAATCTAACATCTGCTGCAAGAAAACACATCTTCCTCTCCCTTACCATTTTCAAGAACAGAATCACAATATCGCCCAACTTAGGTTCCAAGTTTTGGAACAGATTGACACTAGTAGGCGAGGTATTAATAGGATCAAGATCCTGAAAAAAAGAGAAGCCTATTGGATCTTCACCCTCCAGACTCTTGGACCTAGAGGTTTAACCCCTTCACCCCCAAGGGTGGTTTGCACGTTAATGACCGGGCCAATTTTTACAATTCTGACCACTGTCTCTTTATGAGGTTATAACTCTGGAACGCTTCAACGGATCTTCGCGATTCTGAGATTGTTTTCTCGTGACATATTGTACTTCATGTTAGTGGTAAAATTTTTTCGATATAACTTGCGTTTATTTTTGAAACAAACGCAAATATGACGAAAATTTTAAAAATGTTGCAATTTTCAAACTTTGAATTTTTTTTCCCTTAAAACAGAGAAATATGTCACACAAAATAGTTAAGAAATAACATTTCCCACATGTCTACTTTACATCAGCACAATTTTGGAACCAAAATTTTTCTTTGTTAGGAAATTAGAAGGGTTAAAAGTTGACCAGTGATTTCTCTTTTTACAACAAAATTTACAAAGCCATTTTTTTAGGGACCACCTCACATTTGAAGTCACTTTGACGGGTCTATATGGCAGAAAATACCCAAAAGTGACACCATTATAAAAACTGCACCCCTCAAGGTACTCAAAACTACATTCAAGAAGTTTATTAACCCTTCAGGTGCTTCACAGGAGCTGAAGCAACGTGGATGGAAAAAAATAATATTTAACTTTTTAGCCACAAAAATTATCTTTACAAACTTTTTTTTATTTTCACAAGGGTAAAAGGAGAAAATGGACAGATAAAGTTGTTGTGCAATTTCTCCTGAGTACGCCAATACCCCATATGTGGGGGAAAACCACTGTTTGGGCACACGGCAGAGCTCGTAAGGGAAGGAGCGCCGTTTGACTTTTTCAAACTAAAATTGGCTGGAATTGAGATTGGACGCCATGTCGTGTTTGGAGAGCCCCTGATACGCCTAAACAGTGGAAACCCCCCACAAGTGACACCATTTTGGAAACTAGACCCCTAAGGAACTTATCTAGATCTGTTGTGAGCACTTTGAACCCCAAAGTGTTTCACAAAAGTTTATAATGCCTGGGTGTGAAAAAAAAAAAAAACAATTTTCCACAAAAATTATTTTTTAGTCCCAAATTTTTTATTTTTCCCAAGGAAATTGGACCCCAAAACTTGTTGTCCAATTTGCCCTGAGTACGCTGATACCCCATATGTGGGGGGGAAACTGTTTGGGCGCACGGCAGGCTTGGAAAAGAAGCAGTAACGTTTTGGAATGCAAACATTGATGGGGGTCATGTTCCGTTTGTAGTGCCCCAGATGAGCCTAAACAGTGGAAACCCCCCACAAGTGACCCCATTTTGGAAGCTAGACCCCCTAAGGAACTTATCTAGATCTTTGAACCCCCAAGTGCTTCACACAAGTTTATAATGCCCGGGCATGAAAATAAAAAATCCTATTTTTTTCCCACAAAAATTATCTCTTAGTCACTAATTTTTTATTTTCCCATAGGTAACAGGAGAAATTGGACCACAAAATTTGTTGTCCAATTTGTCCTGAGTACGCTGATACCCCATATGTGGGGGGAACCACTGTTTGGGCGCATGGCAGAGCTCGGAATGGAAGGAGCACTATTTGACTTTTTCCAACCAAAATTGGCTGGAATTGAGATTGGACGCCATGTTGCATTTGGAGAGCCCCTGATGTGCCTAAACGGTGGAAACCCCCCACAAGTGACCCCATTTGGGAAACTAGACCCCCTAAGGAACTTATCTAGATCTTTGGTGAGCAATTTGAACCCCCAAGTGCTTCACACAAGTTTATAACGTAGAGCCGTAAAATTAAAAAATTATATTTTTTCCACAAAATTGATCTTTTCACCCCAATTTTTATTTTCCCAAGGGAAACAAGACTCCAAAAGTTATTGTGCAATTTGTCCTGAGTGCGCTGATACCCCATATGTGGGGGTAAACCACTGTTTGGGTGCATGGCAGAGTTTGGAAGGGAAGGAGCGCCGTTTGACTTTTTCAACGCAGAATTGGCTGGATGCCATGTCGTATTTGGAGAGCTCCTGATCTGCCTAAACAGTGGAAACCCCCACAAATAACACCATTTTGGAAACTAGACCCCTCAAGGAACTTATCTAGATGTGTGGTGAACACTTTGAACCCCAAAGTGCTTAATAGAAGTTTATAACGTACAGCCGTAAAATAAAAAAATTCTTTTTTTTTTTACAAAAATGATTTTTTCGCCCCCAATATTTTATTTTCACAAGGGTAACAGGAGAAATTGGACCCCAAAAGTTGTTGTCCAATTTGTCCTGAGTACGCTGAAACCCAATATGTGGGAGTAAACTACTGTATGGGCACACGTCGGGGCTCGGAAGGGAAGTAGTGACGTTTTGGATTGCAGACTTTGATGGAATGGTCTGGGGGCGTCATGTCGCATTTGGAGAGCCCTGATGCGCCTAAACAGTGGAAACCCCCCACAAGTGACCCCATTTTGGAAAATAGACCCCACAAGGAACTTATCTAGAAGTGTGGTGAGCGCTATGAAGCCCCAAGTACTTCACAGAAGTTTTATAACATACAGCCGTAAAAACAAAAAAATCATTTTTTTTTTACAAAAATGATTTTGTCGCCCCCAGTTTTTTATTTTCCCAAGGGTAACAGGAGAAATAGGCCAAATTTCACAATAACTCTTGGGGTCCAGAGTATGCTGATACCCCATATGTGGGGTAAACTACTGTTTGGGCGTATGGCAGAGCTCAAAAGTGAAGGAGCACCATTTGACTTTTTCAACGCAGAATTGGCTGGAATTGAGATCAGACGCCATGTCACATTTCGAGAGCTCCTGATGTGCCTAAACAGCAGAAACCCCCCAATTCTAACTCCAACCCTAACCCCAAACACCAATAACCCTAGTCCCAACCCTAACCACAAACCTAACCCTAACACACCCATAACCCTAATCCCAACCCTAATCCTAACGTTAGCGCCAACCCTAACCCTAATACTAACGTTAGCGCCAACCCTAACCCTAACGGGAAAATGGAAATAAATACATTTTTTTAATTTTATTATTTTTCCCTAACTAAGGGGGTTTGATTTACTATTTATAGCGGGTTTTTGTGATTGGCAGCTGTCACGCTAAAAGACGCTTTTTATTGCAAAAAATAGTTTTTTGCATCACCACATTTTGAGAGCTATAATTTTTGCATATTTTGGCCCACAGAGTCATGTGAGGTCTTATTTTTTCGGGACGAGTTGACGTTTTTATTTGTACCATTTTTGAGCACGTGACATTTTTTGATCGCTTTTTATTTCGATTTTTGGGTGGTTAGAATGACCAAAAATCAGCAATTCATGAATTTCTTTTGGGGGAGGCGTTTATACCGTTCCGCGTGTGGTAAAATTGATAAAGCAGTTTTATTCTTCGGGTCAGTACGATTATGGCGATACCTCATTTGTATCATTTTTTTAGGTTTTGGCGCTTTTATAGAATGAAAACAATTTTATATAAAAAATCATTATTTTTGCATCGCTTTATTCTGCGAGCTATAACTTTTTTTTTTTTCGCTCATGATGCTGTGTGATGGCTTGTTTTTTGCGGGACAAGATGACGTTTTCAGTGGTACCATGTTTATTTATATCGGTCTTTTTGATCGCGTGTTATTTCACTTTTTGTTCGGCGGTATGATGATAAAGCATTGATTTTTTGCTTCGTTTTTTTTTTTTTTAAGGGGTTCACTAAAGGGGTTAACTAGTGGGACAGTTTTATAGGGGGGGTCGTTACGGACGCGGCGATACCAAAAATGTGTACTTTTATTGTTTTGTTTTTTTTATTTACAGGAAAAAATGAATTTATTGGGGAATATTTTTTTTTTTTTTTGATTTTTTTTTACACTTTTTATTTTTACTTTTTTTACTTTTTTACTTTGTCCCAGGGTGGGACATCACAGTATTTTATCAGATCGCTGGTGTGACAGTGTGCACAGCACTCTGTCACACCAGCGATCGCTCTGGCATCGCTGCAGGCTTCCCCAGCGCCTGCTCTCAGCAGGCACTGAGGAAGCCGCCTCCCTGCAGGACCCCGGCGCCATCTTGGATCCGGGGACCTGGAGGGAGGACGGACCCTCGGAACAGCGTGACACATCGCGCTGCTCTGAGGGTCTCAGGGGAGCGCGCAGGGAGCCCCCTGCCTGCGCGATCCTCCCCTGTGCCCCGGGTACACCGCGATCATGTTTGATCGCGGTGTGCCAAGGGTTAATGTGCCGGGAGCGGTCCGTGACCGCTCCTGACACACAGTCACGGGTGTCAGCTGTGATAATCAGCTGACACCCGGCGGCGATCAGCTGCGCTCCCCCCGGGAGCGCAGCTGATCGCCCAAGACGTACTATTCCGTCCATGGGAATTAGGTCCAGGGTCACATGGACGGAATAGTACGTCTGATGGCAGAGAGGGGTTAAACAGAGATTTCGATGTGTCGGCTTTCTTATAACCTGTATAAAAATTGTCTGTAATATTCTTTTTTGATAATTCTGTATAATTGTTTACATCTAACAATGTCCTACTGTTCTCATTAACCTAATTAACCTAAAATTGTCTTTCTCCTCTAGAACCGGTGACCTACTTGCACTCTATGCACATCATCCACTATGGTATAGTATAGATGCACCGCTCTATTCTTTTCACCCAGTCCCATATATACGTATTATAAAGCTTTGTAGCCTTCTCAAATATTGTTATATTACCACCTAGCAGGACTCCATAGCACTTATAGGTAATTTGTACCGTCCTCTACAATTTGCACTTTAATATATAACCCCTACAACAGCGCTCTCCACACAGTCACACACATTGAATCTAGATATAGTACTGCGCAAGCGCAGTACGGCTCTGGTGATCAGCTGGTCGCGACAGCGTCATTATGACGCGGCATCGGCTGACTCTTATACCAGGAAGTGCGGCTCTCAGTAGCGTCCTCACTAATGGCGGTCCCACACGCCGCGGCTCCAGGCACAAGGTAATCTACAGGAGATGTGGTAGTTTACCGCACTCCTTATCTACATTCATCTCATTAGCCTTACCTTTTCATATATTTCAGCGCTCTTCCTCTGCTAATGTTAGCCTTAAGCGCTTAACCTATATACCGGTGCCCAGCATTATTCAGGTACATCTTTTTTCATTGACATTGCTAAGTGGGGTTTTAGCATTACTTAACCCTTTTCAGCATGACTTAACCATTGGTTAACATTTGTCTGTCCACAGTTCCTCTCAGCGTGGTTTTCTATTAAATAGATGTTTATAAATTTCCTCTAAATGAGACTTGATCAGGTATTTACCTGCAACAGCTTCATTATACCTTATTTTATCTCACTGGGACACACCGTATAGTATTTGAATTTTTTACCACATACTGAACAATCTTCTTTCTTTTCAGGCATCTTTCTTATAATTGGCACAACAGTCACCATTTAAATAAGACCACCATATCCTTCTTGGTTTGCGGTTCAATTTCCTATCCGCCTATATTACTCATTTTAGTACATTTTCCTTAACTATATGGTCACATATATAAATATGGACGTTTCATTGCACCTCTGGATTATTTCTTTTCTTTTTTTTTCCTTTTTTTAAAAAAACTTTTTCTTTGACTAGTTTATTTATTTTATTATATTTCTTTCTTATTTGCTCTGCAATATATATTAAGAGTTGTGCATCCTGCCATTGAATGACATTTAATGACACCTGTCTGTTCATTTACTATGTTTCTGCTTTGTATACCATTTTGTTCTGATGAAGGCCCATGTTTTGGGGCCGAAAACGTTTAGCGATACATCTATTTTGTTTGGATGCCAATAAAACCACAGCAATTGAAATTTTTCCTCTATTGAATTCTCTGTTGAGTGCCGAGTTTTTCTTATACTACACTTAATGATAGTTATGGTCTTGTGTCCCTTCCGCCATCAATGCGGGAAGCTATTATTACGGTGTTACCAGAAAAAGACAAGGATCCTACTATCCCGGCCTCTTACAGGCCTATCTCCCTTCTGACAGTAGACATAAAATTGTTAACAAAAATACTGGCCACTCGCCTTTCAAAGGTAGTGGAGTCTTTAATACACCCGTATCAGATGGAATTTATACCTCTTAAGTCAACGGCTGTAAATCTTAGAAGACTATACCTCAATATGCAAGAAGGGGCAGACAATGTGGGGAGGAGGGCAGTCCTGACTCTTGATGTCGCCAAGGCATTTGACAGCGTGGAATGGAACTCTCTTTTCGCCACGCTTAAATGCATGGGTTTCGGTCCAGGTTTCATTGGATGGATTAAGCTCCTGTACTCTGCGCCATTGGCGTGAGTGCAGGCAAATGGATTGTTGTCTAGGCCATTTTCTCTTCACAGAGGTACAAGGCAGGGCTGCCCTCTATCTCCGCTGCTCTTTACCTTGGCGGTGGAACCCTTGGCTTCGAGGATAAGATTGAATCAGGAAATTGAAGAATTTAGGTATGGGGTACTGGAGGAGAAAGTGGCTCTTTACGCAGACGATATTCTCATGTTTTTAGCAGACCCTGACAGATCACTGAACAGTGCAATGTCACTTCTTACCTTATTTGGAGCTGTCTCTGGACTAGTTATAAACTGGGAAAAGTCTGCTATCCTCCCTATAGATCCAGCTGTGGTCAGAGATCCACAGGTGCCGGTAGTGTCGTGCTTTAAATATTTGGGTATTAATGTATCTAACAACATAACAGAATATGAGCGTTTGAACCTCTTACCACTTGTAGCTAAAATCAAACAAAATTAAGGCATGGGCTAAGTTACATCTGTCAGTCGTGGGAAGAGTGAATTTGTTGAAAATGGTGATTATGCCAAAACTTTTGTACGTTCTTCATAACTCCCTGGTATGGCTACCACAAAATAAATTCTTTAACATTAATGCTTTATTTAGAGATCTTATCTGGCTAAAAAAGGGTGCGAGGATTAAGTTAGAACACTTACAAAGGGGGAAGGAGGGCTGGCATTGCCTAACCCTTGGTTATATTTTTCATCTGCTCAGTGTCAGCATCTGGCTGGGGGATCGGAAATAATGGGGGAGGCCGAGAGATTCTTCAGTTTCTTGGGGGTCGGGGACCCTTATTATCTAAACTGGAAGCGAACAAATTCAGGCCCTGGATAGCTAAGCTCCCAACAATAATGCTGATGGTCAAGGTGTGGGGTAAAATTAATAGTTTAAGAGGAATTACTGAGTTCACAAAGTATGCTCCTATATGGGATAACCCGTATTTGCCACAATTGAGGACATTGAAAGGGTTCGCGCAGTGGCGACGTTTGGGTATCTGGTGGCTATCACAGCTGATAGAAGGGGGGGTCTTTAAATCATTTGATGATCTACGAAAAGATTTCCCACTTAAACACGCTGCATTTTATCAATATTTACAGGTGAGACATGCTTATACAATGCAAATTCATACACACCCTATTAGTATACAACAGGACTCTGTCATTAATAGACTTGGTCTGCAGGCTTCTACGAAAGAATTGATTTCTTTTGTATATGGGGAACTTCTCTCAAAAGTGCTAGTAGGCCACCCAATAACGGCATTAGGAAAATGGGAACGACAAGTAGGTGAGATTTCCGCAGGCCAATGGGAATTAATCATGTAAATGATCCCTAAGTTGTCCCTTAGTTAGCCCAATCGTTTGTCCCAACTATGCATTCTCGACAGGGTTTATAGAACTCCAAAATGACTGTTTGATTTGGGTTTGAGGTCGGATTCAAAATGTCCCAAGTGTGCTCTTGATGATGCAGATATTTTACATATGCTTTGGACATGTCCATGCTTACAGATATTTTGGATTAAGGTTCTTAATTTAATTTATGTTGCCACCGAGCAGGATGTTCCCAGAGATCCTATTGTCTGTGTGATGGGGTATGCTGAAGAGATGAGAAGTGATGACTTTTTACAAATATCAGTTGCTGAATGCTCTTTATTGCTAGGAAACTTATAGCGTATCACTGGTTTTCGGATAAAGTCCCCACGCGGAAATAATATGTAAATAAGCTCAATTTTACATTATGTAGAGAAAAGGTCATTTATCAGAAACGAGGAAGGTTGGCAATATTTGAAAAAATTTGGGCAGGATGGTTGAACACTCCAGGCTTATCGTCTGTACAATTGCTTTCGTAACAATATGTCTATGATATTCTGAAAATGTTTTTTTAGAATGTTTCATTATGGTATGTGCCTTGGGATGTATGCCTTATTATGTATGTTTTGTATCTATTTTTGATATAACTTAAAACTGGACCAGTGATTGGGAGGGTGGTAGGGAAAGGGATAAGTACTGTGGGATATTTTAGAATGCTTTCAAAAAAGTTAATAAAAACTATCTGATTTAAAAAAAAAAAATGGGAAAAAAATGTTTTCTGGGGCCCTCCTCTACATGTCTTCCAGTGTGTATTGCAGTCCCTCCTATTTTTTTTTTCTTTTAAGTAAAAGTAGAGTTATACTCTGCTTCCAACAACGAACTGGGATACAGAGATGCATGTAGACTTCTTCCCCATGCTGTTCCCATTACATTTGAGAACTGTTTCCATCCATTTTAGCACTTTTCCTTCCTCCCCAGAACTCCTGTTAGTGTCATTGAGGAAAAAACTTGAGTTTTTATTGACTTCACTATACTTGGTACTTGAGTCGAGTCCGTCTGAGCATCCGACCTGCTTGATTTGAATACCAAGCACACAAGCATTTTAGTGCCCAATTGTGACTAATCTAGGTTTTCTGGCACTCGGGGCAAAAATTCAGTTTGGCACCCCCCTTTCATACACAGTTTAAAATACTTAAGGAGTTATCACTAGAGATGAGCGACTTTGCCTCTGGGAGGGTCGAGTCGGGTTTCGGACCACCCGACTTTCACAAAAGTCGAGTCGAACAAAAAAAAGCCGACTATCGGAAAAAGTCGAAGGTCCGACTGAAACTCGAACCGACTCCAATGCAATTCAATATGGAAGAAAAGACAGCAGGGAGTGGAGGACAGTAAATACACCTACAGTGCCCATTTCAATGCCAACGACATCAATTCTTATTACTCACTTGTCAACCTTAATTTAGTTTGTAATAAAAGTAACGCATTGAAAACTTGGGGTTATTTGGCTAAAGTTGTGGGGGCAGGGCTGGCTCCAGGTTTTGGTGGGCCCCGGGCGAAAGAGTCTCAGTGGGCCCCTTTAACATATACCACAATTAATGATGATCCGATACGGAAGAAAAATATAGGTATAGTACAATGACAAATACTTCACTTCTTACATTACATGAGTGATATCTATTGTAAATTCTACAATAGCTCAAAAACCGGACAGTATAGTCCTCCATACAGTATTATGGGCACCACATAGTGCGCCATACAGAATAATGAGCACCATATATTGCTCCATACATAATTGGTCCCATATAATATTCCATACAGTATATGATGAGCTCCACATAATGCTCCAGTATATGATGGTCCCCATATAATGTGCCATACAGTATAGGACGGTCCCCATAGAGTATAATGAACCCCACATATACAGTATAATGAGTCGCATATAAAGCTCCACATAGTATATAATGGGCCCCATATATTGCTCGATACAAGCTCCATATAATGCTCCATACAGAATAGGCCCCATATGTGCTCCATATGATGCTCCATATATAAAGGGCCCTATATGATACCCCATAAATAATGAACCCCATATGATGCTCTAGTATATGATGGGCCCCATATATGATGCTCCAGTGTATGATGAGCCCCATATAATGGTCCCCATATATAATGCTACATATATAATGTGATCCATGTGATGCTCCATATATAATGTGTCCCATATGATGCGCTATATATAATGGGCCCCAAAAGATGCTCCAGTATATGATGGGCCCCATGGATGATGCTTCAGTGTATGATGGGCCTATATAATGCTCCATATATAATGGGCCCCATATGATGCTCCAGTATATGATGGGCCACATAGATGATGCTCAAGTGTATGATCGGCCTATATAATGCTCCATATATAATGGGCCCCATATGATGCGCCAGTATATGATGGGCCCCATGGATGATGCTCCAGTGTATAATGGGCCCCATGGATCATGCTCCAGTGTATGATGGGCCTATATAATGCTCCATATATAATGGGCTCCATATGATGCTCCAGTGTATAATGGGCTCTGTATATGATGCTCCAGTGTATGATGGGCCCCATTTATAATGCTCCAGTGTATGATGTGACTCATATATAATGCTCCAGTGAATATTGGGCCCTATGGATGATGCTCCAGTGTATGATGGGCCTATATAATGCTCCATATATAATGGGTCCCGTATACGATGCTCAAGTGTATGATGGGCCCCATAAATAATTCTCCAGTGTACAATGTTCCCTATATATTTGTCACGCTGTCACTGTATACAGGAGGTCCGGCTGACCCTAAGCTGGGGCCCTGACTAATCCCTCTACCTGGAGGTACTGTTGATAGTACAGATGTCCAGGCCGCCAGCGTAACCCTATCTCCTGTGAATCCCTGACCCTCTGTAATCTAGTCCTGAGAAGGACCCTTATCACAACCACAGGGAACGGGAAGGTAAATGCCTACACACAGTATAAAACGAACGAGACAGTACAAGGGGTAAAACAAAAGACCACCTTGCATACAAAACTAACTCTACAACTACAGAGAGAACACCAACGGGTAAGGAGATAAATAATAAAGCAAGGAGGGGAGAAAACCACACCAGGTACTCTTCACTTCAGACTTCACAATACCACGATCCGCTCTGCTGGTCTGCATGAATGCTTTCACCGACACTTCCCTAGCAGACTGGCAGGTATTTGAAGGAATCTCATTAGTGCAGCATTAACTGCAGCTGGGCAAGGCTTGGCCTCGTCTAGCACAGAGAGAGGGAGAATTAACTCCCTCACTGCCGACAAGCACCAAAAATTCAGCTATGAGAAGTCAGGTTGTGTAATCGCGACGATCTTCGTGGCGACACATCCGTGACAGTACCCCTCCTTCTACGAGGGGCCTCCGGACCCTCAGGGCCAGGTTTATCTGGGTGAGTTGTGTGGAAGGCCCGAATTAATCGGTCTGCGTTAATATCCGACGCAGGAACCCATGTCCTCTCCTCAGGACCATACCCTTCCAATGAACCAGGTACTGAAGGGACCGGCGATTCAGACGTGAATCGATGATTTTCGACACCTGAAACTCCAAGTTACCATTGACCACCACAGGAGGAGGAGGTAAAGGTGATGGTATCACCGGCGCCACATACCTCTTAAGCAACGATCTGTGGAACACATTGTGAATTTTAAACGTAGGGGGGAGGTCAAGACGGAATGCCACCAGATTAATTATAGAACTGATCCTGTATGGCCCGATGAACCTGGGACCCAGTTTCCTGGAGGGAACCTTAAGTTTTATATTCTTGGTAGACAACCATACCCGATCGTTCACACTTAGGTCCGGACCAGACACTCTCCTCCTATCAGCCATACGTTTGTATCAGTTCCCCATAGTACTCAGATTATTCAGCACTCCTCTCCACACTGAAGCAAGTGACGACGAAAATCGTTCCTCCTCAGGAACCCCAGAAGAGCCCCCCCTATTGAAAGTACAAAACTGGGGGTGAAAACCATATGCCCCCAAAAACGGGGACTTACCAGTGGACTCGCTCCGCCTATTGTTAAGAGCGAATTCCGCCAGAGGCAAGAAAGAAGCCTAGTCCTCCTGGTTCTCTGACACAAAACACCGGAGATATGTCTCCAAGCTCTGGTTCTGACCATTGGTCTGCGGATGAAAAGCCGATGAAAATGACAACTGCATCCCCGCCGTGTACAAAATGCCTTCCAGGATTTGGACACAAACTGAGACCCCCGATCCGACACCACATCGGAGGGTACCCCGTGGAGTCTCACAATCTCCCCAATGAACACCTGCGCAAGAGTTTTAGCATTAGGAAGAGCAGGAAGAGCGATAAAATGTGCCATCTTGCTGAACCTGTCCACTACAACGAGTATGACTGTTTTACCCGAAGACGGCGGGAGGTCCGTAATAAAGTCCATAGACAGATGAGTCCACGGACGCTCCGGGATCTTCAAAGGTAAGAGGGCCCCAGACGGACGGGTATGTGGGGTCTTAGAGCGCGCACAAACCCCACAGGAAACGACAAAAGTTACCACCTCCCTATGTAAGTTAGGCCACCAAAACCGGCGCGAGAGGAGATCCACAGTTGCTTTACTCCCTGGGTGTCCTGCCAAAGCTGAATTATGGTGTGCCTCGATTACCTTTTGTCTCAACTGATCTGGAACAAACAGTCTCCCTGGAGGTCCAACAGGGGCGTCCCCCTGAGCCTCCAATACCTCCTCCTCAAGCTCAGAGCATACTGCCGACACCACCACCCCCTCCTGAAGGATAGGAACTGGGTCATCCGTCTTCCCGGCCCCAGGGAAACTGCGAGATAAGGCATCCGCCTTTACATTTTTTGACCCAGGACGATATGTGACGACAAAATTAAACCTGGTAAAAAACAATGACCACCTAGCTTGTCTGGGATTCAGACGTTTTGCGGACTCTAAATATAGCAGGTTCTTGTGATCGGTGATGACGGAGTCAGCGGCACTTACCTGGCAGAAGATCTCCGGAGGTCACGGCCTGGACTGCTTCATGGCCGCCATCCTCTTCTCCCCGGCGGTCACATGCAGTTTCTCGCGATAACTGCAGTGACTGCTGGGTAATCCCGGCCGTAAAGCAGTCAGTCCGATGACGTCACCGCCGGGGAAGCAGGTAATCAGCTGTGCTGCGTCGCGATGACAGGCTCTGCCTGTCATTGCGATGTAGCAGAACTGGATCATCGTGGGACACTCGTTACTATGGACTGCTTCGGACAGGTGGTATACTGTTGTTTTTTTTTTTTCTTTTTTTACAGGAGATCGATGGCGTCGCAGGAATGAGAGTACAATAAAAGAAATGAAAACTGTGTTGTCTCTTTTATTTCATTAAAAGACTTTTTTCTTGCTGTGTCTTTTTTTTAAACATTTAATAACTTTGGGATTAATAATGGATCGGTGTCTTATTGACACCTCTCCATTATTAACCGGGCTTATTGTCACCGTGCAATCAACGGTGACATTAACCCCTTATTACCCCACTTGCCACTGCTACAGGGCAGTGGGAAGAGCCGGGTAAAGTGCCACAATTGGCACATCTTTTGATGCGCCAAATGTGGGGCTGCTGTAGCCTGGTGTTATCAGGCTGTTGAGGGCCAAAATCCATGGGCCTTGACAGTCTTTTATTACCAGGCCGCAGCAGTCTGCATTTTACTTGGCTAGTTAACAAAAATAGGGGGACCCCTACGCCGTTTTTTTTTCGAGGGGATCCCCTATTTTTGTTAACCAGCCAAGCTAAGCAGACTGCTGTGGCCTGGTATTATCAGGCTTGCAAGGTCCATGGATATTGGATCCTTATCAGCCTGAAAAACCAGGCCTCAGCGGCCTGCTTCATCTGGCTGGTTAACAAAAATAGGGGGGACCCCACGCCAATTTTTTTCGAGGGGATCCCCTATTTTTGTTAATCAGCCAAGATATGCAGACTTCTGTGGCCTGGTATTATCAGGCTGGCAAGGTCCATGGATCTTGGCTCCTTAACAGCCTGAAAATCCAGGCCTCAGCGGTCTGCTTCATCTGGCTGGTTAACAAAAATAGGGGGGACCCCACGCCATTTTTTTTCGAAGGGAACCCCTATTTTTGTTAATCAGTTCCCTCTGACGTTACTGATGGTGTCCCTGGCTGACCTGAAGTGAAAGTGGAAAGCAATCAATTAAGCTTTCCACTTCCTCTCCTGTCAGCCAGGAGAGGAGCTCATTCATTTGGGGGTTTACTGTGAGGCTGCAGCATTAGCTGCGGTCCCTGCAGTAAACATTAACCCTTTCTGAAGGATTACACCGTGGGACCTGACTGTGCATGGGATAGGTAAGAATAATTTTGCTTTATTATTTATTTTTATTACAGGAAATGGTTTTAGCAGGTAATAAAATATGGTCAAAAACTCTGTGATTATTTCATTAAACTTCTTTTTTATTAAAGTGTGTGTGTTTGATTTTTCTTTCATACAATAGGATTAATAATTGATAGTTGTCTAATTGACAGCTCTCAATTATTAACCTGGCTTAAAGTGACCTTTCAATTGCAAGGTCATTTTAACCCCTTATTAACCCATTCGCCACCGCTATAGGGCAATGGGAATAGACGGGCAAAGTGCCAGAAAGGGCGAATCTAATTATAGATTTGTCTTTTCTGGGTGTCTGGGGGCAGATGTTAGTAGCCAGGGGGGCCAAAAATAATGGTCCCTCTCTGGGCTATTATTATCTGCCCCCATTCGCTGGCTTTGTCTGGTTGCGAAAATAGGGCGGGAGCCCACGCATTTTTTTAAACAATTTTACACCTCATATATATATATATATACATGTCATTGAATTTGTGACACATTATATATATATATATATTTATATTTATAGTTCATACACTTCTACATAGTATAATAGCCGCTAATTCAATTGCCGGCTTTTGTGAAAATGCAGAACCCGACATGAAATGACACTTGGTGTACATAGGGTTAACCATGTCTTTTCATGTCCTTTGCTATCTGATTTGCACAAACAATTACATCAGTCTATGTGTGCAAAATTTCACACCTGTAGGGGTTAATTAAAGGTGTAAATTCGTAGCAAAAAAGTCAGTTTTTTTTACAACAAATTTACACCTTTAATTAACCCCTACAGGTGTGAAATTTTGCACACATAGACTGATGTAATTGTTTGTGCAAATCAGATTGCAAAGGACATGAAAAGACATGGGTAACCCTATGTACACCAAGTGTCATTTCATGTCGGGTGCTTCTGTCTTTTCACAGAAGCCGGCTTTACCCGGCAATTGAATCAGAGGATATTTTACTATGTAGAAGTGTATAAACTATAAATATATGTATATATATATATATATGTCACAATGACATGTATATATATATATATTATGTATTCTATGTGTGTATATTTAGTGTTTACAAGGAAATAAAGGTTTTTTTTAGTTGCAATTTTTTGTTCCCATAGACTTACATTGGACTTCCGGTATCGGAATCGGATATCGACGATGTTTAGTGATATCGTCGATACCATTTCGATACGATATTTTTAGATATCGAGCAGTATCGCTCAACACTAGTGCCGAAGCAAAACATTTTTTCAAGGAGGAGAACGCTTGACAAGCCTTGTCAGACCACTTTGAAAAATCCGTCCCTTTTTTATTCATGTCTGTGAGAGGTTTAACTATGGACGAGAAATTACGAATAAATTTCCGGTAGTAGTTAGTAAACCCCAGGAAATGTTGTAATGCCTTAAGATCCTCTGGCAGATCCCACTCAAGAACTGCCCGCACTTTCCCAGGGTCCATACGAAAACCGGATGCTGACACCAGGAATCCTAAAAACTGAAGTTCCTGTATGGCGAACACACACTTCTCCCATTTGGCGTACAGTTTATTATCCCGCAAGATCTGCAACACCTGCCTAACATGCTCCTGATGAGACACAAGATCCGGCGAGTAAATTAAGATGTCATCCAGATATATGACAACAAACTGTCCCACCAGGTGGCGAAAGATGTCATTAACAAAATGTTGAAACACCGCCGGGGCATTAGTCAGACCAAATGGCATGACAAGGTTCTCATAATGCCCCTCCGGAGTGTTAAATGCCGTCTTCCACTCATCCCCCTCCTTCATCCTAATCAGATTATACGCCCCCCTGAGATCCAACTTAGAGAACCATTTGGCGCCCACGATCTGATTGAAGAGATCAGGAATAAGTGGGAGCGGATACGGATCTCGGACCGTAATCCGATTAAGCTCACGGAAATCCAGGCAAGGGCGTAGGCCTCCATCTTTCTTCTTCACAAAGAAGAACCCCGCGGCCACCGGGGAAGATGAAGGTCTAATATGCCCCTTAGCCAGACTCTCCGAAATATAATCCTTCATGGCCTGCCTCTCAGGACCAGAAAGGTTATACAACCTAGATTTCGGTAACTTGGCCTCAGGAGCAATTTTACAGAACAGTCATACGCGCGATGAGGAGGTAGTTCTTGACACCCTTTCTCCGAAAATACATCCTCAAAGTCCACCAGAAATGGAGGTAAGGCCCTAGGCACGACCTCACCGATGACCGTGTTCATGCAGTTTTTATTACAGAATTCACTCCACTGGCTTATCTCTCTGGATTGCCAATTAATAACCGGGTTATGCTTAGTTAACCAAGGAAGGCCCAACACTATAGGAGTGGGAAGACCCTCCAACACATAACACGACAACAATTCTTTATGTATCGCCCCCACTTCAAGATCTATGTTATGCACGGCTTGCAAAAACTACCTTGACCGAGAGGCCTGGCGTCGATCGAGAATATGGGAATGGGTTTAGCCAATACACTCAGTCGCATACCTTGAACCCGGGCAAACCGAGCGTCCACCAGATTAGCCCCGGCCCCACTATCCAGAAGAACAGATATCCTCTCAGTTCTCGTACCCACCACCACCTCCGCCGGTACGAGAAATTGAGACGGACCTGGGACGAAATACTTACTCCCAGATTGTCGTCCACCACACAACCTGGGATCAATAGTTTTCCGGCGACTTCTCACTCTGCAAAGGACGGGATGGACACTCCCCAATAAAATGTCCCTTTCTCCCGCAGAAGAAACACCATCCTGTCTTGCGGCGCACTGCCGATCCCCTCCCTCGGAATGATGTCCCTCCTAACTGCATAGGCTCCTCTGGACTGACCAGGGGAACCTCTACATAAGGGGCCCTAGTAGAAGGTGGAGTCATCACAGGGGGTGGAGTTACCCCGCACCTCTCCCGAAGCCGTCTGTCAATGCGAATAGCAAGGGCCATAGCGGCTTCCAGTGACGTGGGAGGGTCATACTGTGCCAGCACATCCCTTAATTTGTCAGATAAACCTTGACAAAACTGGCTCCTAAGAGCCGGGTCATTCCACTGGGTGTCCGTGGCCCACCTACGGAACTCTGAACAGAATTCCTCCCCGGACGATCTCCCTGCTGTATCTTACGTAACTTAGATTCAGCAAGGGAGACCCGATCCGGGTCATCATATACAAGACCCAGAGCTGCGAAAAACCTATCCACTGACTGGAGAGCCGGGGAGCCCGGGGGAAGCGAGAACGCCCATGATTGGGGGTCCCCTTGTAGGAGCGAGATGACAATTCCCACCCTTTGATCTTCACTCCCCAATGACCGAGGTCGCAGCTGAAAGTACAATTTACTTGCCTCCCGGAAAGCAAAAAACTTGTCCTGCCCTCCAGTGAACCTGTCAGGGAGAGCTACTTTAGGTTCAGGTCCGGCTTGCTCCAGGGGTACAAAACCTTGGACTTAACGTCCGCCAGCTCCTTGGACAAACTCTGCAACTGCCGAGCTAGACTGGCTACTGGATCCATGGTGGCTGGAGAGAATCTTTAGTATGGTCGGTGAAAATGTCACGTTGTCACTGTATACAGGAGGTCTTCACTTCAGACTTCACAATACCACGATCCGCTCTGCTGGTCTGCATGAATGCTTTCACCGACACTTCCCTAGCAGACTGGCAGGTATTTGAAGGAATCTCATTAGTGCAGCATTAACTGCAGCTGGGCGAGGCTGGGCCTCGTCTAGCACAGAGAGAGGGAGAATTAACTCCCTCACTGCCGACAAACACCAAGCACCAAAAACTCAGCTGTGAGAAGTCAGGTTGTGTAATCGCGACGATCTTCGTGGCGACACACCCGTGACAATATTGCTCCAAACATTAAAAAAAAATTAAATACCTCTCCTCGCTGGGCACTGCTGTACTCTGGACTCCTCAGCGTCTCCATCTTCCAGTTCTCTGCACTGTGACTGTTCAGGCAGATGGCGCACAGACGTGACGTCATCAGGCTTTCTGACCTGAATGTCACTGTCAGAAAACGCGGAAGACGTCACAGTAGTGGAGCAGGAGAGGTAAGTATTGCAAGTGCTGGGGGGCACAATCGTGGGCCCCTCATAGTACACCGGTGTCTCTGACGGCGAGTGGGCCCCCCCACCATCAGAGACACTGGCGTACTATGAGGGGCCCTGTGCCAGTGCCGTCACACACGAGTGGGCCCCCCATCTGCTCAGGACCCCGGCACTTGCCCGGGTGTGCCAGGTGCTGACACCAGCCTGGGGGGGTACAGCCCAGTTAGGCAGTTAGGGAGGTGGAAAAACTGGCATATGTTGAGGTGAAGGCTGGACGTTCAGCAGCTGCAAATGGAGGAATTGGAGAAGTCGGAGGAAGAGGAGGACAAAGCGAGCCATTTTGCTGGCAACCTATGTGTCATCAGGGGAAGGTGGTACAAAATCCTTTGAAACCAAGGCATGGTTCATTTTAATGAAGGTGAGATCACCAACATTTTGGGTCGACAGCCGGGTCCTTCTTTCTGTCAGGATTGATCCAGCAGCACTGAAGACTCTTTCTGATAGCACACTACCGTCAGGGCAAGCGAGCTCCTGTAAGGCATATTGTGCCAATTCAGGCCAGGTGTCCAGTTTACAGGCCCAGTAGTCAAATGGGAATGAACTGTGAGGGAGAACATCGATAGGGGTGGAGAGGTAATTTTGAACCATAGTTGACAAATGCTGTCTCCTGTCTGTTGCAATCGATTCAGTATTAACAGTCCTGTGAGCGGTACTCGAGAAATCAGTCCACATCATGGTCATAAAACCCCTGTCTCCAACGCCACTTCAGCTGTGGGCACCACAAATACCTCTTCCATGTTAGACAGGACGGCTTGTGGTAGAACCTGCATCGCTGCTGTGTGCTGGGAATGCCTCTAACAAACGGTTTACCAGAGTTGCTTGTTTGTTCGCCAATATTAGCTCTAGGTTCTCCTGTGGCATGATGTTCTGTAATTTGCCTTTATAGCATGGATCAAAGATGCTGGCCAACCAGTAGTTGTCATCCTTCATAATTTTGGCAATGCGGGGGTCCCTTTTTAGGATCCGCAAGACATAATCACTCATGTGGGCCAATGTTCCAGGTGTCAATGATGCACTACCAGTGGTGAGTGGAAGAGCACTTTCTGCCAAATCCACATCCCTCTAGTCATGCACAAACCCTGTACCTGACCTTGGTAAGCCAACATTTTCTCTTGCTCCTTGAGAAGCATCCTCCTCCCCAAAATAATCATCCCCTCCTTTTCCTCCCTTCCTCTTCTTTCTCCACCTCATCCAGGACAGTTCCCTGAGCAGACAATGGCTGACTGTCATCAAGGCTTCCCTCTTTCTCCTCCTCCTCCTCAGCTGCAGATGCCTGATCCTTAATGTGTGTCAAAGTTTGCATGAGCAGACACATAAGTGGGATGCTCATGCTTATGATGGCGTCGTCTGCGCTTACCAACTGTGTGCATTCCTCAAAACGCTGAAGGACTTTACAGAAGTCTTTCAGCTTTGACCACTGCACACCCGACAACTCGATGTCTGCCCTCAGACTGCCTGCCTGTGTATCCTCCCACAAATGCATTACAGCCTGCTTCTGTTCATAGAGCCTCTCAACCATGTGCATGGTGGAGTTCCACCTTATTGCAACGTCTATGATTAGGTGTTGCTTGGGGAGGTGAAGTGATCACTGCTGCCTCTGTATCCAACTGGAGTATACGGGCGAGCGACGGATATGCGAGCACAGTCTTCGCACCTTAAGGAGCAGGGCTGGTAACTCCGGATAATTTTTTATGAAGCACTGCACCACCAGGTTCAAGGTGTGAGCCAGGCAAGGTATGTGACTGAGTTTTGCTAGGGCTATGGCCACCACAAAATTATGGCCGATATCACTGACTACCTTGCCTGGCTCAAGATGTAGACTTTCCAGCCATGACTCAGTTTCTCGCTGCAAGTAGTCGGCCAGTACCTCAGCGGTGTGTCTTTGTCGCCCAAAGACATCATCTTTAAAACAGCCTGCTGACGCTTACCATTAGCTGTTCGATAGTGTTACACCTTGTGTGCAACACTGGCAGCTGCGGATGGAGTTCTCGTGCGACTGCGTTCTGTCGACGAGCTTTTGCTTCTGGAGTAGAAGGACGATGAGGAGGGTCGAATACCTACAGCCAACTGTTGCCTATACTGTGGGCTAGGCAGCACTGTCCCACCGCCGTTGTCCCCTGTGGACCCTGCATCCACCACATTAACCAAGTGCGCAGTGATGGACACCTAACGGCCCTAGCCATGCCTACAGGCCCATGCATCTGTGGTGAGGTGCACCTTTCCACTCACTGATTGTTTGAGTGAATGGACAATGCGGTCTTTCACATGCAGGTGGAGGGCAGGGATGGCTTTTCTCGAAAAGAAGTGCCGACTGGGTAGGTCATAGTGTGGGATAGCGTAAGCCATGAGCTCTTGGAATGCTGTGCTTTCAACAAAACGGAAGGGCATCATCTCTAATGAGATCAGTTTGGCAAAAAAAAGCCAGTGAGGTTTTGTAGTCCATCCACGCTAGCAAGTGCATGGTGTTTGAATGTCTAAGAATGCAACTGGTATTCAATTTTCGGAGATTTTTCCCTCGGCTAAAGGTCCTTCCGCACTTCTTACAGATAACCTTTGCCTCATCAATAGGATTTTGGTAAAAAAAAGTGCCACACTGCACTTTTCCTACTATGGGATAAATTTTCAGGGCTTGCACACTGTGCTAATTTGACCGTCTGGACAAAGCTGTCCTGCAACTCTTTTTCTTTTTTAACACGTTTTTGGACTGCCAGATAACAGTAGCTGCGACTCGATGTCTCCTGCGGATCCTCCTCTTCTTCTGAGCTATTGCCAGCGGCACCCTCTTCCCCCAATTGATGCCAATCCGGGTCAACAACTGGGTCTTCCATCATCTCCTCTTCAATTTCATCTGCACCTTCCTCTGTGTCACCGTGTAAGGTGGTATAGTATGTGAGTAGGGGCACCTGAGTTGCATCAGGGTCAGAATCTGGTGCAGTAGACTGCAAGGGCAATGCAGTGCTCTGGGTGAATGTACCAGCAGAATCATATAGCACTGGCTGTGCATCAGTGCACTCCATGTCATATTCATCTTGGACTGGGGAACTCAGGATTTCACTTGATAACCCTGGCATGGTATGTGAAAAGAGCTCCAGGGAGTAATCTGATGTGTGGCCTGCCGCATCCTTCACTTGTGGTGGGGGTGAAGGACACAAAGAAAGGTGTCATTCCTGACCAGGAGCCTGCACTGATGACTCAGTGCTTGCACTTTTTGAAACTTCAGAAGAGGAGGCGATAGAGCTGGAGGCTGTTTTGGCAATGTAAGCCAAAACCTGTTCCTGATGCTCCGGCTTTAAAACCGGTGTAACTACTCCCATAAAATGGAAACTTCCAGGCCTTTTGGAGCCAGACTATGATGCAGGCTCAACACCTCCTGCCTTAGGTGCTATTGTGCTTTTGACACTACCAGCAGATGCACCACCACCACCATCAGTACCAGCTGGCCCTCCCAGCCCACGTCTGCGGCCTCTTCCACCATACTTCCTCATGTTTTGGAAAATGTACCAAAAATACTAGCAGTTAAGGTACTGTATGAGGAGCGTACAGCTGTATACGGTGTAGGGGAAAATTTAAATCTCCGTATATATTTCCGGAGTCACACACGAGTCTTCATAGATTGACCGTAATAAGACAGATAACGTACTATCAGCGTACAGGTAACAGTGAGGAAAATTCAACCCGTATATTCCAATCACCACGGACGTTCATATGGATTGACTGTAATACAGAGAGCAGATATACTGTACTGTATCAGAAACGTACAGCTGTATACAGTGTAGGGGAAAATTTTAATCTCCGTATATATTTCCGGAGTCACACACGGACGCTCTCTCAGTATGGATTTGACCGTAATACAAAGAGCAGATATACAGTACTGTATCAGAAGCGTACCGCTGTATACAGTGTAGGGGAAAATATAAATCTCCGTATATATTTCCAGAATCACACAGACGCTCTCTCAGTATAGATTTGACAGTAATACAAAGAGCAGATATACAGTACTGTATCACAAGCGTACAGCTGTATACAGTGTAGGGGAAAATTTAAATCTCCGTATATATTTCCGGAGTCACACACAGATAGTCAGCATGTATTTGTCCATGATACCAGCCGGTACACGGTAGTGTGTGAGGAGCGTACAGCACTATACAGTGTGGGAAAAAATGAATGCTCAGTAATTGTGCAGAAAAAAGAATAAAAGTGTTAGTGCTGTGTAAAAAGCAGTCTGCACAGCAGTGTACACACAGCAATACAGCTATCAGGCAGCCTAATAACCAGCGCTGCTGCACTCAAGAAAATCCTCCCCTGTCACTGCACACAAACTGTACAGCACAATTGCTATCAGCACAAGCACATAAAACTTCTCTTTACAGCCCTAACTCTCTCCCTACTGATAAACAGAGTCAGCAACCTCTCCCTACTGTTAAGATTGGTAGAAGTAAAATGGCGGTCGGCGGTTAGTGCTTTTATAGACACTATGACGCCCCCCAAAGCAACTCAATCACTGCAATGCCATTCTCTAAGATGGTGATGAACGCTGCCCATGTCATCTCGTTGCCCACAGTGTACGTCCTTGCTCATTGGCTGAAAAAAGGCTCCTGAAAGCATTCTGGGAAATTCGACTTTGGCGCTCGGGTCGACGACCGTATGGCCGACCTCACGCTATGGTCAGGTTTCGGCCAACTAAACCCGACTTTGACGAAAGTCGGCGTCTTTTTGAATCTGACCGACCTGTTTCGCTCAACTCTAATAATAACATATCAGCATATCACTAGAGTATAATTCCTTGCTATGGAGGAGTTTAAATGGTGCTCCCTTTAATATATGTAGAACTTATGGAGATAGCACTCAGCTGCTACAAATTTTACGAGTAAACATAATGCAGCAGGTCTTATTGTAGAATGGTGAAAGTAAGACATTAAATTGTATGGCTATTATGCTGGTGCATTGTCTATGACTGGAAATGTCATAGGTCACCTTGGCTGATGCTGTTATAGAGGAATTTGGTATCCAATTAATGTGAACCTAAACAGACTGCTGGGCATGTGTAATATATTGTATGACCCTGTTTTGCATGAGAGGAAGCATGATGCCCTCTAGACTATCTCATGTCACTTGAAAATTGGCTTAAAAAATTGGCTTTGCTGAGTATTCAGTAATATATTAGTATAAATAAAGAAAACCACTTTAACCACTTCCCATCACAGCTAATCTTAGTTTGTACTTTTCTGCTCTTGTTTTTACTTCCATGTCGTCAAACAGCCATTTTTTTATTTTTGCATTAACCTCTTTCTGACATTTGAAGTTTATACATACCACGTGGAAAAGAAGTACTTCCTGACCAATGCAATATAAATACGTCATGGCAATCGCCCATGCACAGGAGACTGTGCGTGATCAATCGCCAGCGGGTGTCAGCTGATTCTGACAGTTGACACCTGCTACTCAGTGCCAGGAGTGTTGCCCGGACTGCTCCTGCCACTTTAAACAATTAAAAGCTGTGACTGATATTGATTTCAGCATTTAGAAGGTAGGCAAAGGGAGGAGCACCCTCTGCCCTTCGACTGGCACCCAGCGACTTCATTGCAAGCGCAAGATTTTTGCCATGATGACCCAATATCATCATGATGACATTTGGGTCACCAGACCTAGCAAATTTGCTACGCCATGCTCAAGAACATGGAGTAGCAAGTTTGTTTGTTAGTTCAGCACTGACAGATTATAAAGCATTGCAATGCTCCTGCATTCCTATGCCTTATAAGCGATCAGACTGCAAAAAGTGAAAGTCCTATAGTGAGACAAAGTAAAAAAGTGAAGAAAAGTGAAAAAAACTGTAAAAGTATAAAAAAAATCACACATAATTAGATGAAGTGCTCTTAACAATACCAAATACCTCATAGATTAGATGACACCCCCACACATTAAATAAATTATGATAAAAACGAGGAGACCACATTACCAATAATCATTTAAAGTAATATGTAAATTTCATATCTTGAAATTTTATACAAAAAGTAAAATGCTAACTTCCCCAATTAACAGGATCCCTAATGTTAAAGAATTTTACTTAGACCTATAGAAAACATGCAAAAGACAGTTGTTCATTTATGCCTTTGGGCACAAAATAATAAAAAAACATAAAAATATATTGCACACATAAATAAATATTTTTACGAAAAGAAAAATAAACAAAAAAAGTACACATTTGCATGGCCGTGTCCAGAACGACCCGTCCTATAAATTTTCCCACTATTAAACACCTTTAGTGAACACTGTAAAAAAAATTGATGCTTTATCATACCGCCGAACAAAAAATAAAATAAAACATGATAAAAAAGAATGTAAATTAATATGGTATTTCTGAAAATGTCATCTTGTCCCACAAAAAACAAGCCACCATATAGCTCCATCACAAAAAAATAAAAAAGCAGATGTTCTCAGATTAAGGAGATGCATAAATATCCATTTTTTTATAATAGCTTTTAATGTGTAAAAGCGCCAAAACATTAAAAAATTATATAATTGTAGTACCACTGCAAACATACTGACTGTAAGAATAAAATTGCCTTATCAATTTAACCACATGAAGAAGACAACTATATATATATATAATATATATAATACATATATATATATATATATTAATATATATGTATATATATATATATATATATAATATATATATATATTATTAATCCTGCACCTATGCCATGAATCATGAACCAATTGAGAAACACTTAAAAAAGGGGCTCCATTCAAGGGCAAGTAGTAAATAAAATCAATTTTATTTCAATACATAAAAAAACTAAACCATCAAGGTAAGTTAAAGACTGTCACTTACCTTGATGGTTTGGTTTTATTTATGTATTGAAATAAACTTGTTTTTATTTACTACTTGCCACTGAATGGAGCCCCCTATTTTAGGTGTTTCTCAATTTTAACACATGCATAAAAACAAAAAAAAAACAATTCCTGAATTGGTGTTTTTTGTTCATTCTGCCTCCCAAAAATTGGAATAGAAAGCAATCGAAAAATGTCATGTACGCGAAAATGGTACCAATAAAAATGTCAACTTGTCCAGCAGAAAACAAGCTCTCAAAACATGACATAGGAAAAACTAGTTTTTGCAAAAAAACATCTTTTAGTGTGTAACAGCAGTCAAATATAAAAAAATATAAATCTGGTATCGTTGCAATAACACCAATACAAAGAATAAAGTCATTTAATCACTTATACAGCACAAGAAAATAAGTAAAACAAATTCTTCACCTGCTGTTCATTTGTTCATTCTGTTTTCAAAGATCACAGTAAGGCTCAGCTCACATTTATCCTGCACTGGCGAGAAGCACTTACATCAGGGTTTTGGTGAAAATCTCTGAAATACGTTATTCAGACAGGACCTCACGGTAGAAGATGGAGGCACTGTGGACTGACGTGTGATCCAGCTGTGTCCATCATTTAAGGTGTTAGGTGTGCTTAAAAGTGCTGTCGACCACATGACAGCATGGCAAACACTCAAAAGACAAAAAAAACCTGACTGGCACATCCAGACTAATGTGAATTAGGTGCAACCAAGGGGTGCTACCCTCATGTAAAACATGCGAGAAAAGGTTGCACTCTAACATAATAAAGCATGACAATATAGAATACATGAAATTTTGAATAGCAATATGGCTTTGGAGTATAAGGAAAAATTTGAGACGCTTAGAATAACATTTGGCCAAATATTAAAAGCCCACCAACCATCGTCAAGTTGGTCTCAAGTCTGGGAGTCCTTGAACTATGTGAACATACCATATGTTCCTTATACTCCAAAGCCATATTGCAAATTTCATGTATTCCATATTGTCATGCTTTAGTATGTTAGAGTGCAACCTTTTCTCGTATGTTAAGCTGGCAAACACTGGATGTTTGGGCCCCCCATTCCAGTGAATGCGGTCTGGGCTCAGGATCTGGTACTATTCTGGTACCCGAACCCAAACTTTTTGTAACTGTTCTGTAGAACCCGCCGGACCCAAAACATCCAGGTGTCCGCCCATCTTTATTCAAGAAAACACAAGCACTTTCTGAGCCACTTTGATGAGTATTCGTAATATTATCCTATAAGTTGTTAAATGGTGGCCATTTCCAGCATAAGATTAATTGTAATGGCCACAAGTAAGCACAGCCTATACTAATGTAAGCCCAACACTGTAAATGGTAATATACACAACATTTATCCTTAGATGTCTATTGAATAGGGTTGAGCATTCCGATATTGCAAATATCGGGTATCGGCCGATATTGGCTGTATCGGAATTCCGATTCTGAGATCCGATATTTTCGTCATATCGGATACCGGAATCGGAATGTTCCTGTCACGGTCAGTGTCCGTCGGTCGGGTCTGTCAGGAGTCAGCGGCACTTACCGGCAGAAGATCTCGGTGGTCTCGTCCTGGACTGCTTGATGGCCGCCATCATCTTCTCTCTGGCGGTCACATGCAGTTTCTCGCGATAACTGCAGTGACTGCTGGGTAATCGCGGCCGTAAAGCAGTCCGATGACGTCACCGCCGGGGAAGCAGGTAATCAGCTGTGCTGCGTCGGGATGTCAGGCTCTGCCTAGCATTCCGATGTAGCAGAGCTGGATCGTCGTGGGACACTCGTTACTATGGACTGCGTAGGACAGGTGGTATACTGTTGGTTTGTTTTTTTCCTTTTTTTACAGGAAATCGATGGCGTCGCAGGAATGAGCGTATAATAAAATTAATGAAAACTGTGTTGTCTCTTTTATTTCATTAAAATACTTTTTTCTTGCTGTGTCTTTTTTTTTAAACATTTAAAAACTTTGGGATTAATAATGGATCGGTGTCTTATTGACGCCTCTCCATTATTAACCGGGCTTATTGTCACCGTGCAATCAACGGTGACATTAACCCCTTATTACCCGCTTGCCACGCTACAGGGCAAGTGGGAAGAGCCGGGTAAAGTGCCACAATTGGCACATCTTTTGATGTGCCAAATGTGGGGCTGCTGATGCCTGGTATTATCAGGCTGTTGAGGGCCAAAATCCATGGGCCTTGACAGTCTTTTAATACCAGGCCGGGCTGCATTTACTTGTGGTAACAAATAGGGGGTATCCCACGCATTTATTTGAGGGATCCCTATTTTTAACCACAGCTACGACTGCTGTGGCTGGTTTATCAGGCTGCAAGTCATGAATATCCTTACAGCTGAAACCGGCTCGCAGTCTCTCATCTGCTGGTAACAAATAGGGCCCATGCCAATTTTTTTCGAGGGGATCCTCTATTTTTGTTAACCAGCCAAGATATGCAGCCTGCTGTGGCCTGGTATTATCAGGCTGGCAAGGTCCATGGATCTTGGCTCCTTAACAGCCTGAAAAACCAGGCCTCAGCAGTCTGCTTCATCTGGCTGGTTAACAAAAATAGGGGGGACCCACGCCAATTTTTTTCGAGGGGATCCCCTATTTTTGTTAACCAGCAAAGATAAGCAGACTGATGTGGCCTGGTATTATCAGGCTGGAAATGCAGGGTCGGACTGAGCCACCAGGACACCGGAGAAACCTCCGGTGGGCCCCAGCTCCTGCGTGGTGGGCCCTGATTTGAAAGGATAGGTCGCGGGGCAGAGGGGGCGGTGGCCCCGGGCCCTGCACTCTGAGGGGGCCCACCCGGAGCTAGCTACAGTAACTGTATTGGCGTGCAAGCACGCCGATACAGTTACATTCTGCGGCAGAGCAGGGAGAATCGCTCTCCCTGCTCTGCGCCGGAAGCTATGGGGCCTGAACAGGCGGTGGGGGGCCCGGTGCCAGCAGTGGGCCCCCACCCGTCATCGGAGGGTCAGCTGTATTGGCATCCAGCCGATACAGCTGACCGCATAGAGAGAGAAGGAGCGAGCGCTCTTCTCTCCCATAATCCCCCTCTCAGCGTCTGACAGCGGGCGCGATGACATCACCTGCCGGCGCCCGCTGTCAGACGCTGAGAGGGAGAACAGTGAGCAGCACAGGAGCCGGGAGTTGAGTATTTATTTTATTTTTTTTTTAATGGGGGTGCATTATACTACAGAGGCTGCCTATGGGGGTGCATTATAATATAGCAGCTGCCTATGGTGGTGCATTATATTATAGACTCTGCCTATGGGGGTTTATTATAATATAGTGGCTGCCTATGGTGGTGCATTATATTATAGACTCTGCCTATGGGGGTTTATTATAATATAGCGGCTGCCTATGGTGGTGCATTATATTATAGACTCTGCCTATGGGGGTTTATTATAATATAGAGGCTGCCTATGGGGGTGCATTATACTATATTGAGGACTATCTGGTGTATTATGCTGTATGGATGCTATCTAGGGGCCATCATACAGTGTTGGACCCATTAAATAGTTTGGGGACATTAAGGGGTCAGTATATATCCAGTGAGGGGCATTATTCTGTGTATAGGGGAGATGTACAGGGAGAGACTTGGGACATTATTAAATGTAAAGTGGACACTTATTGTTATAGGGGAACTCGGGTTACTGTGACTGTCAAAGGGGCACACAGGGCATTATTACAGTCTAGGGGACAAAATGTGGGTACTGTTTTCTAGGGCACTTGCACCCGGCATTACAATATTCTAGAGGGGTGCTTTAAAATTTAGAGGTCACACAGAACCACACAGCAGGTGCAGTAATAGGGACACATACGGCAGCAGCAGCTCAGTATTGGGGTATCAGGTGCAGTAATAGGGACACATACGGCAGCAGCGGCTCAGTATTGGGGTATCAGGTGCAGAAATAGGGACACATATGGCAGCAGCGGCTCAGTATTTGGGTATCAGCAGGATGAGGAGTTTGTGCAGGTTGAGAATAGTCCAATTGGTGACCGTGACAGTGCTAAAAATATGAGAAGTGAAATGTGTCTTTGTTGTAATCTCTGCAGTCGAGTCCTGGCTGGAGAAGTCGTCATGTCGGTCTGGGCCAGATGGAAAAGACATGAAAAGTGAACAATTCCATTAGAAAGAACATCAGCGGTAAGTCATTATCTGTACCTGTGCTGTAATCTATTATATGTTCTGTAGGACTGGTATTATTTACCACAGACCATATGGCGGTAATATCAATATTGCTCTTTTTATATATAGATTATTTTTGGCATCAGCGCGGTCATTTGCTGAGGTTCTCTGATTAGGGGACCACTCAGAAGTTTCGCCCCCACTAAACCAAAACCCTAGCTACGCCTCTGGCTCTCTCTCTAGTCTTTCTTTCTCTCTCTAGTCTTTCTCGCTCTCTGTTCTTTCCTTCTCGCTCTGTTCTTTTTTCTCTCTGTTCTTTCTTTCTCTCTCTCTTTTCTTTCTTTCCTCTCTTTCTTTCTCTGCTTGTTCTTTCTCTCTCGCTGCTCTTTCTTTCTTTTCCTCAGTACCAGCCACTGTGCCCTCATTACCAGTCAGTGTGATCAGCAGTGCTAAATGGGTACGCTTGGGGCGAGGATATGGGTGTGATTAGCTGTGAAATGGGTGTGGTCGGGGAGTGGCCTAAAATTTGCAGCGGCGCGCCGCAGCCTTTAACACTCTTTCCTGTCTTCAAAATTTGGGAGGTATGCTGTATGACCTCCCTACAACTTCTGGGCATGCTCCTGATGAGCGCGACGGATGGTCTCCTGAGGGTCTCCTCCCACACCTGGACTAAAGCATCCACCAACTCCTGGACAGTCTGTGGTGCAACGTGGCATGGCCTAAAATTTGCTGCAGCAGGCACAGCGTGCCACAGCCTTTGTCCCTCTTTCCCTTCTTCAAAGGTTGGGAAGTATGATGGTGGGCCCCAAGAATAATTTTTCTCTGGTGGCCCAAGGTACTCCAGTCCGACGCTGCTGGCAAGGTCCATGGATATTGGCTCCCTAACAGCCTTAAATACCATGACTCAGCAGTCTGCTTCATCAGGCTGGTTAACAAAAATAGAGGGGAACCCACGCCATTTTTTTTTCGAAGGGAACCCCTATTTTTGTTAATCAGTTCCCTCTGACGTCACTGATTGTGTCCCTGGCTGACCTGAAGTGAAAGTGGAAAGCAATCAATTAAGCTTTCCACTTCCTCTCCTGTCAGCCAGGAGAGGAACTCATTCATTTGGGGGTTTACTGTGAGGCTGCAGCATTAGCTGCGGTCCCTGCAGTAAACATTAACCCTTTCTGAAGGATTACACCGTGGGACCTGACTGTGCATGGGATAGGTAAGAATAATTTTGCTTTTTTATTTTATTTTTATTACAGGAAATGGTTTTTGCAGTAAAATAAAAGATGGTCAAAAACATGTGTCTTTATTTCATTAAAATGATTTTTAATTAAAGTGTGTGTGTTTTATTTTTATTTCATGCAACAGGATTAATAATTGATAGTTGTCTAATTGACAGCTCTCAATTATTAACCTGGCTTAAGGTCACCTTTGAATAGCAAGGTGGCTTTAACCCCATATTAACCCATTCGCCACCGCTACAGGGCAATGGGAATAGACGGGCTAAGTGCCGGAAAGGGCCAATCTAATTGTAGATTTGTCTTTTCTGGGGTGTCTGGGGGCAGATGTTAGTAGCCAGGGGGGGGGCAAAAATAATGGTCCCTCTCTGGGCTATTATTATCTGCCCCCACTCGATGGCTTTGTCTGTCTGGTTGCGAAAATATGGCGGGAGCCCACGCATTTTTTTTAAGCAATTTTACACCTCATATATATATATATATATATATATATATATATATACATGTCATTGAATTTGTGACACATATATATATATATTTATATTTATAGTTAATACACTTCTACATAGTATAATAGCCGCTAATTCAATTGCCGGCTTTTGTGAAAATGCAGAACCCGACATGAAATGACACATGGTTTACATAGAGTTAACCATGTCATTTCAAGTTGTTTGATCTATTGTTTTCACAAACAATTACATGAGTGTATGTGTGCAAAATTTCACACCTGTAAGGGTTAATTAAAGGTGTAAATTCGTAGCAAAAAAGTCAGTTTTTTTAAAACGAATTTACACCTTTAATTAACCCCTACAGGTGTGAAATTTTGCACACATACACTCATTTAATTGTTTGTGCAAATCAGATATCAAACTACATGAAAAGACATGGTTAACTCTATGTAAACCAAGTGTCATTTCATGTCGGGTGCTTCTGTCTTTTCACAAAAGCCGGCTTTACCCGGCAATTGAATCAGAGGCTATTTTACTATGTAGAAGTGTATAAACTATAAATATATGTATATATATATGTCACAATGACATGTATATATATATATATATATATATATATATATATATATATATAGTTTAGGCAAAAAAATGGAGCAGCACAGAATAACTTAAAGTGGGTGCAAATCCTTTTAGCAATGATCCAATACTTGCCAATTCAGATATACAAAAATATAGAAAATAGGCAGCACTCCATAGGATTTCAGCAGCAGTGGATATTTATTAGACCCACATCATTGGCAACGTTTCGGCTCCATGAGCCTTCCTCCAGCAGTGTTACTCACACAGATGCAGGTATTTAACAGATCTTTACAGAACAATATCATTAATTTCAATCAACTTTTTATACAATTTATAACGCTATAGCTGTATCCAGTATATAGCTCTATCTCACATATAGGATATATCAATATCCTCAGTAGGTATTTCATATTTGTACATCTTAATATATAAACATTCTCCTTATATTTATCTTTATATCATAATCCGTCCCTAATTAGGGCTCAGATCAGCTGCAACAGTAATTAAAACTGTAGTACTCACAGGGAAGGCGATGTAACATATGGAGGACGCCATGGAGGACGCCATGAACGCTGGCCATGATTCATTTCTGTGCTATTACGCATGTCTGTAGTGAATGCTCCACCTCCTGACCAATCCCGGCCCTTGTGTGGCACTTATCTCTTAGGGCATGCGCATCAGCGCTATTATCCAGATCGGGACTCCATCTTGGAGGTGGCGATTTTTGTCTTTCAATCACAGATAGGAACGGAGACTATAGATATGACAATTCCAACTAAAAAGGTAGCGATCAGATGTTTAATAAACATCTGCATTATTCACCTTGTTTTTGAGACACACAAATTAACTGTTGTCTCTATATGTTTTATTATTAGAAACAGACCCATGCTTAAAGGGATTCCTAGAGCAGCTAGATCACCCCAGTATATGGGACCGTCTCCCTATAAGGATAACGTCCCACTACTGCAGACCATTAGGGGAAGTATTCTGCACCTATATGAGGTCCAGATCCCTCAACCCCAATGTCTTTAAGGCGAAACTGCGTATTTCCCAGCTTATTTGGTCTGAACAGAATTCCAAGAAATATCTGGTGCTATATATATTCTTTTATTAGTATTTGGTCATATCTTGGTTCAAAAAATCAAAATAAAAAAATTCAGACACGAAAGGAATCATGTTATAGAATTAATAAAAAATAAAAAAATAAAAAAAGAAAAAAGAAAAAGAAAAAATATCTTTGCTCCTCCATAGTACATCGCTCTTCCCCATGTAGATCTCTACGTATTCCTGGGAGATAAACAGATTCCTGTTTGGATACAGAAAAAGAATGACATATATTAGTATATTTAATACACGTCTTCAATTATATCCAATTTCACATGCGGAGATCAAAATACAAGGGGATATATGTGTTATGTATTTTTAGATAATAGAGGTAAGTTTAAAATCTACATTGAGGCCTAATGGTTTAAGAGTGTTTAATGTGTATATCCATTTTAGTTCTCTCTTTTTAAGGAGGCTGATTCTGTCCCCCCCTCTCCTTTGAACCGGAATAGAGTCAATTAGTCTAAATTTAAGTTCCTTCTCTGTATGTTTAAGCTCCGTAAAGTGCTTAGATACTGGAAGATCAAGTCTTTTCTTACGAATCGTGTATTTGTGTTGACTAAATCTAGTTTTGAAGTCACAGGTCGTTTCTCCTATATACCAAAGTTTACATGGGCATTCTAAAAGATATATAACGTAATCTGACTTGCATGTTAGAAAGTGGTCTATCTGGTACTTTCTATTCGTTACAGGGTGTATAAATTCTGATCCCTTCATCATTTGATTACAATTAATGCAGTTCAAACATGGGTAGCAACCTTTCCTACTCCTACCTGTCAGAGATATTTGCGTAGTCCTTCTTAAAGGTCCTATATCTGACTTTACTAGGTAGTCCTTAATATTCTTGCCCCTCTTGTATGAAAACAGAGGAGGGAGTTTAAATTCTAATTTTCCACATTACCATAGATGATAATACAGAAAATTGTAAGAATATTTTAATTCAAGTTGTTCTTTAGACTGTACACAAGTGACCACTTTTGTGAAAATGTAGCAAGTCATGGTAACACCAAATGTATTATTGGCCATGAGTTGTATTATGGTACATCCTTGAAATTACACATTGTCCAAAGAAGCTGTCATACTGTGACAATTGTGAAATTATATAAAAGGTAATCAATTTTCTGTGATAATCCGTGGGATAGAGTTAAAAGAGAACGATCAACTTGGAAAACTGCCAACTGAATATATTACATGCAATCACTCTATTTCTTTCAAAACTATTCAACCATCCGCTTATTCTTGTTTTATTCTCTACAGATAAAATACCATGGTCAAGCCATGTCAGTTTCACAAAAACTACTGTGATTTGATATTTTTTGACTTTCATAATAAAAATGTAAAGTAAGTACTTTAAAATACTCATCAAGTTAAAAATAGGCAAGCTTTATACATTTAGGAACAGCTGTCTAGAAGCAGTTTGCATGACAGAGAGGTTTTCAGTAAATAATATTAAACCCTTAATCCCATCCGACGTACTATTCCGTCCATATGACCTGGTACTTAATTCCCAGGGATGGAGTAGTACGTCACATGCGATCAGCTGCGCTCCCGGGGAGAGCGCAGCTGATCGCGGCCGGATGTCAGCTGATTATCACAGCTGACATCCGGCACTATGTGCCAGGAGTGGTCATGGACTGCTCCCAGCACATTAAACCCTGGCACACCGCGATCAGACATGATCACGGTGTACCAGGGGCACAGGGGAGCATCGCGTAGAGAGGTGGCTCCCTGCATGCTTCCTGAGACCCTCAGAAAAGTGCGATGTGATCGCGCTGTTCTGAGGCCTTCCTCCCTGCAAGACCCGGATCCAAGATGGCCTCCGGGTCCTGCAGGGAGGCGGCTTCCTCAGCGCCTGCTGAGAGCAGGCGCTGAGTAAGCCTGCATCAGTGCCTGAGAGATCGCTGGTCTCACAGAGTGCAGTGCACACTGCAAGACCAGCGATCTCACTTTATACAGTGATGTCCCACTCTGGGACAAAGTAAAAAAGTTAAAAAAAATTAAAATCAGATGTGCAAAAAAAATATTCCAAAATAAAGGAAATTTTTTTTTTCTCCAATAAATTCATTTCTTCATGTAAATAAAAAAACAAAACAATAAAAGTACACATATTTAGTATTGTTGCATCTGTAACACCCTATAAACCTGTCCCATTAGTTAATCCCTTTTGTGAACCCCTTAAAAAAAAAAAAAGGCTAAAAAAACAATGATTTATCATCATACCGCCGAACAAAAAGTGGAATAACATGCGATCAAAAAGATGGATATAAATAAGCATGGTACTGCTGAAAACATCATCTTATCCCACAAAAATGAGCTGCCGTACAGCATAATCAGCGAAAAAATAAAAAAGTTATAGCTCGCAGAATAAAGAGATGCAAAAATATTTTTTTTATATATATTTCTTTTTATTGTACAAAAGCGCCAAAACATAAAAAAATGATACAAATGAGGTATCGCTGTAATCGTACTGACCCGAAGAATGTAACTGCTTTATCAATTTTACAACACGCGGATTGGTATAAACACCCATCCCCCAAAAGAAATTCATGAATTGCTGTTTTTTGTTCATTCTGCCTCCCAAAAATCGTAATAAAAAGCGATAAAAAAAGTCATGTGCCCAAAAATGGTACCAATAAAAAAGTCACCTCGTTCCGCAAAAAATAAGACCTCACATGACTCTGTGGGCCAAAATAAGAAAACATTATAGCTCTCTAAATGTGATGATGCAAAAACTATTTTTTGCAATAAAAAGCGTCTTTTAGTGTGTGACAACTGCCAATCATGAAAACCCGCTATAAATAGTAAATCAAACCCCCCTTTTTAAATTAAAAAAAGTATTTATTTCCATTTTCCCATTAGGGTTAGGGTCGGGGCTAAAGTTAGGATTAGGGTTGGGGCTAAAGTTAGGGTTAGGGTTAGCATTGGGACTAGGGTTACGGGTCTGTTAGGGTTAGGTTTGTGGTTAGGGTTATGATTAGGGTTGGGATTAGGGTTAGGGGTGTGTTGGGGTTAGGGTTGGAGTTAGAATTGGGGGGTTTCCACTGTTTAGGCACATCAGTGGCTCGCCAAACGTGACATGGCGTCTGATCTCAATTCTAGCCAATTCGGCGTTGAAAAATTCAAATGGTGCTCCTTCCCTTCTGAGCTCTGCCATGCGCCCAAACAGTAGTTTACCCCACATATGGGGTATCAGCATACTCAGGACAAATTGCACAATAACTCTTGGGGTCCAACTTCTTCTGTTACCCTTGGGAAAATCAAAAAATTGGGGGCGAAAATATAATTTTTATGGAAAAAAATATGATTTTTTATTTTTATGGCTCTACGTTATAAACTTCTGTGAAGCAATTGGGGGTTCAAAGTTATCTCCACACATCTAGATAAGTTCATATTGGGGTCTAGTTTCCATAATGAGGTCACTTGTGGGGGGTTTCCACTGTTTAGGCACATCAGGGACTCTGCAAACTGAACATGACACCCATCAAAGTCTGCATTCCAAAATGTTACTTCCTTTCTGAGCCCTGAAGTGCGCCCAAACAGTATTTCTCCCCCACATATGGGGTATCAGCGTACTCAGAACAAATTTGACAACTTTTGGGGTCCAATTTCCTTGGGAAAAATCAAAAATTGGGGACTAAAAAATCATTTTTGTGGAAATATTTTTTTTCACACCCAGGCATTATAAACTTTAGTGAAACACTTGGGGGTTCAAAGTTCTCACAACAGATCTAAATAAGTTCCTTAGGGGATCTAGTTTCCAAAATGGTGTCACATGTGGGGAGTTTCCACTGTTTAGGCACATCAGGGCTCTCCCAATGCGACATGGCGTCCAATGTCAATTCCAGCCAATTTTGGTTCGAAATAGTCAAACGGCGCTCCTTCCCTTCCAAGCCCTGCCGTGCGCCCAGACAGTGGTTTTCCCCCACATATGGGGTATCGGCATACTCAGGAGAAATTTCACAAGATCTTTTTCTGTCCATTTTCTCCTTTTACCCTTGTTAAAATAATTTTTTTTTTTTAGCAAAAATCATTTTTGTGACTAAAAAGTTAAATGTTCATTTTTTCCTTCCAAGTTGCTTCAGCTCCTGTGAAGCACCTGAAGGGTTAATAAACTTCTTGAATGTGACTTTGAGTACCTTGAGGGTTGCAGTTTTTACAATTTTGGGTATTTTCTGCCATATAGACCCCTCAAATTGACTTCAAATGTGAGGTGGTCCCTAAAAAAAATGGTTTTGTACAATTTGTTGTAAAAATGAGAAATCGCTGGTCAACATTAACCCTTATTACTTTGTAACAAAAAAAATTTGGTTTCAAAATTGTGCTGATGTAAAGTAGACATGTGGGAAATGTTATTTAGTAACTATTTTGTGTGACATATTTCTCGGTTTTAAGGGAATAAAAATTCAAAGTTTGAAAATTGCAAAATTTTCAAAATTTTCGCCATATTTCCATTGTTTTCTTAAATAACGGCAAGTTATATCGAAGAAATTTTACCACTATCATGAAGCACAATATGTCATGAGAAAAAATTCTCAGAATCGTAAAGATCTGTTGAAGCATTCCAGAGTTATAGCCTCATAAATAGACAGTGGTCAGAATTGTAAAAATTGGCCCGGTCATTAACGTGCAAACCACCCTTGGAGGTTAAGGGGTTAATGTATTTATATTATTTAATTGTTAAAATACAAAAAATTGGCAGTCTGGTTTCTGGTTAATTTTCTTGCATTTTCTTGCATTCAGTTTCCATGTAATGGTTAGAAACTAGTGATGAGCAAATATTTCATTGTTAGATTCGGATTACGATTACGATCGCCGATTTATTCATCGAATATTCACCTATCATAGCCGAATGCCATTGGAGTCAATGAGAGGCAAAAACAAAGGCATACACAATCTCGTCAAACAAGCCAAAAGGCTGCCAAAACACATCAAATTGGGTCAGACACCAGGAAAGTGGCCTCAATTGACCCATAGTACAAATTTTAGAATGACACGGCAGGAATCAGTCATGCATGAGGTATCAGGGTCTGAGCCAGCATTTACAGCTTTGAATTGAACTTCAAATTAAGAAAAGGAGGGTGAGGCATCAGTGTAGGCCTGCTGTGCTAAGAGCCCTGATACCACATGCAACAGCTCAACCTGCTTTGATGCTCATCTACACTCAGGTGGCACAAATATTAGTTTTGTAGACTACTATTGTAAGAAAAATATAAGGAAAGTAACAATGGTATTTGTCTCAAAGGATATGGAGGCCTGCTGGTCTCCGAGGCCTACAGCTGCAGTCAACTCACATGAAGGAGACCCAACCAGTAGTCTACACATTTCCAAAAATTTGTGGCAGACCCAAATAAAGTGGCATCAATTGCAATAGAGTAGAAGTAGTACAATGGGGACCGACATCTCTTTCATTACAGGCAACCCAGCAGATGGAGACCGAATCAGGAGTCTCCACATTTCCAAAAAGGTGGCATCAATTTCACCAGTGTAGAAATACTAAAATAAGGACCAACACCTCTTACACTGCAGCCAACCCAGCAGATGGAGACCCAACAAGGAATATTAAAATTTCCCAAAATAATTAACATCTGTAGCAGCAGCAGCAACAACAGGCACAGAAGTCCCACTA
Organism: Oophaga sylvatica; assembly: GCA_033576555.1. Classification (NCBI taxonomy): domain Eukaryota; kingdom Metazoa; phylum Chordata; class Amphibia; order Anura; family Dendrobatidae; genus Oophaga; species Oophaga sylvatica. The sequence goes on from JARQOD010000005.1 coordinate 168,056,919, forward strand.
AAGATATCACAAACTGTAACTACACGAGATTAATGCAGCACACTAAAAACTACAACACCACCTAGTCTGTACAGTCTGCAATTGGGGTGCAAAAGTCCTTAGAGATCCATGACGCTTTCATGTTGGTGAAAGTTAGGTGGTCTAAGTTTTCAGGGGACAGTCGGCTGCGCTTATCCATCAGGAGACCACCAGCAGAGCTGAAGACATGTTCTGAGAGAACGCTTGCTGCCGGACAGGATAAAACTTCCAAGGCATCATAGGCGAGCTCAGGCCACTCATTCATTTTGGAAGAAAAAAATGTGAAATGGTCCAAACCTTCCCTGATTGTATTGATATTGAATCTACAGTAGATACTCCTGCACCATCCTCTTCAGTCGTTCACCAAGTTTCCATCTCGGACTCTGTTGTACTGGTGCATGAGCAGATCTTAAAAATGTGTCTAAGGACTCACAGAAATTACTTCTTCCACTTACACTACTGCTGCTGTTGCTGCTGCTAATGTTTTGTCGTTGATGAATTGATGTGCCCGGATTTTGGAAGTCTAGAGCTGTGATGCACACTGTGTGCCTCCTTGTTGTCTTGGGTAAAACCTCTCTTAAGTTTGTGCAAAATCATGCGTCTATACTCCAGCATTCAAAGGTCTCTTTTCAGTGTGGCAAGCATCAGGCAAAATTTACTTTGATAACATGAATCTAACAGATTTGCAACCCAGTAGTTAGCTCTATTTTGAATCATAACTATATGGGGATCATGTTGCAGATAGTGTAGCAAGAAGGCACTCATAAGTCGTGAGGTCCAAGCCGTGCTGTGTTGGTGGCTGGGTAACACTGTTGCTTGATTCCTCTGTCCCATCCCACCAACCACGAACAACAGAGAGGGGATAATTATCTTCTTCATCTTCTGACAGTTGCTCACCCAACACATCCTCCTACACTTGTTCCTTGGCTCTTGCACCTTCACTAACAGTTTGTCTCAGCCTCACCCGATCACAGTAATCCACCCTCCCTTGGCACCCACCTGTGTGATGACAGTCTGAAACTTTGAGACATTTTTTTCCCTTCTGCATCCTCCTCTCTTTCCTTCTGTTCCTCTGGGATCAACAAATCCTCCCATGGGCTATTCAATGTCTGCTCAAGCATATATATGACCGGAATAGTGATGCTGATGATGCCATCGTCAGTGATAACCATCTTAGCAGCCATATAAAATTGTGCAGATGGGTGCAGAGGTCCTTCATCTGTGCCCACTCCATAAACGTCATATGCGCCACATCTGTACTGCATTGGTCCAGTCTATATGACATGACATACTGTGTCAGGGCTCATTGCTGCTGCCACTGTCGTTGCAACATGTGCAGAATGGAATTCAACCATGTAGGCACATCGCATAACAACCTATTAACTGGAGATCTTTGCATCGATGAAAGTCGATGACCTGACGAGTGCCAAAAGCGCGATAAGCATACAGCTTCTGTGATTTATGCAGCAGCTTATCCGGGCCAGGATAATGGCAGAGAAAACACTGTAACACCAGGTTGAGGACGTGAGCCATGCAAGACGTGTGTGAGCTTGCATCTGCATAGAGTGTTGTGTTTCGGCAGCTGAGGAGAAATAGCAAAAATAGCAAAGTAGCAATACACCAGAGAGGCTGTAAACTATTGGGTTGCAGGACACTGAACTAACCGAAACACTAGAAGTGGCCGTGGAGCGTACCTACGGTGATCCTAGATGCCTCATCACAGCCGGAGAGATAGCTACACATAAAGTTAGAAAGATGAAAACTAACTGCCCCGTAGCAGAACCCCCAAAGAAATAAGAAGCCCCCAAACATGTAATGGCGGTTAGACAAGAAGAACATACGAACACAGACAGAAAATAGAATGAGCAAACGCTGGGGCCCAATTCTGTCTAGATAGAAAAGTATAGGAAAGAAAAAAAACCCTGACAAAAATACCAACACTTCTGATTAACAAAAAAAACTGAGATCACACAATCTCTACCACCTAAATCAGATCTCTGGTGTAACACACAGCAATTCAGCAAATAAAAGTGCCACGGGAACAGAGCAAAAGTGCAAACACAAACTGAGCACAATTGCAGCGCCAGGACCCAAAAAAGGACCAAGCTGAAGTCTACTGCTAAGCAGCAAACAGCAAGGAAAATCCAACCAGAGGAAAAAAAACAGCAAATCACTTATCTGAATGAGAGCAGGAATGCAAGTTGAGCTCCAAGCAAGACCTGGAAGAACAATTGATTACCGGTAAGGCTGATGGGAGTTCAGGTCACTTATATCAGACCATTCAGAGCCAGCTGAAGGCCATTCAGCAATTAGTTCATTACCCTCAGCAACCACCGGAGGGAGCCCCAGCTCAGAAGTCGCCTCCAGAGTATTCACAACAGTAGAGCCGCCACCAGTTTGCACTGTTATCGGACACCTCCTTCCCTGGATCCAGGTTCAGCAGAGATAAACATTGCTCAAACTCAGCCAGGAGAGCTGTACACAACTCTTCAGCTGTAAGACTGCAATCTCCAAGGCATATCAATTTTAACACTGCCTGATTGCAGTGAGACCTGGCTGCACAGTACGGGGGTGGTGGAGATTCTCTCTACACTGTTCTAAAGCATGTCTCAATAAGACAGAGGTTCAGTGTGCAGGTGGAGGCCCTAGAGGATGTGGAGAAGGCAGAAGCACTGGAGGACTTTTACATACAGAGGTTTGTTCCGCAAGCCCTGAGGATTTTAAAACTTGGTGTCTAGTGACACCTTGGTGTCTACTGCTTTAGTTCTCCATCCCCTGGTGTGTACTAGTTTAGTTCTCCAACCCCTTTTTTCTAGTAGTTTAGTTCTCCATATTTTGGTGTGTATTTTTTCCTTCTGCAATCATAGCATTTTAGCAGTTTACTTATCCAACCCCTGTTGTCTATTAGTTTAGCTCTCCATGTTCTGGTGTTAATTTGTTTTGTTCTGCAATCGTAGCTGTTTGGTAGCTTAGTTCTCCAACCCTTGTTGTCTAGTGGTTTAGTTATCCATGTTATGGTGTGTAGTGGTTTATTTATCCATCCCCAAGCACCCTGCAAGCCTTGGGGATTGCAAGACTTGTGAAGCAGCCCCTTTCCTGACTGCCCCACAGCCACCAGAGTCACCTAGTGCCCATTCATTGAGATGTAATGCCCCTGCCCATGCTTACCCATGCAGGTGTCAATGTTGAAAAGCACCCTGGCAGATATAGAATTTTTCAGGGAACGGGTGATATTGTTTGTGACTTGTTGCAGTAGCGCAGGCAAATCTTTCTTAGAGAAGGTACTGCGATGACCATCAGCTTTTGGAAACCATCTGTATCCAAAAGGAGGAAAGGCTGCATTTCCATGGCTAACAGATTGGAATGGTCATGCAATAATCACAGAAATCACAGGCCATGAGTCACCAGGGCCACCCGCTGTGATCTTTGTAGCGAAGAGGTTTCAACTGGCCCCTATCGTACAATTATATGATTGGATGACGATCATCGGAGGAGGCCGCAGGCTGTTCACAATAATTAGTTCTCGGAAAAGTAATAGTGAGCGTACAGCATATCCACCTCCAAATTAGAACGCATGAAATATGTGTATATCTCACCGTACAATCATTGCTTTCTCCATGATAACCCCACATTCCTTGCTACCACCAACAATCCTGTTTTTTTAAAAAAGTTATAAATATAGGCCCATTGGACGCCATTCTTCTTTGAGGGTTTGAAACCATGAGGATCTTCCATCCCTTCTCCCTCCTAGTAGCAGTCATATACCATCCCCCAGGCTCACCCCCACTCACTTTCTTGCCCACTTATCTGACTTGCTGCCACACATCATTCCTCACAGAGGCATAGCTAGGGTTCAGCTCAGGGGGGCGAAACGCAGAGTGGCCCCTAACCCATAATTACAACTATGATGGCACTCTTTAATCATGTATAGGGAACCTCAGCAGATGATCCTGCTGTAACTGAAAATAATCAGAAACACAAAGACCAACACTACCTCCATAGGTGACTATATAGTGGTAGTTACCAGTGCTACAAGCATATAGAGATCACAGCACAGTTATAGATGGTAACAGAGTTGAACGAAACAGGTCGGTCAGATTCAAAAGTCGCCGACTTTCGCAAAAGTCGGGTTTTGTTGCCGAAACCCGACCATAGCGTCAGTCGCCAGGCGGCCCGGCAAAAAGAGTGCCAAAGTCGAATTTCCCAGAATGCTTTCAGGCGCCTTTTTTCAGCCAATGAGCAAGGACGTACACTTGGCAATGAATGACATGAGCAGCGTCCACCACCATCTACAGAAGGGCATTGCAGTGATTGGCTTGCTTTGGGTGGCATCATAATGTTTATAAAAGCCCTCACCGCCGACCTCCATTTTACTTCTGCCGATATTAAACAGTAGGGAGAGGTTGCTGACCCTGTTTATCAGTAGGGAGAGAGTTAGGGCTGTAAAGAGAAGTTCTGTGCTTGTGCTGACAGCAATTGTGCTGTACAGTTAGTGTGCAGTGACAGGGAGGATTTTCTTGAGTGCAGCAGCGCTGGTTAATAGGCTGCCTGATACTTTATTGCTGTGTGTAACACTGCTGTGCAAGACTGCTTTTTACACAGCACTAATACTTTTAATCTTTTTTCTGCACAGTTACCGACCGTTCATTTCTTCCCACACCGTATAGAGCTGTAAGCTACTCACACACTACCGTGTACCGGTCGGTATCACGGACAAATACATGCTGACTATCTGTGTGTGACTCCGGAAAATAAACGGAAAATTGAAATTTTCCTCTACACCGTATACAGCTGTACCCTTCTGAGACAGTACAGTACATCTGCTCTTTGTATTACAGTGAAATCCATACGAGAGAGCGTCTGTGTGTGACTCAGGAAATATATACGAGATATAAATTTTATCCCTAAACCATATACAGCTGTACGCTCCTCATAAAGTACCATATGTCTGCGGGTATTTTTGGTACATTTTCCCAAAACATGAGGAAGTATGTGGATGAGGCCGTGAACGTGGGCGAGGGGGCAGCTGGGACTGATGGTGGTAGTGGGGTGCATCTGCTGGTATGCCAAAAGCACAATAGCACTAAGGCAGGAGGTGTTGAGCCTGCGTCATCTCTGTTACAGAAGGCCTGGAAGGCTCCCTTTTTCTGGGAGTAGGTAAACCGCTTTAAAGCCGGAGCCTCAGGAACGGGTTTTCGCTTACATTGCAGAAACAGCCTCCAGCCTATCACCTCCTCTTCTGAATTTCAAAAAAATGCAAGCACTGAGTCATCAGTGTAGGCCTGTCGGGAACAGCACCTTTCCTTTTGTCCTTCACCCCCACCACAAGTAAGGATGCTGCAGGCCACACTTCAATTACTCCCTGGAGTTCTTTTCACATACCAAGCCTGGGTTATCAAGTGAAATCCGAATTCCCCAGTCCAAGATGAATAGGACAGGAGTGCACTGATGCACAGCCACTGCTATCTGATTCTGCTGGTAACACACCCAAGCGCTGCATTGCCCTCGCAGTCTACTGAGCCAGAATCTGACCCTGATGAAACTCAGGTACCCCTTCCTGCATACTCTAACACCATACACGGGGACACAGAGGAAGGTACAGATGAAATTTTAAGAGAAGTGATGGATGACCCCGTGGTTGACCCTGATTGGCATGCATTGGGGGAAGAGGGTGCCGCTGGCAATACTCAGAGAGGAGGATCCACAGCAGGCATTGACATCGCTGCTGCGGTTATCTGGCAGGCCCGTAGCAGACCAAAAACGTGTTTACAAAAAGCAAAAAGAGTTGCAGGGCACTTGGACAGATGAAAAATACCAAATCTGGCTGACAGCAACAACAATCTATGGATGCACGTTCTAGTACTCCGTACCCAGGGGACAACAACATATCAAGTAATAAAGGAAGAACAGCATACCAATCCGTGTGAAGAATCAAATCATGTCTTTATTTGCCAAGTGCTTGGACAGATGGTCAAATTAGCACAGCGTGCAAGCCCTGCAAATTTATCCCTTGGTAGAAAAGTGCAGTGTGGCACTTTTTGACCAAAATCCTATTGATGAGGCAAAGGTTTATCTGTAAAAAAGTGCGGAAGGACTTTAGCCGAGGGAAAATCTCCAAAAATTAAATACCAGTTGCATGCTTAGACATTTAAAACACCATGCACTTGCAAGCATGATGGACTACAATACCTCACTGGCTTTGAACGCCTACATTGCCAAACTGATCTCATAGAGATAAAGCCCTACTGTTTGGCTGAAAGCGCAGCGTTCCAAGAGCTCACGGCCTACGCTGTCCCACACTATGACCTACCCAGTCCGGCACTTCTTTTCTAGAAAAGCCATCCCTGTTATGTTTTGGTAGCTGAGGAGAGTAAGCAAAAACGGCTATACACCAGAGAGGCTGGAACCTATTGGATTGCAGAACCTGAACTAACCACACAACTAGAGGGACCGTGGAGCGTTCCTACGTTGATCCTAGATGCCTCGTCACAGCCTGAGAGATAACACACCTAAAAGCAGAAAGATGAAAGCTATCTGCCCCGGAGCAGATCCCCAAAGAAAATAGAAGCCCCCAAACATGTAATGATGGTTAGACAAGAAAAAACACGGGCCCCAGACAGAAAATAGAATGAGCAAACGCTGGGCCCCAATCTGTCTAGACAGAAAAGTACAGAAAGGATAGTCACTGCAATCCAAAAAAAACCCTAAAAAAAACCAACTCTACTGATTGCAAAAACACCTGAGATCACACACCTCTACCACCTAAATCAGTTCTCTGTGTAACAAAACTAAGCCGCAACCACGAAAAAACAGGAAAAGCAAAGAACAAACAAAAGTGGCTCCAGATAAACAAGGGGCACAACCCCCCGAGGGACCCACTGCCTCCACTGAAGTTGCAGGAAAAATTCAAAAAGCAAGCACAAAAAAAAACAGAAATATCTTATCTGATAGCAAAGATGCGGCAAGACCGCAAGCTTTCCAAATGAACCCGGAACCCAAAAGGACAAGAACAATTGATCACCTGCAACCATCAGGAGGGAACCCCCTATATCAACCAGCCTGATCCCAGATTCCACCCTCCGAAAAAGGTTCAACTGTCAGAAAACCCCCAAAAGGGCCCCTGCCAAAACCATTTTTACTCATTCACAACCACCCTGCCCCCCATCTGCATGTGAAAGACCACATTTCCATGCACTCAAACAATCATGATGGAAAGGTGCACCCACAACAAACATTTCCAGTAACAGGGCCCGGGGCCCTTACTTTCCACACTCCATGGGGGTTAAAAGGTGGAGCGCGTCCACAGGAACAGCGGTGGGGGGCGTTCTGTCTACCACTGAAGCAACATTGGGTTAACTTCAAAACCCCCCCCTCCCCAAACAAAAGCCGTCGACAGAGCGATCGCATGAGCACCCACCCGCACTGCCAGGTTGCACACAGGTGTCCCACATTGAACAGCTAGTTAAGATCACAGGGTGTTTTAAAAATGATGTCTTTTGGGACAACAGACACACCGCGGAGGTACTGGCCGACTACACAGCGAGAAAAGAGTCAGCTGGGCCCCCGCTACTCTTCCAGGGAATGATTCATGATAAGGCCATAAATTTGGGGGCGGGTCCCTG
>JARQOD010000005.1:168064658-168120111 GCA_033576555.1 Oophaga sylvatica
ATTTAAATTTGGTTCCCGTTTTTAAGGGAAATTTTTGTTTGCCTCCCCCCCTGTTTTTTATGGGTTAAAACCCCCCATTTTTTTGGGAATCTTTTTGGGAAACTTTATTTCCCCTTTTTTGGGGGTTTTTGAATTACTGCCCCTGCTTGTGAAAAAATCTTGCCCCATTTTCTTCTCCCTGGGTAAAACACCCCAGTTGTTTTGGAAAGTGTTTTAGCCGTTACACTTGGTGTTTTGGGGTTCGAAATGTCAGTGTTCCCTGCTGTGTAAAAGGGCCCAAAAATGTCTGCTGCCTCCCCCCTGTTTCTTTATCCCGGGGTTTTACAACACCCCAGTTGTTTTCGGAAGTGCGTTAGCACAGTTACACTTGCTCCGTGTTCTGGGGTTCAGTAATGTCAGCTTTTCCCCCTGCTGTGTGAACGGCAAAAAATTTCCTGCTGCCTCCCCTGTTCTCTTCCATCCTGGGCTACAACCCCCCATTTTTTTTTCAAAGTGCTTTTTTGCAAGTTAACCTTGCTCCGTTTTAAATGGGGTTCTAATGCAGTTTTCCCTGTGTGTGAAGGGAAAAAAAGTCTGCTCCCCCCCCCCCCTGTTTCTTCTCTTCCGGGTTAAAAACCGCCGTTGTTTCTGGAAGTGTGTTAGACAGTCTACATTTGCCCCCGTGTTACGGGGTTCAGTAAGTAGTGCCCCCTGTGTTGTAAACGGCAAAAAGTTTGCTGCCTCCCCCGCCCTTTTTTCCCCTGGGCTAAAACAACCGCCTTTGTTTTAAAGTGCTGTTGCCAGTTAACACTTGCTCTGTGTTACTGGGTTCAGTAATGTCGTTTCCCTGCTGTGTGAACGGCAAAAAGTCCTGCTCCCTCCCCCTGTTCTCTTCAATTCCTGGGTTACAACACCGCCAGTTGTTTCTCGGAAGTGCTGTTAGCACAGTCTACACTTGCTCCTGTGTTACTGGGGTTCAGTAATGTCAGCTGTTCCCTGCTGTTGTGAACGGCAAAAAGTCCTGCTGCCTCCACCCTGTTCTCTTCTCATCCCTGGGTTACAACACCGCCAGTTGTTTCTCGGAAGTGCTGTTAGCACAGTCTACACTTGCTCCCGTGTTACTGGGGTTCAGTAATGTCAGCTGTTCCCCTGCTGTTGTGAACGGCAAAAAGTCCTGCTGCCTCCACCCTGTTCTCTTCTCATCCCTGGGTTACAACACCGCCAGTTGTTTCTCGGAAGTGCTGTTAGCACAGTCTACACTTGCTCCTGTGTTACTGGGGTTCAGTAATGTCAGCTGTTCCCCTGCTGTGTGAACGGCAAAAAGTCCTGCTGCCTCCACCCTGTTCTCTTCTCATCCCTGGGTTACAACACCGCAGTTGTTTCTCGGAAGTGCTGTTAGCACAGTCTACACTTGCTCCTGTGTTACTGGGGTTCAGTAATGTCAGCTGTTCCCTGCTGTGTGAACGGCAAAAAGTCCTGCTGCCTTCACCCTGTTCTCTTCTCATCCCTGGGCTACAACACCACCAGTTGTTTCTCGGAAGTGCTGTTAGCACAGTTAACACTTGCTCCCGTGTTACTGGGGTTCAGTAATGTCAGCTGTTCCCTGCTGTGTGAACGGCAAAAAGTCCTGCTGCCTCCACCTGTTCTCTTCTCATCCCTGGGCTACAACACCGCCAGTTGTTTCTCGGAAGTGCTGTTAGCACAGTTAACACTTGCTCCCGTGTTACTGGGGTTCAGTAATGTCAGCTGTTCCCTGCTGTGTGAACGGCAAACGTCCTGCTGCCTCAACTTTAATTTCCATGGGTACCTTCTGCTACCCATCCGGGTTCCAGTACCGTCAGCTGGTTCTCCGCAGTGCCTTTGGCCTAGGTGCCTCCATGTCGGTATCCGAGTTCCAGCAACGTCTGCTGGTCCTTGGTAGTGCTTTGGAGCACAGGTACCTCCTGCTTAGTAACCATGTCCCAGTAACGTCAGCTGGTCCTCGGTTGTGCCTTTGGCTCTTTTCCTTCTGCTGCCCCTCGGGTTCCAGCACAGTCAGCTGGTCCTCGTCACTTGCATTGGCTCTTGTACCTTCTGCTACCCATCCGGGTTCCAGTACCGTCAGCTGGTTCTCCGCAGTGCCTTTGGCCTAGGTGCCTCCATGTCGGTATCCGAGTTCCAGCAACGTCTGCTGGTCCTTGGTAGTGCTTTGGAGCACAGGTACCTCCTGCTTAGTAACCGTGTCCCAGTAACGTCAGTGGTCCTCGGTTGTGCCATTGGCTCTTTTCCTTCTGCTGACCCTCCGGGTTCCAGCACAGTCAGCTGGTCCTCGTTACTTTCATTGGCTCTTGTACCTTCTGCTACCCATCCGGGTTCCAGTACCATCAGCTGGTTCTCCGCAGTGCCTTTGGCCTAGGTGCCTCCATGTCGGTATCGAGTTCCAGCAACGTCTGCTGGTCCTTGGTAGTGCTTTGGAGCACAGGTACCTCCTGCTTAGTAACCGTGTCCCAGTAACGTCAGCTGGTCCTCGGTTGTGCCATTGGCTCTTTTCCTTCTGCTGACCCTCCGGGTTCCAGCACAGTCAGCTGGTCCTCGTTACTTCCATTGGCTTTTGTACCATCACCAACAGGACAAAGAAGGTTAAGACAAACTACAAGATACAGAACAAGAGACAGAAGAACAATAAGCAGAAGATCAAAAAGCAGAAGAACATTAAGTATAAGACCAAAATGAAGAGCAAAATATATGCTCTAAATTCTAAGCAGAAGAAGACTAAGCAGTGTATGGGGGTGAGTCCGTTCCTCCTCGTGGTGCCCCTGGAAAATGCCTGATGCTGCTGCAGGCTAAACTGAACGCGGACAAATACTGTTGTAATTAAAATCTTTCGTGACAGCAAGAACGGAAGGATGAAAATTCAGAGTTTTACAGATTACAAGTACAGGAATGTCTGTCACAAATAAGAATATGATGAAAAGGATGAATAGGAAGAAGATGAAGAAGTAGAATATGAAGAATAATAACTGTTTAATAAGAACAATATAAGTAATGTTAACAAAAAGATGAATAGCAAGAAGTTTTAGAAGATTAAGAAGGTGAAGATGAAGAATAATTTGATGAGAAAGATGATGCAGCTGAAGATTATGAAGGAGAAAGTGTGTGAAAAGTTAAAAAGGTGAAGAGCATGGAAGTTGTGAAACAGACATATTTGACAAAATAGAAAAAAGGTTAACAACATTGTCAATTTCTTCGTCAATCCAAACGTATTTCAAAAAAGAAATATTAATGCTATTCCATTGCATTGTGTTAAACATCTATGCCTTTAATGTCTCCTCAACCTCCCCCAATAAATTCTACATTACTCTTTGTTGTTTTCCTTCATGTACAATTAACCAACAAGGCAAGAATGGTTTTTTTTTAATTCCGATATTTTGTTCCCATAGACTTACATTGTATTTCCGGTATCGGTATCGGGTATCGCCGATATTTTTTGTGTATCGGCGATACCATTCCGATTCCGATACTTTTGGATATCGGAAAGTATCGCTCAACTCTACTGACCAGTCTTGTCCCTTTTTGAGACATGATGAGATTTATGGCGGCTGCTTTTAAGCCCTTTACAGATCCGGTGATGCTCGGGCAATTTGCACTGACAGACACTGATCTGTTTAAAAGTTCAAGCAGCCGCCATAATCTAGTGGCTCAAATAGCAAAAAACAGATACAAGAATTTGGCCAGGTCTTATCAGGAGGGGAGCAGTGTCGTGCCTCCTCCTCACTGCACAGTGCAGACTCCTCGGCCTGGATACAGCCACCTGCAGCCTGAACTGTTACTGCTGAGCAGGGAAAAAGCAGCGTCCTGACGTCTCTTCCTCTTCTGCAGACATCACACAGCCTGCAATGTGCGCATGTCCGCAGGAGGCAACATAAAGTACAGTGCCGACACCCAGCATCCTAACATACCCCTCTACAGAACAGACCGCGGTGGTGAAGACTGGTCTACCGCAGAGCTTAACTATATCAGCGTGCACAGCATGCTGATATAGTTAAGGGTAGCGTAGCTCCGGGTGGGTCCCTGTGAGCAGTGGGCCCGGGTCGACCGCACCCTCTGCCCCCCTGGTAGCTACGCTACTGTGTCCTCAGAATTAACCCTTATCCTGTGAGACTTCAACTGCCCATCCTCCCCAACTGGATCCCAGCTTCTATCTCTAGCCACTTGTGGCTTCTCACATATTTCAACCTCTGAGAAACACAAAGACGGTAACACCCCTGTTCTGGTCTTTGTCCTGCTCAATTCAATTTCCTACCTAAATAACTCACCCCTTTCTCCCCCTTGAAATTAGGAGTATAACTACAACTTAGACATTTTTAGGCACTCCCTAAAAACACACCTGTTTATGGCGGCCTATCACGTTCCCTAATCAAATTTCTTTTTATATATAGCCTATTCTCTACTTTTCTGAACATAATTCGCCATCTAACTCAACCATACCCAAAAGCCTCACGCAGCATTTATCTACCCCAATTTCCTCAAGATAGTTGAACCATCATTGTAAATAAGCACCTGTACGTTGTGTCACTCACACCTCATTGTAGATTGTAAGCTCTGAAGAGCAGGATCGTCATTATTTTAGCTTTGCTTGTTATCGTAAACTTTGTAACTTGACTGTTTTATATGAGCTTCTGACTTGTAAAGCTCTGTGGAATATGTTAGCGCTATATAAATATAGGTTATTATTAGTAGATTGAACATGGTGAAGCTCAAGCTCTTAGCTTTGCCATGTGTAGGAGGAAAGAATATTTTACGTGAGTACAATTGCACAAATGAGGGCTCACTGCTGTGCTGACACAGGGTGGTGTAGGGTGAACACGACAAACTGCTGGTCTGTAAGAAAGGTGCAGGCCGAGATGTTATGGTGGATTAAAAAAGGTGGGGTGTGCTTGGTTTCTAAGATCAGTCAAAAACAGCAGGAATGTCCATGTCCGTATCAGCTGACAGGCTCTCAGTCACCCCAACAGTAGGAGGTAAACAAGTGGAGGTTCAGCAGCCAGAGACCAGTGTGACAACACTTGCCATGGTGAGGGAGGAGGAAGATACAGGAGATGCGGTTGATGGGGTGGACAGTGGTTGGCGAGGCCCATTAGTCTGCATTTTTGCACAGTGAGATTAACGCATGATGATCTCCCATGTGCCAGTTCATGCATGAAGTAGTCAAATTATTGCATTTTTGAACTCTCCTCTGTTGTTTTTAACAAAGTTGGCAGATAACGTGATATTTGACATTTTTTCCTGTCTGAAAGAAAGACTCAAGCTAGGCCACTGCAGACCTGCCAATGCTGCTGGCCACTGCCAGAGTTGGGGCTCAGGATGCATTGCTTGTTGTGGATACATAACAATGTGTCTGAGGGAAGCTGAAATGTAACCTCCTCACCTTTCTCCTCCTCCTCTGCTGAAGGCTACTCAGATGCATGCCTCTAGTTTACACCAAGTGTCATCTACTACCTCATTGTCATCCTCTCTGATCTTCCACTCCTCGCTCTGAGAGTCACCCTCCTCCTCTTCCTGCTCTGACAGCACAGTACAGTCTGCGGGTGTCTCAAGCATCCGAGTCTCATCACGAATGGATCACTTCCACCCCGGGTTTAATGTCTGTTGACAAGGGTTTGGATTCTGCTCGAACCCTGCTTCATCTGGCCCTGGATCAAACTGAAAAAAAAGTGGACATCCTCCTCTTGACTCTGTTAATCTTTGGAGTACACTTCCGAAGCCTATGACATAGAATGTGTGAACAGATTTGTTGACTCAGCTATCTGTGGTTCCCAACAGTCAGTTGGACGGTTGGAAAGTTGTTATGTGGGGGAAAACAAGGGTAATTGGGATGCCACCTATGAGGACTGTACTGTGTGTGATGTAAGGTGGAGGAAGAGGAGCATAAGGTCATTTAATCTGGTGCTTGCCATCTACTGAAGCGCAATGTTCTTTCTGGCCATCATCTACAAAGCGTACCGCTGTACATCTGCCAAAGAAAGGGAGTGGAGTAGCCCATCCAGTAGCAGAAATCATAAAAACGCTACACAGTTGCTCACTGTAGCAAAACAAACCTACTTCTCATCTCTCACATCATACCTGTCTCAACTCTAAACAGCTATTCAGTATTTTCAATTTTCTCCTCCGTCCACCAGCTCCCTCTCCCTCTCTTCTCATCTCAGCTGAAAACTTTGGCCTTATCACCTGAGAACTTGACCTAATAATGTCCCTCATTCCAAACCTTACCACAGTCTTCATCATAAGCCTAACCCACCTCTTCAACCTGTCACTAAAAACTGGTGTCTTCCCCTCCTGATTGAAACATATCTCGATCACACCCATCCTCAAAATGCCTACCATTGACCCATCTTCTGTGTCTAGCTATCGTCTCATCTCATCTATGCCTCCAAACTACTGGAACAATACATCAATTTTTAACTGTCCTCCCACTTTTCCTCTTGGTCCCTCTTTGACTGCTTACAATTTGGCTTCTGACCGCACTAGTGAAACTGCCCTGACTAAAGTCACCAATGACCTACTAACTGCCAAATGAAAGTGATGCTAGGTTGTCCTCCTCCTTCTCCTGGACCTGTCATCTGCCTTTGACACAGTGGACCATTCCCTCTTACTACAGACTTTCTGATCTCTTAACATTACAGACTTGGACATTTGTTGGATCTTCTCGTACCTAACAGACAGGACATTCAGTGTCTCCCATTCACATGGCACCTCCTCATCTCACTCCATATCTGTCGGTATTCCACAAGGTTTAGTCGTAGGCCCGGGCACTATACTTAGGATGCAGGAGCGCTCCCTCCCTCTTAAAGTGACTGCCCACGTCAACCTAAGTGTTCCTAGCCTATAGCTGGGTGATGCCTTCTATCTAATGCTCCTCCTCCAATATGGAGGTGCATGAGTGGGTTGTCAGCTTGCCTTGCATGCTTGCTAATTGTCAAGTTCCCCAAGTCCGCCTGTCAGCTTGTCTACCCTTTACCCATTTGCTGATACCTGACCTGTCTGTGCTCTTCTGTCTATCAGCTGGTCCAGATCACACCTGCCAGTGCCCATCTGTCTAACACCCGATCAGCCCACACCTGCCAGTGCTTTTCTGTTCCTCAGCCGGTCCCATCTGCACCTAGGGTTCCAGTGTACCTACAGTGCCTGCCTGCATTCTTCATCCCTCTTTTGGGCCATAGCAGCCTACCCACTCTAGGGGTTCAGCTGCCACCCTCTGTAGGTCAATCCTGGAGTAGCACCTGGTGCCAACTCCTTGACCCTCCTTGGGTACCAGTTTTCATCTGCTGCCACTTATCAAAGTTGGGATTTGGTAGGCCATCTAGATACGTCCCTCCAGTCTTTCCGAATGATACTGCACAGTGGTTCCCCCATCTTGCCAGTTACAGTCTCCATCTGCTTTGTTGGCTGAAAATTAAGAGATGATTCCACTTTGTTGGTGTCTACCAATAAGTTTTGGAAATGTATAGACCCCTGGTTGGGTCTCCTTTATGCGTGTTGCCTGTAGCAGTAGGTTTCTGAGACCATCAAGCCTCCACTTACTTTACGTCAACTACCCAATTTACTACCCTTAGATTTTTCTGACAACAGTAGTCTACAAAACTGATATTTGTGCCACCTGAGTGTGGCTGAGCATGAATGCAGGTTGAGCTGTTGCATGTGGTAGCAGGGTTCCCAGGCCTACATGGATCCCTCACTCACCTCATCTTAATTTGAAGTTCAATTCAAAGCTGTAAATGCTAGCCCAGACCCCAATACCTCATGCATGGCTGATTGCTGCCGTGCCATGCTACAATTTGTACTGTGGGTGAATTGAGGCCACTTTCCTGGTGTCACCCATTTGATGTGTTTTGGCATCTTTTGGGCCCATTTGAAGGGGTTCTGTAAGTGTTTGTTTTTGCCTCCCATTGACTTGAATGGCTATGTTCAGGGAATATTCAACGAATAAATCGGCGAATATTGCAAATTCTGCGATCGTAATCTAAACCGAACATTGAAATATTCGCTCCCCTCTAGTCGAATCCAACACCAGGAAGGATCAAAAACAAAGCAGCTTTATGTAATCCATGTCATACCAACAAGACACGAAAAAAAAAAAGCAATAAAAATGCACAATAAAAAATGCCATAAAAAACACAAGTAATCTAATTGACATAATAAGTGCTAAAATGCTTCAGTAAATCTGCAACATCAAAAACTTATACATACATAGTCTTAAACTCTCAAGTGGTCAAATTTGATTTGTGGCTAATTTAATGTTCATTATTATGCTCTGATGTTTCATTAGATAAATGGAAGATATAAAAACAAAAATAAATTAATGCTGAGTTTAGTGGACACTCTGCTAATCAATGTAGATGTACAAAAGGCTTGATACAAATAGACAAAAAGAAGGATTAGCACATCTAGGCTAGTGTGAATAGATGCCAACCAAAGAAAGCATATAAGTCAAAAAGGTTAAGGTTTGCACCATAACTTACCAAGAATGATTACTCTATAGCATAGGAATAGCATTGCTGCCATAGGAAATGGGAGAAAAAATTGAAAAAGAGCTATATAGTGTATATATGAAAAATGTATCTGCAAAAATTGCTATGAAAAAAGGAAGGCTCTTAGCTCATAGATTGGCCAATATATGTATGCCCAATTACCACGTCAAGGTGTCCTTCATAAATTGGGTCCCTGTCCTGTAATGTCACCTCTCTTGGGCAAAAAAACCTACAATAGCCACAGGTAATTTTAATCAATGTAGCCAGTCTTCTTTCTTCACATCTCCATCCCTCTTCACTATGGACCAGTATTTCCAGCCCAATCACTGTGCATTGTAAAGTCATAACGCACATAGTGACATTACAACATAATCTTAAAATGCACCATTACCTCCAATGCCTAATCCAGAGAGATGAATGGTGAAGTGTGTTTTATTGAGTTTATTTTCAGCATTTGCCAGCCATAAATGGTTTACCAAAATGGTGGGCGGATTTTTTTTTTTAAAATCGCAAATGAAATTGATGCAAAGATAGAGGAAGGGAAAAATAAAGTAGACGATAGGAGACAGAATAAAAAAGACAGAAGTGCTGGTTAGATGACGAGTTGTGGCAGGAAAGGTACAGGCAGAACTGAGGGAAGGTGAATCTTAGAAAAAATGTAACCATTTGATTAATCTCAAATTCAAATTCAAGGTTTATTTAAACCATTTCAATTATCTCAAATTTATTTGCTCAACTCCAAAAGGTGTTTTTGCCATTTGGAATAGATGGGTGACAAAATATTTTTTTCTTCAAAAAATATATATTTTTAAAATAAATAATAGAGGAAAAATATGATTACTTTTTCTTAAAATTTTAAACCTGTCTAGTTTTGGGAAAAGGAAACATAGTCAAACTGGATTATTCTTGCATCATGTTTTATGATGAAAAGCAACATTTTCCACTCAAAAGACTTTTCTACAACAGGTTACATTATTTTAAGCAAAATAACAAAACATACAACTCAAAATGGCATCTTGCAGTGAAAATCTGTAAAATGTCAGTGACTCTAATCCACATACATTTTTCCTTGTTAAGCTCTAGTCTTATGTTTCAAGTATCAAGGGAATATAAAGTGTTTAGGAAAAGTGAGTGGTCCATAAAATAAAGGTCTGCCAAAGAACCATGCAAAATGAGACAAGGGCAGTGTCTTTGGAATTTAGTAAGGTGGAGGTCATGTGATTCTCCAGTGATGACTCCTTTTGCTTACTGAGAGGGTGAAATTTATATTAGAAATGTCTTTTGACAACCTGTTTGCTAGAAATAAAATAACACCATAAAGGAAACATTATATATTCAACCAGAAATGCAACAAGCTGGCTACGGCCAACGTGATGGATGGCATAAAATGTTGTGGACGGTGCTCTAGAGAGCATGTCTTTTTGCAGGCAAAATATACTTAGTTTGATATGAGCAACATTCTTACTGTTGCTCATATCAAACTAAAACTCAGAAATTTACAATACCCTTTTGACCAAGTAAATATTCCTGCTCCCAAAGGTTTATATTTTATGTTTATAAATTCTGCAATGATTTATGACTATACCAACATATAATGAGCATTGGAGCATAACTGAAGTCATTATGGTGCTTACTGGACCTGTAATGACAGAACTGACATGTCTGTCACATAGTAATGCAATCTAGGGAATAAACTGTTTACATATTTTATGATGTAGCAATGTAACACACTATTTAGACCGGAGCTACCCAGCAACAAAACCAATTCATTTTTACAAACTGAGTTTAGAATGTTTATTTACTCCAAGTTTTATCAGTCATCCTTGTTCCATTGCGATTAAATAGCCAGGGTTGTTCATAAAAGGTCAATACAAAAAAGGTAGGATTTATTAATATGACAAGTAACCGTACAACTGATAATGACATGAGAATGATGAAGAAATGGGAACAACATTTTAAACACATTTTGATTTATTCAGTATTGAATATGACTGCATGCTTTCAATGAGATGATTAATGCTTGTCTAAAGAATGTTCTGCCAAACTAAATGCATTTGGGCACTGACCATTGACATCCCATATGTGTGCGATAGGAGATTAGTCTGTAGATGCTGAAGGCTATGATAGCCTATGCAGGCTGTTCATGGTAGCACTGGCAATATCCGGTCAAGTGTTGTATTGAAAAATAGCTCAATGGACATTTTCACATTCCCTCATGAAGGCCTCTTCATAGTGATTCTACAGTGGGCACCAAACTAATCTCCGGCTATCATTGCATCCAAGACAAAAACAGGAGTCATCACTGAAGAGGATAGACCTCCATTTCAGCTTCCATTGCTGTATTGCATTGCACCATCATAGACTTTTAAAGTGTTGCTGAAAGATCAATATCATGATCAAATGATCAAATATTTTGATGTCTGTCTTGTAACCCATTGACATGAAAATGCCTTCTGATAATTTAAGCTTTAAGCTTGGTATGCAATGTCTAATTTTATGAGTAGCATGCACTAGATTACTATGGACCATTCTTCAAATCTGATGAGATCACATGGGCAATGACATGAAGAGGCCTTCAAAATGTCACACTGCTCCTACTCCCAATTCTACAGTATAACATGGAATAATCAGATCCCTCTAGTTTACATTCCAGATACACTAACAGCTCGGTGTTATATTAATTTGGTGGTCGAACCAGTGACTATTTCTCCAAAGTGTCCCAAAAGCAGTTTTTTTTACATAAAACGTAATGGCTGCATTTTTCTTGTGCTACTGTGAGCAGTCTGTGTGGCCTAAATGAACTACCATGGCATACAGTGTCTCTGAGCTTATCTTCCATTAAGCACATGTGGGGTGACATTTTGGTTATTGATTTATTCATGACATTTTGGTGACTCTGGTATTGAACTCATGCTGTGATGCTGTCTGCAGTGCTGTATACATGTACTGAATGTGATAACGGTCATGTATTTATGTAGTAATGGTGGTTTTGGTGCTAGATTAATATTCTGATCTTGGTTCTGGTTGTGGTGCTTTATTCCCATAATAGTGATGGATCTGGTGATGTATTAATTTACTCATCATGTTTCCGGTGATGAATTGATGTACTGACACTATTATGGGGCTGATATTTGATATAATGATGATGGATTTGGTTATGTATCCATGGATTGATGATGATTCTGTTCTGAATTCATGTATACTTATGGTGGTTCTGGTACTGTATTCATGCACTGATTGTGGTCTTGGTTTTGTACTCCTGTACTGATGAGCATTCTGATGTTGCATTCATGTAGAGATGGTAATTTTGGTGCTGTATACATGCTCTTATGATTGCTATGGTGATTTATTCATGCACTGATGGTGTTTCTGGTGATCTGTTTATGTAGTAATGGTTTTGAAGGTATATTGATGTACTAATGATAACTATGGTGATTTATTAATGTGTTGGTAGTGGTTCTGATGCTGTATCCTGTACTGATGATGGTGTTCATGTTGTATTCATGTACTGGCAGTCTTTCTAGTTATGTATTTATGCATTATTATTACTTCTGGTTATGTGTAATCTAGCAATCCATAACTTGTTATGACATGCTATATGGTTATAGTAAAAAGTATTGTGCCATCTGACATTTTAAGCATTTATGCTAGAACTTAGTATTAAAACTTTGTACATGAATACCCCATTGCTGCCTTTTTAGTTCTTCTTCATGGTCTCCTATGAAATCTGAGCTGCATAGCAGATTATGATTTGTTTGCACTACTACAATTTTACAGGACAAAGTATAGTCAACCTGGCAATCACATGCTCAAGTCTCCTAAAAGAACATTTAACAAAAAAGTTTTTAGAAATATAAATAGAAACAAAAAAAAACCTCATTCTCCATTGTTAAAAACAAAGAAATTTAAAAAATAAACAGCTTTGGCATGAGAACATTCGTAAAGGCCTTAACCTATGAAAATATAAAATTAGTTAACCCAAATGATAAAGATAAAAGTATTTGAAACATCAGAATCTCATTTTTTTGTCACCTCACAATCCTAAAAGACTGCAGCAAAAGTTAATCAAAACTTTTCTCAGTACTGCGCAATAGGTTTAATATGATATGGAAAAAAATACTGAAAAAACTGCTTTTAAAAATAGAAGTTTTAATAGTATATTTTTATCAATTGGGAAGGACAGCTGGTTAGCTCTCGACTTTATGTGAAACGGTGCTAGTGAAAGGAACCCAGGGTCCCATAGGCATAAGTTCAGAAAAAATTACTGCACATTGTGAGACAGTGAGTGAATATGTGATGAATGGGTGTACATTTCACCTAGGTATAAGGGAAATGTGTGGCTTTGTAAACCTAGTGGTAGAGAAAGGTCACTACACCTCACATTCAGCACACACTTGCAGCACAAGCCTGAAACTACTCAGGTCTTAATTAGGAGACCAGAAGTAGGTGTCTGCAAACACAATCAGAGAGCTAGTTTAGCCTGGACACAGGGAGGTGTCCTGGCACAAGAAACAGTCTCCAAGAGTGTTAGAGCTGTCTTCAGCCTG
Source organism: Oophaga sylvatica (assembly GCA_033576555.1). Taxonomy (NCBI): domain Eukaryota; kingdom Metazoa; phylum Chordata; class Amphibia; order Anura; family Dendrobatidae; genus Oophaga; species Oophaga sylvatica. Next base: position 168,077,692 of record JARQOD010000005.1, read on the forward strand.
GACACAGAGAGGTGTCCTGGCCAAGGAAGCAGTCTCTGTGAGCATGCATGCTGATGATTACTGAAGAGGGGGAGCCATCTCAGTCTGGGTTAGATGTACCCGGACACTGGAGTGTCTCTGTGAACCTCCATGCTGATGATTACCGAAGAGGAGGGGAGCCGTCTCAGTCTGGGTGCAGGAAGGACCCGGACACAGGAGTGTCTCTGTGAACCTCCAGCATAATGACTACTGAATAGGAGTGGATCTCTCTCAAGTCTGGACGTCGGGTGGACCTTCAGACATAAGGAGGAGGATCTGGGAAACTCCATACTGGTACCATATATGATATGTGTTGTTTTGGGCACAGACTGATAGAGTCTGGGTTCCTGATAGAAAGGGACATTACATAAGTGTAATTTAGTGGCTAGACAAGCCTAGGTCTTTTGTTTATGCTTTGTTTTATCTGTGTGCTGTGGACTTTAATAAAACTGGTTGCGGCCAGTTTTTACCATAATTGCTGTCTGAATGAACTGTTTCCATGCCATTCTGTCTACCCAGACAGCGATCTCAGAGCTAAAACCCCCGGAAAGGCTACAATTGGTGGAGAATGCTGGGGCAGCGCAGGGCCTGGTACAGTTAGTGCTGGAGTGTGCATGCAGCACAGTGGCAAGAGACAGCATTAAAGGTGAAGTCTATTGAAATAGCAACAGAGGAAAAAAAAAAGTGTGTGTCAGCAGAAACGTCTGTTTGGAGCAGTCTTGGAGAGACAGTGGCCCTGATAGGGTCTGCAGAGAGAAAATGTATGCACAGCAAAGCTGAACTTGTTGTGAAAATGACTGTGGAATGTGCAGCAGCAAGAGAAACGTCTGTGGAGCAGTCTTAAAGAGACAGTAGCCCTAATAGACTTTGCAAAAGAAAAAAAAAAAAAAAAAAAAGGGTGTTTGCACAGCAAGGCTGAATTTTCTGTGGAAAAAAGCTGTGTAGTGTGTACGCCTTGACTGAAGTCTGCCGTTGTTGAGACAGAGAAGTCTGACAGCATGGATGACAGCATGGAGGCGCTGTTTGAACAAATGACGCAAGTTAATGTGCAACATAAGACTGCTGTGATTGAGACAGGTGAGTCCGGCAGTATGGAGGAGCTCATTGAGTACCTGGTCCAGGCCCAGCGAAGCATGCAGCAGAGCATGGAGCAGCAGCAGGAGAATAACCGGTTATTTGTTGAGCGGATGGCAGCACAGGAAAAGGATTTCGGTGCCGCGTCCCAGAGTAATGTTGTGAAGGCACCTGCCTTGTCCGCTGTAAAGAAGGCGGTAAGACGGTCCTGGAAAAGATGACACCTCGTGATGATGTGGAGGTATATCTCACTAGGTTTGAGAGACTGGCAGAGAAGGAGAATCTGCCCCTATCTGAATGGGCCATGATGGTCGCACCATATCTGATTGGAGAGCCCCAAAGGGCATATGCTGACCTGAGCGAGCAGGACAGCCAAGACTATGCTAAGATGAAAGTGGAGATTCTTACCCGGCTGGGTGTTACGGTGACAGCCCGTGCCAGGGGAGTTCGTGACTGGAGATACAGTTGGGAGTCTGCAGTCAGCAGGCCTGATTATGGAGTTGAAAAGGTGATAGTGAACCGCTACACCCAAGCACGTCCTGCTGAGGTACAGCCAGAGGTCGGACAAGGAGACCACCAGGACGCCAATCGTCTGGTCAGCCTGTTGGAGAAGGCCTTCGCCAGCAAAGACTGTCTCCGTGACCAGCCGTCTGAGAGGTCGTCACTTCAGAGTTCCCGGACGCTGAACTCTCGCGGTAAGAGCGTTCCAGCTGTTGGGGACATGGGGTATGCTGATAAGCGGGTTCAGGCCCGAGGGGACATGTGGGTGGAAAAGTGTGATGGACAGGGTTGGAGATGTCGTGAAATTGCTGCCGGCTGTTCACTAGAGGGGGAGCCTATGTGCCGTGATGTTGGCAGGTCCCTCTCTCTCTGCGCAGAACCTGTGTGTGTGTCCATCTCAGCCGAAGAGACTGGACCACAGGGGTCCCCGGTGGTTGTAAATGACTGCCCAGCACAGGCCCTCTTGGACTCAGAGAGTCAGTGACTTCCGTATGTGACAGCCTGATTGATAGGGACTTCATCCCTGATAAGCACCTGAGTATGGTGTGCATCCATGGAGACACCAAAGTCTACCCAGAGACTGCCGTGGACTTGGTCCCCAAACTCGGGGAGGTTTCATGTGAAGTGGGGGTAGTGAAGACCCTGGTGCACCCCGTCATATTGGGTAATGACTTTCCCCAGTCTAACGATCTCTGGGGGAGAAATGTTTCTGATGGACAGTGTGATGAGGCTCCTATGGAGGGTGCGCGGTCCCGAGGGGCGGAACACAATGCTAGTGGGATGTTAAAATTATGTGATAATGATGATGATAATGCTAATGATGATGATGATCCTGATAATGATGATGACCATGAAAATGGTGCTGATGCTGATAATGATAGTGATGATAATACTGATCATAGTCATGATAATGATGTTGATAATAATGATGACTGTGATAGTGATGAAATTCCTTTGCAGGTGATGTTGGGAGACGAGGATGGTGGTTCTCGGGAACCGAGTGTCCCTGACTTGCCTGTGTCCTGTGACAATTTTGAGAGTGAGCAGTGGCGAGACCCCATTCTTAAAACAGCACAGGAAAATATATGATTGTTCTAAATGAGGTTTCCCAGGAGCCTGGCTCTGAGGAGAGGTTTCCTCATGCTGCCATGGACAATAGCCTATTGTATAGGGACACTGAAGTCCAGGGAGAGGTCGTGAGTCAGCTCCTAGTACCTGAACTATATAGAAGTATAGTGCTGGGGTTGTCACATAGTCACATACTTGAGGGACCAGATGGTGCAGTTAATGTTGTGGATGACATGTTAACTAAGGTTCCAGATCAAGATGTGAATGAAAATGAATTGTATAGCCCTGACGGTGAGCAGGATGTGAGTGAAAATGAATTGTGTGACACTGACAGTGAGCAGGATATGAATGAAAATGAAGGGTATAGCCCTGACAGTGAGCCAGATGTGACTGAGGAAGTAGAGTGTGGGACGGACGGTGGGGCTTCTGGGCATGTCTTGCCAGAAGAGCCTGAAAGTGGGGAACTGGAGAAAAGTGAAAAACCCCCTATAACTTCTGTGATAGTTGGTGACACATGGTCAGTGCACCAGGGACAGGAGGTACGTGAGTTTCTGAGGAAGAGTCAGCAGAAGTGTTCTGATGTGTCGGGTCGTACTTCTCTGGCCAGGCACTATATCGAAAATGAGCCCGGCCCTAAGGTCAAGATGAAACCGTGCAGGATACCCGAGGCCCGCAGAGAGTATAGGCCTGGGAGGGTACAGGGTAGTGAGGATGCTTCAGATGAAGAGAAAGCTGATGTTGGCTATGACAGTGGTGAGGATGAAGTTGATGAGGGCCATGACTGGTCCAGAGGTCACTGTCTCTGTTGGATTGTTGACCAGCCTCCGGTCTGGATGACCAGCCCTCCGGTCTGGAGAAGAGGGAGGGGATATGTGAGACAGTGAGTGAATATGTGATGAATGGGGTGTACATTTCACCTAGGTATAAGGGAAATGTGTGGCTTTGTAAACCTAGTGGTAGAGAAAGTTCACTACACCTCACATTCAGCACACACTTGCAGCACAAGCCTGAAACTACTCAGGTCTTAATTAGGAGACCAGAAGTAGGTGTCTGCAAACACAATCTGAGAGCTAGTTTAGCCTGGACACAGGGAGGTGTCCTGGCACAAGAAACAGTCTCCAAGAGTGTTAGAGCTGTCTTCAGCCTGGACACAGAGGGGTGTCCTGGCACAAGGAAGCAGTCTCTGTGAGCATGCATGCTGATGATTACTGAAGAGGAGGGGAGCCATCTCAGTCTGGGTTAGATGTACCCCGGACACAGGAGTGTCTATGTGAACCTCCATGCTGATGATTACCGAAGAGGAGGGGAGCCGTCTCAGTCTGGGTGCAGGAAGGACCCCGGACACAGGAGTGTCTTTGTGAACCTCCAGCATAATGACTACTGAATAGGAGTGGATCTCTCTCAAGTCTGGACGTCGGGTGGACCTTCAGACATAAGGAGGAGGATCTGGGAAACTCCATACTGGTACCATATATCATATGTGTTGTTTTGGGCACAGACTGATAGAGTCTGGGTTCCTGATAGAAAGGGACATTACATAAGTGTAATTTAGTGGCTAGACAAGCCTAGGTCTTTTGTTTATGCTTTGTTTTATCTGTGTGCTGTGGACTTTAATAAAACTGGTTGCGGCCAGTTTTTACCATAATTGCTGTCTGAATGAACTGTTTCCATTCCATTCTGTCTACCCAGACAGCGATCTCAGAGCTAAAACCCCGGAAAGGCTACAACATGTACAAGAAAAATAATGCTTCAGGTGAATATTTATTAGATACTGATAGGTGAAGCGACAGTTTGACGTTTCGGCCAACAAATGGTTTTTATCATATAAAAAAGGGGAGAAGCCAGCACCGCACATGGTCAGCATGCAATATATAAAGTGCATATGCACATATTGGATTCTAACTGTATTAAAAATGAGACATTTGGCAAATAATTGATCAATTCTTTGAGCCACCCGCCACGACAAGGCATTCTCATATGGGGCAGTCCTACTCTACGTTTTTTTATATTCGCTGTGCCATTACGGCCTCCTGAATGTATAAAAGCAAGACTGCAAAAAATCAAAACAAGACAAAAGTACCTGAAGCATTGCTGTATCACTCCCATGGTGCCAGTAAGGCAAGTGCAGGTGAAAGCCGACCAGGTCCAGAGATGGACATTTCAGATCTGACTTCTGCAGTGCCAGACCAGCAACCACAGATGAAGGGTGAAACAGGCCCAGCTACAGGTGTAAAATCAAGCAGAGCACAGGCAGGGCAGGGCTGCTGTGTGTGTGTACAGCAGCCTAGGTCAATCACCAAAAAAAACACAGATAGAACTGCGTGCATGACCCAGAGCGCACGACAACATGTGGCGCTCAACCACGAACCAACATCAAGTAAAAAAAGGGGAGAAGCCAGCGCCGCACATGGTCAGCATGCAATATATAAAGTGGCGGGGTGGCTCAAAGAATTGATCAATTATTTGTCAAATGTCTCATTTTTAACACAGTTAGAATCCAATATGTGCATATGCACTTTATATATTACATGCTGACCATGTGCGGTGCTGGCTTCTCCCCCCTTTTTTTTATCATATAGTCTCCCTTTTAAATAAGCATCATGGAAAAAAACAGGTAAGAGGTGTCACAACAATGAAATTTGTCATAAAGCATAATAAGTCCGGGTAGAGTCAATGTCCAATATGTGAATATCATTTAGGGTTAACTTGTGGAGTACAGCTCAGCATATTAAAGACATGTGGGAAGGGTTGTTTGCATTACAGACTTTTTTGCTGACACGCACAAGCAAAACTTTCAGTGACAAATTTAGTGGATTCTATTCTCCAATAAATCCACTCAAATCTGATTATAATTTAGCCCCTTCACCCCAAGGGTGATTTGAAAGTTAATGGCCAGGCCAATTATTACAATTCTGACCGCTGTCCCTTTATAAGGTAATAACTCTGGAATGCTTCCATGGATCCCGGTGATTCTGAAATTGTTTTCTTGGGACATATTGTACTTCATGTTAGTGGTAAAATTTATTTGATATAACTTGCATTTATTTGTGAAAAAAATGGAGATTTGGCAAAATTTTTGAAAATTTCGCAATTTTTCAAATTTGAACTTTCATGCCCATATATCACAAAGATATGGCACACAAAATACTTGATATGTAACATTTCCCACATGTATACTTTACATTAGCACAATTTTGGAACCAAACTTTTTGTTACGAAGTTATAAGGGTTAAAAATTAACCAGCAATTTCTCATTTTTGCAACACCATTTTTTGGGGGGGGACCACATCACATTTGAAGTCACTTTGAGGGGTCTATAAGATAGAAAATACCCAAAAGTGACACCATTCTAAAATCTGCACCCCTCAAGGTGCTCAAAACCACATTCAAGAAGTTTATTAACCCTTCAGGTGCTTCACAGGAATTTTTTGAATGTTTAAAAACAAATGAACATATATCTTTTTTTCACAAAAAAATTATTTCAGGTCCAATTTTTTTTCCCAAGGGTAACAGGAGAAATTGAACCCCAAAAGTTATTTTGCAATTTGTCCTGAGTACGCTGATACCCAATATGTGGGGGTGAACCACTGTTTCGCGCACGGCAGAGCTCGGAAGGGAAGGAGTGCCGTTTGACTTTTTCAACGCAAAATTGGCTGGATTTGAGATTGGACGCCATGTCACGTTTGGAGAGTCCCTGATGTGCCTAAACAGTGGAAGCCCCCCAATTCTAACTCCAACCCTAACACATCCCTAACCCTAATCCATAACCCTAATCCCTAACACTAATCCCAAACCTAATCCTAACGCTAACCCTAATGGGAAAATGGAAATAAATGCATTTTTTTTATTTTATTTTATTATTTTTCCCTAACCAAGGGGGTGATAAAGTGGGTTTGATTTACTATTTATAGCGGGTTTTTATATCAGGTTTTTATGTTTGGCAGCTGTCACACGCTAAAAGATGCTTTTTATTTCAAAAAATAGTTTTTTGCATCACCACATTTTGAGAGCTATAATTCTTCCATATTTTGGCCCACAGAGGCATGTGAGGTTTTATTTTTTGCGGGACTAGTTGAAGTTTTTATTGATACCATTTTCGGGCACATGACATTTTTTGATCGCTTTTTATTACGATTTTTGGGAGGCAGAATGAACAAAAACCAAGCAATTCAGGAATTTCTTTTGGGGGGGCATTTACACCGTTTCGCTTGTGGTAAAATTGATAAAGCTATTTTATTCTTTGGGGCACTACGATTACAGCGATACCTCATTTATATCATTTTTTTATCTTTTGGCGCTTTTATACAATAAAAACAATTTTATATAAAAAATAATTATTTTTGCATCGCTTTATTCTGCGAGCTATAACTTTTTTATTTTTTCACTGATGATGCTGTGTCATGGCTCGTTTTTTGCAGGACAAGATGATGTTTTCAACGGTTTCCATGTTTATTTATATCCGTCTTTTTGATCGCGTGTTATTCCACATTTTGTTCAGCGGTATGATGATAAAGCAGTTTTTTTGCCTTGTTTTGTTCTTTTTTTTAAGTTAACTAGTGGGTCAGTTTTATAGGGCGGGTCGTTACAGACGTGGCGATACTAAATATGTGTACTTTTATTGTTTTTTTTATTTACATAAAGAAATTAATTTATTGGTGATTTTTTTTTTTTTAAATTGTTTTTACACATGTTAATTTTTTTTTCACTTTTTTATTTTGTCCCAGGGTGGGACATCACTGTATAATATCAGATCGCTGGTCTGACAGTTTGCACAGCACTCTGTCACACCAGCGATCTGACAGGCACTGCTGGAGGTGTCTCAGCGCCTGCTCTCAGCAGGCACTGAGGAAGCCGCTTCCATGCAGGACCCCGAAGGACCCCGTGGCCATGTTGCATCCGGGGTCCTGCAGGGAGGAGGCCTCGGAACAGCGCGATCACATCGCGCTGTTCTGAGGGTCTCAGGGAAGCATGCAGGGAGCCCTCTACCTGCACGATGCTTCCCTGTGCACCGGTACACTAAAATCATGTTTGATCGCAGTGTGCCAGGGGTTAATGTGCCAGTAGCGCTCCGTGACCGCTCCAGGCACATAGTACCGGGTGTCAGCTGTGATAAACAGCTGACACCCGACCGCGATCAGCTGCGCTCCCTCCATGAGCGCAGTTGATCGAGATGACGTACTATCCAGTCCATGGTCATACGGGCCCAGATACCATGGATCGGATAGTACGTCTGATGTCAGAAAGGGGTTAGGGTTAGCTTGCGGAGTAGAGATTAGCAAATTAGAGACATTTCTGCAGGGTTGATTGTCCTACAGACTTTTTTGCTACCACATATATCCAAAAGTTTTTTTAGGGACTATTTAAATAAATTCTATTTTCTGTTAATACTACTCTTAGCTGCTTAGATAATTTAAAATTTTCAAGGTGGGGAGTAAGGTATGAGGAAATGGACATGCTGCTTATGGTACACGCAGAGGCTGTGGTCCAGGTGAAACTGTGTCTACTGCAAGAGCACATAAACACACTCATCCATGAGACTTAGCTTCCTGTACCACTTTTTAAGGTGGTGTGAGACACCACTGTTGAAGCCTGAACAGTGTGAGCAGGTTGTGCTTTGGATGGCAGGTCATGCTTCCAGCCTGTTTACCTCCACCACCCTGCCTTCCACAAAGATTCAATTTCACTAGCCAAGAGTATGGACTGCATAAAGCTAACCCTGATTCTCATTTCTCCCACCATGGAATAGATTGTGTGTGGTGATTTCCCAATATTTTAGCATCCACAATCAGAAAGCATTGTCAGTGGTGAATGTCAATCACTGTCTCAAGATGTGGATAATGATGAGACACAATTGCTAACAAGTCATTTTAAGACAACAAGTTAGGATGACCAGAATGATCTAGTAAAAGGAGAGGTGGTGGATGATGAAGTCACTGTACAACCTGTACAGATGGCATGCAGAACGAGCACAGCAGCGTAGAGTGAGAGGGATCACGCAGCACCGAAAAAAGCAGGAAGAGGAAGTGGGACTAACAGAGGGATAAGGCGGTCAATTGTTTCCCACAGCACCCACACGCAACCAGATTCCATGCCAAAAGTTAGTTGTTACCCAGTCTGGCGCTTTTTTATGTAAAATGCTGAAGCCAAGAGAACGGTCATTTAAAACCAGTGCCATACCAAGCTCAGAAGAAGCCAGACCACTACCAGCCTGACTGCCACCATCATGCTCAGGCACATGTCATCCAAGCACCCAACTAGGTGGACCCAACTCCTTGATCGACAGTCAGTGTCTGTTGATAACACCACTGTCTCTTACCCTGTGTTGCATGCTTTCCAGTCTTCTGTGCAGGACATAGGCAAGCATATCTCCTGCCCCGCACCTGTCGTTGAACATACTCAACCACCAACAGCAACCACGTCCACTTCCTTGTCTGAATGCAGAGTTCAGCTGTCCCTACCACAAGCCTTGGAATGCAAGCTAAAATATGCAGCCACCCACCCACTGGCCCAAACATTAAATTGTCACATTTCCAGATTGCTTGGCCTGGAAATGCCGTTTAGGCTTGTGGACACTGAGGCTTTCAGCAACCTCATGGCAGTGGCTGTCTCTCGGTGCTCAGGTCCCAGCCACTACTGTTTCTTCCATAAAGTCATCCCCGCCTTACACAGTATGTATTCCACAACATGACCTTTGCTCTGACCACCGCAGGTCAACTTAATCACTAACAAGTGATTTTGGCCAGGTAATCCACAATTCCATGCTGCACACTGGGTGAACCGGCTGGAGGCAAGAACAGAGTCCGACCTTGGGACAGAACACGTGCCACCGATGCCTAGAATTGTGAACAAAAGTTCCATCAGAGTTTACTTCTTCTCCTATGCCAGTTCCTGCACCCCCTCCTCCTCATCCTACATCTCAAAATTATCGTCCATACCAGTTGCAAGCTGGAAGCACTGCATCAATGCCACAGCATAGCAGCAACAGGCTCTGTTTAAACTCATATATTTAGGTGATAAACAGTACACCGCTGCAGAGTTGTTGAAAGGTCTAACAGACCGGACAGATCTGTGGCTCTGGCCGCTGAACCTACAACTATGCATCTTCATGTGTGATAATGGCCGTAACCTAATGGTGACTCTGAAGCTTGGCAAGCTGACACATGTACCATGCTTGGCCCACAAGCTCAATTTAGTGGTTCAGTGCTTTCTGAAAACCTATTCCTATTTGCCTGAGCTACTTGTCAAGGTACTCCACATGTGAGCCTACTTTCGCAAGTTAGCTACAGCTGCCTTCGGTTTAGTGGTGCTGCAGAAGCACTTGCAATTGCCACACTCTGTGCAGGAGGAGGAGAAGGAGATGGATAGTCATCCTCCTGGTGGGGACATATAAGTCTTGTATGTTGGGAGTCTGGCACACATGACAGACTTTATATCCCACTGTCTTTCACGTGTGTCTCACATTATACAAATTTTGGGCATCACCGAGTACTGGTTGTTTACCCTTCTTGACACATTTTAGGCCTCACCGAGTACTCGCTGTTTATACTTCTTGGCACACTATACACTACAAGAACTTTCCATCTCTCATTTCTGTGGGGAAAAGGGTTACTAAAATGGTGCGATACCAGAAAGTCTTAGTTAAAGGTTTGGCAAAAAAAATTATATCTGACAACGCTGGTAGAAGAAGTCACAGCTCTTTGCACTACCAAATAATAGAGAGGAGGGAAACACCCAACAGGCCCAACAATAGCAGGGGAACAATATCAAATGTCTGGGACAATTTCATTAGACCTTCCCAGCACACAGGCCCTTATAAGGAGGGGAAAGTTTATGACGATTGTGAAGGAGTACCAACATCCACAAGGCATGAACTATTCCTCTATGCCTTGGATGTGCTGGCATACCCTGCAGCTACCATTTTGTAATTTTAGTGCCGCCAGTGGATGGGGACATAATGACTAATTGACCATCCGCCTGTTAACCCTAGCATGCGTATTGGGGACCTTTTAGGCCCCATGCTTACTTTTTTGCTATTATCTGCAAAATTACTTAAGTAAGAATTTTGAAACTCCAGGTAATCCTCAAGTATGTCGTTGTTGGTAATATCCAGTTGTTCATATAATTTTTTTCATAGGCATTTCGGTGTAACAATGTTTTTTGGTGAAAACCACATCTGTACGGAGTGGGGGCCTTTTAGGCCCCCATGTATTTATCATGTTCTCAGCAGTGTTTGTGTCTCAAGTTACTTTACTTGTACTCAGTAATGCTGGTGGAGGGGCCAGGGTGTGGATGATGCCATATGAGGATGTCATGTGATTTTTGAAGGGAGAGATAAGGCCATGACATCATCTCAGGTTCTTCTGAACACAGTAAGGAGCTGTGTAGAGAGTAATGAGGACAGTATACACTATGAGCTAATTGTGAAGGACCTGAGATAAGATGTTGAGAGGAAGTCTGATTCAGTTTCAGTTTCTCTGATTCTAAAGGGTATGCCACACTAAACAATATCGCTAACGGGATCGCTAAAAAAACGTCACTATTTAGCGATCCCGTTAGCGATATTGTTCAGTGCGGCAGCTTCCAGCGACGAGCTTCCTGCTGTGATCTCGCTCGTCGCTGGAATCGCTCGGACCCTATTTCATCGCTGGAGCTCCCGCTGGGTAAGTATCTTATCGCTGTGTGGCACCTTTTCTTAGCGATTTAGCGGTACTTTTGTACCGCTAAAGTCGTTAAGAAGATCGCTAACGGGATAGCGTCGTTAACTATATCGCTAAATGCGCAGCATTTAGCGATATAGAAACAATCCCGCTAGCGATCTCATTAGTATGCAACGCTAACGAGATCGCTAGCGGGATTGCTTAGTGTGGCAGTACCTTAAGAAGCCTGCAAAGGGTAAAGCTATTGAGCTACAGACATCCAGAGAATTGAACAACACCTAAAAGAAAGTATAAAAGGTAATAGATGCTGAGGGTGAGAGGAGGGAGGGGGCACTTTACCCTTAGTGTGTCACACACAAGCAAAGAGTGGACAACCCTCATTGTGTTCATTGTTTTTTCTTTTAGTTTGCTAACATCGAGTTAGCAATGGCACAGTCTTCCTCCAAGCATCTGAGTGACCAAGAGATTGAAGCAATTGTCTTTCAAAGTGATGATGAAAGTGAACTATCTTTGTCCGATGATGAGTACCTGCCACCAGAAAATCAAATATCCTCAAGTGATTCTTCTTCTGATGATGAAGAAGTGAATACAGTGGATCTTCAAGAAGTGATAAGTAGAACATCCAAAACAAATGTTTTTTGGGACAGTAATCCTACATTAGTTGGACGTACTGCAATCCATAATATTGTAAGACAGGCTCAAGGAGCTGTGGGAAGTCCCCTAAAGACGTATTGTGTACTTTTTTTTCTGACAATATTGCAGAAGAGGTCCTTTTATGTTCAAACCTAGAAGGAAGACGTATCGCTTCTGTAAAAAATAAGTCCTAGAAAAATATCTCAAAAGAGGAACTTTATGCATACATTGGACTTTTACTGCTGGCAGGGAGTCAAAAATCGTATGATGTTTCAATACGAGAATTATTTCTGGACCCACTTTCTGATCCACACTATAAGGAGACAATGTCAGTGGACAGATATGAGGAAATTAGAAGACACTTTTGATTTGATGATAAGCGAACATGTGCATTGAGGTTTGAAACAGACAAATTAGCCCCTATCAGTTATATCTGGAACATATATATCAAAAATTGCACCAAACTTTACAATCCTAGTACTAATGTTACAGTAGATGAGCAACTTGTACAGTTCAGAGGATGCTGCAAGTTCATACAATACATGCCCAGCAAACCAGCCAAATATGGAATCAAAATCTTCTGGATGTGTGATTCTGCAAATTATTATGGTATAAATGGCATAATCTACTATGGCAAAGAGGTTGGTGCACCAGTACAGAAGGATCTGGGGTCTGAAATTGTCAAAACTCTTGCTGTTCCAATATTCAATTCAGGTAGAACTATTACCATGGACAATTATTTCACAAATGTTGAACTAGGCAATTTTCTGCTTCAAAAAGCTATTACACTTGTTGGTACAATCAAGCCAAACAAACGAGAAATTCCAGAAGCACTGAAACACAATCGTCAGTGAGCACTTTATGAGAGTGTCTTTGGATTCAATAACAAAGCGACTTTGGTATGTTACAAAGCGAAGAAGGAGAAATCAGTTATTTTACTCAGTACCATGTATCACAATTGCCGTATTGACAGCAATGACAGAAAATTAAAACCAGAAATCATCCTGCATTACAATAAAACAAAAGGAGGTGTAGACAAAATGGATGAGATGGTGGGAGAATATTCATGCAAGAGGCAAACAAAACGATGGCCTGTAGTACTTTTTTCAAATATGCTTGATGTAGCAGCCCTAAATTCATTCATCATTTATACAGAAACTCATCCAGAATTCCATGCATGGAGGAAGGACAGGAGACGCCTATTTTTGAAAGACCTTTGTCATGAACTTGTAATGCCTCACTTGATACAGCGAAGCGACGTGAAAGGCTTGCTAAAGCAAACTAAAGAAGCAATGAAACAGTATGGCGTACAGTTTCAGATGATTACAGGGCCAGGAGAAAGAAAAAGAAAGCGCTGTTTCATGTGTCCAAGAAACTTAGAAAGGAAAACTGAGAGATTTTGTACAATTTGTAAGGAAAATGTCTGCAAAGAACATTCTTCTGAAAAAATAACTTGTCAAAATTGTTTGGAAGACTAATATAATAGAAAAGAAACATAATAGAAATGTAGCTGCAGCTAGTTTGGTATAGATTTCTATGCATTTTTGTGCGTTTTTTCATATTTTTGTGTGAAATTTTGCTGTTAGACCTCACATCTCATACAACACCTCCAACTTTTTTTTTATTACAGCCACACTCAGATGGCACAAAAATCAGTTTTATAGACTATTATTAATAGTAAAATGCAAGAATAGTAACACAGGTTGCTGACTGATCAATTTAGCCATAATAGTACCTGTTATAATGGCACACAAGTAGTCAGCCATGAGCCATGCATGAGGCATCAAGGTCTGCTCCAACATTTACAGCTTGGAGTTTTTCAATGAGGACAGACCTGGTGGTTAAGGGAGTGGTGTAAACCTTCTTAGCTGAGAGTCCTCACACTTCATGCAACACATCTATTTTTTTTATTGCAGCCACACTAATATGGCATAAACATCAGTTTCATACAGTAATATTGGTAGAAAAATGGAAGAAAAGTAACACAGGTATTTGACTGAAAGTAAGTGCAGGCCTGCCTATCTGGGAGACCTACTTATACAGACAACCCATCAGATGGAGACCGAACTTAGAGTCTGACTCTCCACATTTCAAAAGAAAAATTGTCACACAGCACAAAAGTGGGATCAATTTCCACAGAGTCGAAATATTATAACAGGCCTCTGACACACTTTTCACCACAGGCAACCCATCAGATGGAGACCCAACTTGGATTCTCTACATTTCATAAATTAATTGTCACACAGCACTAAAGTGGCATCGATTTCCATAGAGTGGAAATTTTATAATAAGCCTCTGACATATCTTCCACCACAAACAACCCACCAGATGGAAACCCACCTTGGAGTCTCCACATTTAAAAACTTAATTGTCACATACCACTAAAGTGGCATCAATTTGCACATAGAAGAAACAGTATAATAGGCCTCTGACACACCTTCCACCATAGGCAACTCACCAGATGGAGACCCAACCTGCAGTCTCCGCATTTCAAAAAAGAAGTGTAACACTGCACAAAATTGACATCAATTTGCCCAGTGTAAAAACAGTATAATAAGTCTCTGACACCTCTTCTACTACAGGCAACCCACCAGATGGAGACCCAACTTTAAGTTTCCACATTTTAAAAAGTAGTTTGTAACATCAACAGCAGTAGCAACAGCAGGCACAGAAGACACCACAAAGATGGCACAGACTGCAATAACACGAGATCAATACATGACAATAAAAATGGCACCGGCCTAATTGGCCCAATCAGCGACTGGGGTAAAAAAGTCATCGGAAATCCATGCCTTGTTCATTTTAATGAAAGTTAGGCAGTCTACACTTTCAGGGGACAGCAGGTTGTGGTTATCCGTCAAGACTCCACCAGCAGCGCTGAAGACATGTTCTGAGAGAATGCTGGTTACAGGGCATGACAAAAACTCCAAGTCATGACAGGCAAGCTCAGTCCATGCGTCCATTTTTGAAGACTAAAATTTTCAAGGTTCCTAATATCCCTGATGACATTGATGTTGAGCTCCTGATACCCTGCACCATCCTATTTAGTTGTTCAGAACGTAACAGGCTTGTACTCTGTTCTGCTTGTACACGAGCTGGTCTAAAAAATGTTTTAAATGACTCACAGAAATTGCTTATGCCACTTACACTGCTGTTGCTGCTGCTAATGTTTGACAAAGACACTGTTTGTGTCGGAACGCATTGGTCCAGTTTCTCCACATGCCGACCTTTGGGGGATGCTTATCTGCATAGGGTATATTATTGATATAGGGCTTATTGGGATTTGTTTTTCCTTGCCTGCTATATCTAAGTACATGGTGAGATCTTGCTTCACTCAGGGATCTGCCTGGGTCTAGTGCTTAAGACTTATAAGGTCTTACATACCTTCAGGGATTTTTTGTTTGAGTCAATTGATGCTTTTTGCACTAGAATCCTCCTCCCCCATCTGTTTTCTTTGATGATGATGACAATATGAGCTTAGTAAACTTTATATGGATTGACTTTATTAGACTTGGTGATCCCTGATTATATGCATGTGCCTTTGGTCTTTCCTTGTTAATTATTTCACATGCAGGAAGTGATCCCAATTCAATATAAGATATTTAGGTGGTGCCCGCTTGCTCTAAATTTGTTTTTAAAGTTTTGGCGATGACGCCTTGATGTTCCCGGTGTTGGACGTTTACAAAAGGGATGCATACTGTGTGCCTCACTGCTGTTTTGTGAAAAACCACTGTTAAAATTGTCTACAAGCATATGTCGATCCTACAGCATGCGCGCATCCCTTTCCACGGTGGAAGCATCTGGATAAATTTACTCTTGTACTGAGGATCTAACAGAGTAGCAACCCAGTAGTAAGCAATATTTCTAACCCTAAGAATACGGGCATTATGTTGAAGATAGTGCTGCAAAAAGCTCTCGTGTGTCAGCCGTTTCCATGAGGTTCAAGTCAATGTTGCTTACTTTAGTTCCCTCTCGACAACCATGGACAACAGTGAGCATATCATTATCCTCTTCATCTCCATTACCTTGTCCTCAATTTTTTCCTTGGCTCCTGCATCTTCACTAACAGTTTGTCTGGTACCATGAGCCCAACTTGATCGCCGTACGCCAACCTCCCATGGCACCCTCCTGTGCGGAAATTTGAGATATTGTTATCCCTTCTGCATCCTTCTCTGCTTTCAACTCTTCCTCTAGGACCATCACCTCCTCACGCAGACTATTTAGTGTGCTAGTGTGCTCCAGCATGTAGATTACCAAAATAGTTATTCTGATGATGGCATCATCAATGCAAACTATCTTAGGAGCCATTTCATAACTGCAGAAAGGTGCAAGCGTAATTTGCTCCATGTACGTTCTGCGTTGGCCCAGGCTGTGCAAAAGGACATACAGCACCAGGGCTCATCGCTGCAAGCACAGCCACTGCAACATGTGCAGAGTGGAAGTCCATGGTGTTGGAACATTGCTAATCAAAAAGTTAACCGGTAGGCCGAAAGACCTTTGTAGCGAAGCAAGTCGGTGATCTGCGGGGTGTGATCATCGGTAGTGAGCACACAGCGACTGTGCTTTCTGCAGCAGCGCACCCAGGCACAGATAGTGGTGGAGAAATTGCTGTACCATCAGGTTGAGGATGTGAGTCATGCAAGGTACATGTGTGAGGTTGTCACGGCATAAGGCTGCCACCAGATTTGCAGCTTTATCGCACACAACCTTCCCTGGCACCAGGTTTAGTGGAGACAGCCATTGCTCTAACTTAGCCTGGATACCTGTCCACAACTCTTGAATTGTGTGACTGCGATCTCCAAGGCATATTAATTTAAAAACTGCCTGATTGCGGTGAGCCATGGCTGCACAGTACGGAGCATGGTTGTAACGCATGTCTGATTAATGAAGTGGTTGAGTGCACAGGTAGAGGCAATAGAGAAGGTGTAGGAAGCAGAAGCGGTAGCATAACTGTTAGATACAGAGGTTTGAATCCTCAAGACTTGTGGATCAGCCCCTAAACCACCTGTCCAACAGTCACCCAGTTCCCAGTCAGTGAGATGCAACACCATTGTCCATGTTTGCTCATAAAGGTGTCAGTGGTGAAATGCACCCTGATAGACACAGATTTTTTTCCGTAAATGGGTAATGTTGTTGGTGACATGCTGGTATAGCACAGGCACAGTTTTCTTTGAGAAGTAATGGTGACTGGGCAACTGGTACTGGGGTACTGCGATGGTTATCAACTTTCGGAAACTGTCTATATCCACCAGGCGGAAAGGCAGCATTTCCATGGCTAAAAGATTGGAGATGGTGTAGTTTAAGCTCTTAGTGCTGCCATGTGTAGGAGGAAAGATTCTTTTATGTGACTACAGCTGGGGTACCATGAGCTGACTGCTGTGCTGAGAAATGGCGGAGTATGGAGAACAGGACAAACTGCTGGACTATAAGTGAGGTGCAGGCAGAGATGTTATGGTGAATTGAGAAAGATGTGTTGTGCTAGTGACACAAAAGCAGCAGTTATGTCTACTTCCATAACAGCTGACTCACCCCAACTGTGATCGATAAACAATTGTAGTTTCTGCTGCCAGACACCTATGTGTGAATACTTGGAATGGTGATGGAGGAGGAAGAAGCAGCAAAATGGATTGACGGGATGGCCGGTGGTTGGCAAGGCCAGCTAGTTCACATTTTAGTGCAGTGAAATTTCCACACTAAGGCATGTTGATCGTGCATGTGCCGGTTCATGCATGTAGTTACCAAATTATTGCAATTTTTGCCTCTATTAAGTTTTTTTGCAAATTTGACAAATAACATGCCTTGGTCTTCCTTTGCAGTCTCAAAATACTCCCAGGCTAGGCAAACCCTTACCGCCCCTGCAAACTGCAAACTCACGACCAGTGTTGGCCATTGCCAGATTTGGGGCTGAGGTTGCAGTGCTTGTCCTGGTTGCATCACTTTGTGTTTTTGTGGGAAGCCACAAAACATAACATAACCTAACCTCCTCATCTTCCTCCTCCTCCACCTCCTCTGCTGAGCTACTCAGCTGCATACCTCTGGATTCACACCAAGTGGGATTTACAACCTCATCATCATCCTCTCTGATCTCCCACTCCTCACCCTGAGAGTCACCCTCATCCACTTCCTGCCCTGATACCACAGTACAGTCCGCGTGCACCTCTGGTGTCTGAATCTCATCAGGATCACCTCCACCCTTGGTGGTTAACGCCTGGTTTAGAGGGTCCAGATTCTGCTTGGATCTTACTTCGTCTGGCCCCGGATCAAACTTGAAAAAATTTGGGCATCAAAGCAAATTATTTCCTCTTTTGATATCTGTGATTCTTCGGAGCAGACTTCTGATGCCCCTGGAATACAATGTGTGAACAGCTCTTCAGAATGACTCATCTGAGGTTGCGCACTGTCAGTTGGGCATTTGGAAATTTTTGATGAGGGGGAAACAAGGGTGATGGGGGGGCTACCTCTAAGGATTGTACTGTGTTTTATGTTAAGGTGGAGGAAAATGATGAGAGGCCACTTGATGCAGCCCTTGCCATCCACTGGAGCACATGTTCTTTCTTAGCTTCATCTACAATGCATACTGCTGGGAGTCTGCCAGAGAAAGGAAGTCGAGTAGGCCAGCAAGTAACTGATATTGTCAGTGGTCTTTGGATAGGACAAGACGATGTTTGCTCAGTTGAGATTTCATTAACATTAACACCTAACCCATATACACGTCAAACACCGAGCCTATTTCCCCTTCTACCACGACCTCGCTTTTTTCCACTCATGTTGTAAGTAGGCATCCACAATTGTACCCTGCTGTTTCACAACCCTAGGCCCACAGCTGTCAGCCACCTGTCACTAAATGAGCAAACACTATTTATTTTCTTAGATAGTCTGCCTGAACAACACTGTTATGCCTAACAATTTTTAAGTGGAAATCTGGCCTTCTGATTTGCTACTGTAACACAGTTGTAACACAAATGATTCGAAGCAGTTAATTGGGCCTCATGGCTGCACCACTATATTAGGCCTAATGATTTTTAAGTGAAAAATTTGGCCTTCTGATGTGCCACTGAACACACAGTTTTAGCACAAACAATTTTAAGTAGCTAATTGGGCATCGTGACTAGACTACTATAATAGGCCTAATGATTTTTACTTGAAAATCTGGTCTTCTGATTTGCCACTGAAACACAGTATGAGCACCAATGATTTGGATTAGCTAATTGGGCCTCGTGGCTGCAACTATAAATTAGGCCTAGCAATTATTAAGTGGAAATCTATCTTTCTGATTTGACACTGTAACACAGTTTTAGCACAAACGCTGCAGAGTAGCTATTTGGACCTTGTTACTACACCACTATATTAGGCCTAACAATTTTTAAGTGAAAATTTGACCTTCTGATTTGCTACTGTACGACAGTTTTAACACAATTGATTCGGAGTAGCTAACTGTTGCTTGTGGCTGCACCACTATATTAGGCCTAACAATTTTTAAGTGAAAATCTGGCCTTCTGATTTGCCACTGAAACACAGTTTTAGCACAAACAATTTTAAGTAACTTATTTGGCCTCATCGTTGCGCCACTAAAGTAGGCCTAATTATTTTTACTTTGAAATCTGGCCTTCTGATTTGCCACTGAAACACAGTTTTATCACAAACGATTTGGAGTAGCTAATTGGGACTTGTGGCTGCAACACTATATTAAGCCTAGCAATTTTTAAGTGGAAATTTGTCTTTCTGAATTGTCACTGTAACACAGTTTTAGCCCAAATGATTCGGAGTAGCTAATTGGTTCTTGTGGATGCACCACTATCGCAGGCCTAATGATTTTTACGTGGAAATCTGGACTTCTATTTTTCCACTGAAACACACTATTATCTTCCTAGAGAAGGCTCTTATTCCGTTAACACGTCGAGTACCATCTTTTCTCCTAGACACAGGGGATTTATTACAAACTATCCACAACCTCGGAAAATACTTGTTTCTTTTGATGTAAAGGATTTTTACACTTCTATCCCACACCAACAAGGCATAGCTTGTGTACAACACCTTCTCCTTAGTTCCAATAAAAGCCCTGATGTAATTGAAATATGCCTAGAGCTTCACACACTAGTTCTCATCTGCAATTACTTCATGTTTGAAGACACCTTCTGTTTACAGACGAAGGGCACCGCGATGGGATCTAATGTAGCACCACCAAAGGCAAATAGCTACATGG
Source organism: Oophaga sylvatica (assembly GCA_033576555.1). NCBI lineage: Eukaryota > Metazoa > Chordata > Amphibia > Anura > Dendrobatidae > Oophaga > Oophaga sylvatica. Next base: position 168,097,846 of record JARQOD010000005.1, read on the forward strand.
CTGCATTTGAGGAGGAAATGGTATATACTGACCCCCTCTATAAATCCCATTGTCTTCTTTGGAGAAGATTTATCGACGACATCTTCTGTATTTGTTCCGGCACATTAGATTCCCTGAATCTATTTTTCACTAAACTTAAATCTTCCTGGTCAGGCATGTCTCTTACAATGACCCATGACAATGAACAAGTGAGTTTCCTGGACACCCTGGTGCTCAAAGATGAACATGGCAAAATCAGCACTGACTTATACACCAAACCCACTGATCGAAATAGCCTTCTGCACTTCAACACTATCCATCATCAATCTATAAAAAAAAACATTCCCAGGTCACAGTTTAGACGGGTACAGAGAATTGTCACTGACCCTACTAAGAGTGAACAGAGGATCAGTGAGATGCAGGTGAAATTTGAGGAATGGGGCTATCCCCCAACACTGCTAACAGAGGCAAAGAAACCCTCTGATACACCACACCGATCAATTGAGAAACAGATTCCTCTGGTACACACGTACCATCCTTACGTGCATATCTTACACCGCACAATTCGGAAACATTGGAACCTCCTCCAAACAGCATATCCTAATGTCAGTGAATTTCACAAATCCTTTTTGGCATGCTATAAACATCCCCACAACATCCGAGACTCACTGGTGCACGCAGATATTGGCACTCGGACACGACAATACACACAGAGGTTTCTTCATACATCTAAGGTTGGCATAAACACCTGCCTGCATTGTAATCAGTGAAATAATGTACTAAAGGGTGATGCTTTTTATCATCCTCACTCAGGCAAAAAATATACACTAAAAGATTATTTCACGTGTGACTCATCCTACGTGGTCTACCTTATAAAGTGCCCCTGCAGTTTATTATATATAGGTGAGACAACACAAACCATAAAGGACCAAATCTCAAAACATTAATCTACCATCCGTTGCAAGAATATGTTGTTACCGGTTCCGTTTCATTTTATCACTAAAGGGCATACCATAGCCCAATTGAAATTTCAGGTTATTGAGCACATCCCAATTTCCAGGAGAGGGGGCAACTGGATCCAAATATTGAAGAGGAGGGAGACCTATTGGATCCATCAATTACAGACCTTATCCCCAAGGAAATGAATAGAGAGTACAATTTAAATTCCTTTATATGATGTTTATTTTTTCTTGTAATGTACTCTTAATGTATACCTCTGAGAATAATTTGTGGATATCAGAAGACAATCAATTATAAGCTACACTGTATTTCGGCCTGTTTCAAAAAATTCTTAAGGATATGTCTTTTATCATCAGCTGTATTTACAGTCATTGTATTAATACCTATGTCTTTTTTCATACAGAGCCGTCTTTACTGAACACACCTTGAAAACTCTCTAACCTGATTCGTCCCTCTGAACCTCTGGATTCCTACCCCCTGCTCGACTGCTCGCTATATATATTTCTATTTTCTCAGTACATAGCGCTGTATTCGTATTTTCATACACTGATTTAGCTTACACTGAATCAAATATGGCATCTGGAACGCAAACTTGAGCCTTGTGGAATTTAAATGTTGTCACTTCCTGTGACGCGCTTCCTGTATGAGCACACAAACTAATCCCGCCCCTTTCCCATTTATGTAGCATCTCTAGGACACTCCAGCTCACCATAACAAGCGGTGGATACCGCGTTGATGAGTCTGACACACCGCCCACTGAGTCACCACTGGTAAGCTATACTGCGCTTCCAAATACATTTAACCCTATTGGGTTTTCCATTCATAGCGCTAACTTGACATATCACTTTCTTAGGGCTGATGTCAACGTTCCTCTGGGACATAGTGAGACTCCACATGAGTAAACATTTCTTTGGTTCTAGTTCTCTCTATGCATATTTGCTTTCCCTCATATTAATTGGACATATCTATTATAGTAAAAGCCATACCTTATTTGTGAGACCTAACCGATTTCCTATAATCTCATAAGAGGACGTCCTCCTCCTGAATATATTGGGACACATTTATGTGCCTTATGCTGTCCAAAGAGTAAGCATTACTGTCTTTCATTAGTTTTGAGCAATCTTCATTTATCCTCTTCTTTTCCTTCCTTTGTTCACATGCATCCCCCCCTCTTCTTTGCAGAAATTTTACATCCATTAAAGTGGACGTTCATTATACCTAACCAACATGAAAGATCAAACTGGTTGGTACTAGAGTTGAGCGAAACAGGTCGGTCAGATTCAAAAATCACCGACTTTCGCCAAAGTCGGGTTTCGTTGGTCGAAACCCGACCATAGCGTGCAGTCGGCCAAGCGGTCGTCTACCCGAGCGCCCAAGTCGGTTTTCCCATAATGCTTGCAGGCGCCTTTTTTCAGCCAATGAGCAAGGACACACACTGTGGGCAACGAAATGACATGTGCAGCGTCCACCACCATCTTAGAGAAGGGCATTGCAGTGATTGGCTTGCTTTTGCGGGCGTCATAGTGTCTTTAAAAGCCCTCATCGCAGACCTCCATTTTACTTCTGCTGATATTAACAGTAGGGAGAGGTTGCTGATGCTGTTAATCAGTAGGGAGAGAGTTAGGGCAGGAAAGAGAAGTTCTTCTGTGCTTGTGCTGATAGCAATTGTGCTGTACAGTTAGTGTGCAGTGACAGGGGAGGATTTTCTTGTGTGCAGCAGCGCTGGTTATTAAGCTGCCTGATAGCTGTATTGCTGTGTGTACACTGCTGTGCAGACTGCTTTTTACACAGCACTAATACTTTGATTCTTTTTTTCTGCACACTTACCGACCGTTCATTTTTTCCCACACCGTATAGATCTGTAGGCTACTCACACACTACTGTGATATTAGCTTATTTGGATGCGCTGAATGATAATGATAAAACATAACTTTTACTGAACTATTAAGATTAATTATAAAAGTGCACGTGCAACATACAAGACAAAAACATGAAAAGTGTCACATAAAAGCATACAATATTGCACAATCCCCCAAAACTCCTGTGGTTCACAAATAGTTAAAACACATAGACCCATATTAATGATCAATCCTAAACACATATTAATATTTCAGGAATCCACATATAGATCATATATGGGGGTGGGGAAACACTTGTGTTCTATGGTGGCGACATGGTATACATGTAGATAAATCGCTGATATACTTAACAAGGTATAGCAAAAACATACATGACTTAGGCAAATGTGATGCGCAAAAATCGGGTCAATTTAACCATTAAGCAATTACCCTCTTGTATGTATCACTGCGCATAAATAGTCACATAAATATATAGTAATCCACCTTATAAAGATATGGTGGTATAGAAAGTGACTGTTTGCCTATACAATGTGCATATCATATGTAGATGACTGTTTGCCTATGCATTTAGCGTGAATGAAGTAATGCATATATCTGAGGTTACCTTTAGCAGCGGAAAACCTACAAGTACATTGTCTGTATACCTCCAAAGCAGCTTAATAAACCACCATATTTATAATAACAATTGCAGAGGTTTGTCATATTCAGCAATATCAAGCATAATTACTGCTCAGTCTCTCAACTGTTGCTGATTTGACGCATGTTGTGAATGTGTTGGATATGAGTTCTGAGCAGAAGCTCCCTCTGGTGGTTGCTGACAGTGCTGAACCATTTAGTGAAGATTGGCAATCAGGAGTTACAGACTGGTCCTATATAAGGAGGTTCCCTCCCATCAGGGTTGCCGGTGATCAATTGTTCTTGTCTAACTGCTGTTGTTCCTGGTTCACTTGGAAGCCTGCTGAATCTTGCCTCTTCTCCTGCTCTCAGATAAGACATTTTCTGTTTTTATTTCTGTGCTTGCTTTTTCATTGTTTCCTGCACTCTTGTGGAGGTCAGCCAGGTCCCCTCCGGGGGGCTTGTGCTCCTCTCAGTTTATCTGAGCCTCTGTTATTTGTTCTTTTGTCTTTTCCAGTTTTTTCAGTGGCTGCGGCTTAGTTTTGTTACACCAGAGAACTAATTTAGGTGGTAGAGGTCGTGTGATCTCAGGTGTTTTTGTAATTAGTAGAGTTGGTACTTTTTAGGGTTTTTTGGGATTGCAGTAAGTGTCCTTCCTATCCTTTTCTGTCAAGGAAGATTGGGCCCCAGCGTTTGCTCATACTATTTTCTGTCTGTGTTTGTATTTCCTCTTGTCTAACCGCCATTACATGTTTGGGGGCTTCCTATGTTCTTTGGGGATCTGCTCCGGGGCAGATAGTTTTCCTCTTTCTATCTTTAGGTGTAGTTAGCTTCTCAGGCTGTGACGAGGCGTCTAGGACCAACGTAGGTACGCTCCACGGCTGCCTTTAGTTGTGGTGGTTAGTCAGGGTACTGCAATCCAGTAGATTCCAACCTCTCTGGTGTATTGCCGTTTTTGCCTGCTCTCCTCAGCTACCAAAACATAACAGACGCAACTCATACATATAAACGGCTACAAATGGGCTAGAACATGGGGCGGTCTCACCAGTAAATAAAAATCATGGACCACCAATGTGAACAAGCCACCCTTTTCTCCCTACGCGTTTCATTTTCAATCATCAGGGGAGTCTCAGGAAATAGTAGCCAGTCGCTTCAGTGTAGCCGTAGTGAGACGCTCACAGCATTCATCTCATATATAACACGTGCCACAGGCTTACTTCCGGTTATACTGGTCACTTCCTGTCTCATTCCCGGGCTGCGCTACAGCATAGAGCCCAGGAACACATAGGAGCGCAACAGGCAATACTGCGCATGCGTGAACTTTCAGTTTCTATCCTCCACAACAAACGCAGCGCAACTTGACCAATTAAGAGCCAGACTTAGTCACCACTTCAATATTAATGTGCTCCATACGCTGCAATAATATGGGTAGAATCTGAAAGAAGAGGAGCATCCCCAAAACAGTGGGGGAAAAAAGTGGAAGAGTTGCAATTATGCAAATCTGCTACCACATACCATAATACCACATGCAAGGCTCCATAACTCATAGACATAAAGAATTTGAAACAGAGATACATAGCATCTTCGAACAGACCTCCAGCCAGACAGCAACATACAAATTTGAACAGAGTTTATTGAAATTATTTGAAAAAATAATTATTATTACACTTATTTAGAGCACGGGAGACCTCCTTAGGAGAAAAAGATCCTCTTAAAAGGGGAGTCAGAAGAAAGGAACATTGGACCACATGTGTGATTATGTCTTGCTGATCCTAAAAAGAGACCTCTGCATTGCCAGAATGATGAAGGATGAAGACTACTGGTTGGCCAGCATCTTCGATCCACGCTATAAAGGCAAATTACAGAACATCATGCCACAGGAGAACCTAGAGCTAATATTGGTGAACAAACAAGCAACTCTGGTAAACCGTTTGTTAGAGGCATTCCCAGCACACAGCAGCGGTGCAGGTTCTACCACGAGCCGTACTGGGCCAAATGGAAGAGGTATTCATGGTGCAAACAGCCAAAGTGACGTTGGAGACAGGGGTTTAATGACCATGTTGTGGTCTGATTTTTTGAGTAACGCTCAAACGACTGGTAATACTGAATCGATTGCAACAGACAGGAGACAACAGTTGTCAACTATGGTTCAAAATTACCTCTCCTCCCCTATCGATGTTCTCCCTCACAGTTCATTCCCTTTGACTACTCTGCCTGTAAACTGGACACCTGGCCTGAATTGGCACAATATGCCTTACAGGAGCTCGCTTGCCCTGCTGGTAGTATGCTATCAGAAAGAGTCTTCAGTGCTGCTGGATCAATCCTGACAGAAAGAAGTACCCGGCTGTCGACCCAAAAAATTAGGCATTGTATGTGAAAAGAGTTCCAGGGAGTAATCTGAAGTGTGGCCTGCCGCATCCTTCACTTTTGTTCGGGGTGAAGGACACAAGGAAAGGTGTCTTTCCTGACCAGGAGCCTGCAGTGACGACTCAGTACTTGCAGGTTTTGAAACTTCAGAAGAGGAGGCGATAGAGCTGGAGGCTGTTTCGGCAATGTAAGCCAAAACCTGTTCCTGATGCTCCGGCTTTAAAAGCGGTTTTCCTACTCCCAGAAAAGGGAGCCTTCCAGGCCTTCTGGAGCCAGATGATGACGCAGGCTCAACACCTCCTGCCTTAGGTGCTATTGTGATTTTGGCACTACTCGCAGATGCACCACCACCACCATCAGTACCAGCTGGCCCCCCCAGCCCACGTCCGTGGCTTCTTCCACCATACTTCCTCATGTTTGGGAAAATGTACCAAAAATACCAGGAGATATATGGTATTGTATCAGAAACGTACAGCTGTATACAGTGTAGGGTAAAATTTAAATCTCCGTATATATTTCCGGAGTCACACACAGATGCTCACTCAGTGTGGATTTGACCGTAATACAAAAAGCAGAAAAACGGTACTGTATCACAAGCGTACAGCTGTATACAGTGTAGGGGAAAATTTAAATTGCCTTATATATTTCCGGAGTCACACACAGATGCTCACTCAGTATGGATTTGACCATAATACAAAAAGCAGAAAAACTGTACTGTATCACAAGCGTACAGCTGTATACAGTGTAGGGGAAAATTTAAATCTCTGTATATATTCCCGGAGTCACACACAGACGCTCACTCAGTATGGATTTGACCGTAATACAAAAGGCAGAAAAACTGTACGGTATCATTATTACCGGAGTCACACACAGACACTCACTCAGTATGGATTAGACCAGAATACAAAAAGCAGAAAAACGGTACTGTATCTGTTAAGGGGACGGTTGCAACAACTTTATAAAATAATGTAATGCAACCGAACCCGGGGTCCACGGTGCAGCCTGAGAGACTGCGGCCGAGCACCCCTCGGGTCCGAGGGTAAAACTGACAACCAAAATATGAGATCTCTCCTGTGTTACTTTACACAAGGAAAGACAAGGATTTGCACTATCTTCATTAACTCCACGGAAGATGTGCTGAGTACTGGCGTAGACGTAGCTCTGTTAACTGCACAGAAGCTACACACCAGTCATTAGGAAGCGAGTGCAACTCACGCCGGGCGTATGTGCTGCCAGCCAGTGTGCGACCGAACTGTGAAGCAACTCTCCTTTTAGATAGCAGGCGATGCCTAGGTTCCGCGCCCCGCAGTCTGCTAAGGGTGTATCGGTACCCTCTGTCTACTAACCTGCCTGAGTGACCTGTGCTAATTAGCCGAGTTAACTCTGGCATCGGCAGGTCACGGAGAGCAAAACTAAAGAGCACATGGAGCCCAAACTGACAAGCGTCTGCACACATGCACGACCTATAAGGTATGATCTGACCGCCCCCATGCTTGCGGTCAGGCTATTTAAAGGCTAAGCCCTGCCCCAGACCACATCATTGGTGACATCACCCGTGGCCAATCAAGCAGTGCCAGGTCACCGGATCAGCTGACACCAAATCACCAATCACGGTCCGCCACGTCACGGGCATGCTCAGCGCATGAAATCCTGGACTTAGGCTATAACAGCCTTGTTCCCTTCTGTAAACTATGCTTTAAGCTACTAGGAACAAAGATCCTAGCAACAGCTTCTACCTTCTATGTACTGGCTAGGCATTGGGATCAACGGCGAAGCTGAGCAGCATCTGCCCCGGCTGGACCAGAATGGGAGACCACAGATTCCACTGATGGTTCAGATCCCACTTCAGATCCAGCAGATGCTGATGCCTAACAGTATCGGTAGCGTACAGCTGTTTACAGTGTAGGGGAAAATTTAAATCTCCGTATATATTTCCGGAGTCACACACAGATAGTCAGCATGTATTTGTCCGTGATACCAGCCGGTACACAGTAGTATGTGAGGAGCATACAGCTCTATATGTTGTGGGAAAAAATGAACGCTAGGTAACTGTGCAGAAAAATATAATAAAAGTAGTAGTGCTGTGTAAAATGCAGTCCGCACAGCGGTGTACACACAGCAATATGCTATCAGGCAGCCTAATAACCAGCGCTGCTGCACACAAGAAAATCCTCCCTTGTCACTGCACACTAACTGTACAGCACAATTGCTATCAGCACAAGCACATAAGAACTTCTCTTTCCAGCCCTAACTCTCTCTCTACTGATAAACAGCATCAGCAACCTCTCCCTACTGTTAAGATCAGCAGAAGTAAAATGGAGGTCGGCGGTCAGGGACTTTTATAGACACTATGATGCCCCCCAAAGCAAACCAATCACTGCAATGCCCTTCTCTAAGATGGTGGTGGACGCTGCCCATGTCATCTCGTTGTCCACAGTGTACATCTTTGCTTATTGGTTGAAAAAAGGCACCTGCAAGCATTATGGGAAAACCAACTTTGGCGCTCATTTTGCCGAACGCATGGCCGACTTCACGCTATGGTCGTTTTTCGCTCGGCCAAACCCGACTTTGGCGAAAGTCGGTGACTTATCAATCTGACCGACCTGTTTCGCTCAACTCTAGTTGCCAGAATAAACAGACATAACGCTAAGTGAAAAAAAAGCACGCACCGATCTTGTAACCTCTTCGAAGGCTCCTTTAACCTCTCCACACCCCTTCCTCTCATCAATAATGTCTCGCCATACCCTGAGCTCATCATACAGCACCACTATCCAAGCCAAAGTAATACAAAAGCATTAGCGTGAACGCAATCAGGGCCGGCGTCTGCACCCAGCGAACCCAGGCAAGTGCCGGGGTCCTGAGCAGGCGAGGGGCCCACTCACAGTCGGGGACACCGCATGCTATGGGGGCCCGGTGCCTGTGCCAGTACCAGGGGCCGGTGCCTTGAGCAGAGCAGCAGCCAGTGAGGAGAGGTGAGTGCTTCATTTTTTAATTTTTTATGTTTGGCGCAATATATGAGACCATCATATGGGGCCCACCATACACTGAAGTATCATAAATGGGGCCCATCATACATTGGAACATCATATATGGGGCCTATCATACACTGGAGCATCATATATGGGCCCATTATATATGGAGCATTATATGGGGCCCATAATATGCTGGAGCATCATATATAGGTCTATTATATATGAAGCATTATATGGGACCCATCATGCACTGAAGCATCATATATGAGTCCATCATATACTAGAGCATCATATGGGGCCCATTATATATGGAACATCATATGGGGTCTATTATATATGGAACATCATATGGGGCCCATTACATATGGAGCATCATTTGGGCCTATTATTATGGAGCATCTTATAGGGCCCATTATATATGAGCATTATATGGGGCTCATTATTCTATATGGATCTCTATGTGGTGACTATAATACTTTATGGAGCAATATATAGGGCTCATTATTCTGTATGGAACACTATGTGGTGCCCATAATACTGTATGAAGCAATATATGGATCTCATTATACTGTATGGAGCAATATATGGGGCTCATTATTCTGCATGGTGCACTATGTGGTGCCGATAATACTGAATGGATGACTATACTGTTTGTCTTTTGAACTATTGTAGAATTTATAATAGATATCCGTAATAATAGATAATAATCCGAATTTATAATAGATATCTGCAATCCGTCCTTTCCTCAACCCTCAATCTACTAAAATGATTGTGCACGCCCTCATCATCTCCCGCCTCGACTACTGCAACACCCTTTTCTCTGGCCTCCCTGCTAACACCCTCGCACCTCTCCAGTCCATCCTTAACTCTGCTGCACGACTAATTCACCTCTCTCCTCGCTACTCCTCCGCTTCTCCCCTCTGCAAATCTCTTCACTGGCTCCCATTCCCTCAGCGTATCCAGTTCAAATTACTAATACTGACCTACAAGGCCATCTATAATCTGTCTCCTCCATATATCTCTGAACTAATCTCCCGATATCTTCCCTCACGTAATCTCCGATCCTCCCAAGACATCCTTCTCTCCTCCACACTTATTCGCTCCTCACCCAACCGCCTCCAAGACTTCTCCCGAATATCCCCCATCCTCTGGAATTCTTTGCCCCAACACATCCGACTATCAAACTCATTCAGATCCTTCAGACGGAACCTGAAAACCCATCTCTTCAGGAAAGCTTACAGCCTGCAATGACCCTGCTACCTCCTCACCACTACCGGAGATATCGCCTCAACCAACACCGGAACTGCTGCGACCCCTTAACCTGCTGTCTCCTGCCCCACAATCCTGTAGAATGTAAGCCCGAAAGGGCAGGGTCCTCTCCCCTCTGTATCAGTCTGTCATTGTTAGTTTGTTTACTGTAAGTGATACCTGTAATTTGTATGTAACCCCTTCTCATGTACAGCACCATGGAATCAATGGTGCTATAGAAATAAATATTAATAATATTAATAATAATAATATCACTCATGTAATGTATGAAGTAAGTGAAATGTTTGGCATTGTACTATACCTATATTTCTCTACCATATCTGTGCATCATTAATTGTGGTATGTGTTAAAGGGGCCAATTGAGACTCTTTCGCCCGGGGCCCATGAAAACCAGGAGCCGACCCTGAACGCAATGATTTACAGAACTGTGACAGACTTTTGCCGACTTTGAGTAAAAATGCTTGCGAAAGCGAACACGAATCCAAATGTGCTACGTTTGTGCTGAATTTGAGTAAAGCGAATGTTTTCCAAACATGTTCGTCTATCTCTAATTGTAGTTCTTCATTCTAATTTTTGGCATCCCTTATGAATAGGTCATTAAAGAATTTATTAATTGCAACACAGAAAATGTTGTCTATTTAATTATATGCAATGTATGCAATTTAATTTATGTGGGATGTACAACTAGAAAATTGAAAGTTCGCATTACTGAGCATCTTTGAGATATAGAAAATAAAAAAACTGACTTTAGAAGTATCTCCATGGCATCTAAACATTTTATAGATTACCATCAGGGAAATACTAAATCTATGCAGGTAATAGGTATAGAACATGTTCGCAGATTAGCCAGGGGATGGGATTCCAAAAGACGCCTTCTCAATAGAGAATCATTTTGGATTTTCAGCTTAAATACCAGATACCCTGAAGGGTTAAATAAAATAAATGAAATCATGCATCACTACTAAGAATTATAAAATTAGAACGGGCATCAAAATTCTTGTTTGGTATTGTCATAAGCCTGTAGTGAACTCATTTAACATTCGTATATTCTGAATGCTCATTCATTTGCAGTGTTTATGACAGGCTCCTTTGTCCCAATACACATTGTGCAGATGATGCGTTTTATGGACCATAGATGGTGGATTAGAGATCACATAAATGGTGGTAATATACACCATTTTCTGATGGAACCAGGATAAGCATTAAATGACAATACCGATATTAGAGAAATATGCAGGATATTTGTATGCAGTATTTTTGAAAAAATATATATTTTTTTCCCCAAAATAAATGTAACTTAAATATAATATCAATATTTGAGAGATATGTAGGGTATGTATGTGTAGCTTTTTCTGAGAGATACCTTCTTTTTGATTGGGGAATTATATATGCTTTCTCCTAAAACAAATGCAATTTAATCATAGACTTACGAGACTATAAATTTATATGTATTCAATTGGATCTCTCTTATGGGGAAAAAAAAATGTTCTGTGTTCACTTTTTTTTTTTTTTAGAGAATGATAAATATCCTATCTTCGATCGGTGATATATATATAGCGCTTTGAATAAATCTGATTGATAAATATATATGTGTATAAATATATTCATGCACTATTTCTATTGGATTTCGTAAAATTTGATTTATTGAGATATATCGGTATATCGGTGTTGGAATTTTATTGCTATATCACTAAACATATATTTATTTTTTTCTGAACAGAATGAACAGCTATGATATCCTGTTTCCATTATCCCGGTATCTTATGAATAGTGTTGAGCGATACGATACCGCAAGTATCGGGTATCGGCCGATATTAGCTGTATCGGCCTTTCGATACTTAGTTCCGATATTTTCCATATATCGTATACCGGAATCGGAAGTTCCCATAATTCTTTGAGAGGCAATGTGATTTTAGTCAGCCAATGAGGAATCCTAAGAAGTGTGGGCACATCCTGTACTGCTGCGGTCATGTTAACTAATGGCATGGCTGTGATTGGATGCTGAAATTATGTCAGAATGCACTATAAAAGGCGCCGCCGCCATTTTAGCGTCACTGTGCTGTGAATTCAGTAAGGGATAGAACGCTGCTGTGCTGACTCTGAGGGACAGTTAGAGATTGCGATTTAGTGTACTGTGCTTTAGGAAGGCTAGCACCAACCGCTGTGTAAAGCTTCCTTTTGCCTGCAGTGTTGTTTTAACAGCTCTGCAAGGTGTGTGTGAGTGCAGGTGACGCTGCAGTTTGCTCTGCATGCAACGCTGTCTGTAGGCATCTGCACGTGTCACTCACAGACTCTTTTTTTTCTTCAGTGTAATTCTTGCTGCTCCATGCAATTTAAATTTTAGTGTGACGTGCTTCCATCCGTATCCAATACATGGGTTGCAAACACTATAGAAGTAGACAAAGGAGTAGCCTTTCACCGATTGTAAACAGTTGTGTTTCAGTGTTCACTTCAGTCTGTGTTTTTTATTTTTTGAGTGCACATCACGCTCCAGTTACTTGTTCAAGCACTGCTGCTTGTACTCTGCTGAGCGTGTCTCAGTGCCTCATCCTTTTCATTTCTCTCCAATTGGTTCTGCTCCATTCCATTTAAAATAAATATAATCTATTAGTGTGAGGCGCTTCCATCCGTATCCAATACATTGGTTGCAAACACTATAGAAGTAGACAAAGGAGTAGCCTTTCACAGATTGTGAACAGTTGTGTTTCAGTGTTCACTTCAGTCTGTGTTTTTTATTTTTTGAGTGCACATCACGCTCCAGTTACTTGTTCAAGCACTGCTGCTTGTACTCTGCTGAGCGTGTCTCAGTGCCTCATCCTTTTCATTTCTCTCCAATTGGTTCTGCTCCATTCCATTTAAAATAAATATAATCTATTAGTGTGACACGCTTCCATCCGTATCCAATACATTGGTTGCAAACACTATAGAAGTAGACAAAGGAGTAGCCTTTCACAGATTGTGAACAGTTGTGTTTCAGTGTTCACTTCAGTCTGTGTTTTTTATTTTTTGAGTGCACATCACGCTCCAGTTACTTGTTCAAGCACTGCTGCTTGTACTCTGCTGAGCGTGTCTCAGTGCCTCATCCTTTTCATTTCTCTCCAATTGGTTCTGCTCCATTCCATTTAAAATAAATATAATCTATTAGTGTGACGCGCTTCCATCCGTATCCAATACATTGGTTGCAAACACTATAGAAGTAGACAAAGGAGTAGCCTTTCACAGATTGTGAACAGTTGTGTTTCAGTGTTCACTTCAGTCTCTGCGTAATAACCACACTTAGGCCTTATAACTTTTCTGACTTTCTTTATCAATCTACCAAGATGAAGAAGGCAGGGAGTAAGGCACGTGGTCGTGGCCGTGGAGTTTCAGCAGGGAGAGGACGTGGGGATTCTGTGGCTGCTGCCGCCCTCAGTGACACAGCATCCACCAGTTTTACCCATGAGCGTTCCTTTATGAGCACTTTGGTAGGATCTCGGCGTGCCCCCCTGCTGCGGGAAGAACAAATTGAAGCCGTTGTTGGTTGGATGGCAGCCAATGCATCGACTTCAATTCCTTCCACCTCCTCTCAGGAACACAACACTGTTGAGCAACCATCTGTCTGTTCACCGCCTGTCAAATTGCCCAGGCAGTCAGAGAGTTCTGTACAGGAGCCAGCTGAGTCTCTGCTTCTGTTCTCAGAATCTGTTGGCTCGCAAACACGGGCACAGGCAAGCAGCATTCTGCAATTTGAAGAAGAGGGAGTATGCAGTGATGAGCAACAGCTGTGTCTCTCTCAATCTGAAGAGGCGGGTGAGCCAGTGCCGATGGACAGCACACCGCAGAACGCATCTCATGATGATGATGAGACTCAGGTGCCAGGTTTTGTGGAGCATGGTGCTGCCCAGACCATCCAACAGCAGCAGGTGTTGGAAGAGGGTAGTGGAGATGATGAAGTCCGAGACCCAACATGGCGTGAGCAACAGGAAGGTGGTGGGAGCAGCTCTGAGGAAGAGATTGGCCCAACGGTACAAAGAGGAGGGAGAGGTAGGCTGCAGACTCGCTTGCCTGTAGCCTCCAGTTTGGCACCTGTTGGGAGCAGTTCTCTTAGAAATGTCAAAATTGGCGCTCCCATGACTTGCACTGCGTGGTCCTTTTTTGACAGACTTGTAGGTGATATTTGCTATGTTCAATGCAAGCTGTGTAAGCAAAAAGTTAAAAGAGGTAAAAATATCAGTAACCTGAATACCACAAATATGTGGAAACATGTACGGACAAAGCACGTAGCTGAGTTACAAAGACACACTGGAGATGTAGGCCAACCTACAGCAGCATCTACATCTTCAGGTCATGTTGGAGCCTCTACCTCCAGCTCACACATACCTGGTTCGGCTTCCTCACAGGATCTCCATGGAAGAACCTCGGTCACTGTTGTCCATAGACAAACTGTTATTCCACCCACAGCAGCAAGTTCACAGTCATCGTCACACTCCCAGGCCACAAAACAGCCATCGGTACCACAGGCATGGGATAAAAGACGGCCATACTCGGCAAACCATCCACGAGCACAGGCTCTGAATTCTGGCATTGCAAAACTCCTGTCCCTTGAAATGCTGTCATTCAGGCTGGTGGAGACTGACAGTTTCAGGAACTTAATGGCATTGGCAGTCCCACAATATAATGTGCCAAGCCGATTTTATTTCAGCAGGCAAGCCGTCCCTGCTCTGCAAAAACATGTCGAGGGAAACATTAAACATGCGCTACTAAACGCCGTCAGTAGCAGGGTTCACCTGACCACCGATGCGTGGACCAGTACCCATGGCCAGGGACGATACCTTTCCCTCACTGCCCATTGGGTCAATGTTGTGGAGCCGGGTACAGATCTTGCCAGTGGCACTGTACGTGTTCTGCCAACTCCAAGGTTTGCAGGAATCCAGTCTGTACACATTGATTCCTCCTCCTACTCCAGTTCCTCAGAATCATCGCTGCACGAGCCGTCACAGTGTACCTCCACATGGACCCGTGAACGCTTACCTGTTGCGACCGATATGAGCACAGCCGTGGCCAAACGTCAACAGGCCATCCTGAAAATGATTTCAATGGGGAATCTAAGCCACACAGCGCAGGAGGTCTGGAATGCCATCAAGCAGGAGAGCGACGTGTGGTTTTTGCCTGCGAATCTCCAGCCAGGCTTGGTAGTGTGTGACAATGGCCGAAATCTGGTGGCAGCTCTGGGCCTTGGCAACCTTACTCACATACCATGTCTGGCACATGTGCTCAACTTGGTCGTGCAGAGTTTTTTGAGGGACTATCCGGATCTTGCTGGACTGCTGCAGAAGGTCCGCCTAGAGTGCGCTCACTTGCGACGTTCCAGCGTAGCCAGATCGCGCATTGCTGCTCTGCAATGCCGATTTCGCCTTCCTGAACATCGCATCATATGTGACGTACCCACCAGGTGGAATTCCACGTTACATATGTTGGAGCGGTTGTGTGAGCAGCAGACAGCAGTAATGGAGTATCAGCTGCATCAGGCGCAATCAAGTCGCTCTTTGCTCCGTCCACACTTCACCACTACTGAGTGGGCCTCTATGAAGGACATCTGCGACGTTTTTGCGTGCGTTTGATGTCTCAACGCGGATGGCGAGTGCAGATGATGCACTAGTCAGCATGACTGTCCCCCTTATCTGCCTGCTTCAGAAATCACTGAAAGCACTAAAGGAAGAGGTTTTGGAAGAGGTGGAGGATGAGGAGTCACAAATTCAATTACCTTCAGGACAGTCAGCGCAACGTGGTTCCTCACAAAGGGCTGGGCAGGGCTCACTTTGTGAGGAGGATGAGGGGGAGGAGGAGTCAATGGAGGAGGAAGAAATCCCTACAGAGGGAGGTACACAACGCTCTAGTCAGTATGTAGATCGAGGGCGGGGTGATGCAGAGGAGGCAGAGATGACGCCTCTTCCACAGGACAGCTTTTGTTGGCCAGTTGGGAGTCTGCAGCACATGGTTGATTTCATGCTTCATTGCCTGAGAAACGACCGCCGCATCGCCCACATTCTCACCACGTCAGATTATTGGGTGTACACCCTCCTAGACCCTCGCTACCGGGACAACTTACAAACCCTCATCACACCGGGGAACCGGGACCGTAAAATGCGGGAGTACCAAGACACACTGGTGCAATCCATACTGTTGTACATTCCAGCCGAGAGAGATGCTGCTACTGCTTTACAAAGCAGCTCTGTGCGTCGAGGCAGTGTAGACACCTCTACAACAAGAGGGAGCACAAGCAGCGCCTCTGCACAGGGCAAGAGCTGTATGTTACAAATGTGGCAAAGTTTTGTGACAGCTGTTGTGAATGGGTTTGAGGTGAGTTCTGAGCAGAGGCTTCCTCTGGTGGTTACAAGCGGTGCTGGTCTGTCCAGTGAAGATTGTGAGGACTGGGAATCAGGTGTTACTGACTGGTCTTATATAAGGGAGTCACCTTCCCATCAGGGTTGCCGGTGATCAATTGTTCTGGTCTGAATCCTTGATTCCAGTTTCCCTTGTAGCCTGCTGTGTCGTGTCTGCATCTCCTGCTAACAGATAAGACATTTTCTTCTTTTTGTTTTTGTGCTATATTTTTGCATTTTGTCCTGCATTCTGTGGGGGCCTTCAGGGTCCCCTCCGGGGGCTTTTGCCCTCTCAGTTTAGTTCAGCCACTGATGTTTGTACTTTTGCTTTTTCCAGTTTTTTCAGTGGCTGCTGTTTTGATTTTGTTACACCAGAGAACTAATTTAGGTGGTAGAGGTCGTGTGATCTCAGGTGATTTTGAAATTAGTAGAGTTGGTGCTTTTCAGGGTTTTCTGGGATTGCAGTAAGTACCCTTCCTATCCTTTTCTATTTAGTTAGTTTGGGCCCCAGCGTTTGCTCATACTATTTTCTTTCTGTGTCAGTATTTCATCTTGTCTAACCGCCATTACATGTTTGGGGGCTTTCTATTATCTTTGGGGTTCTGCTCCGGGGCAGATAGCTTTCCTATTTCTATCTTTAGGTGTAGTTAGTTTCTCAGGCTGTGACGAGGCGTCTAGGACCAACGTAGGAACGCTCCACGGCTGCCTCTAGTTGTGGTGGTTAGTCAGGGTACTGCAATCTCATAGATTCCAACTGCTCTGGTGTATTGCCTTTTTTACCTGCACTCCTCAGCTACCAAATCAAAACAGTATCACCGGTCCAAACTGAAAATTATATGGTACTCACAGAAGGAAAAATATTGTAAAAAAAAAAAAAAAAGTTGTCAGAGTTGTCAGAGATATTTTTCTGTTTGTTGCATTTTTTTCCCTCTGTATCTCTGGGTGCTGGGGAGGATCTTTTCTCTCAATGGAGTTTGAACAGTTGTCTGGCCGTGTGGATCAGCTTGCCACTGAGGTTCAGAGTATTGCTACCTATCTTGCTAGGTTGCCTGTTGTGGAACCTAGGATTCCCATGCCAGATTTGTTTTTAGGGGATCGAGCTAAGTTTCAGAATTTCAAAAATAATTGTAAATTGTTTTTTGCCTTAAAATCTAAGTCCTCAGGGAACGCAGCGCAGCAGGTTCAAATTATCATCTCTCTCCTGCGCGGCGATCCTCAGGATTGGGCTTTTTCCCTGACACCTGGGGATCCTGTTTTGAGTGATGTTGATGCATTTTTTCAGGCTTTGGGGTTATTGTACGATGAGCCTAATGTCACTGATCAAGCTGAAAAAGCCTTGTTGGCATTAAATCAGGGGCTTTATGACGCTGAGTTATACTGTCAGAGATTCCGTAGGTGGGCAGTCCTGACCAAATGGAATGACGACGCTTTGGCAGCCCTTTTCCGGAAGGGTCTGTCAGATAATGTAAAGGATGTTATGGTGGGATTCCCTGTCCCCTCTGGTCTCAATGATTCTATGTCATTAGCGATTCAAATTGACAGACGTTTGCGTGAGCGGAGAAGTATGCGTGGAATGGTGATGCCTTGTGAACCAGCTTCTGAACCCATGCAGTGTGATAGAGTGGTGTCTGGGGCACAGCATCATGAGTTTCGAAAGCGCAATGGGTTATGTTTCTACTGTGGTGATGCCTCTCATGCTATTTCAGTCTGCCCTAAGCGGGGAAGACGTTTTGCACGCTCAGTTGTCTTGGGTAGTGTTCAGACTAAGTTTTCATTAACTGTCACTCTGATATGCTCTCTGTCCTCATTTTCTGCTCAGGCTTTCGTTGATTCTGGAGCAGCTATTAACCTGATGGATTATGATTTTGCTAAACGTTGTGGGTTTCCCTTGATACCCCTACAGAAGTCTATTCCCTACTGGGGATCGACTCTACCCCTTTGGCTGAGAATAAACCCCAGTTTTCTACTCAGGTGATAATGAGGGTTGAACCTGATCACCAGGAGTGTTGCAAATTTTTGGTTCTGTATAATCTGCATGACATTATCGTGCTGGGTTTCCCTTGGTTACAGTCTCATAATCCTGTTTTGGATTGGAAATCTGTGTCTGTAACCAGTTGGGGTTGCCAATGTGTTAATACCAACACTCCTGTTTTTTCTGCCTCCCCCCAGGCTCAGGATGTTCCTGACTTTTTGATTGATTTTTCTGATGTGTTTAGCGAAAGTAAATCTGCATCCTTGCCTCCCCATAGGAGCTATGACTGCGCTATTGAATCAGTGCCGGGTAGTAAATTACCTAAAGGTCGCCTTTTTAACTTGTCTGTACCTGAACATGACGCTATGCGGTCTTATATCAAGGAATCATTGGAGAAGGGTCATATCAGACCATCCTCTTCACCCTTAGGTGCCGGTTTTTTCTTTGTGGCCAAAAAGGATGGTTCATTAAGGCCGTGTATTGATTATCGTCTCTTGAACAATATTACTGTGAAATATCAATACCCGTTACCCTTGATTTCTGACCTGTTTTCCAGGGTGAAAAACGCTACTTGGTTTACCAAGTTTGACCTCAGGGGGGCGTATAACCTTATTCGCATTAAGCACGGGGATGAATGGAAGACGGCATTCAATACCCCTGAAGGGCATTTTGAGTACCTAGTGATGCCCTTTGGGCTCACTAATGCTCCTTCCGTCTTCCAGTCCTTCATGAATGACATTTTCAGGGATTTTGTGGACAAATTTCTGATTGTTTATTTGGATGATATCTTGATTTTTTCTAATGACTGGGACTCTCATGTGAAACATGTTCGAACTGTATTCCAGATTTTGAGAGAGAATGCTCTGTATGTGAAGGGATCAAAGTGTCTTTTTGGCGTACAGAGGATCTCATTTCTGGGATTCATTTTGTCCCCATCTGTTATTGAAATGGACCCGGTCAAGGTTCAGGCCATCTGTGATTGGGTCCAACCTACTTCATTAAAGGCTCTTCAGAGATTTTTGGGTTTTGCCAATTTTTATCGTAAATTTATTGGTAATTTCTCGGTTATTGTTAAACCATTAACTGATTTGACCAGAAAGGGTTCTGATGTGGTGAATTGGCCTCCTGAGGCAGTCTCTGCATTTCAGGAACTTAAGCAGAGATTCACTTCTGCTCCTGTTCTACGGCAGCCTGATGTTTCTCTGCCATTTCAGGTGGAGGTTGATGCCTCTGAAATTGGGGCAGGTGCCGTTTTGTCCCAAAAAGATCCAGAGACCTCTAAAAGTAACCCTTGTGCCTTTTTCTCTCGAAAATTTTCTCCTACTGAACGTAATTATGACGTGGGTAATCGGGAGTTATTGGCCATGAAGTGGGCTTTTGAAAAGTGGAGACATTGGCTGGAGGGAGCCAAACATCAGGTGGTGGTCCTTACGGAGCATAAGAATCTGGTCTATCTGGAATCTGCCAAGCGACTCAATCCTAGACAGGCCAGGTGGGCCTTGTTTTTCACACGTTTTAGTTTTGTGGTTTCCTTTCTTCCTGGCACTAAGAATGTTAAGGCGGATGCCCTCTCGAGGAGTTTCCTTGCGGACTCTCCTGAGTTATCTGATCCTTCTGTTATTTTAAAAGAGGGTGTAGTTCTTTCCGCCATCTCGCCCAATTTGAGACTTGCTCTGGAGGGGTGTCAGGAGGATAGGCCCGAGTGCTGCCCTGTTGGAAAATTGTTTGTCCCGGACCAGTGGAAAAAGAGTGTGATGTCTGAGATTCATTGTTCCTCATTGGCTGGGCGTCCCGGAATTTTTGGTACCAGAGACTTGGTTAGTCGGTCCTTTTGGTGGCCTACCTTGTCTCGTGATGTCAGGGAATTTGTGCAGTCCTGCGGGACTTGCTCTCGCTCCAAGCCTTGCTCTCGCTTTAGTGGTTTGTTGATGCCATTGCCTGTGCCCAAGAGACCATGGACCCATATCTCTATGGATTTCATTTCCGACCTTCCTGTTTCTCAGAGAATGACCACCATCTGGGTAATTTGTGATAGGTTTTCCAAAATGATACATCCTGTGCCATTACCTAAGTTGCCTTCCTCCTCTGAATTGGTGCCGTTGTTCCTTCAGCACGTGGTTCGTTTACACGGCATTCCTGAGAACATTGTGTCTGACAGAGGAGTCCAGTTTGTTTCCAGATTTTGGAGGACTTTTTGTTCTAAACTGGGTGTTGTCTTTCTCCTCGGCATTTCATCCTCAGACCAATGGTCAAACTGAGAGAACAAACCAGACATTGGAGACTTATCTAAGATGCTTTGTGTCTGCTGATCAGGATGACTGGGTCTCTTTTTTGCCTTTGGCTGAGTTTGCTCCTAATAATAGGGCTAGCTCTGCCACTTTGATGTCTCCGTTTTTCTGTAATTCTGGGTTTCACCCTCGATTTTCTTCAGGACAGACGGAGGCTTCTGTCTGTCCAGGTGTTGACTCTGTTGTGGAGCGTATGCAACAGATTTGGGACCAGGTAGTGGAGAGGTTGTCCCTCTCTCAGGAGAAGGCCCAGCGGTTTGCTAACCGGCATAGGACTGATGGTCCTCGGTTTAAAGTGGGGGACTTGGTCTGGTTGTCCTCAAAGAATATTCCTATGAGAGTAGCATCTCCTAAATTTAAGCCTAGGTTCATTGGACCTTATAAGATCATGGAGATTATTAATCCTGTTTCTTTTCGTTTGCTTTTTCCAGGGACATTTAAGATCCATAACGTGTTCCACAAGTCCTTGTTGAAGAGGTTTGTTGAGCCAGTGGTTCCTGCTGCTGTGCCTCCTGACCCTGTTTTGGTTGAGGGCAATCTGGAGTATGTGGTTGAGAAAATATTAGATTCTCGATTTTTCTAGACGGAAACTCCAGTATTTGGTTAAATGGAGAGGTTATGGTCAGGAAGACAATTCTTGGGTGTTTGCTTCGGACATCCATGCTAGGAGACTTATCCGTGCGTATCATAGAACTCATCCTGACCGACCTGGTTGCTCAAATGAGGGTTCGGTGACCCCTCCTCAAGGGGGGGTACTGTTGTGAATGGGTTTGAGATGAGTTCTGAGCAGAGGCTTCCTCTGGTGGTTACAAGCGGTGCTGGTCTGTCCAGTGAAGATTGTGAGGACTGGGAATCAGGTGTTACTGACTGGTCTTATATAAGGGAGTCACCTTCCCATCAGGGTTGCCGGTGATTAATTGTTCTGGTCTGAATCCTTGATTCCAGTTTCCCTTGTAGCCTGCTGTGTCGTGTCTGCATCTCCTGCTAACAGATAAGACATTTTCTTCTTTTTGTTTTTGTGCTATATTTTTGCATTTTGTCCTGCACTTCTGTGGGGGCCTTCAGGGTCCCCTCGGGGGCTTTTGCCTCTCAGTTTAGTTTAGCCACTGATGTTTGTACTTTTGCTTTTTCCAGTTTTTTCAGTGGCTGCTGTTTTGATTTTGTTACACCAGAGAACTAATTTAGGTGGTAGAGGTTGTGTGATCTCAGGTGATTTTGAAATTAGTAGAGTTGGTGCTTTTCAGGGTTTTCTGGGATTGCAGTAAGTACCCTTCCTATCCTTTTCTATTTAGTTAGTTTGGGCCCCAGCGTTTGCTCATACTATTTTCTTTCTGTGTCAGTATTTCATCTTGTCTAACCGCCATTACATGTTTGGGGGCTTTCTATTATCTTTGGGGTTCTGCTCCGGGGCAGATAGCTTTCCTATTTCTATCTTTAGGTGTAGTTAGTTTCTCAGGCTGTGACGAGGCGTCTAGGACCAACGTAGGAACGCTCCATGGCTGCCTCTAGTTGTGGTGGTTAGTCAGGGTACTGCAATCTCATAGATTCCAACTGCTCTGGTGTATTGCCTTTTTTACCTGCACTCCTCAGCTACCAAATCATAACAGACAGCGCCAGCAAGGT
>JARQOD010000005.1:168120211-168138053 GCA_033576555.1 Oophaga sylvatica
AAAATAGAGAACTTCATCCACAACTACCATAAAAGGCTTCAAGCTGACATTGATGTTAGAGGGGGCAATACACGATATTAAGAAATGGGGTATGTGAACTTTTGATCGGGTCATTTGGAAGTTTTAGGTTGTCATTATGATTTAAAAAGAGAAAACATAATTTGACAACAAGTGGCTTCATCCAACCACTATCCATGAGTGGAGAAAAAGTTTTGGTGTTATCATTCATATTCTCTGAAAAAAGGCCAAGAAAGCAAAAATTATGCTGGGGTTTGTAAACTTTTGAGCACAACTGTACATGGCAATGAGGTAGGTATCCAAGAGTTGGAACATAACAAGAGGTTAGGCTGGGTCACTATAGAAAGGACAAATATAAAGAATGATTAAAAGGAAGAGAAACAAAATTAAAAGGCATAAAATATCAGACGAAGGTGGAAGAGATCACTGGGGCCACAAAGAACTAGATAATTTTTTTAAATTATATTATAGGGCAAAACCTTGAGACTCATTCAGGTAATTGTTCGCAGGACGATAATTCATCTGCATTCTTATTGTGCAAGAAGGCCCTTGATATGCCCCCTCTAATTCCACAATGAATATGCTGAATACCTCTCACTTTAACTGATTTGGGATTGCATTGGTGGAACATCTTATAATGCCGTGGTATTGTTTTTAAATGAGCCAAGTCAGTTGCAGTCTCAGCTGCCATTATGTTATGTTGTACAGTTTTTCAATTGGCGCGATGTTAGGCCAATATAAATTTTGGGGCAGCCTCACACAGCATAAGAGATTCCTGTGTAGTTGTACACGTGATTTGTTGTATGATGGAATAGGTTTTAGCACCATCCATTGAGTTAAAAAAAAGGATGCCCGTTGGGCGTCTGTTACTATATCCCCTCATTTGAAATCTTTCTTTAAGATCATCCGCCTGATTTTTGGAATTTGTCCTCTGATCAGCAGATGTGTCGCATAAATATTGGCCAACTAGGATGGCCTTGATGGTTGCATATGGGTGGCAAGAGCCCCCAGGAAGGAGAGAATTGACAGAGGTGGACTTCTGAAAGACATCAGTGTGTATTTGCAAATGTTGATCAATCTGAATCTTGATTTTCAAGTAGTCCACCTCGGGATTACTTCATGCTGAAGTCAGTTTTATATTGAACTTATAGTCATTCAAATCACCAAAGAAATCTCATAATTATTCACAGTTCCCCTGCCAGACAATAAACTCATGATCTATGTAACATAGCCAGCACTGCATATGGTCAGTGGCCTGGGCGCCTTCCCCCCCAAAAACCTCCTCTTCCAATACCCCAGCAAGACTTTGGCGAAGCAGGGCACACAGGCCGCACCTATGGCACTAGCCCATTGCTGAAAATATAAGATGTCTCGAAAAACAAAGAAGTTATGGGTAAGGATGTAGTTTGATAACTAAATCACATATCTGGCCATCCTAGTTGCTGCCAGTCAGAAAAAAACGACACTCCTCCAATTAATCATAATGACGGACTCAGGTATATAGAAACTCTATGTGTGATGTCACTAGCAACATATCTTTTTCCAATACCATTCCATCAATCCAAGTCCATAGTGTCATGAGCATAGAAGGGCAGGGACTCAATCAAGGGTTTTAAATAGTGGTCTATAAACTTGCAGATTAGTTCACATACAGTGGGTATGGAAAGTATTCAGACCCATTTAATTTTTTCACTCTTTGCTTCACTGCAGCCATTTGGTAAATTCAAAAACGTTTATTTTTTCCCATTAATATACACTCTGCACCCTATCTTGATTGAAAAAAACAGAAATGTAGAAATTTTTGCCAATTTATTAAAAAAGAAAAACTGAAATATCAAATGGTCCTAAGTATTCACACCCTTTGCTCACAAAACTCATATTTAAGTCACATGCTGTCCATTTCCTTGTGATCTTCCTTGAGAAGGTTCTACTCTTTCATTGGAGTCAAGCTGTGTTTAATTAAACTTATAGGACTTCATTTGGAAAGGCACACACCTGTCTATATAAGACTTCACAGCTCACAGTGCATGTTAGACCAAATGAGAATTATGTGGTCAAAGGAACTGGCCAAGGAGCTCAGAGACAGAATTGTGGCAAGGCACACATCTGGCCAAGGTTACAAAAGAATTTCTGCACTACTCAAGTTTCTTAAGAGCACAGTTACCTCCATAATCCTTAAATGGAAGAAGTTTGGGACCACCAGAAGTCTTCCTAGACCTGGCCGTCCAGCCAAACTGAGCAATCGCAGGAGAAGAGCCTTGGTGATAGAGGTAAAGAAGCACCCCAAGATCACTGTGGCTGAGCTCACTGTAGCCCTCCACCAGTCGGGCCTTTATGGTGAAGTGGCCCGATGGAAGTCTCTCCTCAGTGCCAGATATATGAAAGCCTTCATAGAGTTTGCTAAAAAACACATGAAGGACTCCCAGACTATGAGAAATAAGATTCTCTGGTCTGATGAGACGAAGATAGACCTTTTTGGAGAAAATTCTAGTCCCTAGTCTGTAAATGTTTCCCATATCCTGTGACCCATTAGTCCAGTACAGTTGGTCCCTGTTCCTATGTCCGCTTTGGTGGTGTCCATACACTGAAACCGCATCAACGGTTCCTAAACTGCTTCCTGAGATCAGGGAGTCTAACCTGTCCCAGAGGCCTTCCTGTCAGCACAGTCTGACATGTCCCTGTGGCCATCGAGTCTTCTATCCAGAGACTGCACAGTTTGAATCTGTCTCTGTGGCCGTCCCGTTTACTATCCGGTAACTGCACAGTTTGAACCTGTCCCAAGTGGCCATCATGTCATCATAGTCTGATACTGTCCCAAATAGCCATCCTGTCTGCATAGTCTGAACCCATTCCATGTGGTCTTCCTGTCTATATAGTCTGAACTTTTTTCAGTGGATGTCCTGTCCTGTCCAGGAGTATGTGGATTGATGGCTTAGACCCTTGGGGTCAGCTGCTACTGCTGGACGCCGCCATGGAGCGGGTCCACAAGCCACGTGTAAAATTTGTGTGTACAGTCATGGCCAAAAGTTTTGAGAATGACACAAATATTATATTTTCACATGATCTGCTGCCCTCTGGTTTTTATGTGTGTTTGACAGATGTTTTTATCACAGACAGAAATATAATAATTGCAAACATATGAGTAACAAAAGCTTATATTGACAGTTAGAATGAATTAATTCAGCAAGTCAATATTTGCAGTGTTGACCCTTCTTCTTCAGCAATTCTCCCTGGCATGCTCTCAATCAACTTCTGGACCAAATCCTGACTGATAGCAGTCCATTCTTGCACAATCAATGCTTTCATTTTGTAAGAATTTTTAGGTTTTTGTTTGTCCACCCGTCTATTGATGATTGACCACAAGTTCTCAATGGGATTAAGATCTGGGGAGTTTCCAGGCCATGGACCCAAAATCTCTATGTTTTGTTCCCTGAGCCATTTAGTTATCACCTTTGCTTTATGGCAAGGTGCTCCATCATGCTGGAAAAGGCATTGTTGATCGCCAAACTGCTCTTGGAAGGTTGGGAGAAGTTGCTCTTGGAGGACATTCTGGTACCATTCTTTATTCATGGCTGTGTTTTTAGGCAAGACTGTGAGAGAGCCGATTCCCTTGGCTGAGAAGCAACCCCACACATGAATGGTTTCAGGATGCTTAACAGTTGGCATGAGACAAGACTGGTGGTAGCGCTCACCTTGTCTTCTCCGAATGAGGCGCTTTCCTGATGTCCCAAACAATCGAAAAAGGGATTCATCAGAGAAAATAACTTTACCCCAGTCCTCAGCAGTCCACTGCCTGTACCTTTTGCAGAATATCAGTCTGTCCATGTCATGGGTGTATCGCCACAAGGATCGTCGCGATTACACACTCTGACTTCTCACAGCTGAGTTGCTGTTTCTTTGTGTTTGGTAATGAGGGAGTTAATTTTACCTAGCTCTTTGCTAAGACTAGGTCCAGCCTCGCCCGGCTGCTTTTGATTATGTTCTAATTAGATTCCTTCATATACCTGCCAGTCTGCTTGTTAGATGCCGGTGAAAGCCTTTATGTAGTCTAGCAGACTGGATCGGTTCTGAGAATACTTAAGCTAAGAGCTCCTTAGTTGTTTTTACTCTTACAGCTTATAGTTTATCTCTGAGACCTTAGGTGTTCCTACTGTGTGTGAGTGTTGTATGTAAGACTTTATTTACTTTATTTCTTGTCTTTCTTGTATGTCTTTCTGTTCATTAACCGTTACCTGTTCATTCCCTTTGGTGGTAATCAGGGTCCTTCTTAGGACTAGATTACAGTTGGCAGGGATTGATAGGAGACAGGGTTTACGCTGGTGGCCTGGACCTCTGTACCTTTAACAGTACCTCCAGGTAGAGGGATTAGTTAGGACCCCAGTTTAGGGTCAGCATAGACCCCGGTCACCCTCTAGCCGGAGACAGCGTATAACGGATTCCGTATTGACCCACTGGACTTTCTGTCAGGTAATTCTATGTTATCATATATCTATGCGCATGTTATATATGTATGTTGCCCTTTTGATATAGATTACTGACATCACATATATATATATATCTGCTATACAGCGTGACAGTCCATGATGTTTTTTCTGGAGAGAAGTGGCTTCTTTGCTGCCCTCCTTGAGACCAGGCCTTGCTCCAAGAGTCTCCGCCTCACAGTGCATGCAGATGCACTCACACCTGCCTGCTGCCATTCCTGAGCAAGCTCTGCACTGCAGGTAGCCCGATCCCACAGCTGAAACACTTTTAAGAGACGGTCCTGGCGCTTGCTGGTCTTTCTTGGGCGCCCTGAAGCCTTTTTGGCAACAATGGAACCTCTCTCCTTGAAGTTCTTGATGATGCGATAGATTGTTGACTGAGGTGCAATCTTTCTAGCTGCGATACTCTTCCCTGTTAGGTCATTTTTGTGCATTGCAATGATGACTGCACGTGTTTCTTTAGAGATAACCATGGTTAACAGAAGAGAAACAATGATGCCAAGCACCAGCCTCCTTTTAAAGTGTCCAGTGGTGTCATTCTTACTTAATCATGACAGATTCATCTCCAGCCATGTCCTCATCAACACCCACACCTGTGTTAATGGAGCAATCACTGAAAAGAGGTTAGCTGGTCCTTTTAAGGCAGGGCTGCAATGATGTTGAAATGTGTTTTGGGGATAAAGTTCATTTTCTAGACAAATATTGACTTTGCAAGTAATTGCTGTTAAGCTGATCACTCTTTATAACATTCTGGAGTATATGCAAATTGCCATTAGAAAAAGTGAAGCAGTAGACTTTGTAAAAATTAATATTTGTGTCATTCTCAAAACTTTTGGTCATGACTGTACATGGTCATCGGGGTACAGGGCATCATCTTCCAAACTTTTTTTAGTACAATCTACTTCACAATATTTTTAAATTAATCAGAAAGAAATCATTGAAGTCAAATTCTTGCTTTTTACCTTCTTGCTGTGTTTTCTGTTGTCTCAGTATCATCTGCAGGCACATCACAAAGCTCAGAAGGCAAGGGGCACCAGATTTTACTCTTATGGTTTGCAGGTGCCAAGACCCACTAAGAGAGCCCATGAGGTGCCAGAACAGCAGAAACCCCTGCAAGCGACCCCATTTTACAAACTACATCTCTCAATGAATTCATCTATGGGTGAAATGATCATATTGACACAAAAAGTGTGTCACAGAATTTTATGCCAGAAAAAATAACTACATTTGTACCACCAAAATTTTATTTTAGCCCCAGATTTTACATTTTCACACAAGAAGTGGGTAAAAATAGCACCATAGTTTGTTCGACAATTTCTACTGAACGTGTCAATACCCCATATGTGGTTGTACGGTACTACATAGCCAAACGGAGATATTCAGGAGTAAATGAGCGCTGTTTGCCTCCTGGACAGCAGATTTTCCTAGAACAGTTTGCGGACTCCATATACAGAGCCCCTCATTGCTACAAGAGCAAGTGACCACATTTTGAAAATTATACCCCTTTGGGAATTTACGTACAGGTGTATGCCGATTTTGACTCCATGGGTATTTTCCAGAAACAAGCAGCAATGAATGTTGTTGAGTAAAAATTGCAAACTGCCGTTGTAGTGACCAGTACACTGTAGTGACCAGTAGGTTGCAGTCACCAGTACGTCATGCCCAACCTTTGCTTCTGGAGACATGCACCCGTGAGTTAGTTGAACCTTCATCGCTCTAGAAATGCTAAACATGTGGACGCTAGATGTGGTTTAGGAACACTGTTGAGCTCAGAAGGGAGGGGCATTTGTATTTGATAGTGCAGAATTTGCTGAATTTCTTTTGGAGAGAGAGGAGCCATTTCACTTTGCCATATTCTTTGTACTTCCGGTAATGTGGAAGCCCTCTATACTTCAATTAACAGATGACAGATCTGAGTGTAGTAAAATTGGTAAGTCAGTTTAATTCTTCGGGTCAGTACCATTACAGCGATACCTCATTTACATCATTTTTTATGTTTTAGCACGTATACACAATAAAAACTATTTTATAGAAAAAATAATTATTTTTGAATCGCTTTATTCTGAGAGCTATACCTTTTTTTATTTTTCCGCTGATGGAGATGTATTGTACTGAGTTTATTTATATTTGTCTCTTTGATTGTGTTTTATTCCACTTTTTGTTCAGCGGTATGATGTTACCAAATATGTGTAATTTTATTGTTTATAATTTTTTTCATACAAATATTTATTTATAGTTACAGTATCGTTAGATTTTTTATTACTATTTTTATGTTTTTTTTAAATATTTTTATAATTATTTTATTTTTTTAAACTTTTTTTTTAACTTTTTTGCTTTGTCCCACTATGGGAATATCATTTTTTGCAGGCTGATCGCTTGTGTAGCATGGGATGCAGCTGCATCTCTATGCTGTGCAAACTTTCAGCTCTGCAATGATAGATAAAGTTGCTGATCATGCTCTGAGCATGATCTAGCAACTGTACTATCTGGTGACCCGGAAGCGGGCATGATGACATCGGGTCACCAAGGCAATGATAGGGATCCCGCATCATGCTGCAGGGTCTCCGATTCAAGGACAGAGGGGCTGTCAGCTCTCTGCCTGCTCCCGGAATGGACAGTGTCTTCCTTTACTTACAACTGGGACATCCCCTGGTACTATCAGGAGGTGATCAAGTTTGTCAGGGAATATCAACTGGAGGGACTCAAGCCAATCTTGTGGAAAGAAACCAGAGACCATCAATAATCTTTTCAGAGCAAAGAAGACAAGGGAGTCTATAACAGGCTCCCTGCGGCCACAGCCAAACATGGCTTGTAGCAGGAAACCAACGGACACAAGACCAGGCATGGATGGCTGTTCAGAGGGGTCTGCCCCTGAGACATTTCATACATGGCCATGGACTGTGTAATACTAGGTACAGCCCGAGATGCTATTTCACTGGGGAAACTTCCTTGCATTCTGTTGGATGACCTGGAAAATGAACTCAGAGTCTTTGTCCCCAGGAGCAAACTGAAGCACACTTCATTACAGAAGCGTAATGGTTACACTGATTATGGAGTCATCGCAGCATATCATATTGGTTGATTCCTCAAAGATTTTTATAACCTTTCAGATGTCAGACATCCATGCCTACTTGTCGTTTGTTATGTGCGAAAGCTGACCGGAATGCCTTCGGCCATGTTGTAGCTGGTATTCAACTATGCCCTCTGTTGCTCACAAAACCTTGCCATAATAATAATTTGAAGTTCTAGGGCTTGGTTACGTCACACACCAGTCTGTGAGCTGGCATTTGAAAGAGCTGCAGCAGCATTTTAAACAGACAGCATTTGTAGCTGACTTGCGGAAATGGGTGAACATGCGGCTACATTCACAAGTACCTCAGGCAAATCTAGGTAGGTTTTCAGAAATTGTTGAACCGCAAAGTTTAGTATGTGAGTCAAGCATGGTATTTGTGCAAGGTTGCCAATCGTCAGCGCTGCCAACAGGTAATCATTATCACACACGACAATGCCAGCTGTAGGTTCAGCGGAGGGGGCCACAGATAATTCTTGTCTGGTTTACCTTTGCACAACTCTGCGGCGGTGTGCTGTTTGTCACCGAACCAAATGAGTTTAAGCAGAGCAGATTGCTGCTTCACTGAGGCAGTGCTGCTGTGCTTCCAGCTAATGAATGACATGGACTTAAATTAGAAGGGCGGCCGGATGTTCCTCCAAAATGTTTGCTTAAAGGGTGTGCCACACTAAACGAGATCGCTAACGAGATCGCTAACGAGAACGCTAAAACTCACTATTTAGCGATCTCGTTAGCGACCTGTTGTGTGTGGCATGTAGCAACGATGTGGCCCCTGCTGTGATGTCGCTGATCGTTCACTAGCGTTCTGGACCGTTTTTTGATCATTGGCGTCCCGCTGGTAAGCCTATATCGCTGTGTTTGGCACCTTATGCGAACGACGAGCGACCTCGTTTGTGACGCATATGACAGCGGCGCAAGCGGGACTAGGGTTTTTAGCGTCACGGAGTGGAGCGCAATATCTGTAGGTTCTCTTTTGCGTCACAGAGAGGATCGCAGAAGTTGCAAAGCAGGCTAGCAGGGCGCAGAGAGCAGGAGCGATGTTGGAAATTCCTATGAATCAGAAGCGCTCAGTACATGCTAATGACAATCCTAACGATCGCCAAAGTCGTTAAAGAGATCGCTGATCGCTGATGCGTCGTTTATGAGATCTCCTGTTTGGCAGCTACTAGCGACCTAAAAGCGATCACACCAACGATCTCGTTAGCTTGCATCGTTATCGTGATCGCTAACGAGATCGCTAAGTGTGGCAGTACCTTAAGTAGCAGAGCTACTTAAGCAATACAAGCAATTACATGCTGATCTAGCAGGTTTATAAATACAATAACTTGTTATGCTGCTGCATCTGTCAGCTGATGATTTAGTTAGAAGGAAAGTTTTACAGATCAGTAATTCGTAGCTATAACCTCAGTCTGCTACAAAGTCTAACCCAGTTTTGAAATGTACATTTAATCCACATATGGTTTGACAATATTTGGAGCTAAGCCCACACATATGTGGTATATGATTGCTGTTTTATATAGCTGCCACCTTTTTTCTAACTAGAGTGTTGATTATCCCAGACTAGCCTTCTTTATAATCATGTAACCACACCCTTGTGATTGAATGCGACATGATTTTCAAACCTGAAGTCACTGCTGCTTGTTGCATCTCTTTCAGATGGCCTAGATCTATATCACTGCTGTTTTTCTGGCCATGCACAGAGCTCAGATTATTACCAACCATCCAGTTATTTTCTCCTTGGCCCAGGAAAGACGCTTGTGGCATTGTCTATGGTAATGAGTGGCTTGACACAAGAAATGCTACATTTGTAACCCATGTCCTGGATATGTCTCTGTGTGGTGGCTCTTGAAGCAATGACTCCAGCAGTAGTCCACTCCTTGTGAATCTCCCCCAAATTTTTGAATGGTCTTTTCTTAACAATCCTTTTAAGGCTGCAGTTATCCCGGCTGTGCACCTTTTTCTACAACACTTTTTCCACAACACTTTTTCCTTCCACTCAACTTTCAATTAATATGGATGGATACAGCACTCTGTGAGCAATCAACTTATTTAGCAATGATCTTTTGTGGCTTATACTACTTGTGGAGTGTGCAATGTCTTCTGGATCTGTCAAGTCAGTAGTCTTCCCCATGTCTGTGAAGCCTACTGAAACAGACTAAGGGACCTTTTTAAATGCTTAGTAAGCCTTTGCAGGTGTTTTTTTGTTAGTTCATTGGCTGTAAGTCATAATCATCAGCATTAATAGAAATAGACACTTGAAACAGATCTCTCTGTAATGACTATATAATAAATGAGTTTCACTTTCTGTATTGAAGAACTAAAATAAATTAACTTTTTGATGATATTCTAATTTTGTGAGAAGCACCTGTATGTCCTCTATTGGCCTCACACTGCTTCTTCTGCTCAGATTGGAATTTCGCTTCTCATGAGTTTAAGATGGCCTCTATAGTGGCATGAGTTGTGAAGTGGTAAGTTTAAACTAAGAAAGGCAGTAAAACTGTGTTTTAGGCTTACCACTGCATTCTGTATGCCACTGCAGTAGGAGGAAGGGAATGCTAATCTGAACAGAAAAAAACAAAGTGAGTGTAATGACCCGGTCAGCAGGACCCGTCTCTAGGATACTGTGAGATCGGGCCCTGTCTGGCCCCAGGCATTCCCCTGTCCACGTTCCCATCCCACGATATTACCTCGGGCTGTGGCGTCTTCCAGACGTCTCTCCTCCACCTCCTCACTTCCGGGTTGCGGGAGAGCAAGCATAGGGCACGCGCACGCCACTGTCAAATGATTTAAAGTGCCAGTGCACCCTTTTCCTGCAATGTCCTCTCAGCCAATCGCTGAGAGGCCTGCCTATACTTAAGGTCCTCACTTCCTTTGGTAGGAGGCTGGGCAACTTTGTGCATTCTTCTAAGTTGCCGTTCTCAGGTCCCAGCCAGCGCCTGTGTCATGCCGCTCTAATCGCTTTCCTCTGGTGATGGGGCTCAGCACCCAACGTCATCACATTGAGTGCACACGTGCACCTCCTGCACTTGATCCTGTGGCTGTTCACTCGACTCCAGATCCTTGTCCAGTGTGCATGTGTTCCTGAGCCTGACTATGGCCGCTCCATCTCTGACGTCTCTATGGTCTTGGAGGACCTGACCCAGAAGTTCCAGCACACTTTCCCTATATGTGGCCGCTTCTTCCTGTAGACGGTGCCGGATTATTGTTGTGCTTCCTAGGTTGACCTGCTTGGTTCTTGCTTGGCTGCTCTCTGTACTCTGGTCCCTGCCTTGTGCTCTATCGTTTTTCCTAGCTTACGCTCTACATAGCTTTGTACCTCGGCGTGCTTCCCAGCATGCGCACTCTGCCTTGCCGTGCACCCAGGTGTGCTTCACAGTACACGCTCTCCTTGTTTTGTACTATGCGTGCCTCGTGCACATGCTATGCATTCCCGTCTCTTGGCCTCGTGCACACGCTTGCCTACCTGTACTCTGGGGCCCTCATGCACTCCTTGACTGTCTGTACTCTGGTATCTTCATGTACACACCTTGCACTGACCTGTACTCTGCGTATCCTCGTGTATGCACCTTGCACTGTTCTGTACTCTGCGTGTTCCCGTGTCCATGCTTTGTACACTCCCAAATCCTGCATACTCCCATCTTCTGTGAGCCGGCCACCTGGTTCCAGCAGTCGTGGTACTTGACTCCCCTGGGTCTGCCCCTGACGCTTCCTGTATAGGGGGTGGTTCTCACTAGGTCAGCTCGCCCAGGGTGGGTTGGTATCATGACCCAGAGGGTCCACTCCAGGAGTCGTCAAAGCCTGCTTGTTCAGCTTTGTCTTGCCTTGTACTAATACCCAATGTTTTCCTCTAGTACTGGTGCCCTGCCTACCTACCATCTACCTGCAGACTCTGACGGTACCCTCCAGACCTTCTGGTTCACCTTCTCTGGTTCTCTGGACCTCTC
Source organism: Oophaga sylvatica (assembly GCA_033576555.1). Taxonomy (NCBI): domain Eukaryota; kingdom Metazoa; phylum Chordata; class Amphibia; order Anura; family Dendrobatidae; genus Oophaga; species Oophaga sylvatica. The sequence goes on from JARQOD010000005.1 coordinate 168,131,725, forward strand.
GCTCTCCTCCCCTCTGTTCCACTGTGCCTCTTGGGTCTGACCCTCTGGTCTTAGAGCTGTTACTTTTGAGCCTCCTTGGTTGTGCGGGTCAATCCCTGTTAGGGGGTTCGCTTGCAGGAACTCCCTCGGGGGAATTCAGTGTTTAAGCCCAGGGGGTGCTCCCTTGCGGGTTCTCTTGTTTAAGAGTCTAAAAATAGCCTTGCAATTAGTGATGAACGAGTATGCTAGTTACTCGGGTTTTCCCGAGCAAGCTAGGGTGTCCTCCGAGTATTTAGGCCATCCATCAGCCATAAATCATGCAGCTACGTTGACAGAAACTAAATCTCCGAGCATGCCCGAATACTCGGAGATCACCTGAGCATGCTAGGGAAAACCCGAGCAACGAGTATACTCGCTCATCACTACTTGCAATTCATCTGATGTACTTGTCCGGCTGGTTCCTAGGGTTCACCTTCCACAGTGTCCTCGTTGGTTAAGTAGATTCACTAACCTCGCTCCGCCTGCCTTGGCATGACAATGAGACAGAGAGCAGCAAGTAAAATGCTTGTTAAAGGGTTGATTGTGACTTGTAGGATCGCTACTTCCAATAGGTGGCGCTATAGAGTACAAGTCCTCTTTTTTGGAAGAGGCAATTTGCATATTAAATTTCCCAGAGGAGCATTGCACGGCGAATAAGCCTCCTTACCTCGACACGCCAGAGCTGGTATGTCACTCTCCACAAGGAGAGACCTTACCCCTTAGACCTCAGTCCAGAGCCTCTCATCTAGCCAAATCAGATTTCTCCTACTTTACATGACGAGGACCAATAGACCGAAACACCGTGTCTGCAAATGGAGATACTGATTTGGCTTTTATCCTAAGTCATATTACAAGACTCGTTAAAGGGTTGATTGTGACTTGTAGGATCGCTACTTCCAATAAGTGGCGCTATAGAGTACAAGTCCTCTTTTTTTTGAAGAGGCAATTTGCATGATAAATCTGTAGTCACTTTTCAGTCCCAGTGAAAAAGGTCACTTTAAGAAGTAAACTTAAACTTTAACCCCTTCAAGACCCAGCCTATTTTGACCTTAAAGACCTTGCCATTTTTTGCAATTCTGACCAGTGTCCCTTTATGAGGTAATAACTCAGGAACGCTTCAACGGATCCTAGCGATTATGAGATTGTTTTTTCGTGACATATTGGGCTTCATGTTAGTGGTAAATTTAGGTCGATAATTTTTGCGTTTATTTGTGAAAAAAATGGAAATTTGGTGAAAATTCTGAAAATTTTGTAATTTTCAAATTTTTAATTTTTATTCTGTTAAACCAGAGAGCTATGTGGCACAAAATAGTTAATAAATAACATTTCCCACATGTCTACTTTACATCAGCACAATTTTGGGAAAACATTTTTTTTGTTAGGAAGTTATAAGGGTTAAAAGTTGACCAGCGATTTCTCATTTTACAGCAACATTTACAAAACCATTTTTTTTAGGGACCACCTCACATTTGAAGTCACTTTGAGGGGTCTATATGGCAGAAAATACCCAAAAGTGACACCTTTATAAAAACTGCACCCCTCAAGCTACTCAAAACTACATTCAAGAAGATTATTAACCCTTCAGGTGCTTCACAGGAACTAAAGCAACGTGGAAGGAAAAAATGAACATTTTAATTTTTCCAACAAAAATTTTCTTTTAGCATCAATTTTTTCATTTTTACATGGGCATCAGGATAAAATGGACCCTAAAATTTGTTGGGCAATTTCTCCTGAGTACACCGATACCTCATATGTAGTCATAAACCACTGTTTGGGCGCACGGCAGGGCTCAGAAGGGAAGGAGCGCCATTTGACTTTTTGAATGGAAAATATGCTGGAATATTTAGCGGTTGCCATGTCGCATTTGGAGAGTCCTGTGTGCCTAAACATTGGAGCTCCCCCACAAGTGACCCCATTTTGGAAACTAGACCCCCTAAGGAACTTATCTAGATGCATAGTGACACTTTGAACCCCCAGGTGCTTCACAAATTGATCCGTAAAAAAAAGAAAGTACTTTTTTTTCACAAAAATTTTCTTTTAGCCTCAGTTTTTTTCATTTTCACATGGGCAACAGTATAAATTGGATCCTAAAATTTGTTGGGCAATTTCTCCTGAGTACACAGATACCTCATATGTGGTCATAAACCACTGTTTGGGGCACGGCAGGGCTCAGAAGGGAAGGAGCGCCATTTGACTTTTTGAATGGAAAATATGCTGGAATATTTAGCGGTTGCCATGTCGCATTTGGAGAGTCCCTGTGTGCCTAAACATTGGAGCTCCCCCACAAGTGACCCCATTTTGGAAACTAGACCCCTAAGGAACTTATCTAGATGCATAGTGAGCACTTTGAACCCCAGTGCTTCACAAATTGATCCGTAAACAAAAGAAAGTACTTTTTTTTCACAAAAATTTTCTTTTAGCCTCAGTTTTTTCATTTTCACATGGGCAACAGTATAAATTGGATCCTAAAATTTGTTGGGCAATTTCTCCTGAGTACACAGATACCTCATCATGTGGTCATAAACCACTGTTTGGGCGCACGGCAGGGCTCAGAAGGGAAGGAGCGCCATTTGACTTTTTGAATGGAAAATATGCTGGAATATTTAGCGGTTGCCATGTCGCATTTGGAGAGTTCCTGTGTGACTAAACATTGGAGCTCCCCCACAAGTGACCCCATTTTGGAAACTAGACGCCCTAAGGAACTTATCTAGATGCATAGTGAGCACTTTGAACCGCCAGGTGCTTCACAGAAGTATATAACGCAGAGCCGTGAAAATAAAAAAAAACATTTTTTTTTCTCAAAAAATTATTTTTTAGCCCACTGTTTTTTATTTTCACAATGGTTACAGGAGAAATTGGACCCCAAAAGTTGTTGTCCAGTTTGTCCTGAGTACGCTAGTACCCCATAGTGGGGGGGAACCACTGTTTGGGCACACGTCAGGGCTCGGAAGGGATGTAGTGACGCTTTGAAATGCCGACTTGATGGAATGGTCTGCGGGCATCTTGTTACGTTTGCAGAGCTCCTGATGTGCCTAAACAGTAGAAACTCCCCACAAGTGACCCCATTTTGGAAACTAGACCCGGCAAAGAACTTATCTAGATGTGTGGTGAGCACTTTGAACCCCTAAGGGCTACACAGAAGTTTATAACGCCCGGGCATGAAAATAAAAAAATCATATTTTTTCCACAATCAGGATCTTTTAGTCCCCAATTTTTTTATTTTCCCAAGGGTAACATGAGAAATTAGACCCCAAAAGTTGTTGTCCAATTTGTCCTGAGTATGCTGATATCCCATATGTGGGAGAAAACTACTGTATGGGCACACGTCGGGGCTCGGATGGGAAGTAATGACGTTTTGAAATGCCCACTTGATGGAATGGTCTTCGGGCGTCATGTTACGTTTGCAGAGTCCCTGATGTGCCTAAACAGTAGAAACTCCCCACAAGTGACCCCATTTTGGAAACTAGATCCCCCAAGGAACTCCTATAGATGTGTGATAAGCACTTTGAATCTCCAAGTCCTTCACAGAAGTTTATAATGCAGAGCCGTGAAAATATAAAATCATTTTTTTTCCACAAAAATAATTTTAGTCCCCAATTTTTTTTCCCAATGTTAACAGGAGAAATTAGAACCCCCAAAGTTGTTGTGCAATTTTTCCCGAGTACGCTGATACCTCATATGTGGGGATAAACCACTGTTTGGGCATACGTCGGGGCTTGGAATAAAGGGAGCACTGTTTGACTTTTTGAACGCAAAATTTGCAGGAATCAATGGTGGCACCATGTCGCGTATGGAGACCTCCTGATGTGCCTAAATAGTGGAAACCCCTCAATTCTAACTCCAACCCTAACCCCAACACACCCCTAACCCCAACCCTAACCCCTACACACACCTAACCCTAATACAAACCCTAATCATAACCCTAACCCCATCACACCCCTAACCCTAATCCCAACTCTAACCATAAACCTAACTACAAGCCTAACCCTAATTCCAACCCTAACCCTAATTCCAACCCTAACCCTAATTCCAACCCTAACCCAAATTCCAACCCTAACCGTAATTCTAACCTTAACCCTAATGCTAATCCTAACCCTAGTTCTAACCCTAAGGCTGGGTTCATATTGCGTTTAACCAGCCAGTTCAACACGTAGCGTTGACCGGCTGGTAACGGTATAGCATAACGCAATCGCGTTATGCTATACCCGCTAGCGCAGATGAATCAGCAGATAATCAGCCACGGATCCGCAGCAAAATCCGCCGCGGATCCGCAGCGAAATCAGTCGCGGATTCGCAACGAAATCAGTCGAGGATCAGCAGCGAAATCCGCCGCGGATCAGCAGCGAAATCAGCCGCGGATCTGCAACGAATCAGCAGCGAAATCCGCCGCGGATCAGCAGCGAAATCAGCCGCGGATCTGCAGTGAATCAGCAGCGAAATCCGCAGCGGATCACCAGCGAAATCCGCCGCGGATCAGCAGCGAAATCAGCCGCGGATCAGCAGCGAAATCAGCCGCGGATCAGCAGCGAAATCAGCCGCGGATCAGCAGCGAAATCCGCCGTGAATCAGCAGCGAAATCCGCCGCGAATCAGCAGCGAAATCAGGCGCGGATCCGTTGCGGATCAGCAGCGAAATCCACCGCGGATCCGCAGCGAAATCTGTCGCGTATCCGCAGCGAAATCAGTCGCGAATCCGCAGCGAAATCAGTCGCGGATCAGCAGCGAAATCCACCGCGGATTAGCAGCAAAATCAGTCGCGGATCAGCAGCGAAATTCGCCGCGGATCAGCAGCGAAATCAGCCGCGGATCAGCAGCTAAATCAGCCGCGGATCAGCAGCGAAATCAGCCGCGGATCAGCAGCTAAATCAGCCGCGATCAGCAGCGAAATCAGCCGCGGATCAGCAGCGAAATCCGCTGCGGATATGCAGCGAATCAGCAGCAAAATCAGTCGCGGATCAGCAGCAAAATCAGCCGCGGTTGAGCAGCGAAATCCGCTGCGAATCCGCAGCGAATCAGCAGCAAAATCAGTCGCTGATCAGCAGCGAAATCCGCCGCGAAATCAGCAGAGAAATCCGCCGCGAATCAGCAGCGAAATCAGCCGCGGATCCGTCGCGGATCAGCAGCGGAATCCGCCGCGGATCCGCAGCGAAATCAGTCGCGGATCCGCAGCGAAATCAGTCGCGAATCCGCAGCGAAATCAGTCGCGGATCAGCAGCGAAATCCACCGCGGATCAGCAGCGAAATCCGCCGCGGATCCGCAGCGAAATCCGCCGCGGATCAGCAGCGAAATTCGCCGCGCATCCGCAGCGAAATCCGCCGCGGATCAGCAGCGAAATGAGCCGCGGATCAGCAGCGAAATCCGCCGCGGATCTGCAGCGAAATCCGCCGCGGATCCGCAGCAAAATCCGCAACGTGTGCACAGGGCCTAATAGGAAAAAAAAAAAAAATCTTTATTTTTTTATTTGTCCCTACCTATGATAAAGGGGGGGTTCATTTACTTTTTTTTATTTTGATCACTGTGACAGTTTATCACAGTGATCAAAATAAATTTTTGGACACTGGGGGGCGCACTGCGCATGCGCCCGCCATTTTCCAAGATGGCGGTGCCCATGAAGAGGCCCGGGCGGACGCCGGGACCGATCCAGGGACATCGGTGGATCGGGAGAGGTGAGTAGGGTGGTCGGAAGGTTAGGGGGGATCGGAAGGTGGGGGCACCGGAGCAAAGGAGGAGGGGAGCTGTTATTGACGGCGGTGACCGATCGCTGCCATTTTTCGGTGGCGGCGGCCGATCGCTGCCCCTACAAAATGTGGGGGGTCAGGTTTTCGGTGTCCAGCCAGGCAATGCTTTGCAAACATCGGGCCCGGCTGGGGTTGTAATAAATTTTACCAATTAAATTGGTGAAAAATTTCAATTGCTCTGATTGGCCCGTTTACTTTTAACAGCCAAACAAGCGATCGTGGCCCCGGGGGGTTAAGGCCCCAAACCCCCCCGTGGTGAAGCCAAAGGGGGCCCGAACGCGGGTCGGTGAACCCTTTAGTGACCCCGGGCCCCCCCGGCCCCCCGGGAACCGGGGACCTTTCCCTGACACAGGGGAAAGCCTTTATAGGGCGGGTTGGGGACCGACTTTCATGAAAGCATACGCTGTGTCAAAGGGCGGGGAAGGGGGAAGTGACTCCCCCAAGAAGCCCCATATATGATCCCCTACAAAAATCAAAAAGCCCAAAAGCTTTTTATATCTATAAACTCCAAATTAATGTAAATTAAAGTTTTTAAAGAAACCTTTTAGCATTCCAAATGTCAATTTTAATTTT
>JARQOD010000005.1:168138153-168241136 GCA_033576555.1 Oophaga sylvatica
CCCTATGACTGTCCTATTGACCTCTTGCCTGGAGCAGAACCACCCCGGGGAAGGGTTTATCCCCTCTCTCTCCCGGAGACAGAGACTATGTCCCAATACATCCAGGAGAATCTGGCAAGAGGGTTCATTAGGAAGTCAGTGTCACCTGCTGGGGCGGGGTACTTCTTCGTGCAGAAGAACGGAGAATTACGTCCCTGCATAGATTACAGGGGTCTTAACGCCATCAACGTTAAGAATAAATACCCATTGCCCCTGATTTCTGAGCTCTTTGATAGGCTCTGGGGAGCAAGGGTATTTACCAAATTAGACCTGCGGGGTGCATATAACCTGATTCGCATCCGTGAGGGGGACGAATGGAAGATGGCTTTTAAAACCAGGGATGGGCACTATGAATATCTGGTGATGCCCTTTGAGCTCTGTAATGCCCCAGCCATTTTCCAAGACTTTGTTAATGACATCTTCGGGATATGCTTTCCACCTCGGTCGTAGTCTATCTGGATGATATTCTCATCTTCTCTCCAGATATTGACTCCCACCGGAGAGATGTCTGCAGAGTCTTCGACCTCTTGTGGGCAAATTCCCTTTATGCAAAGTTGGAGAAATGTGTGTTTGAGCAGGAGTCTTTACCATTCCTGGGCTATATCATCTCCGCCCAGAGATTGGGTATGGATCCTGCCAAACTACAGGCTGTGATGGAATGGCAAGAACCCCATTCCCTTAAAGCGGTGCAGCGCTTTATGGGGTTCATTAATTATTATCTCCAGTTCATTCCCCATTTCTCAACTTTGGTAGCTCCCTTGGTAACCCTCACCAAGAAGGGAGCAAACCCCAAATTGTGGTCCGAAGAAGTCTCCAAGGCTTTCATCTCAATTAAGTCTCATTTTGCTAGCGCTCCCATCCTACATCGCCCTGATGTTGATAAGCCATTCATATTGGAGGTGGATGCCTCATCCGTTGGTGCTGGAGCAGTCCTCTTTCAAAAGGATGCTCAAGGTCGGAAGCATCCTTGCTTCTTCTTCTCTAAGACCTTCACACCAGCGGAGAGGAATTATTCCATCGGGGACAGGGAGTTGCTAGCAATGAAGTTGTCTTTCTCTGAGTGGAGACATCTGTTGGGGGGGGCTCGCTTTCACTTCCAAGTCTTCACCGACCACAAGAATTTGGTATATCTTCAGACAGCCCAACGGCTTAATTTTCGCCAGGCCAGATGGTCCTTGTTCTTCTCCCAGTTTCATTTCACACTCCATTTTCTTTCGGGAGAAAAGGACATTCATGCCGATGCTCTCTCTCGCTCTGTGGTGTCCTCTAAGGAGGAGGAGCCTCGGCTTATTGTCCCTACAGAGAGCCTGAGAACAGTGGCCCCCGGTTTTGCAAGAGTCTGTGCCCCGGGCTAGACTTTTGTGCCTATCAATTTGCGACCGGAGGCACTCTCTTGGGCACATTTGTCCAGGGTGGGTGGACACTTTGGGGCAAAAAAGACATCTGAGTTGCTGGCGAGGACATACTGGTGGCTGCATATGGTCCGTGACGTTGGGGACTATGTTCGGGCGTGTGTCTCCTGCGCCAAGAATAAGTCTCCTCGACAACGGCCAGCTGAGTTACTTTACCCTTTGCCGGTGGCAGACAGGCCCTGGGAGATGCTTGGGATGGACTTTGTGGTGGGCTTACACAAGTCTGGGGGCTGCACCATCATTTGGGTAATCACCGACCATTTTTCCAAAATGGTGCATCTGGTGCTGCCACCACGGTTACCTTCTGCACGGGCTCTGGCAGCATTGTTCGTTAGGCACATCTTCCGTCTGCACGGCATGCTGTACAAAAATGTCAGTGACCGAGGCCCCGAGTTTTCGTCTCGGTTCTGGAGAGAGCTTTGTCGTCTACTCAGTATTGAGTTAAATCTCTCTTCAGCATACCATCCCGAGACGAATGGGTTGGTAGAGAGGGCCAACCAGACCTTGGTCACCTCTCTACGACATTTTGTCTCAGCTAGGCAGGATGACTGGGCATCCTTGCTACCGTGGGCTGAGTTTGCATTAAACAATGCTGTGGCTGACTCCACCGGACAGACTCCATTCCTCCTAAACTACGGTCAGCATCCGCGGGTTCCGGGGCCCATGCCTGTGTCTTCCGCCGACTCTAGGGTGGCAGACTGGGCTGTGGAGGCATGGGACATTTGGGACCGTACCAAGGATGCCATTCAGGCGTCCAAGGAGAGGATGAGGTCCTCCGCCGACACACATCGGTGCCCCGCTCCGACTTTTGCTCCTGGGGACTTGGTGTGGTTCTCCGCCCGTAACATCAGGCTGCGAGTTGAGTCCACTAAGTTGGCACCGCACTACCTGGGCCCTTTCAAAGTCCTCGAGCAGGTTAACCCTGTGGTATACCATTTGGCTCTTCCACCACGCCTGGGTATGTCCGACACCATTCACATATCCATCCTGAAACCCGTGCTCATGTCCCGGTTTTCCAAGTCATCTGCCGGGACATCGGGTTCATCTACGGATGACCATTAGGTGAACGCCATCGTAGGGTGTAAGGTGGTACGGGGCAAAAGATTTTATTTGGTGGATTGGAGGGGTTATGGACCTGAGGATAGGTCCTGGGAGCATGCCGAGCACGTTCACGCTCCGCAGCTCATCGCTGCCTTTGAACGCAGCGAGGCCCACAAGGGGAATCTCGAACCAGTCCCGCTGCAGTCCCCCATCCATCTCTGGCCGCAGTGGAGCCTGTTCAGCGGAGATGTTGGTCCCAGCATGTCGCTCAGTCTAACACTGTGCAGAGGCTTGTTGCTGCCTCTTCTGGTTCCTTTATTATAACCAGTGCTGGAGCAGGCAGTCTTGGGACTAAGTCCTGCGTTTCTCCATCTGAGCATGTCCAGGGCAAGATCTCCCATTGGAGATCAGGAGTCACATGCTCAGTTACAGCAGCGACTCCCATTGGTCCAACAGGAAGGTCCTGAAACTGCTTGTGTTCTGGAACAGTTTCTCATTGGTCCTTTTCTGGAAGGTCAAATCTGTTACGTACTTGCGCCAGTGTGGTCATGTATGCATGTGGTTAGGTCTGGCTGAAATAAGCCCCTAGAATACCGGCACCTCCGGTGTGGAGTTTCATATGCACGTGTTCAGGGATAAGCTGAAAACGCCATTAGAATACCGGCTACTCCGGTGAGGAGATTATTGCTTGTGTTCTGATTGCATGACCACAGACTGCAATCTGCTTAGCAGTCATCTGTGTCCCTTGTGAGTCTGACAGGACACAGTCTTTGTAACTGCGGCTCTGTGAATTAATGAGTCCGCTTATACCGCCATATAGTGCTACGGCATTTACATCTGCGACTCTGCGTGATAACAGAGTTTGCTCATACTGCCTATTTTCGCCATCTTACTAGCAGCAGGCTCTGCCTGCTCGGTGGACCCCGGGCTGCGAACACACCTCTCCTTAATATCTATTAGGTTCGTTCCGCAGGCCCTTAACATATATCCTTCTTCAGGTATCATAAAAACGCAGTAAAAATCCTACTAGTATAAAATTCAATTACACTTATATATAGCAGCAAACCTTTTATCCCAGTCTCAGGAACTTGATTTGGGGTGTGCACCAAGTTCAGGAACACACCCACTGATTGATCCAACCTTGACAACATAGATGAAAGAAAAAAAAAACAGATGGAAAAAAATAAAAAAAAAGGCAACGTTTAAACTCTCTCTATAATATCATTCAATCCATTTAAATACAATGTTCGATGCTACAGATGACAATGTTTGGTTCAGAAGGAGTATCCGTTTACAAACAGCACCGCAAGGGCAAAAAAATTGGCTTGAGATTAAAGCCGAAGATTTAGCTCAATCAAATGAAACAGCATTAATATTTTTTTTTTAAAGATGTTCGCATTGACTAACAAATTGACAATGTTGTTAATCTTTTTTCTATTTTGGCAAATATGTATGTTTCACAACTTCCATGCTCTTCACCTTTTTAACTTTTGCCACACTTTCTCCTTCATAATCTTCAGCAGCATCATCTTTTTCATCAAATTATGCTTCATCTTCACCTTCTTTATCTTCTTCTTAAACTTATTGCTATTCATCTTTTTTGTTAACATTACTCATATTGTTCTTATTAAACTATTATTCTTCTTCATATTCTACTTCATCTTCATCATATTCTTATTTGTGACAGAGATTCCTGTACTTGTAATCTGTAAAAGTATGAATTTTTCATCCTTGCGTTCTTGCTGTCACAAAAGATTTAAATTACAACAGTATTTGTCCGTGTTCAGTTTAGCCTGCAGCAGCAGGCATTTTCCAGGGGCACCACGAGGAGGAATGGACTCACCCCCATACACTGCTTAGTCTTCTTCTGCTTATAGTTTAGAGCATATATTTTGCTCTTCATTTTGGTCTTATACTTCATGTTCTTATGCTTTTTCATCTTCTGCTTATTGTTCTTCTGTCTCTTGTTCTGTATCTTGTAGTTTGTCTTAACCTTCTTTGTCCTGTTGGTGATCTTCTTCTGGGTAATCTTTTATTTCTTCTTTGTGATGGTGTTCAGGCTGGTTGGCTTCATGCTCGTCGTCCTTGTTGTCGTCATCTTCTTCGGGGTGGTCATCAGGGTCGTCGTCTTCATTGTTGGAGATCCATAGTGATTACCCAACAAAACATTTAAAAAATATTCAATTTGTAAATGTAGCTGAAGGTACAAGAAGGCTGACTAACTTCCGAGAACCAGCTGACGTTACTGGAACCCGGACGGGTATCAGATGGTACAAGAGACAATGGAAGTAACGAGGACCAGCTGACTGTGCTGGAACCCGGAGGGGCAGCAGAAGGAAAAGAGCCAATGGCACAACCGAGGACCAGCTGACGTTACTGGGACACGGTTACTAAGCAGGAGGTACCTGTGCTCCAAAGCACTACCAAGGACCAGCAGACGTTGCTGGAACTCGGATACCGAGATGGAGGCACCTAGGCCAAAGGCACTGCGGAGAACCATTTGACGGTACTGGAACCAGGACGGGTATCAGAAGGTACAAGAGCCAATGCAAGTAATGAGGAACAGCTGACTGTGCTGGAACCCGGAGGGGCAGCAGAGGAAAAGAGCCAATGGCACAACCGAGGACCAGCTGACGTTACTGGGACACGGTTACTAAGCAGGAGGTACCTCTGCTCCAAAGCACTACCAAGGACCAGCAGACGTTGCTGGAACTCGGATACCGAGATGGAGGCACCTAGGCCAAAGGCACTGCGGAGAACCAGTTGACGGTACTGGAACCCGGACGGGTAGCAGAAGGCATCCATGAAAATGTAAGTTGACAGGCCGCAAACCGTCCGCAGTTACCGAATCACACAGTCCTACAGTGGGTGCTTGTCCTATTGTCACAACGGAAACAGCCTTTATTTACATATCCCACAGCACACATTGGAATGACTAAAAACTGCAGGCACCATATAGTCCGCTAACCAGAATGCAACACGACAGGACAACTTATTGGAGGCTAATTGACGTTGACACTGCCAGGAAACAGCTGTCGTGCTGTAACCAGGCTGGGCAGGAGTCAGTACCCGTGCCAAGTACTTCCGAGCAACAACTGGCGGTGTTGAAGCCCACGGATGAGAAGAGAACAGGGTGGAGGCAGCAGGACTTTTTGCCGTACACACAGCAGGGGAACAGCTGACATTACTGAACCCCAGTAACACAGGAGCAAGTGTTGACTGTGCTAACAGCACTTCCAGGCAATACATTGGTTGCAAACACTATAGAAGTACACAAAGGGGCTTTTCACACCTAGTGAACAGTTGTGTGCAGTGTTCACTGCAGTCTCTTTGGAATAACCACACTTAGGCCTTATAACTTTTCAGACTTTCTTTATCAATCTACCAAGATGAAGAAGGTAGGGAGTAAGGCACGTGGTCGTGGACGTGGAGTTTCAGCAGGGAGAGGACGTGTGGATTCTGTGGCTGCTGCCGCCCCCAGTGACACAGCATCCACCAGTTTTCCCCGTGAGCGTTCCTTTATGCGCACTTGTGTAGGAGGTCGGCGTACCCCCCTGCTGCGGGAAGAACAAACTGAAGCCGTTGTTGGTTGGATGGCAGCCAATGCATCGACTTCAATTGCTTCCACCTCCTCTCAGGATCACAGCACTGTTGAGCAACCATCTGTCTCTTCACCGCCTGCCAAATTGCCCAGGCAGTCAGAGAGTTCTGTACAGGAGCCAGCTGAGTGTCAGCTTCTGTTCTCAGAATCTGTTGGCTTGCAAACAGGGGCCCAGCCAAGCAGCATTCTGGAATGTGAAGAAGAGGGAGTATGCAGTGATGCAAACAGCTGTGTCTCTCTGAATCTGAAGAGGCGGGTGAGACAGTGCCGATGGTCAGCACACCGCAGAACGCATCTGATGATGATGAGACTCAGGTGCCAGTTTCTGTTGAGCATGGTGCTGGCCAGACCACCCAACAGCAGCAGGTGTTTGAAGAGGGTAGTGGAGATGATGAGGTCCAAGACCCAACATGGCATGAGGAACAGGAAGGTGGTGGGAGCAGCTCAGAGAAATAATAATAATAATAATAATAATATTTATTTATATAGCGCCATCATATTCCGCAGCGCTTTACAGATTAGGAGTTTCAGAACACAAGTCATAAGTAACAACGTTAACAATACAATAATTAAAGCAAAATAAGTCACCCCTGCTCGTGACAGCTTACAATCTACAATGAGGTGGGGGAGATACAAAGTATAGGTGTTTATATACAATGGTGCATTTACAATGATGGTCCAGCCATCTTAAGGGAGTGAGGGATGGATGGAGATAGTGAATGGGCTAGACACACACACACACACTTACACAGAATACATAGAATGACTTTGATTAGTGAATGTGATAGGCCGCTCTGAACAAATGTGTTTTGAGGGAGCGCCTGAAACCATGCAAATTGTGGATAGTCCTAATTTCTTGTGGTAGAGCATTCCAGAGGATTGGCGCAGCGCGGGAGAAGTCTTGGAGTCGGGAGTGGGAGTTACGGATTAGTGCAGAGGTTAGTCGAAAGTCGTTTGCAGAGCGCAGCAGTCAGTTAGGCCGATAGATAGAAATGAGGGAGGAGATGTAGGGGGGTGCTGCACTGTGGATAGCTTTGTGGCTGAGAACCAGTACTTTGAATTGGATACTATAATGAATGGGCAGCCAGTGTAAGGACTGGCGAAGAGCGGACGCGTCCGAGTACCGATTAGCCAGATGGATTACCCTGGCTGCTGCATTAAGGATGGACTGGAGAGGGGATAGTCGAGTAATGGGGAGGCCAAGTAATAGAGCGTTGCAGTAGTCCAGGCGTGAGTGGATCAATGCTACAGTGAGGGTTTTTGTTGTTTCCATGGTGCGAAAAGGGCGGATTCTAGAGATGTTCTTTAGGTGTAGGCGGCAAGAGCGGGCAAGAGATTGTATATGGGAGGTAAAGGAGAGATTGGTGTCAAACATAACAGCCAGACAGCGAGCCTGCTGCCGGGGTGTTATTATGGTGCCGCCCACGGAGAGGGATATGTCAAATTTAGGGAGTTTAGTAGACGGCGGGAGCAGAGGCGGACAAAGACCAGGTCAAGGGTGTTACCATCCTTGTGTGTCTCAGAGGTTGAAAGCTGTGAGAGGCCTAGAGAAGTGGTTAGTGATAGAAGGAAGATAGAGGAAGACATTGCCCCAACGGTACAAACAGGAGGGAGAGTTAGGCTGCAGACTCGGTTGCCTGTAGCCTCCATTTTGCCACCTGTTCGGAGCAGTTGTCTTCCAAAAGTCAAAACGTGCGCTCCCAGGACTTGCACTGCGTGGTCCTTTTTTGACAAAATTGCAGATGATATTTGCTATGTCAAATGCAAACTGTGTAATCAAAAAGTAAAAAGAGGTAAAAGTGTCAGTAACCTCAATACCACTAATATGTGGAAACATGTGCGGACAAAGCACGTAGTTGAGTTACAAAGACACACTGGAGATGTAGGCCAACCTACAGCAGCACCTACATCTTCAGGTTGTGTTGAAGCCTCTTCATCGAGCTCACACACAGCTGGTTCTGCTTCCTCACAGGATCGCCATGGAAGAACCTCGGTCACTGTTGTCCAGAGATAAAGTGTTATTCCACACACAGCAGCAAGTTCCCTGTCATCCTCACACTTCCAGGCCACAAAACAACCATCGGTAGCACAGGCATGGGATAAAAGACGGCCATACTCCGCAAACCATCCATGAGCACAGGCTCTGAATGCTGGCATTGCAAAACTCCTGTCCCTTGAAATGCTGTCATTCAGGCTGGTGGAGACTGACAGTTTCCGTAACTTAATATCATTGTCAGTCCCACAATACAATGTGCCAAGCCGATTTCATTTCAGCAGGCAAGCCGTCCCTGGTCTGCAAAAGCATGTTGAGGGAAAAATTAAACATGCGCTAGTAAACGCCCTCAGTAGTAAGGTCCACCTGACCACCGATGCGTGGACCAGTACCCATTGTTATTATCTGCTACAAGCACTAAGGAAAGAAGGGAATTCTGTCCCTACAATAGAACTAAGCTGAATCCCTACGATGTAACGGGGAACCTGATCCTGCGACCAGACCCGCTAAAGTCCTCAGCTAGTCTGAACGAAGACCTATAGTTGAGAGGGAGGAATCCCTACAAGATCTAGGGACTGGGAGAAAAGGTGGACACCTCCTAACAGAAATTGTAGCAGGGATAATTCAACAGAAAACAAAATACTTTGAGATCCGAAGATCAAGCAAAACTGACTGAGTAAGGCACCTAAGCACCCGGCTAGCTTAACAGTAGATAATACAATGAAGTCAAGCAAAGCCAGAAGGGCGGAGACAGACAAAATAGGGAAAAAAGTTCATGTGACCATCAAACTGAAACAAAACCTAACAAGAGGGTTCTAACACCCATGGCCAGGGACGATAACTTTCCCTCACTGCCATTGGGTCAATGTTGTGGAGCCGGGTACTGATCTTGCGAGTGGCGCTGTACGTGTTCTGCCAACTCCAAGGATTGCAGGAATCAAGTCTGTACACATTGACTCCTCCTCCTACTCCAGTTCCTCAGAATCATCGATGCAGGAGCCGTCACGGTCTACCTCCACTTGGACCCGTGAACGCTTACCTGTTGCGAGTGATATGAGCACAGCCGTGTCCAAACGTGAACAGGCCGTCCTGAAATTAATTTCCATGTGGAATCGAAGCCACACAGCGCAGGAGCTCTGGAATGCCATCAAGCAGGAGAGCGACGTGTGGTTTTTGGCAGCGAATCTCCAGCCAGGCTTGGTAGTGTGTGACAATGACCGAAATCTGGTGGCAGCTCTGGGCCTTTGCAACCTCACTCACATACCATGTCTGTCACATGTGCTCAACTTGGTCGTGCAGAGTTTTTTGAGGGACTATCCGGATCTTGATGCACTGCTGCACAAGGTCCGCCTAGAGTGCGCTCACTTGCGACGTTCCAGCATGGCCAGATTGCTGATTGCAGCTCTGCAACGCAGATTTCGCCTTCCTGAACATCGCATCATATGTCACGTACCCACCAGGTGGAATTCGACGTTACATATGTTGGAGCGGTTGTGTGAGCAGCAGCCAACAGTAATGGAGTATCAGCTGCATCAGGCGCAATCAACTCGCAATTTGCGCCGTTCACACTTCACCACTACTGACTGGGCCTCTATAATAATAATAATAATAATCTTTATTTATATAGCGCCATCATATTCTGCAGCGCTTTACAGTTTAACAGTTTCAGAACACAAGTCATAAGTAACAACGTTAACAATACAATAATTAAAGCAATATAAGCCGCCCCTGCTCGTGACAGCTTACAATCTACAATGAGGTGGGGGAGATACAAAGTACAGGTGTTTATATACAATGGTGTATTTACAATGATGGTCCAGCCATTTTGAGGGAGTGATGGATGGATGGAGATAGTGAATGGGCTACACACACAGACTTACACATAGAATGACTTTGATTAGTGAATGTGATAGGCCGCTCTGAACAAATGTCTTTTGAGGGAGCGCCTGAAACCATGCTAATTGCGGATAGTCCTAATTTCTTGGGGTAGAGCATTCCAGAGGATTGGCGCAGCACGGGAGAAGTCTTGTATTCGGGAGTGGGAGGTACGGATTAGTGCAGAGGTTAGTCGAAGGTCGTTTGCAGAGCGCAGCAGTCGGTTAGGCCGATAGATAGAAATGAGGAAGGAGATGTAGGGGGGTGCTGATCTGTGGAGAGCTTTGTGGGTGACAACCAGTACTTTGATTTGGATACTATAATGAATGTGCAGCCAGTGTAAGGACTGGCGAAGGACTCTATGAAGGACATCTGCCACGTTTTGCGTGCGTTTGATGAATCAACGCGGATGGCGAGTGCAGATGATGCACTAGTCAGCCTGACTGTCCCCCTTATCTGCCTGCTTCAAAAAAACAATGCAAGCACTAAAGGATGAGGTTTTGGAAGAGGTGGAGGATGAGGAGTCACAAATTCCATCACCTTCTGGACAGTCAGCGCAACGTGGTTCCTCACAAAGGGCTGGGCAGGGCTCACTTTGTGAGGAGGATGAGGAGGAGTCAATGGAGGAGGAAGACATCGCTCCAGAGGGAGGTACACAACGCTCTAGTCAGTATGTATAGCGAGGGTGGGGTGATTCAGAGCAGGCAGAGAAGACGCCTCTTGCAGGGGACAGCGTTTCTTGGCCAGTTGTGTGTCTGCAGCACATGATTGATTTCATGCTGCAGTGCCTGAGAAACGACCGCCGCATCGCCCACATTCTCATCACGTCTGATTATTGGGTGTCCACCCTCCTAGACCCTCACTACCGGGACAACTTACAAAGCCTCATCACACCGTTGAACCGGGAGCGTAAAATGCGGGAGTACCAAGACACACTGGTGCAATCCATAATGTTCTCCATTCCAGCACAGAGCACTGCTGCTACTACTGCTTTACAAATCAGCTCTGTGCGTCGAGGCAGTGGAGACAGCTCTGCAACAAGAGGGAGCACAAGCAGCGCCTCTGCACAGGGCAAGATGTTATGATTTGGTAGCTGAGGAGAGCAGGCAAAAAAGGCAATACACCAGAGAGGTTGGAATCTATGGGATTGCAGTACCCTGACTAACCACCACAACTAAAGGCAGCCATGGAGCGTACCTACGTTGGTCCTAGACACCTCGTCACAGCCTGAGAAGCTAACTACACCTAAAGATAGAAAGAGGAAAGCTATCTTCCCCGGGGCAGATCCACAAAGAACATAGAAAGCCCCCAAACATGTAATGGCGGTTACACAAGAAGAAATACTGACACAGACAGAAAATTGTATGAGCAAATGTTGGGGCCCAAACTTCATAAATAGAAAAGGATAGGAAGGGCACTTTCTGCAATCACAAAAAAACACTGAAAAGTACCAACTCTACTAATTACAAAAACACCTGAGATCACACGACCTCTACCACCTTAATTAGTTCTCTGGTGTAACAAAAACTAAACAGCAGCCACAGAAAAAAATGGAAAAGGAAAATGAACAAACAACAGTGGCTGAACTAAACTGAGAGGAGCACAAACCCCAAGGGGACCCGGCAGACCCCCACAGAAGTGCAGGACAATATGCCAAAAAAAACAAAAAAAAAATAAAAGAAGAAAATGTCTTATCTGTTAGCAAAAGATGCAGGCACGAAACAGCAAGCTACAAAGTGTACAGGAATCAAAGATGAGACCAGAACAATTGATCACCGTCAACCCTGATGGGAGGGAACCTCCCTTATATAAGACCAGTCAGTAACACCTGATCTCCAATCTTCACAATCTTCATTGGATAGTTCAGTACTGTTTGTAACCACCAGAGGGAGCTTCTGCTCAGAATTCATTTCTATCACATTCACAACAGCAAGACCAGTATGTTCCAAATGTGGCGAAGTTTTGTGGCAGCGCCACCAATGTCTACACCATCCGAGACGGCTCCACTCAGCAGGAGGCAAAGTTTCCGTAAGATGGTGACAGACTACATGTCTTGGCCTCTCAGTGTACTCCCAGATGGCTCTTCCCCATTCAAGTTTTGGATCTCTAAGCTGGATACATGGCCAGAGCTTAGCCAGTATGCATTGGAGGTGCTGGCTTGCCCTGCTGCCAGTGTATTATCGGAGCGCTTCTTTAGTGCTGCAGGTGGTGTACTAACAGACCGTAGCATGTGACTATCCTCCGTTAATGTAGACCGGTTTAGTTTTCTGAAAATGAACAAGGCATGGATCTCGCATGAATTTGCCTGTCCAGTTTCAGATTAAATAACTGATTGGCAACGTTATCCATGTCTCCTGTTATGTTCATCTTTCTACCACCTGAACTCTACTCCCTGGGCTACAACACTGCCAGTTGCAGCTCACAAGTGTTGGATGCACAGATCAAAAAAATTGCTGATGTGTTTGTGGGGTTCAGTAACGCCTGCTGTTCCCCTGCTGTGTGTCCGGCAAAAATTACTGCTAGCTAGCTACACATGTTGAAAAAAACATGACATGTTAAAGTGCCTACTGCTACACATAGATAAGAGGCTACACCCTTATTTCTAAACTGTAAACAAGTGAAACGTCACCTTTAAAACCATAAAATTATTAGTCTTTGTCACAAATCTGTAACAAAATAATTGTGACATATTACTGCAGATATCCACATGTGGAACACAAATGCTAACAGAACAGCCTACTTATGCTATAGGGTACTGATGGTGAACCTTGTCTCTCCATAACTTAGACAAATCCAACTCACATCATGCCTCAAATGCTGCAATGTTGGGAGTGCATAATGTGGGTTGAACTTTGACAACAGCTGCAGTGCGAAGGTTAGCCTTCAGTGTTTTTGGCTTTTAAATAAAAGCATACAAGTAAATTTAATAATCCATTGTTGATTAAGGGACGTGATGTACACCTGTAATATTGTGGAGACAATGGATGTAGGACTAGTCCTCTTCAACATTACTAATATTTGTGTCATTTGAAAAAATACATATTTAAATACAAATTTAACAACCCATATCATAAAGGTCCATCATGTAAAAATGAGAATTGGTAACAAAAATCATGCATTACCTTGTTAAACTCAATAGTGCATAGTCACAATAGCTAAATATATACCTGCAAGTGGTGCTGAAACAACGACAACTGATAGAAAAGGTGAATGATATCTAGTTATCAGACTGAATAGCGACACCTGTACAATGTCGATATAATACTGTACCTTAACAAAAAGGCTGTTTGCAACCAATGTATTTTATACGGATGGAAGCGCGTCACACTAATAGATTTGAGTTATTTGAAATAGAATGGAGCAGCACCAATTAGAGAAGAATGTCAAGGATGAGGCAGTGAGACACGCTCAGCAGAGTACAAGCAGTAGTGTTTGAATAACTAACTGGAGCGGGATCTGCACTCCAAAAATGAAAACCTCTGACTACAGTAAACAATGCACACAACTGTTCAGTAGCTGTGAAAGGCCTGTTTGTGTACTTCTATATTGTTTGCAACCAATGTATTGGATAATGATGGAAGCACGTCACACTAATAGATTTGAATTATTTGAAATATAATGTAGCAGCAACAATTAGAGAAAAATGTCAAGGATGAGGCAGTGACACACGCTTAGCAGAGTACAAGCAGCAGTGTTTGAATAACTAACTGGAGCGGGATCTGCACTCCAAAAATGAGAACCTCTGACTACAGTAAACAATGCACACAACTGTTCAGTAGCTGTGAAAGGCCAGTTTGTGTACTTCTATATTGTTTGCAACCAATGTATTGGATAATGATGGAAGCACGTCACACTAATAGATTTGAATTATTTGAAATATAATGTAGCAGCAACAATTAGAGAAAACTGTCAAGGATGAGGCAGTGACACACGCTCAGCAGAGTACAAGCAGCAGTGTTTGAATAACTAACTGGAGCGGGATCTGCACTCCAAAAATGAGAACCTCTGACTATAGTAAACAATGCACACAACTGTTCAGTAGCTGTGAAAGGCCCGTTTGTGTACTTCTATATTGTTTGCAACCAATGTATTGGATAATGATGGAAGTACGTCACACTAATAGATTTGAATTATTTGAAATATAATGTAGCAGCAACAATTAGAGAAAAATGTCAAGGATGAGGCAGTGACACACGCTCAGCAGAGTACAAGCAGCGGTGGTTGAAGAAATAACTTGAGCGGGATCAGAATTCAAAAATTGAAACCCTCAGACTACAGTAAAC
This sequence comes from Oophaga sylvatica, assembly GCA_033576555.1. Lineage (NCBI taxonomy): Eukaryota > Metazoa > Chordata > Amphibia > Anura > Dendrobatidae > Oophaga > Oophaga sylvatica. The sequence continues at coordinate 168,152,398 of JARQOD010000005.1, forward strand.
AATGCACACAACTGTTCAGCAGCTGTGAAAGACCCGTTTGTGTACTTCTATATTGTTTGCAACCAATGTATTGGATAATGATGGAAGCACGTCACACTAATAGATTTGAATTATTTGAAATATAATGTACCAGCAACAATTAGAAAAAAATGTCAAGAATGAGGCAGTGACACACGCTCAGCAGAGTACGAGCAGCGGTGGTTGAAGAAATAACTTGATCGGGATCAGAATTCAAAAATTTAAACCCTCTGACTACAGTAAACAATGCACACAACTGTTCAGCAGCTGTGAAAGGCCCGTTTGTGTACTTCTATATTGTTTGCAACCAATGTATTGGATAATGATGGAAGCACGTCACACTAATAGATTTGAATTATTTCAAATATAATGTAGAAGCAACAATTAAAGAAAACTGTCAAGGATGAGGCAGTGACACACGCTCAGCAGTGTACAAGCAGCGGTGGTTGAAGAAATAACTTGAGCGGGATCAGAATTCAAAAATTGAAACCCTATGACTACAGTAAACAATGCACACAACTGTTCAGCAGCTGTGAAAGGCCCGTTTGTGTACTTCTATATTGTTTGCAACCAATGTATTGGATAATGATGGAAGCACGTCACACTAATAGATTTGAATTATTTGAAATATAATGTAGCAGCAACAATTAGAGAAAAATGTCAAGAATGAGGCAGTGACACACGCTCAGCAGAGTACAAGCAGCGGTGGTTGAAGAAATAACTTGATCGGGATCAGAATTCAAAAATTGAAACCCTCTGACTACAGTAAACAATGCACACAACTGTTCAGCAGCTGTGAAAGGCCCGTTTGTGTACTTCTATATTGTTTGCAACCAATGTATTGGATAATGATGGAAGCACGTCACACTAATAGATTTGAATTATTTCAAATATAATGTAGCAGCAACAATTAGAGAAAACTGTCAAGGATGAGGCAGTGACACACGCTCAGCAGAGTACAAGCAGCGGTGGTTGAAGAAATAACTTGAGCGGGATCAGAATTAAAAAATTGAAACCCTATGACTACAGTAAACAATGCACACAACTGTTCAGCAGCTGTGAAAGGCCCGTTTGTGTACTTCTATATTGTTTGCAACCAATGTATTGGATAATGATGGAAGCACGTCACACTAATAGATTTGAATTATTTGAAATATAATGTAGCAGCAACAATTAGAGAAAAATGTCAAGGATGAGGCAGTGACACACGCTCAGCAGAGTACAAGCAGCGGTGGTTGAAGAAATACCTTGAGCGGGATCAGAATTCAAAAATTGAAACCCTCTGACTACAGTAAACAATGCACACAACTGTTCAGAAGCTGTGAAAGGCCCGTTTGTGTACTTCTATATTGTTTGCAACCAATGTATTGGATAATGATGGAAGCACGTCACACTAATAGATTTGAATTATTTGAAATATAATGTAGCAGCAACAATTAGAGAAAAATGTAAAGGATGAGGCAGTGAGACACGCTCAGCAGAGTACAAGCAGCAGTGGTTGAAGAACTAAATGGAGCGGGATCTGCACTAAAAAAAAAAAAAACTCACAGACTACAGTGAACACTGCACACAACTGTTCACTATCTCTGAAAGGCTCCTTTGTGGACTTCTATACTGTTTGCAACCAATGTATTGGATACGGATGGAAGCACATCACACTAATAGATTGGATTTTTTTAAATAGAATGTAGCAGCACCAATTTGAGAAAAATGTCAAGGATGAGGCAGTGAGATACGCTCAGCAGAGTACAAGCAGCAGTGGTTGAAGAACTAAATGGAGCGGGATCTGCACTCAAAAAAAAAAACCTCACAGACTACAGTGAACACTGCACACAACTGTTCACTATCTCTGAAAGGCTCCTTTGTGGACTTCTATACTGTTTGCAACCAATGTATTGGATACGGATGGAAGCACGTCACACTAATAGATTTGATTTTTTTTAAATAGAATGTAGCAGCAACAATTAGAGAAAACTGTCAAGGATGAGGCAGTGACACACGCTCAGCAGAGTACAAGCAGCGGTGGGTGAAGAAATAACTTGAGTGGGATCTGAATTCAAAAATTGAAACCCTCTGACTACAGTAAACAATGCACACAACTGTTCAATAGCTGTGAAAGGCCCGTTTGTGTACTTCTATATTGTTTGCAACCAATGTATTGGATACGGATGGAAGTACGTCACACTAATAGATTTGATTTTTTTTAAATAGAATGTAGCAGCAACAATTTGAGAATAATTTAAAAGATGAGGCAGTGAGACACGCTGAGCAGAGTACAAGCAGCAGTGGTTGAAGAACTAAATGGAGCGGGATCTGCACTCAAAAAAATAAAACCTCACAGACTACAGTGAACACTGCACACAACTGTTCACTATCTCTGAAAGGCTCCTTTGTGGACTTCTATACTGTTTGCAACCAATGTATTGGATACGGATGGAAGCACATCACACTAATAGATTGGATTTTTTTAAAATAGAATGTAGCAGCACCAATTTGAGAAAAATGTCAAGGATGAGGCAGTGACACACGCTCAGCAGAGTACAAGCAGCAGTGGTTGAAGAACTAAATGGAGCGGGATCTGCACTCAAAAAAATAAAACCTCACAGACTACAGTGAACACTGCACACAACTGTTCACTATCTCTGAAAGGCTCCTTTGTGGACTTCTATACTGTTTGCAACCAATGTATTGGATACGGATGGAAGCACATCACTCTAATAGATTTGATTTTTTTTAAATAGAATGTAGCAGCACCAATTTGAGAAAAATGTCAAGGATGAGGCAGTGACACATGCTCAGCAGAGTACAAGCAGCAGTGGTTGAATAACTAAATGGAGCGGGATCTGCACTAAAAAAAAAAACCTCACAGACTACAGTGAACACTGCACACAACTGTTCACTATCTCTGAAAGGCTCCTTTGTGGACTTCTATACTGTTTGCAACCAATGTATTGGATAATGAAGGAAGCACGTCACACTAATAGATTTGAATTACTTGAAATAGAATGTAGCAGCAACAATTTGAGAAAAATGTAAAGGATGAGGCAGTGAGACAGCTCAGCAGAGTACAAGCAGCAGTGGTTGAAGAACTAAATGGAGCGGGATCTGCACTCAAAAAAAAAACCTCACAGACTACAGTGAACACTGCACACAACTGTTCACTATCTCTGAAAGGCTCCTTTGTGGACTTCTATACTGTTTGCGACCAATGTATTGGATACGGATGGAAGCACGTCACACTAATAGATTTGATTTTTTTTAAATAGAATGTAGCAGCAACAATTTGAGAAAAATGTAAAGGATGAGGCAGTGAGACATGCTCAGCAGAGTACAAGCAGCAGTGTTTGAAGAACTAACTGGAGCGTGTTCTGCACTCAAAAAAAAAAAACTCACAGACTAGAGTGAACACTGCACACAACTGTTCACTATCTGTGAAAGGCTCCTTTCTGTACTTCTGTAGTGTTTGCAACCAATGTATTGTATACGGATGGAAGCGCGTCACACTATAATTTCAATAGAATGGAGCAGCAAGAATTACACTAAAGAAAAAAAAAAGAGTCTATGAGTGACACGTGCAGATGCCTACAAACAGCGTTGGATGCAGAGCAAACTGCAGCGTCACCTGCACTCTCACACACACACCTTGCACAGAGCTGTTAAAACAACACTGCAAGGCAAAAGGAAGCTTTACACAGCGGTTGGTAAACTAGCCTGCCTAGAGCTCAGTACACAAAATCGCAATCTCTAACTGTCCCTCAGAGTCAGCACAGCAGCGTTCTGTCCCTAACTGAATTCACAGCACAGTGACGCTAAAATGGCAGCGGCGCCTTTTATAGTGCATTCTGACATCATTTCAGCATCCAATCACAGCCATGCCATTAGTTAACATCACCGCAGCAGTACAGGATGTGCCCACACTTCTTAGGATTCCTCATTGGCTGACTAAAATCACATTGCCTCTCAAAGAATTATGGGAACTTCCGATTCCGGTATACGATATATGGAAAATATCGGAACTAAGTATCGGAATTCCGATACAGCTAATATCGGCCGATACCCGATACTTGCGGTATCGGAATGCTCAACTCTAGTTGTGATATAAAGCATAGGTCTCAATTTTCAAGATTCATTTGAGTTTTGAAATTTATTTTACTCTTATTACGGAATGCAACATAATCTTATTTGCTTTATCCATTTTGTCTTATTTCATTACAATAAAACTTTATTTGTAAGAATGAATTCTGTATCGAATTCTAAAAATAGTCTGTGAAGCAATGGTTATGTAGAAGTTTGAGTGATGCTTTTAGTTAAACTGTGAAAAACAGGAGATCCCGGTGAATTTACGCTACCATTTCTTTGACATTATTTCATTCAATATACTTAAGAAGCACCTAATCTATGACCTCCTAGAACCTACGTAGCATAGAAACAGCCAGTGTTCCAGAATTCACGAGTACATCACATCTGTTTTACTACTATATTTTACTCTGTTCAGTTACAAAGTTTTACACATAGTTTAGTTTCTTACGTTAGCTTGAAGTTCCATTTTTTCACTTTGATCACTAGTGGAATAGGCAAAACAGCAAGAGCCTTACTGAGAAACGTTTAGTTAAAGAATGGGCCAACACATAGATCTTGCATGGGCTCCTTTCAGACTATGAAGACTTGATGCTTCTATCTTTTTGTCATGTACAGTGTAGGAAAGACTAAGTGCAAACGAAGGGGTGAGGGTTATTGAGTGCAACACTAGGGAAGGGGGAGTGGAGATTCCTAAGGCAGATCTAAAGTCACCCTGTCTGCCCTAAACATCCCTATATGGTTTCTGCACCTATCGCCGAGCAAGAACCTCACTACCACTAAGGACAGCTAGGATAGACGAACAATGGGAACACTTATCTTGAGTAGACACAGAGATGTAACATAGACGTCCTCCAGCAACGCCAAAGAGGAGGATAGCCGACTGCTATAGCTCCAAACCTCAACAGGGGGAAATGGACATATCACCGGCAACTCCCAGCAGCAGGCTGGGAATCTATTAACAACCATGTCCAGGTGTGTCAATTAGAGCCGGAGAAAGGTTGTCACTGGGTCAGAAGGGTTAAGAAGGTGTTTGCAAGGCCAAATGGAGAGACTTCTGCAGCTAGATGCAGTGGGACTGTCTGCAGCCTCTGAACACACCCATGACACTTTTACTGTTGTTGAGTAGTGTTGAGCGATACGATACCGCAAGTATCGGGTATCGGCCGATATTAGCTCTATCGGACTTTCGATACTTAGTTCCGATATTTTCGTCTTATCGGATACCGGAATCGGATTTGTCACTGTCACTGTCAGTGTCCGTCGGTCGGGTCTGTCAGGAGTCAGCGGCATTTACCTGGCAGAAGATCTCCGGCGGTCACGGGCTGGACTGCTTGATGGCCGCCATCATCTTTCCCCGGCGGTCACATGCAGTTTCTCGCGATAACGCAGTGACTGCTGGGTAATCCCGGCCGTAAAGCAGTCAGTCCGATGACGTCACCGCCGGGGAAGCAGGTAATCAGCTGTGCTGCGTCGAGATGACAGGCTCTGCCTGTCATTGCGATGTAGCAGAGCTGGATCGTCGTGGGACCCTCGTTACTATGGACTGCGTCGGACAGGTGGTATACTGTTTTTTTTTTTTTTTCCTTTTTTTAAGGAGATCGATGGCGTCGCAGGAATGAGAGTATAATAAAAAAAATGAAAACTGTGTTTTCTTTTTTATTTCAGTAAAATACTTTTTTCTTGCTGTGTCTTTTTTTTTATACATTTAAAAACTTTGGGATTAATAATGGATCGGTGTCTTATTGACACCTCTCCATTATTAACCGGGCTTATTCTCACCGTGCAATCAACGGTGACATTAACCCCTTATTACCCCGCTTGCCACCGCTACAGGGCAGTGGGAAGAGCCGGGTAAAGTGCCACAATTGGCACATCTTTTGATGCGCCAAATGTGGGGCTGCTGTAGCCTGGTATTATCAGGCTGTTGAGGGCCAAAATCCATGGGCCTTGACAGTCTTTTAATACCTGGCCGCAGCAGTCTGCATTTTACTTGGCTGGTTAACAAAAATAGGGGGACCCCTACGCCGTTTTTTTTTTCGAGGGGATCCCCTATTTTTGTTAACCAGCCAAGCTAAGCAGACTGCTGTGGCCTGGTATTATCAGGCTGGCAAGGTCCATGGATATTGGATCCTTACCAGCCTGAAAAACCAGGCCTCAGCAGTCTGCTTCATCTGGCTGGTTAACAAAAATAGGGGGGACCCCACGCCAAATGGGATCCCCTATTTTTGTTAACCAGCCAAGATATGCAGACTGCTGTGGCCTGGTATTATCAGGCTGGCAAGCAGGGTCGGACTGAGGCACCGGGACACCGGAGAAACCTACGGTGGGCCCCAGCTCCTGCGTGGTGGGCCCTGATTTGAAAGGATAGGTCACGGGGCAGAGGGGGTGGTGGCCCCGGGGCCCGCACTCTGAGGGGGCCCACCCGGAGCTACGATACAGTTACATTCTGCGGCAGAGCAGGGAGAATCGCTCTCCCTGCTCTGCCGCCCGGAAGCTATGGGGTCTGAACAGGCGTTGGGGGGGCCCAGTGCCAGCAGTGGGCCCCCAACCCGTCATCGGAGGGTCAGCTGTATCGGCATCCAGCCGGTAAAGCTGACCGCATGGAGAGAGAAGGAGCGAGCGCTCCTACTCTCCCAAAATTCCACCTCTCAGCGTATGACAGCGGGCGCAATAACATCACCTGCCGGCCCCCTGTCAGACGCTGAGAGGGAGAACAGTGAGCAGCACAGGAGCCGGGAGGTGAGTTTTTTTTTTAATTTTTTTTTTAATGGGGGTGCAGTCGAGTCCTGGCTGGAGAAGTCGTCATGTCGGTGTGGGCCAGATGGAAAAGACATGAAAAGTGAACAATTCCATTAGAAAGAACATCAGCGGTAAGTCATTATCTGTACCTGTGCTGTAATCTATTATATGTTCTGTAGGACTGGTATTATTTAACACAGACCATATGGCGGTAATATCAATATTGGTCTTTTTATATATAGATTATTTTGGCTAACAGCGCGGTCATTTGCTGAGGTTCTCTGATGATGGGCCCACTCAGAAGTTTTGCCCCCACTAAACCAAAACCCTAGCTACGCCTATGGCTCTCTCTCTAGTCTTTCTTTCTCGCTCTCTGTTCTTTCCTTCTCGCTCTCTGTTCTTTTTTCTCTCTGTTCTTTCTTTCTCTCTTTTCTTTCTTTCCTCTCTTTCTTTCTCTGTTTGTTCTTTCTCTCTCGCTGCTCTTTCTTTCTTTTCCTCAGTACCAGCCACTGTGCCCTCATTACCAGTCAGTGTGATCAGCAGTGCTAAATGGTTACGCTTGGGCGAGGATATGAGTGTGATTAGCTGTGAAATGGGTGTTGTCGGGGCGTGGCCTAAAATTTTCAGCGGCGCGCAACACGCGCCGCAGCCTTTAATCCTCTTTCCTGTCTTCCAAATTTGGGAGGTATGCTGTATGACCTCCCTACAACTTCTGGCCATGCTCCTGATGAGCGCGACGGATGGTCTCGTGAGGGATCTCCTCCCACACCTGGACTAAAGCATCCACCAACTCCTGGACAGTCTGTGGTGCAACGTGGCATGGCCTAAAATTTTCTGCAGCATGCACAGCGTGCCACAGCCTTTGTCCCTCTTTCCCTTATTCAAAGGTTGGGAAGTATGATGTTGGGCCGCAAGAATATATTTTCTCTGGTGGGCCCAAGGTACTCCAGTCCGACGCTGCTTTCAAGGTCCATGTATGTTGGCTCCTTAACAGCCTTAAATACCATGCCTCAGCAGCAGGGGCGTACATATAAATCATGGGGCCCCATAGCAAAAGTCTGAATGTTCCCCACCCCCCCAAAAAAAAAACCCAGAGGCATTGTAAATGTAAAGTGCCAGCACAGTGAGGGAAGTTGAGTCGCACAGAGACAGGGGTTTTGGGGGTACTCGGCACCGATCACGTCGACTTCTATGGGGGATGTCACGAGTAGCACAGCTCGGGCCGTGACCTGGGCGATCACTGGAATGTGGGATATTTCCAGGGGATGATAGAATGTTCGTGTAGTTTGTCGTGACGCCACCTGTAGTACCTGGTCAGGGTGTCCAGCGCTGCTGTGCAGGTCCTCTGGAAGGGATGGTGTAGTGCAGGTAGGTGAAAAGTCTTCTACAGGTAACACGCTATCCTTCCAGGGCAGATAGATGTGAGATAGAGCAATGGTGCAAAGTGATGTAGCAGAGTGGACTATGCGACGTAGTAAGAAAGCAGGAAACACTTCAAGTTAAACGTTGTATAATAAAATTTTTAATAATAACATTACAAAAGTGCAAATGGCTTATATTATGTGACATGTTTTGTTACTGTTCATACCCTTGATATGTGTTATACATGTGTGTTAATAAATACATATTCAACAAAAGTGCAAATAGCATTAGTGCCGAAGTTCGTGGAGACTTCTTAGGACTACAACCCCACCGGGGTAACTTCACAGTGTCCTTTACTTGTGCTTGTGGAGGACCCGCTCCAAACCTCCAACTGTGGTCTTGGGTGGGCTGCAAGACTTTCCTTGAGCAGACCTCACTTTCGGCCACACCAAACGGGTTTTTAGTTTCTGAGGTAGTTGAAAATAGTGCACAGTAAAGTTTTTTGTAAAACCAAGATGGAGCACCGAAGTGCCAACTATTTACAGAAAAATTTGTGAGCCAGTACAGTTCATGGCTTCAAAGTTCAACATTTTCATTACAGTGAAACACCATTACCCAACCTGGGTATATTAAGGCAACAATAAACTTGTTCTTCTGAACATTCACCCGTCCGGGTACATCAAACCATTACCCAACCTGGGTATATTAAGGCAATAAACTTTTTTTATGAACATTCACCCGTCCGGGTACATCAATAATTTAACTATTTACATACAGAGACCCTGTCCGGGTTATTTAGACTTCTTTGGCTGGCCTCTTCCAGGTACCACCTGGTACTCTTCTGGAGCTTGCCAAACATCCGTGACAGGAGGGTCCACCCAGACCTGATGACGTTGTGTGGCCAGTACAGTGACGTCGTGACCCGCTATATGGGTCTGTGTGGCCACCTCTTTCATCTCCCTCGGGTCTGGACCCCTATGTCCCGGACTGAACGAACCCCAGGGGGCCTAGCAGGCGCCGGGTACGGGCCAGCTATCATTATCATGTCCATAGCTGGGGTTGCTGAGGAGACCACTGAGGAGGCTGGGGAGATTTACGGCGTGGGGTGGGCACTTGTGCAGAGGCCTGGTTGGGGGAGGCTGAAGGCTCGTAGGGTCTGTCAGTTTCCTGACACTCTGGGGAGTAGGGGTCGCACCTGGTAACATTTAGGGCGTACCATCCATTGTAACCCCAGTGTCGGGTGTAAGTCACCAAGTCTCCTGGCAACAGGTCCCTCCCCGGGTGTCCTTCTGGGAGGTGAGCCTCCACGTCCCGCCGGGTTACAAAAACTTCTAAATAAAGTCCAGGCTCCTGGATGAAGCCCCAACCACCTTTTAACTTAAAGTTCCGTACTGCACCCTTACGCCGCGGCTCCCTCACCGTACTTTTATCCTTTCTCATACGTGCCTTCTCTGCCAGGTCCTTCTCCAGGTGACGTTGCCGAAGCTTTTGGGATTCTCGCTGCTCCTTTGTCGCTCTGCTTCCCGCTCCCGACGTCTCCACTCTTCCTCCTGACGCCGGTTGTAATTCTCCTCCACCAGCATCTCCATGTCTCCACCATCAAACGCCAGCTTACGATGTCCGGTTTGCGGCAGCTCTCCTGGTGCCCGCCAGTCCTGGCGGCGCTCACCTGCGGCGGAAGCAGCCGGCTCTGGAACAGATGACGGTCGGGGCTCCGGTACAGGCAGGTAGAGCTCTGGTGCCTGCGCGGCCTCCTCCATGAGGACGGGTGTCGCTTCTTCTGCCTCAGCGACGGGGGCAGACAGCGGGATCTGGGGTGCTGGTGCGGCGTTTTCTGCAGGAACGGGTGCCTCCACTGTGATACTAGAAAATGAACTCGGCACTCAACTTTAGTATAGTGAGAATAAAGATTTTTATTCACAGTAGTAACACGAAACGTTTCGGTCCTATATCATGGACCTTCATCAGTCACTACATTTATAAAAAACAGAAGAAAAAATTATATTAACAAAATAAAGTATGTACAATCAAAATTTGGTCAATAGTAAAGGTAGAGAGTAGTTGTATACAATGCTTCAGGAGATTTAGGGAGCAATCATAGGTCAGAGTTGTATCAGAGGTATCACAAAGGCAGAAAGAATATATATGGTGAGGACATACCAGATACTACTGGGAAGGGGGTTGATCCACATAGGGAAGAAAGAAAGGGCTGGATATAGCTGTAGGTGAAAATAAGATAAACGTAAGTGCCGATATACTTTTATGTATAAGTAGATTTTGTGCCTATGCCTGTAGATGTGACATACCCTGTATTGGTGGGGTGAGATGAGGAAGAGGACAATGCCTCTATTGCACTAGTAACCTGTAGAAACAGCGCAAAACATAGATACCATAAATATCACAACTATCAATGTGATGGTGAAGCGGTGGAGCCGCTATACTTGTCTGTGACTGACCTGTTGTGAAGGAGTCCGGCAGTGAGGATAGGTCTCTGCATTGGACGCGGTGTCCACCGCTAGTCTGAGTGCAGAGAAAGCTAGAAAGCAGCATGTATATGAGAGGAAGAGGCGGGACTATAGTGTCAGTCTAACAGAGCATCAGACAGGAAGTGAGGTGGCAGGAAGTTAATGGACATGTGTTCCAAGTGAATACTAGGTAACCAGAGGCCGTCCTACAGGTGGGAGGAGTAAAGGAGCAGCGTGCTGATGGAGATGTGCCCAACAGGATGACGTGGCAGCATTATAGTATTTAATACAAGCGGCTCTAAAGTGAATGAAAGAGAGGCATGTTAGTACAAGCATAAAGGAGTTTACAGCAATAAACATTGCGATCTTGTACATTAGCTTAAAGCGATAGGAATACATAACAGGCTTGCAGCATCAGTATGCGTCAAAAGGGGCATAACAGTAATATGAGTACTGATTTATACATTATCATAGGACAGTATGGAAGACAAATCTGCAGGCAACAAGGACTAATTAATAAACACCTAACAGAGATCAAAGCAGCATGTGGTAAATGACAGGTGATGTGTAAACATCTGTATGCATCATTTATAAAGTAAAAGGGTGTCACAGCAAAATTCATATTGGTATAGTGCGTTATCAGAAGACAGTATGGGAAAATGGCAGCACGGATTATTAAATAAATAAACACCTGGCTGAGATCAACATATCATGTGGTATATGGCAAGTGATGTATAAAAAAGGGGGGGTGGGGGAATTATAGCCTCAGTGGTCATATGCAGAATTACATGAAGGAGAGTAAATCGTATTCACGATTAAGACCCTTAGGTGATAGAGTGTCTAGGGTGTGTATCCAATACCCTCTCTCCTTTTCAATTGACGTATGCGGTCGCCTCCTCGTCGTGAATGTGGTATTTGTTCCAAAACTTGGTATTTTAATTGGGCTATGGTATGTCCCATTGTGATGAAGTGGTGTGGGATGGGGAGTAAGGTATTCTTACATCTTATGGTTGATTTGTGTTTTGAAATGCGTTGTTTTACAGGTTGACTAGTTTCCCCAACATATAATAACCCACAAGGACACTTAATCACGTATATCACAAAGGCCGTGTCGCAAGTAAAGAAACCACGGACTCTAAATGTTTTTCCCGTATATGGGTGATGGATGGTTTCTCCTCTGAGTACGTTATTACATTGAGTGCATCCCAGACATGGGAAAGTGCCCGTTCTTGTTTTTTTCAGGAATTGTTGTGTAGTTCCTGACTTTTTAGGGCCTAAGTCAGCTCTGATCAATGCATCCCTTAGGTTGGGTGCACGGCGGAAGCATGGGAGAAAAGGTCTAGAGAATTCTTTAATGTCCGGGTGCGCAGTCTGGAGGAGCGGCCAATGTTGGCGAATGGATTTATGTAATATATACGCATAGGGGTGGTAATGGTGTACGAAAGCAATTCTGCCACCCATATCTTGTTTATTGCGAGTGACCGTAGTTCTGGAACGATCCAGGACCCCTTGTGGATAGCCCCTCTCTCTAAATTTTGAATTCATTTCTGAGAGGCGGGTTTCCTGAGTGGTATGATCGGAGACGATCTTTTTGACCCGATAGAATTGGGATGTCGGAATGGATTTCTTCATGGCGACTGGATGGAAGCTATTAAAATGAAGTAAGCTGTTACGATCTGTCGGTTTGACATATAGATCAGTGGATAAACAGCCACTGGAATCCTTTATAATCACAGTGTCTAGGAAATTGATCCTGGAGTGGTCGTGTGAGATGGTAAAGCTGAGTCCGGGCCAAGAGCAATTCAGAAATTGATGAAAGAGTGCTAAGGACCTTTTTTATACATCACTTGCCATATACCACATGATATGTTGATCTCAGCCAGGTGTTTATTTATTTAATAATCCGTGCTGCCATTTTCCCATACTGTCTTCTGATAACGCACTATACCAATATGAATTTTGCTGTGACACCCTTTTACTTTATAAATGATGCATACAGATGTTTACACATCACCTGTCATTTACCACATGCTGCTTTGATCTCTGTTAGGTGTTTATTAATTAGTCCTTGTTGCCTGCAGATTTGTCTTCCATACTGTCTTATGATAATGTAGTAAATCAGTACTCATATTACTGTTATGCCCCTTTTGACGCATACTGATGCTGCAAGCCTGTTATGTATTCCTATCGCTTTAAGCTAATGTACAAGATCGCAATGTTTATTGCTGTAAACTCCTTTATGCTTGTACTAACATGCCTCTCTTTCATTCACTTTAGAGCCGCTTGTATTAAATACTATAATGCTGCCACGTCATCCTGTTGGGCACATCTCCATCAGCACGCTGCTCCTTTACTCCTCCCACCTGTAGGACGGCCTCTGGTTACCTAGTATTCACTTGGAACACATGTCCATTAACTTCCTGCCACCTCACTTCCTGTCTGATGCTCTGTTAGACTGACACTATAGTCCCGCCTCTTCCTCTCATATACATGCTGCTTTCTAGCTTTCTCTGCACTCAGACTAGCGGTGGACACCGCGTCCAATGCAGAGACCTATCCTCACTGCCGGACTCCTTCACAACAGGTCAGTCACAGACAAGTATAGCGGCTCCACCGCTTCACCATCACATTGATAGTTGTGATATTTATGGTATCTATGTTTTGCGCTGTTTCTACAGGTTACTAGTGCAATAGAGGCATTGTCCTCTTCCTCATCTCCCCCCACCAATACAGGGTATGTCACATCTACAGGCATAGGCACAAAATCTACTTATACATAAAAGTATATCGGCACTTACGTTTATCTTATTTCACCTACAGCTATATCCAGCCTTTCTTTCTTCCCTATGTGGATCAACCCCCTTCCCAGTAGTATCTGGTATGTCCTCACCATATATATTCTTTCTGCCTTTGTGATACCTCTGATACAACTCTGACCTATGATTGCTCCCTAAATCTCCTGAAGCATTGTATACAACTACTCTCTACCTTTACTATTGACCAAATTTTGATTGTACATACTTTATTTTGTTAATATAATTTTTTCTTCTGTTTTTTATAAATGTAGTGACAGATGAAGGTCCATGATATAGGACCGAAACGTTTCGTGTTACTACTGTGAATAAAAATCTTTATTCTCACTATACTAAAGTTGAGTGCCGAGTTCATTTTCTATTAGATACGGTGTGGGAACCTACTCTGGCACCTTCTTGGTTGTGCACACGGTTATTTTTCCACTGTGATACTGGCAACCGGTTCAGATTGCAAGGGCTGGGATGCCCGCACGGCCTCCTGTACTGGAACGGGTGCCTCCACTGAGATACTGGCAACCGGTTCAGATTGCAAGGGCTGGGATGCCCGCACGGCCTCCTCTACTGGAACGGGTGCCTCACCTTCCGGTACAGACACTTCAGGGGGTAAGAGGGATTGGCGCCGCTCCAATTGTAGTTTTAGGGCCCGCCAGCTCGCTTCCATCCTGGCGACCTCCTCCCGGTGCCGGGCCAGGTCTCTCAGGGTATCCTCCGCTTCTTCCAGCGTAGGAGGGTTTCCAGGCCGGGTGCCAAACGGTGGCTCTGTGGCGATCGGGTCGCTTCCGTGGGGGGAGAGCTCTGACTCCTCCATCCCTTCCCACTTCTGCTCACGTCCATTCGCCATCTCAGCAAAGTCACATGTGTCATTAGCATCAGGAGAGGCGACATCTTTTGTAGGGAGGCGGGACCTTCGCGTTCGTTTACGCCCACTGAGGAGGATGAGGAGGCGGAACTCCAGAGCTGTGGGGCACGATCTTACATTGCAGTAACATTTAGAGTGTGCGGACATCGTTTTCGCGCCACGGAGTGAGTGTACGCCCACGAGAGCACCCCCTTATTCTTCACCTGTGCCTCGTGGCGCAGATATGACGGAAAAATGGCAAATACAGACTATGATGATTTTTGCAATTCTCAAGCAAAAAAACAGTTCAATTAAGGCACACAGGACTCGCTTATAGCGAGCTTCTGAATCCTGTTCGCTGGGTGCGATGCAACATCTCTGTGGCGACTGGACCCTCGGGTGCTTCTGTCTTTTCACAAATGCCGGCTTTACCCGGCAATTGAATCAGAGGCTATTTTACTATGTAGAAGTGAATAAACTATAAATATATGTATATATATATGTCACAATGACATGTATATATATATATATATATATATATATATATATGTATTCTAAGTGTGTATATTTTGTGTTTACAAGGAAAGAAATGTTTTTTTAGTTGCGATATTTTGTTCCCATAGACTTACATGGGACTTCCGGTATCGGAATCGGATATCGCCGATAGTTAGTGATATCGGCGATACCATTCCGATCCGATATTTTTAGATATCGAGCAGTATCGCTCAACACTATTGTTGAGTACTGTGCATAAACTGAACAGTACTATCAATAAAATCACATGCCTAATATTAAATAGTAACACCTAATGCAGCCAAAAGAAAGCTTTGACCCATCAAAACAAACTTTACAAAACCTCGAGAGGTGTTCTGTGGTACATAGCACCAAGATGTATGCACAAAGCAGGCAACTCCAATGTAGCTTTACACACATTTAAACCTTGGGTGCCAATGTGCTAAGCTTTGCACACTGGAAACACCCTCCAAGATCTGCCATTTTAAAGGTGCTTTAATCAAGACATTTAGCCATTAAACCTTGCTCAAACTACACGGATCCTTGCCCATTATTCCTTGTTGAACAAAAGGTTGTCAAACTTTGCTTCTATAGATTTTGATTCTTTTCTCCTACTGTGATATAAGATATGCAATTATTGCTATAATAAATGTGCCATGTACAGTATTATAGATTATAAGTTTATCACCGGACAGTTTGATATCATCCGTTTTTGTCCACTTTTTGTTCTACTGCTCAATATGCTTTTAAATATAGGGGTAGGATGTCTTAAAAGGATCCTGTCACCAGATTTTCCACGTCAGAAGTACAGCCACCACCATTAAAGGAAATCTGTCACCACATTTGACCTACAGTACAGACCAAAGGTTTGGACACACCTTCTCATTCTAAGATTTTTCTGTATTTTCATGACTATGAAAATTGTAGAATCACACTGAAGGCATCAAAACTATGAATTAACATGTGTGGAATTATAAATTACACTTTACAGAAAAGTGTGAAACAACTGAAAATATGTCTTATATTCTAGGTTCTTCAAAGTAGCCACCTTTTGCTTTGATTACTGCTTTGCACGCAGAAAAGGTGAACGGATGGACTCTACATGCCTGGTTCCCACCGTGAAGCATGGAGGAGGTGGTGTGATGGCGTGGGGGTGCTTTGCTGGTGACACTGTTGGGGATTTATTCAAAATTGAAGCGGTGAGCGGTCCAGCTCACCCCAAACCATCTTGATTGAGTTCAGGTCTGGTGACTGTGGAGGCCAGGTTATCTGGTGTAGCACCCCAACACTCTCCTTCTTGGTCAAATAGCCCTTACACAGCCTGGAGGTGTGTTTGGGGTCATTGTCCTGTTGAAAAATAAATGATGGTCCAACTAAACGCAAACCGGATGGAATAGCATGCTGCTGCACGTTGCTGTGGTAGCCATGCTGGTTCAGTATGCCTTCAATTTTGAATAAATCCACAAAAGTGTCACCAGCAAAGCACCCCCACATCATCACACCACCTCCTCCATGCTTCACGGTGGGAACCAGGCATGTAGAGTTCGTCCGTTCACCTTTTCTGAGTGCAAAGCAGTAATCAAAGCAAAAGGTGGCTACTTGGAAGAACCTAGAATATAAGACATATTTTCAGTTGTTTCACACTTTTTTGTAAAGTGTATTGTATAATTCCACATGTGTTAATTCATAGTTTTGATGCCTTCAGTGTGATTCTACATTTTTCATAGTCATGAAAATACAAAAAAATCGTTGAATGAGAAGGTGTGTCCAAACTTTTGGTCTGTACAGTATATATAACTTTTAATATATTCATACAGGTTATAGAATGCTGAAAAAAGTCATCCATGTGTATCTCATATCAGATGTGTTGTTGCTGAGAAATCATCTTTTATCACGTTATGTAAATAACCTGTTCCAGTCTATGGGGAGGATGCTGCTTGGAAGATAACTCTGCCTCCAGGGCTTGTTTTAAATAAAAGGGGGAGTTTCCAGTGGGATATGTAATGACTGATCTCTGTTTTCCTAATCTCACAGCAGAGCTGTGTGTGATTATAACTGACACATCTTCAGGTTCCTGTCAGCTTCAAGCTCACAGGCAGACAAGGATGCAATATTGTTTTAATCGAGGCAAAAAATGTGTTTTCAAGAAGACAAATTTCATTTTTCCAGTTCTGTGTTGGTAACTTGTCCTACTGATAACTCCCCCTTCATGTAAAATAAGCTATGGAGGCAGAGTTATCTTCCAAGCACTATCTTTTCCAGAATCTGGAAGAGGTTATTTATATAAAATGATAAAAGATGATTTCCCATCAACAAGGTATCTAATGTGAGACATAAAGCCTGTATGCTCACATTAATAATTTAGATAGGTCAAATGTGTTGACAGATTCCCATTAAGGCCTCTTTTACAGCACACCAGAATGTTGTAAAAAAAGTCCCAAATATCCTCTACAGATCACAAAAAATACATTTTTTTACACTCATAGATGGCATTGCCCAGTCCAGTAGGCACTTCTGGTCTTGATCCAGCATATGTTCTCTTCCTTCAAACCCCAACCTTCTTCCTTTCTTCATGTGGATGACACATCATATGTCATGGACACAGTGTGCCCAATCATGCTCCTGTGCAGGAGCACTTCTCTCTGCGCTGCTGAGGGCAGATCACAGTACTGTAATGTGCATACACTGGGAAAAGCCAAAGAGTGCCAATGACCTGGAAGTAAAGCTGGAGCATGTGCATTACAGTACTTTGCTCTGCCTTTGGAAGGGCAGAGAGAAATGCACTTGCATAGGAGCGTGAATAGGGGGGACACTGTGTGGAAGACGTAAGATGAGTCATTCACACAAGGCAAGCAGGAGAAGAGTAATTGTAGGAAGAGAAGAGGCGACGGATCAAGACGAAAGATGCTCATCGAACTGGATCACATAATCTTTGAGCATGATAAAATGTGCTTTTTGGAATCTGCAGAAGGGATTGGGGACTTTTTCAGCATTCTAGTATGCTATAAAAAAGGCCTTACTGGTGGTGGCCATACTTTATGTGGGAAAAACCTGGTTACAACCTGTTTTTCTTTTACTAGTGTTTAATAAAAACTATTGATTAAAATATACAAATAAAAACAATTAAATACAACTGAAAATAATAATTGTATATAAAACAATGCAAAAAAAGTTATGAAAGCATACATTGTTCACCTTTGTGTAAATTGTTTATTAATTTCTTAACAAGCAGGCCAATAAAGATTTGGCCAGAAGTCACTCATATAGAGTGACTGCAGAGTTGAACCCCAAGCCAGAAAAAAAAACACTTTAAAGGTGGAAAAAGTTCTGAAATAATTTTTCTTGGTAATATTTTTACATGAAAAATCCTAGCATATTAGCAAAAGTGTTCAAACTATTTTTCCAGTGTGCACCGAAATGAAAGTAGGAATGGTTTTACATTTTCAGACTTAGAACAATTAAACATCTGCAAAATAAAGGTTTGGGGATCTAGGGCTAATTTCAGTGTAAAGGCATGAGTATAAAATACAAACCCCTGTGAAGAGCTTATCAGATCAAAAATGAGCTGTGGCTAAGCATTGGTCCTACAGCTATAATTAATACATACAGTCATCCAAATAAATTATCCAAGAAACTAATCTGATTATATTTTATTACGTACCAATTCCTGGGGTTTATCTAATACCGGATTGGTATGTATGAGGAAAGAAAAGAGAACAGAATACTCCTGAATAGTTACAATTGGTAAATACAGTCTTAAAACAATGCATAATTTTAGTGCAGAGTTTAAGTGATGCTTAGGTAATGTTATATGATTATCATCCACAACACAAATAGCTAGGGAGCAATACTGCATTTTGTACAGTGATAACTGATCAGTTCAACTGAAAGCACAGACAGCGCTCACCCCTGATGGAATGATCTATATGGTATGCAGAGTGCATTAGATTACTATTGACAAGTATTTCACATAAAGATGGAGTGTCACAAATAGTATATGCCTGCCCTGACAATGCAGTAACACATCGGTGATTCATCCATCATAACAGAGCTCTCATTACAATCACTCACCCATATCGTGTATATATGAGAGACTCTTCATTATTTCCTGTTTAGCAGTGACTGCTATTGGATGAACCAATCATTCAGGCGATCTGCGTAGTGTGATATTCGAAATACGTGTCCATAAATAGTGCACATGATTCATTGTCTTTTACTTTGGGCACATTATTAATAAACGTTTTTATTAGCTTGATGCTTGATGATCCTGTAACATGATGTCACATCTTAGTTTTTCATTTATTTCCTCTTTAGAAATGTACAATGCCGTTTTTTGATTACTTGGTATGCAAAAGTAGTAGGATTAGATTTACATTCAGAAGCCAATAGGTGCAGAATACCAGATGCTTCAAGCCTTGTCTATCGCTTACTATCAATCACGACTGAGCACCCCACAGACTGACTGTAAATTGCTCGTTGCCGGCAGGTAGCGATTATAGTTTGCAACATGTAAGTGCTCGGCTAACACGTCCAAGGACGTAGTGGTGGATTTAATGCTCCATTCACATATATAACCAGTGTTTTGTTAAGGTACCACATTTAAAACCAAAAAAAAAGAATAAAGCAAATTTCCATATAGTCTTGATTACAAATTTCTTACCTTTTTCATTTTACAGCTCATATGCAAATCAACATGTTTCCATGGTTACAGAAGACAAAATAACTTTGTGTTGTCTTATGCTACAGTTGCCGAACTCCCATGTGTTAACTATGGCTAACATGCCAAGATTTTTTCAGTCATAATTTGTGAAAAGATGGATTGCATATGACTGTAAGATAAGACTACACAGAGTCTCTTTCAAGTATATAATCCTGGAGACTTTTGAGTCTGCTTAGTAGTGATATATAGAGATTGGTAGGCGATTTCTAATCAAGCATAGTTATTGGTTACATCTTTTATTTTGCTTAATATTTTACACTCATTCTGGTACATTGGAGCAATAAAAAGGATTGGAATATTTACTTTCAAAATTCATGACAGAATAGAAGTACATTTCTTTTTGTACTTTGTATTTTTTACAATCTGATATTTAAATAAGCACTTCATGAATCCAACTAAAGAGTGAGAAAACTCATGAGTCCGGTGCATTTATGAGCGGAACACAAGTTCCACACATCTTGTGGTCAATTGGTGACAGAGAAGATACTCACCATTTAACCCCTTAACCCCCGGAGGTTTATTCGGTTTTGCGTTTTCATATTTCGCTCCCCTTCTTCCCAGAGCCATAACGTTTTTACTTTTCCGTCAATATGGTCATGTGAGGGCTTGCATTTTGCAGGATGAGTTTTACGTTTGAATGACATCATTGGTTTTACCATGTCATGTACTAGAAAATGGGAAAAAAATTCCCCAAGGGCGGTGGAATTTCAAAAAAAGTGCAATTCCACACTTGTTTTTTGTTTGGTCTTTTTGCTAGGTTCCCTAAATGCTAAAACTGACCTGTCATTATGATTCTCCAGGTGACTACGAGTTCACAGACACAAACATGTCTAGGTTCATTTTTATCTAAGTGGTGAAAAAAAATCCAAAATTTGCTATAAAATTCCGCCATTTTCCGATATCCGTAGAGTCTCCATTTTTCGTGATCTCAGGTTCTTTGAGGGCTTATTTTTTGCGTGCAAAGCTGACGTTTTTAATGATAACATTTTGGTGCAGATATGATCTTTTGATTGCCAGTTATTGCATTTTAATGCAATGTCATGGAGACCAAACAAACGTAATTCTGGCATTTTGATTTTTTTCCTGCTAAGCCATTTAGTGATCAGGTAAATCCTTTTTTTAATTAAAGATCAGGCAATTCTAAACACGGTGATACCAAATATGTGTATGTTTGATTTTTTTTAATTGTTTTATTTTGAATGGGGCGAAAGGCGGTGATTTGAACTTTTATATTTTTTTATTATTTTATATTTTTAAAAACCTTTTCTTTTTACTTTTGGTATGCTTCGATAGTCTCCATGGGAGACTAGAAGCTGCCACAACTTGATATAGAGGTGATGATCAGTTCGCCTATATGTAGCTGAATTACTGACTTGCTATGAGCACTGACCAATGTGTGACGCTCACAGCAAGCTGGCACTGACAACCATAGAAGTGTCCAGTAGACCTCGGGTTGTCATGCCAATGCACCGGTGACCCACGATCACATGACACGGGTCACCGGTGAACATATTTCCGGCACGATGGCCTGAAGTGCCATTTAAGTGCCACTGTCAGCGTTCTACAGCGCCTTTTAACTACTTAATAGCCATGGGTGGATCGCGATTCCACCCGTGGCTATTGCGGGTACATGTCAGCTTTTCAAAACAGCTGACATGTCCCAGGAAAGATGTGAGCTCACCGCCGGAGTCCACATCAAAGGGAGGGAGACTGATATAGGTGTGAATATATGCCCGATGTCGGTAAGGATTAAAGGGAATCTGTCATCATGTTTTTGCTACCTCATCTGACAGCAGCAAGATGTAAGAAAAGAGACCATGATTCCAAGGATGTGTCACTTAGTTTACTGGCTGCAGCAGTTGTGACACAGAGATCTTAGATGTAGAATACAATAGATTTGAGAAAGCTAGCCCCGCCCACACCAGGCTCTTTATGTACATAGTCTATTGGCAGTGAGCTGCTTATCACAGGAGGGGGTGAAGTAAGACTGGTAGCTACATGCACATCAGACCAGACAGTGATAATGTCCTAGTGATAAAGTATTCTGTTGTGAATGTTTTAGAAATGAACTCTGAGCAGAAGCTCCTCTGGTGGTTACAAACAGTACTGAACCATTCAATGAGGATTGGCAATCAGGAATCACAGACTGGCTGGATATAAGGGAGGTTCCCCCCCATCATGGTTGCCAGTGATCAATTGTTTTTGTCTCAACGTTGTTTCCTGGTTCACTTGGAAGCTTGCTGAGTCTTGCCTCTTCTCCTGCTCTCAGATAAGATATTTTCTGTTTTTTGTTTTTGTGCTTGCCATTTGCATATTTCTCTGCATTTCTATGAGGTTGGCCAGGTTCCCCTCCCCGGGGGGCTGGGGCTCCTCTCGGTTCCTCTGGAGCCACTGTTGTTTGTTCATTTCCCTTTTCCAGTTTTTTCAGTGGCTGCGGTTTAGTTTTGTTACACCAGAGAACTAATTTAGGTGGTAGAGGTCGTGTGATCTCAGGTGTTTTTGTAATTAGTAGCATTGGCTTTTTTTAGGGTTTTTTGGATTGCAGTAAGTATCCTTCCTATCCTTTTCTGTCTAGGCAGATTGGCCCCCAGCATTTGCTCATACTATTTTCTGTCTGTGTCTGTATTTCCTCTTGTCTAACCGCCATTACATGTTTGGGGGCTTCCTATGTTCTTTGGGATCTGCACCGGGGCAGATAGCTTTCCTCTTTCTATCTTTAGGTGTAGTTAACCTCTCAAGCTGTGACGAGGCGTCTAGGACCAACGTAGGAATGCTCCACGGCTGCCTTTAGTTGTGGTGGTTAGTCAGGGTACTGCAATCCAGTAGATTCCAACCTCTCTGGTGTATTGCCGTTTTTGCCTGCTCTCCTCAGCTACCAAAACATAACAGTATCACCGGCAACCATGATGGGGGGAACCTCCCTTATATCCAGCCAGTCTGTGATTCCTGATTGCCAATCCTCATTGAATGGTTCAGTACTGTTTGTAACCACCAGAGGGAGCTTCTGCTCAGAATTCATTTCTAAAACATTCACAACAGTCTTCATTATAAGTAGACAACTGCACACAGCCTGATAAGTGACACATCATTGACTTCATTGTTTAACCCTAACCTCATGCTGTCCTCAGGTTACATAGCAAAAAACTAACAGATTCCCTTTACATGCAACCTGTTATCTCTATCATGATGCCTAAACAATGGGCAGTGCAAATCAGAGTCTGGCTTCCTGATTGCAGCCAGGTATACTTTTCTATAAAATGCCAGACTAGTCTCATATCTGCTTATGGTTCCAGGCCGGATCTTCAAACTACATTTTCTCTTCCAGATTGTTACCGTCTCTGCCTTCCTAATAGCTATATACACAAAAATGAACAAGCACTATGTATACAGTAATAGGAAGAACCTCCGGACCAAACGATCATGTGATTGGTTGGTGTAGGGAGGAAGCAGGGCCTGATGAGTCCTAGGAGACCCAGTCATCTTTGCTATGCAGCCAAAAGGCAGCATTTCACCTGCAACTGGGACTAATATACCAGTACAGTTAACAGGGAAAATCTGACTAAAAAACATAATTTAAATGTTGATATGTCCCCTCAAATAATTTTTAGAACTTTATGGATTGCACAATGAGTGAATTAAATGAAAAATAAATCTATTTATAAATAGAAAGCAGGAAAGCAATAGTTAAAAAAAGCAGCTACCAGTCCAAATCGCTGATACAGGCCTCATCCCTTCAAAAAAAATAGCTGTCCAATATAAAAAAAAAATATTGTTACAGTAAGGAGAACAATTTTTAAAACATATTTAATGGTCCTTTGTAATTATAAAAAGAAAAAATGTGAAAAACATACACATTTGCCTTTTTTCCCACTGATATCGCAAGATATTGTGAAAAATAAAATAAAAAGTATGAAAACAACATTGAAATTAGCCCACATGTATCATGGCGCAAAAATGAATTGAATAACTGATAGAGAAAAAAAAATGTAGCTCTTCAGAAATGGGGGAAAATTATCTGGCCTTGAAATTGTTAAGCTACTGTACTTTTAATAGGTACAGTAATGCAATGTATGTGGACATAAACTGCTCTTTGGGCCCACTGCAGGACCTTAAAGGGAAAGATCACCATTCTTCTAGTAGAATAATAAGAAGCAGCACTTTAACTTAGCTGGCATTTTGTCTGTAATATGAGCTGTGCAGAGAACAGGGCATTACAATAATTTCTTCAACAGGGAATGGAAAAATAAACATCAACGCCATCATTGCTTTTTATTATAATCTTCACAGTGGAGTGTAAATTATTGTGTGGGTAAGTGTAATCACAATAATTTATAAATTCATATACATTTTGTATTGTTTCTTTTTAGAGTTTAATACTTTTAAACATAAACACTTATTATAAATGTGTTTTATGTTGCAATATTTGAAAAGCCATTACTTACTCTTTTTTTGTAGTT
Organism: Oophaga sylvatica; assembly: GCA_033576555.1. Classification (NCBI taxonomy): domain Eukaryota; kingdom Metazoa; phylum Chordata; class Amphibia; order Anura; family Dendrobatidae; genus Oophaga; species Oophaga sylvatica. The sequence continues at coordinate 168,176,403 of JARQOD010000005.1, forward strand.
GCACCACAAAGGACATCAAATTAAAAAAAATCACAGAAAAAAGGCCAACACCAACTAACCCCAGGTCACAACACTAGTGCACTACAGGATGTGACAGGCAACTATGATAACGGTGAAGGGATGATGAAATAACAAGTAACATACCTAACATTCATGTAGAATTAGTGGTCTAGTACTTCTAAATGCATATTTATAAGGCTTGTATGTTGCACCAGTCACACAGATGCAGTAGTGTATATTGTCTCGCCTAGTAGTGACATCCATAGTGTTTAATCAAGTGGGCTGCAAAGCACTATATAAATGTACTCCAGAGGGACAGACACCCAAGGTCCTCCAGCCAAAAATAGTAGTTCTTACTGATTTCCTCACAAAAAAAGTAAAGAATGTGTAAAAAAAAATGAAAAAGATGTAAAACATGAATGATGTATTGGTCAATATTTTGGCCAAAATATGCAAGCTTGCAACCTACATGAAGGGTCCTCATTGTTTTGCAAGTCCTACACTAAAATTAAAAGCAACTCACTGAAAAGAACATAAATTATAAAAAAAATAAGAAAATCACAGAGAAAAGTCATCTGTTTTTACCAACATCAGGTCACAATACCATTGCCCTACAGGATGGCCCAGGCCCCCGTGATAAAAATGGAATCAGCAAAGGTCGAAAACACTCATGAGACAACCTTTCACCCACTTACCATTCAATTATGGGGTGGTTGCATAGTATTATACATGCATATTGATAAGGCTGGTATAGGGCACCAGTCACACAGACACATATAGTACACAGTGTCTGGCTTACAGTCTATTAGTCACGCCAGTACTGTTAGATGAAGTAAGGTGAAAGCAATCAGTATACCCAAGAAGGACAGGCATACCAGCTGTTGGTAAGTGCATAGGCTTTTTCCTGTGATGCTTTGGATCTGTACACTGCTTTGTTTTTTTGCACAGTGCGTTCACACAAATTGACAGTTTCAGTGGTATAATTTTTTGCTCACATATGTTCCTTTTTACTAAGTTTGGAAGAATAAAAAACTGCCATTTGGCACTCTAATTTTTCCTCCAAGTTATCACTTTGAGAACTAAATAATATAACAGTTTTGTAGATGAAGTATGAGGAGAGGAGAATGAAGCGCACTCAATAAATTAGATAGGTGCAGACTGGACTGGGAAATAAACCCAAAGTAACAAAAATAGAGGAGCAGCCGCACTCAAAAATTGCGTATTGTGCAAATAGAGTTTCTTTTTATTATTCAGTGCATATTTAAAAAACACCACATGGACGAAAAAGGACAAAATACCGAGGTAACGTTTCAACCCAAAATAGGGTCTTTATCAAACCTCACTAGGGAGCGTCTTTGATTAGGAAGTGTTGTGCAGAAACAGCAGAAGACTCAGCGGGCCTTAACCCCTTAATGACAGCCAATACATCTTTTTACTGACCTGAGAGATAAGAGGATATCATCCCTATACAGGTGACAATCCAGCAGCTGTCAACTGTACACTATACCTGACAACTTGCTGTATCACAAACGATCAGTATTGATACCGTCCATATCTGTTTAACCCCTTAGTTGCTGCTGTCAAAAGTGACTACATCAAATGCATGGTTAACAGAGTGTGGAGGCATCCGCTTTAATCTAGCTGACACACCGTGATCATGATTGTGTGGTCATGATGCTTGCCATAGCAGTTCATGGCCAAATAGCACCTTAGAGTCTCCCGGCTATAATGGTAAGTTCAGGAGTTAGCGACTTTTAGGTGATAAACAAACACTTTTTCATTCCTGCTATACCACTTTGCATTAATTCCTGAAAATCACCAAAAGGGTTAATAAACTATCTAGCAGCAGTTTTCAATATGTCAGGGGGTGCTGTTTTTAAAATGGTATCACGTTTGGGGTTTTCCAATATATAGGACCCCCAAAGTCACTTCAAACCTGGATAGGTCCCTCAAATAAATAAATTTTGTAAATTTCCTTGAAAAAATGAAAAATTACTGCTACATTATTAAACCTCCTAAAAGGCTAACAAAATAAATTAGTGTTTTAAAAATGGTGCTGATGTAAGGCAGACATTTGGGAAATGTTATTTATTAATGTTTTTGTGCGGTATGACTATCTGGATTAAAGGGATAATCATTCAAAGTTTAAAAATTACATTTTTTTCACATTTTTGTCAAGTTTCTGATATTTTTTTTATAAATAAACCCAAAACATATCGACCTAAATTTACCATTATCATAAATTATAATGTGCCACGAAAAAACAATCTCAATATCAATAGGATGTGTTAAAGCATTCCAGAGTTATCACCACATAAAGTGACACTAGTCAGAATTTAAAAAATTGGCTCCATCATTAAGGCCCGCCTGGGTCTTCTGCTGTTTCTGCACAACACTTCCTAATCAAATACACTCCCCAGTGAGGTTTGATAAAGACCCTATTTTGGGTCGAAACGTTACCTCGGTATTTCTTTGTCCTGTTTCGTCCATGTGGTGTTGTTTAAATAGGCACTGAATAATAAAAAGAAACTCTATTTGCACAATACCCAATTTTTGAGTGCGGTTGCTCCTCTATTTTTGTAGATGAAGTAGGTACACATGTATAATACCATTCATGTTCTTGATTATTTATAATTTTTAACATAACAAGTCTTTAATAGAAAAATGCAATTTCAATTTTTGGCATCTTTGAACATTTCATTTAACTTTCTGACCTGCAGACTACTGTTATTTCTCCAGCTACCTTAGTAATCAGTCATGAACCTTTAATCTCATTGTATTGGAGTACAGTGCTTGATGAAGTTTAGAGCGGGAACCCCTTCCCTGTGTCAATCCCTCAGATGCCGCAGTTAATATCTAAGATTGGCGTTATTTCTGATTTCAGACTTTGTATGACAGTGCCAGCTGTAATATGCAACTGAAGAAATTGTCAAAGATTGTGGAAATGATGAAAGTTTGTGGGAAGACATTAACTACAACAGTGCGGGACATTATGATAGTTTTCAGGAAGACGTTAACTACAATGGAGTGCAGACAAATCTTCCCACAGCACTGTTTATATATAGTTGATGTACACACTTCAAAGACATACTGATAAGGAGTCTAAATTGCGCGCCCCAGTAGTGACTGTGATGATGTCTGTAAAGTACTATGTAAATTAATGGATCAATATTAGAGTTGAGCGATACTTTCCGATATCCAAATGTATCGGAATCGGAATGGTATCGCCGATACCCCAAAAATATCGGCGATACCCGATACCGATACCTGAAATCCAAAGGCATAGATGTTTAACCCAATCAAATGGAATAGCATTAATATTTTTTTTTTTAAAGATGTTCGGATTGACGAAGAAATTGACAATGTTGTTAACCTTTTTTCTATTTTGGCAAATATGTATGTTTCACAACTTCCATGCTCTTCACCTTTTTAACTTTTGCCACACTTTCTCCTTCATAATCTTCAGCAGCATCATCTTTTTCATCAAATTATTCTTCATCTTCACCTTCTTTATCTTGTTTTTAAACTTATTCCTATTCATCTTTTTGTTAACATTACTCATATTGTTATTATTAAACTATTATTCTTCTTCATCTTCTTCCTCTTCATCTTCTTCATCATATTCTTATTTGTGACAGAGATTCCTGTACTTGTAATCTTTAAAAGTATGAATATTTCATCCTTGCGTTCTTGCTGTCACAAAAGATTTAAATTACAACAGTATTTGTCCGTGTTCAGTTTAGCCTGAAGCAGCAGGCATTTTCCAGGGGCACCACGAGGAGGAACGGACTCACCCCCATACACTGCTTAGTCTTCTTCTGCTTATAATTTAGAGCATATATTTAGCTCTTCATTTTGGTCTTATACTTCATGTTCTGCTTTTTGATCTTCTGCTTATTGTTCTTCTGTCTCTTGTTCTGTATCTTGTAGTTTGTCTTAACCTTCTTTGTCCTGTTGGTGATCTTCTGGGTAATCTTTTATTTCTTCTTTGTGATGGTGTTCAGGCTGGTTGGCTTGATGCTCGTCGTCCTTGTGGTCGTCATCTTCTTCGGGGTGGTCATCAGGGTCGTTGTCTTCATTGTTGGAGATCCCGAGTGATTACCCAAAAAAACATTTAAAAAATCTTCAATTTGTAAATGTAGCTGAAGGTACAAGAAGGCTGACTAACTTCCGCAAACCAGCTGACGTTACTGGAACGCGGACGGGTATCAGATGGTACAAGAGACAATGGAAGTAACGAGGACCAGCTGACTGTGCTGGAACCTGGAGGGGCAGCAGAAGGAAAAGAGCCAATGGCACAACCGAGGACCAGCTGACGTTACTGGGACACGGTTACTAAGCAGGAGGTACCTGTGCTCCAAAGCACTACCAAGGACCAGCAGACGTTGCTGGAACTCGGATGCAGAGATGGAGGCACCTAGGCCAAAGGCACTGCGGAGGACCAGTTGACGGTACTGGAACCCGGACGGGTAGCAGAAGGTACAAGAGCCGAAGCAAGTAACGAGGACCAGCTGACTGTGCTGGAACCCGGAGGGGCAGCAGAAGGAAAAGAGCCAATGGCACAACCGAGGACCAGCTGACGTTATTGGAACCCGGACGGGTACCAGAAGGCACCCATGAAAATGTAAGTTGACAGGCCACAAGCCGTCCGCAGTTACCGAATCACACAGTCCTACAGTGGGTGCTTGTCCTATTGTCACAACGGAAACAGCCTTTATTTACATATCCCACAGCACACATAGGAATGACCTAAACTGCAGGCACCATAGAGTCGGCTATCCAGAATGCAACACGACAGGACAACTTATTGGAGGCTTATTGACGTTGACACTGCCAGGAAACAGCTGTCGTGCTGTAACCAGGCTGGGCAGGAGTCAGTAGCCGTGCCAAGTACTTCTGAGCAACAACTGGCGGTGTTGGAGCCCAGGGATGAGAAGAGAACAAGGTGGAGGTAGCAGGACTTTTTGCCGTACACACAGCAGGGGAACAGCTGACATTACTGAACCCCAGTAACACAGGAGCAAGTGTGGACTGTGCTAACAGCACTTCCAGGCAACAACTGGCGGTGTTGGAGCCCAGGGATGAGAAGAAAACAGGGTGGAGGCAGCAGGACTTTTTGCCATACACACAGCAGGGGAACAGCTGACATTACTGAACCCCAGTAACACAGGAGCAAGTGTTGACTGTGCTAACAGCACTTCCAGGCAACAACTGGCGGTGTTGGAGCCCAGGGTCAAGGAGGATGTTTAAATACTAGATCAAGTATTTTCCTTGTTACCTGTCAATTTTAAATGTCTATACTTCAAACAAGAGAAAGATATCCTTTACTACCATAAGATGATGATTTCATTTAAAATAATATCTAGATAAATAAAGAATTGAGAAACATAAACACATACATTAACATGTTGAACAGCAATGCAAACCACAAAATAAATTAATTAAGGAATCTGCTATACGGTTGTACATAAATGCATACAAGTACATATCTGAATCCATTAATGATGGATAAGTAACAGTATGTACAACATTTTTATTGTATAGACAATGAATGTCTGACTTCAAAACATCATCAGCATTACAAGTTATCAGTGACATTAATAAAATGTTACATTTGCTGAATAATGTCACTAAACAGTTTATAAAAATTAGACAATTACCATCAGGTAATACTCATAATATGTGCCAATAATCATTTTTCTTAACAAACATAACCTTTAAAAAGTGCATAGTGCATAGTGAAAATTGCTATTTATGCCTGACTGTGGACTTGCAAGCATGACAACGGATAGATAAGGTATATATAGATGAGACTGCATAGCCACAGATGGTGAATGGCGATGTAATACTGTACCACAATAAAGTGTGCGTCACTACTACCTAATTTTTTTTTTACATAGCTTTATAAACAGGGTACGTGCATGTATGCTTGCGCCTTTGTTTGGACGCACAGACTGCTTTCCTGCTGTGACGCGTTGGGTAGTGAACAGTTGTGTGCAGTGTTCACACTTAGCACACTTAGGCCTTATAACTTTTCAGACTTTCTTTATCAACCTACCAAGATGAAGAAGGCAGGGAGTAAGGCACGTGGTCGTGGACGTGGAGTTTCAGCAGGGAGAGGACGTGGGGATTCTGTGGCTGCTGCCGCCCCCAGTGACACAGCATCCACCAGTTTTCCCGTGAACGTTCCTTTATGCGCACTTTTGTAGGAGGTCGGCGTAACCCCTGCTGCGGAAGAACAAATTGAAGCCGTTGTTGGTTGGATGTCAGCCAATTCATCGACTTCAATTGCTTCCACCTCCTCTCAGGACCACAGCACTGTTGAGCAACCATCTGTCTCTTCACCGCCTGCCAAATTGCCCAGGCAGTCAGACATTTCTGTACAGGAGCCAGCTGAGTCTCTGCTTCTGTTCTCAGAATCTGTTGGCTTGCAAGCAGGGGCCCAGCCAAGCAGCATTATGGAATGTGAAGAAGAGGGAGTATGCAGTGATGCGCAACAGCTGTGTCTCTCTGAATCTGAAGAGGCGGGTGAGACAGTGCCGATGGTCAGCACACCGCAGAACGTATCTGATGATGATGAGACTCAGGTGCCAGTTTATGTTGAGCATGGTGCTGGCCAGACCACCCAACAGCAGCAGGTGTTGGAAGAGGGTAGTGGAGATGATGAGGTCCAAGACCCAACATGGCGTGAGGAACAGGAAGGTGGTGGGAGCAGCTCAGAGGAATAATAATAATAATATTTATTTATATAGCGCCATCATATTCCGCAGCGCTTTACAGTTTAGCAGTTTCAGAACAGAAGTCATAAGTAACAACGTTAACAATACAATAATTAAAGCAAAATAAGTCGCCCCTGCTCGTGACAGCTTACAATTTACAATGAGGTGGGGGAGTTACAAAGTATAGGTGTTTATATACAATGGTGCATTTACAATGATGGTCCAGCCATCTTAAGGGAGTGACGGATGGAGATAGTGAATGGGCTAGGGTGCTTCTAAGAGTCTCATTGTAGTGCTGAACAGCCAGATCAGGACAGGAAAAATAGGAGATTGGGGACAGTGATGAGTGTAGGGAATCTGAAAGTGTCTGAGGGTTAATGGCTTTTAGATATCTGAATGTGTGGTAGGTAGTAGTGCGCTGGGGTGGTGGAGGATTTGTGAGCGTGAAGGAGAGAATGTTGTGGTCAGACAGTGGAAGCGGTGAGTTATTTAGGTGGGAGATTGAACAGAGGCGGACAAAGACCAGGTCAAGGGTGTTAGCATCCTTGTGTGTCTCAGAGGTTGAAAGCTGTGAGAGGCCTAGAGAAGTGGTTAGTGATAGAAGGAAGATAGAGGAAGACATTGCCCCAACGGTACAAACAGGATGGAGAGTTAGGCTGCAGACTCGGTTGCCTGTAGCCTCCAGTTTGCCACCTGTTCGGAGCAGTTGTCTTCCAAAAGTCAAAACGTGCGCTCCCAGGACTTGCACTGCGTGGTCCTTTTTGGTCACACTTGTAGATGATATTTGCTATGTCAAATGCTAGCTGTGTAATCAAAAAGTAAAAAGAGGTAAAAGTGGCATTAACCTCAATACCACTAATATGTGGAAACATGTGCGGACAAAGCACGTAGTTGAGTTACAAAGACACACTGGAGATGTAGGCCAACCTACAGCAGCACCTACATCTTAAGGTCGTGTTGAAGCCTCTTCATCAAGCTCACACACAGCTGGTTCTGCTTCCTCACAGGATCGCCATGGAAGAACCTCGGTCACTGTTGTCCAGAGACAAAGTGTTATTTCACCCACAGCAGCAAGTTCCCTGTCATCCTCACACTCCAAGGCACAAAACAGCCATCGGTAGCACAGGCATGGGATAAAAGACGGCCATACTCGGCAAACCATCCACGAGCACAGGCTCTGAATGCTGGCATTGCAAAACTCGTGTCCCTTGAAATGCTGTCATTCAGGCTGGTGGAGACTGACACTTTCCGTAACTTAATATCATTGTCAGTCCCACAATAATGTGCCAAGCACATTTCATTTCAGCAGGCAAGCCATCCCTGGTCAGCAAAAGCATGTTGATGGAAAAATTAAACATGCACTACTAAACGCCGTCAGTAGCAAGGTCCACCTGACCACCGATGCGTGGAACAGTACCCATTATTATGATCTGCTACAAGCACTAAGGAAAGAAGGGAATTCTGTCCCTACAATAGAACTAAGCTGAATCCCTACGATGTAACGGGGAACCTAATCCTGCGACCAGACCCGCTAAAGTCCTCAGCTAGTCTGAACGAAGACCTATAGTTGCGAGGGAGGAATCCCTACAAGATCTAGGGACTGGGAGAAAAGGTGGACACCTCCTAACAGAAATTGTAGCAGTGATAATTAAACAGAAACAAAATACTTAGAGATCTAACATCAAGCAAAACTGACTGAGTAAGGCACCTAAGCACCCGGCTAGCTTAAGAGTAGATAATACAATGAAGTCCAACAAAGCCAGAAGGGCGGATCCAGACTAAATAGGGAAAAAAGGTAATGTGACAAGCAAACTGAAACAAAACCTAACAAGAGGGTTCTAACACCCATGGCCAGGGACGATACCTTTCCCTCACTGCCCATTGGGTCAATGTTGGTGAGCCGGGTACTGATCTTGCGTTTGGCGCTGTACATGTTCTGCCAACTCCAAGGATTGCAGGAATCAAGTCTGTACACATTGACTCCTCCTCCTACTCCAGTTCCTCAGAATCATCGCTGCAGGACCCGTCACGGTCTACCTCCACATGGACCCGTGAACGCTAACCTGTTGCGACCGATATGAGCACACATTAATTTCCATGGGGAATGGAAGCCACACAGCGCAGGAGCTCTGGAATGCCATCAAGCAGGAGAGCGACGTGTGGTTTTTGTCAGCGAATCTCCAGCCAGGCTTGGTAGTGTGTGATAATGGCCGAAATCTGGTGGCAGCTCTGGGCCTTGGCAACCTCACTCACATACCATGTCTGGCACATGTGCTCAACTTGGTCGTGCAGAGTTTTTTGAGGGACTATCCGGATCTTGATGCACTGCTGCACAAGGTCCGCCTACAGTGCGCTCCCTTGCGACGTTCCAGCATGGCCAGATCGCTGATTGCAGCTCTGCAACGCTGATTTTGCCTTCCTGAACATAGCATCATATGTCATGTACCCACCAGCTGTAATTACACATTACATATGTTGGAGCGGTTGTGTGAGCAGCAGCCAACAGTAATGGAGTATCAGCTGCATCAGGCGCAATCAACTCGCAATTTGCGCCGTTCACACTTCACCAGTACTGAGTGTGCCTCTATAATAATAATAATAATAATCTTTATTTATATAGCGTCATCATATTCCGCAGCGCTTTACAGTTTAACAGTTTCAGAACACAAGTCATAAGTAACAACGTTAACAATACAATAATTAAAGCAATATAAGCCGCCCCTGCTCGTGAGAGCTTACAATATACAATGAGGTGGGGGATATACAAAGTACAGGTGTTTATATACAATGGTGTATTTACAATGATGGTCCAGCCATTTTGAGTGAGTGATGGATGGATGGAGATAGTGAATGGGCTACACACACAGACTTACACATAGAATGACTTTGATTAGTGAATGTGATAGGCCGCTGTGAACAAATGTTTTTTGAGTGAGCGCCTGAAACCATGCTAATTGCGGATAGTCCTAATTTCTTGGGGTAGAGCATTCCAGAGGATTGGCGCAGCACGGGAGAAGTCTTGGAGTCGGGAGTGGGAGGTACGGATTAGTGCAGAGGTTAGTCGAAGGTCGTTTGCAGAGCGCAGCAGTCGGTTAGGCCGATAGATAGAAATGAGGGAGGAGATGTAGGGGGGTGCTGCACTGTGGAGAGCTTTGTGGGTGAGAACCAGTACTTTGAATCGGATACTATAATGAATGGGCAGACAGTGTAAGGACTGGCGAAGGACTCTATGAAGGACATCTGCCACGTTTTGCGTGCGTTTGATGAGTCAACGCGGATGGCGAGTGCAGATGATCCACTAGTCAGCCTGACTGTCCCCCTTATCTGCTTGCCTAAAAAAACACTGCAAGCACTAACGGATGAGGTTTGGGAAGAGGTGGAGGATGAGGAGTCACAAATTCCATCACCTTCTGGACAGTCAGCGCAATGTGGTTCCTCACAAAGGGCTGGGCAGGGCTCACTTTGTGAGGAGGAGTCAATGGAGGAGGAAGACATCGCTCCAGAGGGAGGTACATAACGCTGTAGTCAGTATGTACAGCAAGGGTGGGGTGATGCAGAGCAGGCAGAGATGACGCCTCTTGCAGGGGACAGCGTTTCTTGGCCAGTTGGGAGTCTGCAGCACATGGTTGATTTCATGCTGCAGTGCCTAAGAAACGACCGCCGCATCGCCCACATTCTCACCACGTCTGATTATTGGGTGTCCACCCTCCTAGACCCTCGCTACGGTACAAGTTACAAAGCCTCATCACACCGTTGAACCATGAGCGTAAAATGCGGGAGTACCAACACACACTGGTGCAATACATAATGTTCTCCATTCCAGCCGAGAGCACTGCTGCTGCTACTGCTTTACAAAGCAGCTGTGTGCGTTGAGGCAGTGGAGACAGCTCTGCAACAAGAGGGAGCACAAGCAGCGCCTCTGCACAGGGCAAGATGTTATGATTTGGTAGCTGAGGAGAGCAGCCAAAAAGGCAATACACCAGAGAGGTTGGAATCTATGGGATTGCAGTACCCTGAATAACCACCACAACTAAAGGCAGCCGTGGAGCGTACCTACGTTGTCCTAGACGCCTCGTCACAGCCTGAGAAGCTAACTACACCTAAAGATAGAAAGAGGAAAGCTATCTGGCCCGGAGCAGACCCACAAAGAACATAGAAAGCCCCCAAACATGTAATGGCGGTTAGACAAGAAGAAATACTGACACAGACACAAAATAGTATGATCAAATGTTGGTGCCCAAACTTCCTAAATAGAAAAGGATAGAAGAGCACTTACTGCAATTGAAAAAAACACTGAAAAGTAACAACTATACTAATTACAAAAACAGCTGAGATCACACGACCTCTACCACCTAAATTAGTTCTCGGTGTAACAAAAAATAAACAGCAGCCACTGAAAAACTGGAAAAGGCAAATGAACAAACAACAGTGGCTGAACTAAACTGAGAGGAGCACGAGCCCCCCAAGGGACCCGGCAGACCCCCACAGAAGTGCATTACGAATGCAAAAAACAAGCACAAAAAAATAAATAAGACAATGTCTTATCTGTTAGCAAAACATGCAGGCACGAAACAGCAAGCTACAAAGTGTACAAGAAACAAAGATGAGACCAGAACAATTGATCACCGGCAACCGTGATGGGAGGGAACCTCCCTTATATAAGACCAGTCACTAACAACGGATCTCCAATCTTCACAATCTTCATTGGATAGTTCTGTACTGTTTGTAACCACCAGAGGGAGATTGTTCTCAGAATTCATTTTTAGCACATTCACAACAGCAAGACCAGTATGTTACAAATGTGGCGAAGTTTTGTGGCAGCGCCACCAATGTCTACACCATCCGAGACGGCTCCAGTCAGCAGGAGGCAACGTTTCCGTAAGATGGTGACAGACTACATGTCTTGCCCTCTCAGTGTATTCCCAGATGGCTCTTCCCAATTCAAGTTTTGGGTCTGTAAGCTGGATACATGGCCATAGCTTAGCCAGTATGCATTGGAGGTGCTGGCTTGCCCTGCTGCCAGTGTATTATCGGAGCGCTTCTTTAGTGATGCAGGTGGTGTACTAACAGACCGTCGCATGCGACTATCCTCCGATAATATAGACCAGATTCATTTTCTGAAAATGAACAAGTCATGGATCTGGCCTGAATTTGACTGGCCGGTTTCAGATTACATAACTGGTTGGCAACGTTATCCATGTCTCCTGTATGTTCATCTTTCTACCACCTGAACTCTACTCCCTGGGCTACAACACTGCCAGTTGCTGCTCAGAAGTGTCGTGTCCACAGACCAATACACAAGCTATAGTGTTAGTGTGGTTCAGTAACACCTGCTGTTCCCCTGCTGTGTGTCTGGCAAAAATTAATGCTGCTAACTCCAAATTAAACTTCAAACATCTCATACTAAGCCTCTGCCTACACCCTACTTGACCCTGTATTTCAACACCGCCAGTTGCTGGTCACAAGTGTTGGATGCACAGCTCAAAACAATTGCTGATGTGTTTGTGGGGTTCAGTAACGCCTGCTGTTCCCCTGCTGTTTGTCCGGCAAAAATTAATGCTAGCTAGATACACATGTTGAATAAAAAATTACATGTTAAATGGCTACTGCTACACATAGATAAGAGGCTACACCCTTAGTTCTAAGCTGTAAACAAGTGAAACGTCACCTTTAAAACCATAAAATTATTAGTCTTTGTCACAAATCTGTAACAAAATAATTGTGACCTATTACTGCAGATATCCACATGTTGAACACAAATACTAACACAAAAGCCTACCTATGCTATAGGGTACTGATGGTGAACCTTCTCACTACATAACTTAGACAAATCAAACTCACAGCATGCCTCAAATGCTGCAATGTTGGAAGTGCATAATTTGGTTAGAACTTTGACAACACCTGCAGTGCGAAGGTTAGCCTTCAGTGTTCTTGGCTTTTACATAAAAGCATACAAGTAAATATAATAATCTATTGCTGATTAAGGGACGTGATGTACACCTGTAATATTGTGCAAACAATTGATGTAGGACTAATCCTCTTCAAAATTACTTATATTTGTGTCATTAGAAAAAATACATATTTAATTACAAATTTATCAACCCATATTATAAAGGTCCATCATGTAAACATGAGAATTGGTAACAAAAATCATGCATTACCTTGTTAAAGTCAATAGTGCGTAGTCACAATAGCAAAATATATACCTGAAAGTGTGGCTGAAACAGCGACAACTGATAGAAAAGGTGAATGATATCTACTTATCAGACTGAATAGCGACACATGTACAATGTCGATATAATACTGTAGCTTAACAAAAAGGCTGTTTGCAACCAATGTATTGTATACGGATGGAAGCGCGTCACACTAATAGATTTTAGTTATTTGAAATAGAATGTAGCAGCACCAATTAGAGAACAATGTCAAGGATGAGGCAGTGAGACACGCTCAGCAGAGTACAAGCAGCAGTGGTTGAAGAACTAACTGGAGCGGGATCTGCACTCCAACTATGAAAACCTCAGACTACAGTGAAAACTGCACACAACTGTTCACTATCTCTGAAAGGCCCGTTTCTGTACTTCTATACTGTTTGCAACCAATGTATTGGATAATGATGGAAGCACGTCACATTAATATATTTGATTATTTTGAAATATAATGTAGCAGCAACAATTAGAGAAAAATGTCAAAGATGAGACAGTGAGAAACGCTCAGCAGAGTACAAGCAGCGGTGGTTGAAGAAATAACTGGAGCGGGATCTGCACTCCAATAATGAAAACCTCAGATTACAGTGAAAGCTGCACACAACTGTTCAGTATCTGTGAAAGGCCCGTTTGTGTACTTCTATATTGTTTGCAACCAATGTATTGGATAATGATGGAAGCACGTCACACTAATAGATTTGATTATTTTGAAATATAATGTAGCAGCAACAATTAGAGAAAAATGTCATGGATGAGACAGTGAGACACGCTCAGCAGAGTACAAGCAGCGGTAGTTGAAGAAATAACTGGAGCGGGATCTGCACTCCAATAATGAAAACCTCAGATTACAGTGAAAACTGCACACAACTGTTCAGTATCTGTGAAAGGCCCGTTTGTGTACTTCTATATTGTTTGCAACCAATGTATTGTATACGGATGGAAGCACGTCACACTAATAGATTTTTATTTTTTAAATATAATGTAGCAGCAATAATTAGAGAAAAATGTCAAGGATGAGACAGTGAGACACGCTCAGCAGAGTACAAGCAGCAGTGTTTGAAGAACTAACTGGAACGTGATCTGCACTCAAAAAAAAAAAACCTCACAGACTAGAGTGAACACTGCACACAACTGTTCACTATCTCTGAAAGCCTCCTTTGTGGGCTTCTATACTGTTTGCACCCAATGTATTGTATACAGATGGAAGCACGTCACACTAATAGATTTGTTTTTTTTAAATATAATGTAGCAGCAATAATTAGAGAAAAATGTCAAGGATGAGACAGTGAGACACGCTCAGCAGAGTACAAGCAGCAGTGTTTGAAGAACTAACTGGAGCGTGATCTGCACTCAAAAAAAAAAAACCTCACAGACTAGAGTGAACACTGCACACAACTGTTCACTATCTCTGAAAGCCTCCTTTGTGGGCTTCTATACTGTTTGCAACCAATGTATTGTATACGAATGGAAGCACGTCACACTAATAGATTTGTTTTTTTTAAAAAAAGAGAATGTAGCACCACCAATTATAGAAAAATGTCAAGGATGAGGCAGTGAGACACGCTCAGCAGAGTACAAGCAGCAGTGGTTGAAGAACTAAGTGGAGCATGATCTGCACTCCAAAAAAAAATACCTCACAGACTACAGTGAACACTGTACACAACTGTTCACTATCTGTGAAAGGCTCCTTTATGTAATTCTATAGTGTTTGCAACCAATGTATTGGATACGGATGGAAGCACGTCACACTATAATTTCAATTGAATGGAGCAGCAAGAATTACAGTAAAGAAAAAAAAAAGAGTCTGTGAGTGACACGTGCAGATGCCTACAAACAGCGTTGGATGCAGAGCAAACAGCAGCGTCACCTGCACTCTCACACACACACCTTGCAGAGCTGTTAAAACAACACTACAGGCAAAAGGAAGCTTTACACAGCCGGTGGTAAACTAGCCTGCCTTAAGCACAGTACACAAAATCGCAATCTCTAACTGTCCCTCAGAGTCAGCACAGCAGCGTTCTGTCCCTAACTGAATTCACAGCACAGTGATGCTAAAATGGCGGCGGCGCCTTTTATAGTGCATTCTAACATCATTTCAGCATCCAATCACAGCCATGCCATTAGTTAACATGACCGCAGCAGTACAGGATGTGCCCACACTTCTTAGGATTCCTCATTGGCTGACTAAAATCACATTGCCTCTCAAAGAATTATGGGAACTTCTGATTCCGGTATACGATATATGGAAAAAATCGGAACTAAGTATCGGAATTCCGATACAGCGAATATCGGCCGATACCCGATACTTGCGGTATCGGAATGCTCAACTCTAATCAATATAAGTGAGAAAAAAATAAAGAAATAGTTTAAGATTCTGGTTAGTAGTCCGAATTGCGTTGTATTAATATTCACAATGACTCGAGGAGAAGACCTTGGTATATTAGATACAGTAAAAAGAGAAAAACACTTTCATCTGAATCCTGTTGTTGGTTACTGACTTTTTGTAAGCTGTGAAAAAAAAAAATATTTTCCTAATCCCAGGCAACCCCTTCCAATAATAAACTGCAAGATTCAATAATATCTGATTTTTAAATTAAAAACTGATATATTTTTACAAAATGGTATTTTCTGTTTACCAAACCTATTTGTGTATTTGCTTCACTAGATACAATAAATCTGTTCCTTCTGTTAATGTTAGCACATGGATATGTTGCAGCACAAATATAAAAAGCAGCACACAAACCTTTGAAATAAAAGCCAGAGTAAAACTCCTACTTTGAATTCTTCCTCGTCCATATGTATTCTCAACGCCTGATGTGAGAACTTCATGGAGAGTAATTAATTCAAGATATTTACTTTGAATTGCTCTTTATGTTACCCTGTTTTATTGTGCTTTATGTTTGCCAACATATGGACATGATGCTGGCACTATTTAGAAGTGCAGCTCTCTTTTTAATAGCTCGAGTTTGATGGGGATGCATAAATTGCTTACCATTTTATGGCTTTCATGAAATTCCCTGCTATAAAATTTCTTGACAAATAAACACAGTCATTTCAATGATGACCATAAATAATTGTCTTAATCAATGGAAATTATGTTAAAACTAGGAAAATAAAGTTGTAAAAAGCCATTATTTTTTTCAGAAGGGAAATGTAATAGTACTTTCTGGAAAAAAAAGCACAGCTGCCTATAAATAAAAGGGTTTAGGTATTGGGAATGGAAGAAGTTGATTTTGTTTGGTATTTTCTGGAGGCCGTGTTGTAACATTGTCTCAAGTATTTAAATGTTATATTGCGCCATGCTGTATATTATATGAATATTGGAATCACAAATTGTTGGCAGCAGATTATTCAGGACACTCTCCAAGCCTGTGACAACAGATCTTCTTCATTCAGGAAAAAATAGGAACAATCTATGATAAGCTTAATAGATCAGGAATAAATCATTTGTGTGTCTCTATCTGTGCAGCATCTACAGCAGGTTGCTTCTCTCATACACAGACACAGGAAAACAGGAAATACAGTCACACACTCTTCCTGTGTGAGCCTCTGGGAGTTATTTTGTTCTAACTTTATGAACAGCATACAAATCTAGCAACTAAACACTCATAGACAGGAATGGAGTTGTTGCACCAAACATATACACCCCACTCAACAACTTCTTATCCTGTTAGTCCCATTGCGGTTCTGAAGTCTACAAACTTTGCTCTTGATATTGGCTTTGTCATACCATCAGCTATCATCTTGTCACAATAAACAAACACTCGAGTACACCACGTTCCACTAAGTCACATAAGCAGTGATGTTTTACATCAATGTTTTTAGTCCTTGCACTAATCTCACTGCTGGCAAGTTTAATGCATCCTTGATTGTCCTTATAGATAACTGTTGGTTGAGCTAATGGCTTGCTGAAATCTTCCAAATGTTGTTTCAACCAAATTTCTACTTGACTTGCATAAGCAGCAAACATATATTCTGCTTCTGTAGAAGATAATGCGACTGATATTTGTTTTCTGCTGGAACAAGAAATTGATTTTTCTCCTAGCTTGAACAAGTAACCACTTGTTGATTTCCAATCACTTGAATATCCAGCCCAATCTGCATCCACATAACCTCTGAGAGTGAGATCTCCTGATGCAGATATCTTTAAGATTTAGCCTTTGAGTTTCTTTACGATATTGAAGAATTCTCTTAATTGCATTCCAGTCTCTTTGGCGTGGCTTGCTTGCACGTCAGCAGAGAATTCCAACTGTGGCTGTGATATCTGGACGAGTTTTGGTTGCTATGTACAGAAGAGCCCCCACTGCTTGTCTGTAACTCTCATTGCTGGGTAGCAGATCTTCTTCTCTTTCCAACTTTAAGTAGGATGGGTCCATTGGTGTTGACGCTCCTTTGGCTTCTGACATTCCAAACTGGTTTAGGAAGTGTTCTGACCATATAAGAAAGGCGTCTAGCTGGGATACCTTTGTTTGGTCTTTCTGATCTCCTGACTGAAGGTTGACTTGGTTCTTCTATGTCTTCCTTGGAGTCTTCAGAGCTTATCCGCACTTCAGTGTTTTCCTTTTCGGTGTCAGGGTTTGGTGATTGAGATTCTTGTTCTTGCTTCTTAGGTTGAATAACTGTTGCAACTTCATGGAATTTGAGCGATACAGAGTTTTCATCAATCGCTATATCTCTGCTGATTGTTACTGTGTTGGACTCTGCGTTCAGGATTCTGTATCCCTTTTGAGTTTGGACTCCTTGCTTTACGTGTGATTCCCACTTGGAACATTTTTCTTTAGGAACATACACAAACATTTTGCTTCCAAATATCCTGAGGTGCTTCAGGTTAGGCTTTTCGCAGTTCCATAGCTTATATGGAGTTTTATTTGTGGCTTTACCTATCACTCTGTTTTGAAGGTAGCAGGCGGTCATGATGGCTTCTCCTCAATACGTTGTAGGTAGATTCGCATCAAGCAACATACCTCTTCCACTTTCACAGAGAGTACGGTTCTTTCTCTCTGCAATGTCATTGTCAGCTAACATGATATTTTCTGACTTGCTTTCATTTACACCTTAGTGACAGAGCCATTTTGCAGCTTAATGACCAAGCCAATTTTTACAATTTTGACCACTGTGACTTTATGAGGCTATAACTCTGGAACGTTTTAACGGATTCCGCTGATTATGAGACTACTTTTTCATAACATTTTCTAACTTTATGCTAGTGGTTAAAATTTCTTCAATATAATTTGTGTTTATTTATGAAAAAAAAAAATTATGCTCTTAAGTCAGAGTGATATGTCACACAAATTACTTAATAAATAATATTTCCCACATGTCTACTTTACATCAGCACAATTTTGGAAACAAAATTTTTTTGTTAGGAAGTTATAAGGGTTAAAAGTTGACCAGCAATTTCTCATTTACACAACAAAATTTACAAAACCTTTTTTTAGGGACCACATCGCATTTAAAGTCACTTTGAGCTGTATACAGTCATGGCCAAAAGTTTTGAGAATGACACAAATATTAATTTTTACAAAGTCTACTGCTTCACTTTTTCTAATGGCAATTTGCATATACTCCAGAATGTTATAAAGAGTGATCAGCTTAACAGCAATTACTTGCAAAGTCAATATTTGGCTAGAAAATGAACTTTATC
This sequence comes from Oophaga sylvatica, assembly GCA_033576555.1. Taxonomy (NCBI): domain Eukaryota; kingdom Metazoa; phylum Chordata; class Amphibia; order Anura; family Dendrobatidae; genus Oophaga; species Oophaga sylvatica. The sequence continues at coordinate 168,194,969 of JARQOD010000005.1, forward strand.
CCCCAAAACACATTTCAACATCATTGCAGCCCTGCCTTAAAAGGACCAGCTAACCTCTTTTCAGTGATTGCTCCATTAACACAGGTGTGGGTGTTGATGAGGACATGGCTGGAGATCAATCTGTCATGATTAAGTAAGAATGCGACCACTGGACACTTTAAAAGGAGGCTGGTGCTTGGCATCATTGTTTCTCTTCTGTTAACCATGGTTATCTCTAAAGAAACACGTGCAGTCATCATTGCAATGCACAAAAATGGCCTAACAGGGAAGTGTATCGCAGCTAGAAAGATTGCACCTCAGTCAACAATCTATCGCATCATCAAGAACTTCAAGGAGAGAGGTTCCATTGTTGCCAAAAAGGCTCCAGGGCGCCCAAGAAAGACCAGCAAGCGCCAGGACCGTCTCTTAAAAGTGTTTCAGCTGCGGGATCGGGCTACCAGCAGTGCAGAGCTTGCTCAGGAATGGCAGCAGGCATGTGTGAGTGCATCTGCACGCACTGAGGCGGAGACTCTTGAAGCAAGGCCTGGTCTCAAGGAGGGCAGCAAAGAAGCCACTTCTCTCCAGAAAAAACATCATGGACAGACTGATATTCTGCAAAAGGTACAGGCAGTGGACTGCTGAGGACTGGGGTAAAGTTATTTTCTCTGATGAATCCCTTTTTCGATTGTTTGGGACATCAGGAAAACGCCTCATTCGGAGAAGACAAGGTGAGCGCTACCACCAGTCTTGTCTCATGCCAACTGTTAAGCATCCTGAAACCATTCATGTGTGGGGTTGCTTCTCAGCCAAGGGAATCGGCTCTCTCACAGTCTTGCCTACAAAACACAGCCATGAATAAAGAATGGTACCAGAATGTCCTCCAAGAGCAACTTCTCCCAACCCTCCAAGAGCAGTTTGGTGATCAACAATGCCTTTTCCAGCATGATGGAGCACCTTGCCATAAAGCAAAGGTGATAACTAAATGGCTCAGGGAACAAAACATAGAGATTTTGGGTCCATGGCCTGGAAACTCCCCAGATCTTAATCCCATTGAGAACTTGTGGTCAATCATCAAGAGACGGGTGGACAAACAAAAACCTAAAAATTCTGACAAAATGAAAGCATTGATTGTGCAAGAATGGACTGCTATCAGTCAGGATTTGGTCCAGAAGTTGATTGAGAGCATGCCAGGGAGAATTGCAGAGGTCCTGAAGAAGACGGGTCAACACTGCAAATATTGACTTGCTGCATTAACTCATTCTAACTGTCAATATAAGCTTTTGTTACTCATATGTTTGCAATTATATTTCTGTCTGTGATAAAAACATCTGTCAAACACACACATAAAAACCAGAGGGCAGCAGATCATGTGAAAATATAATATTTGTGTCATTCTCAAAACTTTTGGCCATGACTGTACATGACAGAAAATACCCAAAAGTGACACTATTCTAAAATCTGTACCACTCAAAGTGGTCAAAATTACTTTTAAGAAGTTAATTAAACCTTTATGTGCTTCACAGGAACTGAAGCAATTTGGAAGGAAAAAATTAACATTTAACATTTTTTCACAAAAAAATTATTCAGAACCAATATTTTTTATTTTCACAAGTGTTAAAAGAGAAAATGAACCACAAAATTTGTTGCACAATTTCTCCTGAAAACGCCGATACCCCATATGTGGGGGTAAACCACTGTTTGCGCACATGGCAGAGCTCGGATGTGCCTGAACAGTGGAAACCCCCACAATTGACACCATTTTGGAAACTATACCCCCTAAGGAACTTATCTAGATGTGTGATGAGCACTTTGAACCCCCAAGTGCTTCACAAAAGTTTATAACATAGTGCCGTAAAAATAAAAATCATATTTTTTCCACAAAAAAGATATTTTCACCCCCATATTTTTATTTTCACCATGGTAACAGGAGAAAATAGACCACAAAAGTTGTTGTACAATTTGTCCTGAGTACGCCAATACTCCATATGTGTGGGTAAACCACTGTTTGGGCGCACGGCAGAGCTCAGAAGGGAAGGAGCGCCGTTTGACTTTTTCTATGCAGAATTGGCTGGAATTGAGATCGGACGCCATATTGCGTTTGGAGACACCCTAATATGCCTAAACAGAGGAAACACCCCACAAGTGACACCATTTTGGAAACTAGACCCCTTAAGGAACTTGTCTAGATGTGTGGTGAGCATTTTGAACCCCAAAGTGCTTGACAGAAGTTTTTAACACAAAGCCGTAAAAAATATAAAAATGTTTTCACCCCCAAATTTTTACTTTCACAAGGCTAACAGGGGAAATTGGACAACAAAAGTTGTTGTGCAATTTGTCCTGAGTATGCTCATACCACTTATGTGGGAGTAAATCACTGTTTGGGTGCATGGCAGAGCTCGGAAAGGAAGGAGTGCTGTATTGGAATGCAGAATTTAATGGAATGGCTTGCGGGTGTCTTGTTGCGTTTGCAGAGCAACTGATGTGCCTAAACAGTAGAAACTCCCCATAAGTGACCCCATTTTGGAAACTAGACCCCCTAAGGAACTTATCTAGATGTGTTATGAGTACTTTGAACTCCCAAAGTATTTCAGTAAAGTATATAATGCAGAGCTATGAAAATGAAAAATAATATTTTTTTTCCACAAAAATTATATTTTTGCCCGCAATTTTTTATTTTCACAAGGATAACAGGAGAAATTGTACCTCAAGACTTGTTTTCCAATTTGTCCTGAGTACCCTGGTACCCCCTATGTGGGGGGACCACTGTTTGGGCACACGTCGGGGCTCGATAGGGAAGTAGTGACTTTTGGAATGCAGAATTTGATGGAATGGTCTGTGGGCATCATGTTGTGTTTGGAGAGCCCCTGATGTGACTAAACAGTAGAAACCCCCACAAGTGACCCCATTTTGGAAACTGGACCCACCAAGTAGCTTATCTAGATGTGTGGTGAGCACTTTGAACCCCTAAGTGCTTCACAGAAGTTTTTATCGCAGAGCTGTGAAAATAAAAAATCATTTTTTTCCACAAAAATGATTTCTTAGCCCCAATTTTTTATTTTCCCAAGTGTAACAGGAGAAATTAGACACCCAAAGTTGTGCAATTTGCCTTAGGTACTCTGATGCCCCATATGTGGGGGAACAACTGTTTTGGGAGCATGACAGAGATCAGAAGGAAGGGAGCACCATTTAACTTTTAGAACGCAAAATTGACTGGAATCAATGGTGGCGCCATGTCGCATTTAAAGACCCCCTGATGTGCCTGAATAGTGGAATCCCCTCAATTCTAACTCTAACCCTAACCCCAACACATCCCTAACCCTAATACCAACCCTAACCCTAACCACAGCCCTAACTCCAACCCACCCTTAACTCTAATCCCAACCCTAACCATAACCCTAATCACAACCCTAACCCCAACACACTCCAAACCCTAATCCCAATCCTAACCATAACCCTAATCACATCCCTAACTCCAACACTCCTCTAACCCTAATCCCAACCCTAAGGATATGTTTCCACGCTGATTGCTGACAGCACTTTGGACGCAGCGGATCCCCGCCTTCGCCCAAAGTGCTGCCGGCTTTTGTACGCGCGGTGATTTATGATGTGTTCATTGAACACATACGAAATCACTGCATCCAATCCATAGACTGAGTTATTTATCTTGGGGAGACGTAGTGTCTCTGCAAGATAAATAGACATTCTGTGGTCTAGAAAGACGCACCACATGTCCGTAATTTCTGATGTGACACCCACATCTCTGCATGCATAGTGGAGACGAGATTTAAAAAAATCTCCTTCACTATGCTGTAACTTCTGGACCATGTGGATTGAACGCTGTGGCTGTACGCAGCGTTCAATCCGCAGCAAATCCTTACAACATACGCTACATGGAAACATACCCTAACCATAACCCTAATCCCAACCCTAACCCTAATCCCAACTTTAACCCTAATCCCAACTCTAACCCTTATCCCAACCGTAACCCTAATCCTAACCATAACCCTAATTCCAACCCTAACCCTAATCCCAACTCTAACCCTAATCCCAACTCTAACCCCAATCCCAACCGTAACCCTAATCCTAAACCTAACCCTAATCCCAACCGCAACACTAACCCTATACCTAACTTTAGCCCCTCACTTTAGCCCAATTGTAACCTTATTGGAAAAAATGGAAATAAATAAATATTTTTTATTTTATTATTTTTCCCTAGCTAAGGGGGTGATAAATGGGAGTTTTATTTTTTTTTATTTTGATCACTGTGATAGGGTTTATCACAGTGATCAAAATGTACCTGGAATGAATGAATGGAATCTGCCGAGTGCCGGCCGGCAGATGTCGGCAGGCACACTGCATATGCGCCCCTCATTTTCTTTACAGGAAGCTGTGGGAGCCGTGGGAGTACGGGGGGACTCTGGGAGGTACGGGGGACAGTTCGGGGGACCACGTGACTCTATTTCTCTCCCCTCTGATGTGCGCCATATTTATAAAAACCCAGCACTAATTTTTCTGCCTGTGTTGATGAATTTTTTGCGGAGTCTTAGCTACACTACCATGCTGGGGAGAGATTGGTGTACTATATTGACGCTTCAGAAATAATGAATGTCCCCTATTTTTTCTTATAATACATCAGTTGGGATGGAACTTCTTTTACAGGTCAAAAAGACATAAGTTACTTACCGGTAATGGGATTTCTCAGAGCCCATGACATCACCATGGAAAGAGGGGATCTGCCCTTCTGGGACAGGGAACCACAGAATAAAAGGGCGGTACCTCTCCCCTGCATCAGTTGGTTTACAGAGCATTGGAGGGCCTCCAGGTTAGTGACAACAACAATAAATATTTTCTTTATCATATTGTTTAATAGAAACACACCGTGCCTATACATAAACACACTACGAACAATAAAAATGTGCTCACCGCACACGTGATGGGGGGAATAAGCAGGTAATGTCATGGGCTCTGAGAAATTCCATTACCGGTAAGTAACTTATCTCTTTATCTATCCCCCATAACAGCACCACGGAGAGAATTACAGAGACTTGCAACTTAGGGAGAGACCACAGCCTGAAAAACCCTTCTTCTGAAGGTTAAGCCAGACGAAGAGGCTAGGTCTAGTCGATAGTGTTTGAAAAAGGTAGAAGGTAATGACCAGGTGGCCACCTTACAGATTTGTTTTATCGATACCTCTGACCTCTCAGCCCAGGAGGTCGCCATAGCCCTTGTCGAATGAGCTTTCAGCCCCTCTGGAACGAAATTCCCACTGGATGAGCAGGCCAAGGCTATTTCATCTCTTATACATCTCACTATGGTACTGTTGTAAGCTTTGAGTCCTTTTATAGGTCCCTGAAAACATACAAAGAGAGATCCTTCCTTTCTACACCTCTGGGTGGACTCTAGGTACTGAACCAGACATCTCCTCATAGCTAAAGTGTGAAATCTTTCTTTGTCCCTATACTTTGGGTTTGAGCAAAAGGAAGGAAGGACTATCTCCTGGGACCTATGGAATCGAGATGCTACCTTTGGTAAGTATGCCGGGTCAGGTTTTAGGATAACCCTATAATCCAGAATTTTTGTGAAGGGAGGATCTGTAGACAATGCTTGAATATCACTTACTCTCTGGACTGATGTTAGAGCTATCAGGAGGGCGGTTTTTTGTGATATGACTTTGAGAGGGACTCTATAGGCTCAAATGGGGGACCTATTAGGGCTGATAGATCTAGATTTAAATCCCAAGATGGTAGCTTTTGAATGGCTAATGGTTTAGACCTCGCGGCGGCTCTGATAAAACGTACTACCCATGGGTTGCCCGCTACGTCATTATTATAGAATGCTCCTATGGCTGCTACCTGTACCTTCAAGGTACTTACTGCCAGGCCACATTCTAGTCCCTTCTTTAGAAACTCTAGGATCTCAGTAATTGTAACCCCATCCTGAACTCTTACTTCCGAAGTGGACAGGAATTTTTTCCAGGTTTTCTACAGACTTTTGTGGTGACGCTTTTCCTACTCATCAGCAGCGTAGAGACTAAACTTGCCAAGGAACATCTTTCCCTTAACAGCACCCCTTCAAATTCCACACTGCTAAATGAAGGTTCGCTGACTGAGGGTGGAACACCGGTCCCTGAGACAGAAGGTCCGGGAGTTCCGGGAGAACCCAAGGATCGGTGATCGATAACATCTTCAGCCAGGAGAACCAGGTTGTTTTTTGTCCAGAAGGGAGCTATCAATATTAGTCTTGATCTGTCCTCCCTGACCTTCCGTAGTACCGCTGGGATAAGGATGGTTGAGGGAAAGGTGTATGCCAGACTCTGTGTCCAAGGGATGGTAAAGTGTGTAAGGCCTGAGGGTTCCCCCTGGGGTCTAGAGAAGAAAAGGCTTCCACCTTCCTGTTGTTGATATTGGCAAACAGGTCTATGACTGGGGTCCCCCAGATTTACACAATCTGCTTGAAAATTGACTGATTTAAGACCCATTCGCCCTGCCTCTATTAAGTATTGCTCAGAAAGTCGGTCTTCTGATTTTCTATCCCCCGAATGTGTAATGCAGAAAGGACTAGAAGATTGTTCTCTGCCAAGGTGAAGATTTTGGAAGTGGTGTCCATCAAGGCTCGGGATCTGGTTTAGGTAGACCACCACCACCTGATTGTCCGAGAATACCCAAACATGATGACCCCATAGAATTTGTAGGAAGGCTGATAAAGCGTGACCCACTGCCCAAAGTTCGTTCTGAATTGAAGATGCTTCAAACTTCTGTATTTTCCATACCCCCTGAGTGACCCTGAAGCCCAGGTGAGCTCCCCACCCTGTGGGACTTGCATCGGTGGTAACTATCTGGATATCTCTGTTACCCAAGGGATTCCTTTTGACATGTTGTTGACGTCCTTCCGCCAAACTAGGGAATGAATAGTGGCTGAATTTAGTGTCATATGGCCCTCTAAGTGACCCTTTAGAGTAAGCTGGTTTTTTAATATGTCCCACTGGAGATCCCTTGTATGGAGTTGTGCCCACTGAACTGCTGGCAAACAAGCAGAGAGGGAACTCAGTAGCGACATCACCTTTCTCAATGTCATGGAGCGGTTCAGCAAGGCCTTTGACACTAGATTTATGATTTTTCCTTTTTTCTGAGCTGGGAGGCGGCACTACTGTTTTTCTGAGTCCAATATTAACCCCATGAATTCCTGAACATTTTTTGGCTCTAGCCTTGACTTCTGTAAGTTTAGAAGCCAGACCAGATCTACTAGGGTATTCATTACATTGTCCCGCTGCTCTCTGCAGTGTTGGATTGTGTCGCTTGCTATCAAAAAATCGTCCAGATATGGGACTATTAAAATGTCCTGTTCCCTCAGATGAGCCATCATTTCCGCTACTAACTTGGTAAATATGCGGGAGCGATTGATATTCCAAAAAAGAGGGCTCTGTATTGAAATTCTCTTACTTTCCCTTTTATGGAGACAGCCAGTCTGAGGAATTTTTGGGACTCTTTGTGAATGGGAACGTGGTAGTAAGCATCGCTGAGATCCAAGACAATCATAAAACAGTTCAGAAACAGTATTTTGATGGTCGATTTTATTGACTCCATCTTGAATTTTTGATTCCTTACATAGCCATTTAGTTTCAGCAGGTTTATAATTGTCCGGTAGGACCCGTCTAGCTTGGACACTAGATATAATGGGAAGAAAAATCCTTTTCCCCTTTCCTGGGGAGGGAATCCCTGAATGACAGATTTGTCTACCAGGTTCCTTACCTCGCATTCCAGGGCCTCTTGTTCTTGGAGGGAGGATCTCATGGGAGTTACTACCAGGGTCGGCTTCAGGTTTTCGTGGGTCCCCGGGCAAAAGAGTTTCAGTAGGCCCCTTTAACACATACCACAATTCATGATGCTCCGATACGGCAGAGAATTATAGGTATAGTACAATGCCAAAGATTTCACTTACTTCATACATTACATTAGTGATATCTATTGTAAATTCTACAATAGCTCAAAAGACAAACAGTATAGTCATCCATACAGTATTATGGGCACCACATAGTGCTCCATGCAGAATAATGAGCCCCATATATTGCTCCATACAGTATAATGAGCTCCATATATTGCTTCATACACAATTATGGGCACCACATAGAGCGCCATACAGAATAATGAGCCCCATATAATGCTCCTTATATAATGGGCCCCATGTATGATGCTCCAGTGTATGATGGGCCCCAGCTAATGCTCCATATATGATGCTCCAGTGTATGATGGGTCCCATATATGATGCTCCAATGTATGATGGGTCCCATATATGATACTCCAGTGTATGATGGGTCCCATATATTATACTCCAGTGTATGATGGGACCCATATGATGGTCTCCATATATTGCGCCAAACATAAAAAAAATAAAAAAATTAACTACTCACCTCTTCTTGCTGGAAGCTGGTCTGCTCGAGGCACCGGCCCCCGGTACTGGCACAGGCACCTGGCACCCATAGCATACTGGTGTCCCCGACTGTGCGTGGGCCCCCTCGCCTGCTCAGGGCCCCGGGTGCTCAGGGTGCTGACGCCGGCCCTGGTCACTACATAGTTTTGAGGAGGGAAGGAGAGAAAGTCTTTCCGAAGGCCTGAATTACCAGGTATAGTATCCAGGGGCTAGTTGAGATTTTTCTATGGCCAGAAGGAAATGAGATAGTTTTCCCCTACCCTGGGGAAACCATCACTTTGAGGTCTTTTTATCCCAGGAGGAATTCCCAAAAAGGAAACCCCTGACCCTCCTTTTCCCTCATCCCATCTATTTTGCTCCCTCGCGGGTCTTCAACAAAAAAATGTTGTATTCCAAAAGGACCGATTAAGTGAGGGTGGAGCTAAATTCGAGAAACCCTTTTCTTATCCCCAGATTTTGTCAGGATATCGTCCAGCATCTCCCAAACAAAAATTGACCCTCATATGGGATTGAGCATAGTTTAAGTTTTGTTTGTAAGTCACCAGGCCAACATTTGAGCCATAGAGCTCTACGGGCTGTGTTTGAGAGGGCTGCGGAATAAGATGTTAGCCTAACTGAATCGACCAATGAATCTGCCCAAAAAGCTGCTGCACCTCCTATCATGTGGATGGATTCCAGCACTTTATTCCTAAGTACCCCATCGTGCAGCTGTTTCTCCAACTGATCTACGCATATCATTAGGGACCTAGAGGTACATGTAGCCGGTATTGTCGGTCTCAGATTTCCCCCTGCTGATTCCCAAACCCCTTTAAGAAAGGTGTCAGCTTTTTCTGTCCAGGGGTATTTCAATGTTCCTATGTCCTCAAAGGGGAGCGCAAATTTTTTAGGGACCTTGGCCACCGCGACATCAAGTTTAGGGGCTTTATCCCATGACGTGGAAGCTTCCTCCTCGATGGGGTATTTTCTTTTAAGAGAGGGTACCGATGAGTTTTTCCTGTCCGGTTTCACCCACTCTTTCTTAATTAAGGCCTGAATATTTTCATTTAGGGGGAATACTTTCCACCTCTTTTGACATAATCCCCCAAACATTATATCCTGGACTGTTTTGTTGGGACGAGAGTCCAGCACCCACATAGATCTTACTGCTTTCACCAATGTTTCTACCTCATCTAGAGGAAAACAGTGACATTCCCCCCTTTCATCATCCGAGGAAGAGGAGGAGGAGTCTGGTATATCTGATCCCTGCCCCCGGAGTTAGAGGAATTGGACTGGGAGTATATTACAGTTTCCTTCCTCTTGACCTTATCCCCATTCCTGAGGGACCTAAACGCACTCTTGACCTCCGATTTGATTGCAGATCTCAGCTCGGAGGCAAAGTCTGGGTTTTCCTCGCAGAGAACTTGTCCTATACAAGATCCACAAAGTTTCTTATCCCTGGACTCTGGCTAGGCTTTTCCACACATGGGGCAGGACCCATGCTTTGTTTTTCCCAAACTTTTCCTTCTCTAATAAAAAGGAAGAGAAGGGACCCCAATTACAATGGTGACCTTTCACGAAGATCACTCACCAATTGGGCGCAGCCGCAGGTACTGGTTCCGGAGGCGGGGTAGGATCCTGCAAAAGGCGTTCCAGAGATGGAGATTTATTTATCACACTGGAAATTCTTCTGCATTTTGTGGAGTGGCTGCTAGACCGACCGCTCCGCTTGTCTGCAGAGGAACCCTTTCTCTGCACATCTGGTTTCTGCCACTGGTGGCACTGTTGCTGCTTCTGCTGCTACTGGTTCTGCTGCGGTTGCTGCAGGGGCTGCTGGTCACTGTCCTCCATGGTTACACACAGGGGACCGCATGCAACAAAGAGCTTCTAAACTTATCAGCTAAAATCTTGCTGCCCTGCACCACATCGCTTCCGGACCCTCCCCCTCCTGCTGCCACATCACTGGGGGAGCGTTTTCTTTTTTTTTTTCTCTCTTTCTTTCTCTGTCTGCCCAGGAACTCGGAAGCTCCGCTTCACTTCCGGGGCAGAGGCCATCTTGGACCACCTCTAGTGCACACACTGTCTATGTGTGTGCCCTCCCCGAACCTGAAAGTCCTTCTTTACTTTCGGTGCTGCATCCATCTTGCTACACCATCAGGGCACACGCTGTCCACGTGTGCACTACCGGGGACCCAGAAGCAACTGCGTCCTCTCCGGAGCGGTGGCCAAGCATCCCCCCTGCTCACCCTGCAGACCCATCGGTCCCAGCGGTGGTGGCTTTAGGTACAGCACCAGCCGTGGCAGGGGCCTCCCCACTGCCAGAACCCAGACTGGCCATCCCAAGATCATTGTCAGATCTTCATCAGACGGCGTCTTCCTCAGGTACCAAACAGAAGGGTCCCCCGACAGGGACAGCAAACCAACTGATATGGGGGAGAGGTACCACCCTTTTACTCTGTAGGTTCCCTGTCCCTGAAAGCCGGATCCCATCTCTCCGTGGTACTGTCATGGGGGATAGAGAAATCAGCCTTTTTCTGGCCAAATCAGCTGAAATTTTTTGAGCTCTTTAAAAATAGTGTAAGCTGCAGTGCCCATGCACATCTGCCAGTCCCAAATCCACTCAGACAACAGTGTCATCATCAAATGCCTCATGCAATATTAGCCACGGAGCTCTGCTAAGGACCCAGCAGGAGCTATGGCAGGAGGAATTTTCCTTCACAATGAGCTGTATGTCTTAGATACATTTAGTTAATGTCAGTTGAATTTGATTGCCATGATACCACCTGATATGCATAATAAGTCTGATTATTGTGAACAGCTTGCTTGGTTTTATTAGTAACTTTCAAATGCCCTTGGTACATTTTCAGCATGGACATCAATTATAAGAACGTCTTTAGAATGCTCGACAGCATCAAAGCAATATTAGTAAACACTACTACAGAAAAGTAACACTGAACACACACAGAACACGTGTCGGGCTAAATAAAACTGAATTGTCTTCCACGCATTGTAATGTCGCAGCCATCTTTATTGTGGTATTTACATTGAAACCTTTTGGCCACAGTAAAGAGCTTTTAGCACCAAAATCTAAATGTAATAATATTTTAAATATACATACATTCTTTCTATTTCTACAGCTAGATTCAAATAGTTCTTCATGTGACATTGCAGCCAATTTTTGGAAATTCAATTAAAATGTCAAGGCCTCATTAGCATCAGCCCTTGTAATGATACATAGGGATGAGTGGACCCATGGAAGTTCAGGTTCTGGTACCCAATCGAACTTTAATCCAAAGTTCGGTATGGGTACTAGAACTTTACTCAAACTTGAACCTGAATCTGATTGAAATAAATGGGGACCTGAATTTTAAAGCTGGAAAATATCTTTATCTCCTCCCCAAGCTCCCGAACTGTAAAACAGACTTCCGAGATTACTGTGTGTTCAGAGTTCAGTACAAACCTCAGACTTTACAGTTCGGATTTACTCATCACTATTAGTGTTGAGCGATACGATAATGTAAATATCGGCTATCGGCCGATATTAGCTCTATCGGCCTTTCGATAATTTGTTTCGATATTTTCGTCTTATCGAATACCGGAATCGGATTTGTCACTGTCACTGTCTGTGTCCGTCGGTCGGGTCTGTCACTGTCAGTGTCGTCGGTCGGGTCTGTCAGGAGTCAGCGGCACGTACCTGGCAGAAGATCTCCGGCGGTCACGTCCTGGACTGCTTCATGGCAGCCATCCTCTTCTCCCCGGCGGTCACATGCAGTTTCTCCGCGATAACTGCAGTGACTGCTGGGTAATCCCGGCCGTAAAGCAGTCAGTCCGATGACGTCACCGCCGGGGAAGCAGGTAATCAGCTGTGCTGCGTCGCGATGACAGGCTCTGCCTGTCATTGCGATGTAGCAGAGCTGGATCGTCGTGGGACTGTCGTTATGGACTGCGTCGGACAGGTGGTATACTGTTGGTTTTTTTTTTTCTTTTTTTACAGGAGATCGATGGCGTCGCAGGAATGAGAGTACAATAAAAGAAATGAAAACTGTGTTGTCTCTTTTATTTCATTAAAAGACTTTTTTCTTGCTTTGTCTTTTTTTTATGCATTTAATAACTTTGGGATTAATAATGGATCAGTGTCTTATTGACGCCTCTCCATTATTAACCGGGCTTATTGTCACCGTGCAATCAACAGTGACATTAATCCCTTATTATCCCGCTTGCCACCGCTACAGGGCAAGTGGGAAGAGCCGGGTAAAGTGCCACAATTGACACATCTTTTGATGCGCCAAATGTGGGGCTGCTGTAGCCTGGTATTATCAGGCTGTTGAGGGCCAAAATCCATGGGCCTTGACAGTCTTTTAATACCAGGCCGCAGCAGTCTGCATTTTACTTGGCTGGTTAACAAAAATAGGGGGACCCCTACGCCGTTTTTTTTTTTCGAGGGGATCCCCTATTTTTGTTAACCAGCCAAGCTAAGCAGACTGCTGTGGCCTGGTATTATCAGGCTTGCAAGGTCCATGGATATTGGATCCTTACCAGCCTGAAAAACCAGGCCTCAGCGGTCTGCTTCATCTGGCTGGTTAACAAAAATAGGGGGGACCCCACGCCATTTTTTTTCGAGGGGATCCCCTATTTTTGTTAACCAGTTCCCTCTGACGTCACTGATTGTGTCCCTGGCTGACCTGAAGTGAAAGTGGAAAGCAATCAATTAAGCTTTCCACTTCCTCTCCTGTCAGCCAGGAGAGGAACTCATTCATTTGGGGGTTTACTGTGAGGCTGCAGCATTAGCTGAGGTCCCTGCAGTAAACATTAACCCTTTCTGAAGGATTACACCGTGGGACCTGACTGTACATCGGATTGGTAAGAATAATTTTGCTTTATTATTTTATTTTTATTACAGGAAATGGTTTTAGCAGGTAAATAAAATATGGTCAAAAACTGTGTGATTATTTCATTAAACTTCTTTTTTATTAAAGTGTGTGGTTTGATTTTTCTTTCATACAATAGGATTAATAATTGATAGTTGTCTAATTGACAGCTCTCAATTATTAACCTGGCTTAAAGTGACCTTTCAATTGCAAGGTCATTTTAACCCCTTATTAACCCATTCGCCACCGCTATAGGGCAATGGGAATAGACGGGCAAAGTGCCAGAAAGGGCAAATCTAATTAGAGATTTGCCCTTTCTGGGGTGTTGGGGGCAGATGTTAGTAGCCGGGGGGGGCAGAAATAATGGTCCCTCTCTGGGCTATTATTATCTGCCCCCACTCACTGGCTTTGTCTGTCTGGTTGCGAAAATAGGGCGGGAGCCCACGCCTTTTTTTTCAGCAATTTTACACCTCATATATATATATATACATGTCATTAAATTTGTGACACATATATATATATATATATATATATATATTTATAGTTCATACACTTCTACATAGTATAATAGCCGCTAATTCAATTGCCGGCTTTTGTGAAAATGCAGAACCCGACATGAAATGACACTTGGTTTACATAGAGTTAACCATGTCTTTTCATGTAGTTTGATATCTGATTTGCACAAACAATTACATGAGTGTAAGTGTGCAAAATTTCACACCTGTAGGGGTTAATTAAAGGTGTAAATTCGTAGCAAAAAAGTCCATTTTTTTTACAACGAATTTACACCTTTAATTAACCCCTACAGGTGTGAAATTTTGCACACATAGACTGATGTAATTGTTTGTGCAAATCAGATTGCAAACGACATGAAAAGACATGGTTAACCCTATGTACACCAAGTGTCATTTCATGTCGGGTGCTTCTGTCTTTTCACAGAAGCCGGCTTTACCCGGCAATTGAATCAGAGGATATTTTACTATGTAGAAGTGTATAAACTATACATATATGTATATATATATGTCACAATGACATGTATATATATATATATATATATATTATGTATTCTATGTGTGTATATTTAGTGTTTACAAGGAAATAAAGGTTTTTTTTAGTTGCGATATTTTGTTCCCATAGACTTACATTGGACTTCCAGTATCGAAATCGGATATCGACGATATTTAGTGCTATCGGCGATACAATTTCGATACGATATTTTTAGATATCGAGCACTATCGCTCAACACTAATCACTATCGCTAAATTGAGCTCAAAAGAGAATTCGTCTTGCTCTTTATATCCAAAAGGCTTCAAAATGCACTCAATACGGTGTTTCTTGCGCATCATTTCTATTATCATTTTTGTCATGATCTGTTACTTGATCTACTGTGCAATATGTCGTCATGCAACTTTGCTAAAATATGAATAAAATTAACATGGACAATTGACACTTCAAGTTACAATTACATTTAACTTACTTTACAATACACTGCAGAAAAGATGTGGCTTCCAGATCGCGCTGCCCAAATAATAGATTTCCAAGACATAGTAATGGTTAAGAAGTGGTTTAATCTTCGCATTTCAGGGTGTATACCACCCCTTCCTAAGGAAAATACCACATATAGCTTACAGTTGCAGTGTATTGTATTGTCAGGTCGTTGACAGACCTGTGGTTCTGCGGCAGCCTCTCCTACATGTGCTTTAACCACCTAATACCAGGTGAGCAGCTTCCTACTTAAAAAGTGTTAACTTGCTATCGGATA
Organism: Oophaga sylvatica; assembly: GCA_033576555.1. Taxonomy (NCBI): domain Eukaryota; kingdom Metazoa; phylum Chordata; class Amphibia; order Anura; family Dendrobatidae; genus Oophaga; species Oophaga sylvatica. The sequence goes on from JARQOD010000005.1 coordinate 168,209,981, forward strand.
TGACCCTATTGTGCTTTTGTGTCTCCCTTGCTTTATCTAATTTAACTTACTTTGTGATATGTATGTTTGTTTTAAAAAATTGATAATAGAAAGAAGTTTACAGATGAATGCTATCATGCTTTAGTCCAAGCACTGGTTATATTATTTATTTAATTTATTTATTTTTACTCATTTATTGGCACTGTCCCCATTGGGGCTCACAATCTAGAATCCCTTTGGAATGTGGGAGGAAGCCGGAGTACAAAGAGGAAACCCACGCAAACAGGGAAGAACACGGGAAGAACATACAAACTTCTTGCAAATGTTATCCTTGGTGGGATTTGAACCCAGGAACCCAGTGCTACAAATCTGCAGTGCTGACCACTGAGCCACCATGATGCCCCATACTGCTTAGAAGAGCATAGCAATTGGGGTTATGTGATAGTTCATTTATATATTCAAGATATCATTATATCCTTTCATAGTTGCTGATCTGTGACCTGGCATTCAACAGCCAAATAACCAATATTTTTAAAAATATAAATATCCTTTTAATAGCAAATGTCCATCCTTAACCACATTGCCACAAAAACACTATTTTTTATAAATCAATATTTGGTTAACATCTCCTTAGGCATCAGTTAGAGGTAAATGTAAATTACTGCAGAGGAGAATTAGGAGTAATAGAGAGAAATAGGTAGGATAAACAGTGAATACAGTGAGGAGTCACTAATATAGAAAAATTGAAAGTCCTCAGTGGTTAATACTTTTTAATGACCAACTGAAAAGATGATAACAAATTGCAAGCTTTTGAGACCACTCAGGTCTCTTCATCAGGCTGATTAATATAAAATCTGAAGAATCACATATTTATACACAACACAGCACAGAAACAATGCAATATATAAGACAAGTGACGTGAAGCAGAACTGTCATTATGAGAGAGATAAACATAAATATTGGAACAGTTCATAGATAAGGAGTGTGAAAGTTTTATTGCTCTCTGATTGGGGTCTTGTATTGTGTTGTTATGCCCCCAGAAGATCTGAAGAGCAAATTCCTTAATTGATGTAAAAAGACATAAATCCATGCGATACATTCATTCCTGCACGGAGTGTGTCAAAAGCTGTCATGAGTTTATATTCCCAAACCTTTCTGTCTCTCTGAGACGTAAAGTTAGCTATTGATACAAGTAATTTCATGTCCATCATGCTATGACCGGGGAATCGGGATACAAATGTGTTTGGCCAAAGGTAAATCCATTCTTTTTCTCTTATTGTGTGGCGATGAGAATTCATCCTTGTTCTCAGTTTTTGCCCTGTCTCCCCCACATACAGACCCCCAGCTGGACATTTGGTAAATGAGAGCTGGCACCTCTGCTCCATGGCAGCTGTCCCTGTGTGACCCTGAGAATCCCTTAGATTAAACCGCCTACAGATAAATACAAGAGGGAAGCATATAGAAAATTGGGAGACAGACACACTTACCATCAATTGCCGAGTAATCCCACTCAGATTATTTCACAGTCCTTAGACAAAATTCTTAATGGTGCATACGAGTCATTTCTTATCCCAAAGATAGTTCTGGACGGTCTGCTGACTAATAACCCCAGGGTACTAACCTTCTACCTGTTGCCCAAGGTCTACAAGGACCCTGTCAATCCTCCGGGTCACCCCTATTGTATCTTGCATAGAGCGGATGTGTGATATGGTGTGCAAATTTATTGACTTTTACTTAAAACTAGTGATGAGGGAACATGCTCGGTATTGCTCGTTAATTGCCTGACCATCACTGTACTCGCGGTACTTTGTGAGCACCGAGCATTTCCAGGATTACCTGGTGGGAGTTCTATTACACGCGCTGCATTTTTGGCGCTCCTTAGAGTGCCAATCAACATGCAGGAATTGTATTCTACGCACTGTAATGTCGCAGCCATCTTTATTGTGGTATTACAGTGATTGGCTGGCTGCACAGCGTCATCAGGTGTATTAAAGACATGGCGCCGCAATGCTCATCACAGTCTGCTTCAAAATTAGTGAGTGTATGGAGAGCTGCTGCCGAGATAGGGTCATATTTGGTGGTTTATAAGGAAGTGTGGGTAAACCATCAAAGAATACACAAATCCAGCTAAATCAACTGTATTTCTAAGGACTAATTACGGGGTATATAGATTACAGTGCTAGGTAGGCAGGGAGTGTATGTGCGTATATACAGATCAGTGCAAGCCATGCACGCACTGTATGTGGGTATATAGATCTCAGTAGCAGAAAGCATTGTATGTGGCATACTTCATTGTATACATCAGGAGGGTCCATTCCATTACTGTCTGCTGCTGCTGCCTATAACATATATTGACCGTATCTACACAGCCCTAGGTCTCTGTGGGCGGCAAAATTTTTTTTGCATCTTAATCCTGATTATTTTATTCCAAAGCAATCCAGAATCCCTTTTTTTTTCTCCATTTGCTTGTTGACACTGCAGACTACAGCCAGATCTTTTTCATAGTACAGTGTGAAAATCCAGCAATTTTAAACGGGTTTGCCCATCCCAGGCATGACATCTGAGTGCCCAGAAAAATCTGCCAATTTTTGAGGTACTGTAATTTTTTTGAGTGTCTTATACAATTTTTTTACACCATTTTGCTGCCAAAAAATATTTAGCTGCTAGAAAAATATTTTGCTGCAGGGCAGATATTTTACCCTGGGTTTTGTCCGCCACACTAATCGCATATCATTGCGCTCAAAATTTTGCCATTTCAGGCCTTCATAGAATTTTTTTGCTGTGTCATTCATAGCCTACTTATTGACACAATTTTGGTGGCCAAAAAAAAAAATGCAGGGCAGATATTTGAAAGTGGGCTGTCTCTGTCAGACACTTGATCTATCTGTGGGCTACAAATTGTGGCTTTTCAGGCCTACATTCACCTTTTTTTGCTTTGTCTTACACTAGTTCTATAGACTATTTTAGGGTAAAAAGTAAAAAAATACATGCCACATATTGAACTGTGTGTTATCTCCGTCAGATGACTGATCTATCTGTGGGCTACAAATTGTTGCATTTCAGGCCTCCGTTCCCCTGTAAAATACCCCAAAAAATATGGACAAAGAGTAAGTATTAAACAAATTTTAGTATAAATTTTATTATTTTGCAATATTCACAGAAAAAAGTTAAAACATAGTATAAAACAAATATGACAAGGGGAAAAAGACAAAACCTAGACACCACTGCTAGTAAGAAAGGTATAACACACTGTATGACTAAATATATAAAGGCATATACTCATCAGTATACATAGAGAGATTTTTTCCAGTGAAGAACTTTATATACAACTGCAGATATATTTCAGTACATATGCTGTCCTCAAAAAATATAGTGCATAGTGCATTTATGTCAACATTTTACACTCAGTAATGCCATATATACAAAGAGATATGTACACTGAACTCAGTAAATAAAGTGCATAGTGCAAGTTGACATAAACCCAAATATGGGTAAATAGAACTTATATTAGGCATATAAGAGGTTACAGATGTATATGGACAGCAATATATAGTCAACATTTATAAAAAGCCAATCGAGGAAGCATTGAGCGAAACTCGCTTCGGGGCTTTCCTTCCCACTACCTAGTAAGTCTCCTGATGTTAGACTGTGTATTTCTGGTATCTTAACCCCTTAACGACCGCCGATACGCCTTTTAACGGCGGTCATTAAGGGTACTTAAACCACAGCGCGTTAATTAACGGGGCTGTGGAAAAAGTGAATAGCGCCCCCCAGAGGCGCATTTTCTCCGGGGTCTCGGCTACCGGGGGTAGCCGAGACCCCAGAGAACATGAATCGGGTCGGTTTTTCCCGACACCGATGTTGCGATCGCCGTTATTAACCCTATAACGGCGACCGCAACAAAAAAAAAGTTGTGCCATTTAATTTCTCTGTCCTCTGATGTCATCGGACATGAGAGGAAGAGAAAAAGGGTCCCCGAGACCCCCACTGTGCCCCCGATGTCCTGCATGTGGCCCGAGGGCCCTCCGGTGTCCCCCGGGGCCGGCGCGATGAAGAACATGGCGGGCGCATGCTCAGTGCGCCTGCCGCTATGTGCCGATGTGTGCTGGGGGGATGGGCAAATATTCTCTGGAGTCTCGGCTACCGGGGTAGCCGAGACCCCAGAGAACATGATCCGGGTCGGTATTCACCGATCCCAGTGTTGCGATCGCGTCTATGCTTGCATAGACGCGATCGCAAAAAAAAAAAAAAAAAAGATTTCTCTCCCCTCTGATGTGATCGCACATCAGAGGGGAGAAAATGAGGGTCAACAGGTCCCCTGATCCCCCCCGTATACTTACCGGTGTCCTCCGTCCTCCTGCAGGCCCCAGGATCCCGGCGTCTTCTTCCTGCAAAAAAAACGGCGGGCGCATGCGCAGTGCGCCCGCCGATTTGCTTGGCGGCAGATTCAACATTTTTTTCATTCATTCTCCAGAAAGTGAATTTTGATCACTGTGATAAACTATCACAGTGATCAAAATAAAAAAAACAGTACATAACCCCCCCATTTATCACCCCCTTAGTTAGAGACATATAATAAAAAATAGAAATTATATTTATTTTCATTTTTCGGTTAGGGTTATATTTAGGGTTAGGGTTATAATTAGGGTTAGGGTTATAATTAGGGTTAGAGTTAGCATTAGGGTTAGCATTAGGGTTAGGGTTATAATTAGCGTTAGGGTTAAGCTGGGTTCATACTGCGTTATGGCAGTCCGTTAGACGGACTGGGTTACACCGCGGTATAACGCGGTGTAACGCAGTCCGTTAATGCTGCCATTCACCCCCATTTGAGGGCGCATCGCGACGCATGCCGTAAAGCGGCATGCGTTTGCGACGTGCCATAATTCAGTGACGGAGCCTTGGACGCGGGCTGCAGCGTCTGGGCTCCGTCACCGCTAGCGCAGATGAATCATCTGCTGATTCCTCTGCGCTAGCGGGTATAGCATAACGCGATCGCGTTATGCTATACCGTTACCAGCCCGTCAATGCTATGTGTTGAACGGGCTGGTAAAACGCAAAATGAACCTAGCCTTAGGGTTATAATTAGGGTTAGAATTAGGGTTATGGTTACAATTAGGGTTAGGGTTACAATTAGGGTTAGGGTTACAATTAGAGTTAGGGTTACAATTAAAGTAAGGCCGGGGTCAGACAAAACTACAAAAAATCGGACCGCCTGGCATCCGATTTTCCTTCAAAGATGCGATTTAGTCGCATGTGTGTGTACCTTGTAACATCCGATTTTCATCCGACTTGCGAGAATTTCTCGCAGGCTTGCAAAACTGACATATAATGGATCCAAAAGAATAGTATTTAAATCACAAAAGAAAGAATAGATATATACACATAGAACACATATATATATATATATATACATGTCATTGTGACATATATATATATACATATATTTATAGTTCTTACACTTCTACATACTGTAATAGCCGCTAATTCAATTGCCGGCTTTTGTGAAATCACAGAAGCCGACATGAAATGATACATTGTTTAGACACAGTTAACCATGTCATTTCCTGTATTTTGATATATGGTTTGAACTTACAATTACATAAGTGTATGTGTGCCAAATTTCAGACATGTAGGGGTTAATTAAAGGTGTAAATTCGTTGAAAAAAAATGCGTGGGCTCCCGCTGTATTTTCTCCACCAGACAGACAAAGCAAGCGAGTGGGGGCAGATAATAATAGCCTAGGGAGGGTACATTTTTTTTGTGCACCCCCTGGCTACTAACATCTGCCCCCAGACACCCCAGAAAGGGCAAATCTATAATTAGATTTGCCCTTTCTGGCACTTTGCCCGTCTATTCCCATTGCCCTGTAGCGGTGGCGAATGGGTTAATAAGGGGTTACAGCCACCTTGCAATTGAAAGGTGACTGTAAGCCAGGTTAATAATTGAGAGCTGTCAATTAGACAACTATCAATTATTAATCCTATTGTATGAAAGAAAAATCAAACACACACAGTTTAATAAAAAAGAAGTTTAATGAAATAATCACACAGTTTTTGACCATATTTTATTTTCCTGCTAAAACCATTTCCTGTAATAAAAATAAAATAAAAAAGCAAAATTATTCTTACCAATCCGATGTACAGTCAGGTCCCACGGTGTAATCCATCAGAAAGGGTTAACAGGTTACAGCTCGCAGAGAGCTATAATGCTGTCTCTGAGCTATAACCTCCTGAATGAATAACTTCCTCTACCAGCGAAAGGAGAGGAAGAGATTCATGAATGGAGCTTAATTGATTTATTGCCACTTTCACTTCAGTGACCTGACCTAAGGTGAAAGTGGGATACAATCAATTAAGCTTCATTCATTAATCACATCCTCTCCTGTCAGCAGGAGATAAGCTCATTCATTCAGGAGCTATCAGCTGAGCACGCAGCATTAGTTGCGCTGCTTAGCTGATTGCTAGTTAACCCTTTGTGAAGGATTACATCGTGGGACGTGACAGATCGCAGATAGGTAAGAATAATGTTGTTTTATTATTTTATATTTATTTTAGGAGATCAAGGGCTTCGCACGGATTAAGAGTAAAATAAAAGATGGTCAAAAAAATGTGTTTTTATTTCATTAAAATTATTTATTCTTAAAGTGTGTGTGTTTTTTTATTTACTTCAATAGGATTAATAATTGATAGTTGTCTAATTGACAGCTCTCAATTATTAACCTGGCTTACAGTCACCTTTCAATTGCAAGGTGGCTGTAACCCCTTATTAACCCATTCGCCACTGCTACAGGGCAATGGGAATAGACGGGCAAAGTGCCAGAAAGGGCAAATCTAATTATAGATTTGCCCTTTCTGGAGTGTCTGGGGGCAGATGTTAGTAGCCAGGGGGGCACAAATAAAATGTACCCTCCCTAGGCTATTAGTATCTGCCCCACTCGCTTGCTTTGTCTGGTAGAGAAAATACAGCGGGAGCCCACGCATTTTTTTTCAACAATTTACATCTTTAATTAACCCCTACATGTCTGAAATTTGGCACACATACACTTATGTAATTGTAAGTTCAAACCATATATCAAAATACAGGAAATGACATGGTTAACTGTGTCTAAACAATGTATCATTTCATGTCGGCTTCTGTGATTTCACAAAAGCCGGCAATTGAATTAGCGGCTATTACAGTATGTAGAACTGTAAGAACTATAAATATATGTATATATATATGTCACAATGACATATATATATATTATATATATAATATATATAATGTACTCTATGTGTGTATATCTATTCTTTCTATTCTTTATTAAAGCTGTCAGTGTGATTTTACAGTATAGCCGGGGATGAATTGCCGGCTTTTCTAAAGGACACCGATGCGATTTAATCGCAAGTCACACGTGCGGTCCGTTTGTAATCCGATTTTTCATCGCTCCCATAGACTTGCATTGGCGATAGTCGACCCACAATCGGTGACAATCGCAGCATGCTGCAATTGCACTCCGACGTTTAAAACGGACCACAAAAAATCTGATACTGGAATCTGCTCCATAGATTAACATAGGGCAGACTGCAATGCGATATTTCATCATATTGCAGTTGTCCGATTCTGTCGCCAGTGTGACGCCGGCCTAAGGGTTACAATTAGGGTTGGAATTAGGGTTGGGATTTAGGTTAGGATTAGGGTTGGGATTAGGGGTGTGTTGGGATTAGGGTTGGAGCTAGAATTGAGGGATTTCCACAATTTAGGCACATCAGGTGGTCTCCAAACACGACGTGGTGTTCAAAAAGTCAAATGGTGCTCCCTCCCTTCCGAGCCCTGCCGTGCGCCCAAACAGTGGTTTACCCCAATATATGGGGTATCAGGGTACTCAGGACAAATTGCACACCAATTTTGGGGTTCTAATTTCTCCTGTTACCCTAGGGAAAATAAAAAATAGCTAGCTAAAAAAATCATTTTTGAGAAAAAAAATTATTTTTTATTTTCACAGCTCTGCGTTTATAAATTTCTGTGAAACACTTGGGGGTTCAAAGTGCTCAACACATATCTAGATAAGTTCCTTAAGGGGTCTAGTTTCCAAAATGGGGTCACTTGTGGGGGGTTTCCACTGTTTAGACACATCAGGGGGTCTCCAAACACGACGTGGCTTTCAAAAAGTCAAATGTCGCTCCCTCCCTTCCGAGCCCTGCCGTGCGCCCAAACAGTGGTTTACCCCAACATATGGGGTATCAGCGTACTCAGGACAAATTGCACACCAATTTTGGGGTTCTAATTTCTCCTGTTACCCTTGGGAAAATAAAAAATAGCTGGCTAAAAAAATCATTTTTAAGAAAAAAAATGATTTTTTATTTTCACAGCTCTGCGTTTATAAATTTCTGTGAAACACTTGGGGGTTCAAAGTGCTCACCACACATCTAGATAAGTTCCTTAAGGGGTCTAGTTTCCAAAATGGGGTCACTTGTGGGGGGTTTCTACAGTGTAGACACATCAGGGGTCTCCAAACACGACGTGGCTTTCAAAAAGTCAAATGTCGCTCCCTCCCTTCCGAGCCCTGCCTTGCGCCCAAGCAGTGGTTTACCCCAACATATGGGGTATCAGCGTACTCGGGACAAATTGCACACCAATTTTGGGGTTCTAATTTCTCCTGTTACCCTTGGGAAAATGAAAAATAGCTTGCTAAAAAAAAAAACATTTTTGAGAAAAAAATGATTTTTCATTTTCACGGCTCTGCGTTTATAAATTTCTGTGAAGCACTTGGGAGTTCAAAATGCTCACCACACATCTAGATAAGCTCCTTGGGGGTCTAGTTTCCAAAATGGTGTCACTTGCAGGGGGTTTCTACTGTTTAGGTACATCAAGGGCTCTGCAAACACAACATGACGCCCGCAGAACATTCCATCAAAGTCTGCATTACAAAATGGCGCTCCTTCCCTTCCAAACACTCCCATGCGCCCAAACAGTGGTTTCACCCCACATATGGGGTATCAGCGTACTCAGGAAAAATTGCACAACAACTTTTTGGGTCCAATTTCTCTTGTTACCCTTGGGAAAATAAAAAATAGCAGGCTAAAGAATCATTTTTGAGGAAAAAAATGATTTTTTATTTTCACGGCTCTACGTTTATTAATTTCTGTGAAGCACTTGGGGGTTCAAAGTGCTCACCACACATCTAGATAAGTTCCTTAAGTGGTCTAGTTTCCAAAATGGTGTGATTTGTTGGGGGTTTCGAATGTTTAGGCGTGTCAGGGGCTCTCCAAACGCGACATGGCGTCCAATTTCAATTCCAGCCAATTTTGGTTTGAAACAGTCAAACGGCACTCGTTCCCTTCCAAGCCCTGCCGTGCGCCCAAACAGTGGTTTACCCCCACATATGGGGTATCGGCATGCTCAGGACAAATTGCACAAAAACTTTTGGGGTCTTGTTACCCTTGGGAAAATAAAAATTGGGGTGAACAGATCGTTTTTGTGGAAAAAATATGATTTTTTATTTTCACGGTTCTATGTTATAAACTTCTGTGAAGCACTTGGAGGTTCAAAGTGCTCACCACACATCTAGATAAGTTCCTTAGGGGGTCTAATTTCAAAAATGGGGTCACTTGTGGGGGGTTTCCACTGTTTAGACACATCAGGGCCTCTACAAACACGACATGACGTCCAGCCAATTCTGCGCTGAAAAAGTCAAACAGCGCTCCTTCCCTTCCAAGCTCTGCCTTGCACCCAAACAGTGGTTTACCCCCACATATGGGGTATCAGCATGCTCAGGACAAATTGCACAAAAACTTTTGGGGTCTTGTTACCCTTGGGAAAATAAAAATTGGGGTGAAAAGATTGTTTTTGTGGAAAAAATATGATTTTTTATTTTCACTGTTCTATGTTATAAACTTCTGTGAAGCACTTGGAGGTTCAAAGTACTCACCACACATCTAAATAAGTTCCTTAGGGGGTCTAGTTTCCAAAATGGGGTCACTTGTGATCTATTTGCACTGTTTAGACACATCAAGGCCTCTACAAACGCGACATGGCGTCCAGCCAATTCTGCGTTGAAAAAGTCAAATGTCGCTCCTTCCCTTGCAACCTCTGCCGTGCGCCCAAAAAGTGGTTTACCCCCACATATGGGGTATCCGCTTAATCAGGAGAAATTGCACAACAAATTTTGTGGTTCATTTTTTCTTTTAACAGTTGTGAAAATAAAAAAAATAGATTCCGAAGTAAAGTTTTTGCAAAAAAAGTTAAATGTTAATTTTTTCCTTCCACATTGCTTCAGTTCCTGTGAAGCACGTAAAGGGTTAATAAACTTCTTGAATGTGGTTTTGAGCACCTTGAGGGGTGCAGTTTTTAGAATGGTGTCACTTTTGGCTATTTTCTATCTTATAGACCCCTCAAAGTGACTTCAAATGTGATGTGGTCCCTAAAATAAAAATGGTGTTGTAAAAATGAGAAATCGCTGGTCAACTTCTAACCCTTATAACTTCGTAACAAAAAAAAAATTTTGGTCCCAAAATTGTGCTTATGTAAAGTAGACATGTGGGTAATGTTATTTATTAAGAAATTTGTGTGACATATCTCTCTGATTTAAGGGCATAAAAATTTAAAGTTTGAAAATTGTTAAATTTTCTAAATTTTCGCCATATTTCCGTTTTTTTCATAAATAAACACAAGTCATATCAAAGAAATTTTACCACTAACGTGAAGTACAATATGTCATGAAAAAACATTCTCAGAATCAGCGGGATTCGTTAAAGCGTTCCAGAGTTATAACCTCATAAAGTGACAGTGGTCAGAATTGTAAAAATTGGCCCTGTCATTAAGCTGCAAAATGTCTCTGTCACTAAGGGGTTAATTAGCTGTGTACCTGCATTTGATATATTGCTGCCATCTACCCACATGTGTTTACTAACGATTGGCTTTTTATAAATGCTGACTATATATTGCTGTCCATATACATCTGTAACGTCTTATATGCCTAATATAAGTTCTATCTACCCATATTTGGGTTTATGTCAACTTGCACTGTATCCTCTCATACGCCTAATATAAGTGCTATTTACCCATATTTGGGTTTATATCAACTTGCACTATGCACTTTATTTACTGAGGTCAGTGTACATATCTCTTTGTATATATGGCATTACTGAGTGTCAATTGTTGACATAAATGCACTATACACTTTATTTTTTGAGGACAGCATATGTACTGAAATATATCTGCAGTTGTATATACAGTTCTTCACTGGAAAAAAATCTCTCTATGTATACTGATGAGTATATGCATTTACATATTTAGTCATACAGTCTGTTATACCTTTCTTACTAGGAGTGGTGTTTAGGTTTTGTCTTTTTCCCCTTGTCATATTTGTTTTATACTATGTTTTAACTTTTTTCTGTGCATATTGCAAAATAATAAAATTTATACTAATATTTGTTTAATACTTACTCTTTGTCCATATTTTTGGGGGTATTTGATTGGTATATATGGATGAGAATTGGCAATTTAGCCTTTTTTGGGTTAAAACTCAGTTCCCCTGTAGTTGCTGTCTGTTACCCTACTTCTGTACAGTATTTTAGGGTAAAAAATTAAAAAAATACAGCCCACATATTGAACAGTGTGGTATCTTCGTCAGACGCCTCATCTATCTGTGGGCTACAAATTGTAGTATTTCAGGCCTCCATTCCACAGTTTTTGTTGTGTCTAATACCCTAGTTATTTATACCAGTTTGCTGAAAAAAATGTACAGTCCAGATATTTTAAAGTGTGTTTTTCTCGCACATGAATCACATCTAAGTTTGCTCCCAATTCAGTCTTTTGTAGTGAATGTGGAAAATATTGTACTCCATTTTAAATGGGGAACGTACGTGGCAAGGGATAGGAAAGTGGACATGATGGTGCATGCAGAGGCCGAGGCTGTGGGCAAGCTGAAATTGTGCCAAAACAAACACCCACATCTTCTTGCATGAGCTTCCTGTCCGAATTCATAGGGGACGGCAAAAAATCACTCTTGAATCCAGAGCAGTGTCAAAAAGTAGTTGGTTGGATAGTGGATAATGCTTCCAGTCACTTTGCTAACACTAACAGTACCCTGTCTTCAACACGATAAAATTTTAGTAGCCGTGCGTGAATTCTGGACTGCATATTCCTCACCCTGATCCTCCTTCCTCCTGTCATGCCGAGTGCCCGGAGACAACTGATTAATTACCATATCAATTAGACGGCCAATATCAATCACCATGCAACGATAGGACTCCATTTTGGATCTGCTTCTTCCAAGATGGTGACTCTTCTTCTGCGCCAACACACACAGACCCATTCTCCGCTCACACACTCCATCCTTCTGACATCATTTCCTTTTCCCAATTCTGCAGCGTTTTTGGTAGCCAAATCTGCAGCAACTTCTCAGCAAATCTGAAAGCCTTTTTACAACTGTGGTTTTGCTGCGGATTTGAATGACTCAATGTAAGTCAATGGGTGCAGAAACGCTGCAGATCTCCAAAAAGAATTGACATGCTGCGGAAAATAAAACGCTGCGAATCCGCGCAGAAGTTTCCGCAGCATATGCACAACAATTCTGGATTCCCATTGATTAACAATGTTTGGGCAATACATTGCGGAATTGGTGTAACTCTGCGCTGAAAAAACGCTGTGGATCCGCAATAAAATCCGCAAAGGGTGCACATAGCCTTAATCTCTACTATTCAGTGAATTCAAATGTAGTTCTATTTTGTATACAGCACTTATGCTCATGCGCAGCAAATTGAGCTTTTGCCTGTTAATAGATTATCTGTAGCAGGCAAACTTGCAAACTTGTTCATTTTCAATCACCAGGCAAAAGCAGGGCACAGGTGGTATCATCTTTTTAAGAAATTGAGTTTAAAAGAACAGCTTATTTATACAATATTTTTTACATGTTGCGTAACTCCAGGGAAAAGTTACAGTGGATGTCTCTTTTTTGTGAATACTAAATTTTATAATACAGAAATTTATTTTGAATGTTTAGAATACCGTGATTTGAAGTTAAAAATACTTAATTTTCTTAAAAGGAAAAAATATATAAGAAAACAGGCACATAGATAATCTGTTATGTTGTAATACATGAGCAAAATCAAATACTGGAATTTGTCATTTAGCAAAAAAAAAGTGTAGATTAGTTAGGGAAGATATGTAAAGCTGTTGAATCAATGGACATATGGGAGAATATTTATATAGATATTTCAATACCCTTAATACTGTATGTATGCTTAAGCTATAGGGTCACAGTATTTAATTTTCTACTAAGGCCGGGGTCCCAATAGCGTATCACATCCAATGCGAGAGCATCAGATGCGATATGCTAATGACACTAGGCTGCTCTGCAGGGGAGATGGAAAAATAAATGTCTTCATCTCCTTTGCTGCTGGCATTAGTGGGTCTTGCACTTCACTCGAGTGATATCACAGTGCAGTGCGATGTTTCACACGCACCCATAGACTCATATAGGTGTACGATCTGAATTTGGTATGCAATTTCAGCATGCTGCAATTTTTTTTCTGTCTGATCGCGATCCGATTAGAGCAGGAAAAAAACACCATTGAGAGAAGTGTAGGATTAAATTGGTACTTTTTAAACGGATTGCATTTGTCTGATTTAATCGCAAGTAGGAGCGAAGCCTTAGAGAGGCGATGAGTGTTGTAGAGTTCTCTCAATAGTTGTACTGCCAATTTGTCATCACTTTGATGGTAATGGACATTTTATTGTGGATTTTTTTTACATTTCTTAGCGGTAAGTTTGATTCAGACCTTCTGATACCATTGTGCTGCCCATTCTTCATTTTAGACTTCAGTCATGTCAGAGTGGCCCTCACAGTAATAGATGCTGGATGTGTGGTCTGTGAATCCAAAACGCTGTATTTGGTCAGCTTCATTGCAATAAAGTCTCTTTTTAACAGAACCTGAGGCATTTTGTCGGCCTTATGCTGAAGGAAATATCTGCACATATTTACATTCCAGTCTGTTTGATTAGTCTCCTCTAAAAAATTGGCAACACTCCTTGTTTTCTACATACTGATGTACAATATTCCTTACCCTGATGCTACACATGATGAAAACAACAGAAAAACCAGTTATGTGAAGCTGTTATAGAGACTATAAAACAAGAAAATGTTAAAAAATACTAAATACTACTTAGAAAGTTGCTTATTTTTACATCTGTGAAATAGGGACAATATAACATATCACGACCCAACATGTACGATTATCCACCACTAGTGTTGAGCGATACGATAATGTAAATATCGGCTATCGGCCGATATTAGCTCTATCTGCCTTTCGATAATTCGTTTCGATATTTTCGTCTTATCGAATACCGGAATCGGAAGTTCCCATAATTCTTTGCGAGGCAATGTGATTTTAGTCAGCCAATGAGGAATCCTAAGAAGTGTGGGCACATCCTGTACTGCTGCGGTCATGTTAACTAATGGCATGGCTGTGATTGGATGCTGAAATGATGTCAGAATGCACTATAAAAGGGCGCCGCCATTTTAGCGTCACTGTGCTGTGAATTCAGTAAGGGACAGAACACTGCTGTGCTGACTCTGAGGGACAGTTAGAGATTGCGATTTAGTGTACTGTGCTGTAGGCAGGCTAGCACCAACCGCTGAGTAAAGCTTCCTTTTGCCTGCAGTGTTGTTTTAACAGCTATGCAAGGTGTGTGTGAGTGCAGGTGAGCTGCAGTTTGCTCTGCATGCAACGCTGTCTGTAGGCATCTGCACATGTCACTCACAGACAATTTTTTTTTCCTTCAGTGCAATTCTTGCAGCTCCATGCAATTTAACTATTAGTGTGACGCGCTTCCATCCGTATCCAATACATTGGTTGCAAACACTATAGAAGTAGACAAAGGAGTAGCCTTTCACAGATTGTGGACAGTTGTGTTTCAGTGTTCACTTCAGTCTGTGTTTTTTATTTTTTGAGTGCACATCACGCTCCAGTTACTTGTTCAAGCACTGCTGCTTGTACTCTGCTGAGTGTGTCTCAGTGCCTCATCCTTTTCATTTCGCTCCAATTGGTTCTGCTCCATTCCATTTAAAATAAATATAATCTATTAGTGTGACGCGCTTCCATCCGTATCCAATATATTGGTTGCAAACACTATAGAAGTAGACAAAGGAGTAGCCTTTCACAGATTGTGGACAGTTGTGTTTCAGTGTTCACTTCAGTCTGTGTTTTTAATTTTTTGGTGCACATCACGCTCCAGTTACTTGTTCAAGCACTGCTGCTTGTACTCTGCTGAGCGTGTCTCAGTGCTTCATCCTTTTCATTTCTCTCCAATTGGTTCTGCTCCATTCCATTTAAAATAAATATAATCTATTAGTGTGACGCGCTTCCATCCGTATCCAATACATTGGTTGCAAACACTATAGAAGTAGACAAAGGAGTAGCCTTTCACAGATTGTGGACAGTTGTGTTTCAGTGTTCACTTCAGTCTGTGTTTTTTATTTTTTGAGTGCACATCACGCTCCAGTTACTTGTTCAAGCACTGCTGCTTGTACTCTGCTGAGCGTGTCTCAGTGCCTCATCCTTTTCATTTCTCTCCAATTGGTTCTGCTCCATTCCATTTAAAATAAATATAATCTATTAGTGTGACGCGCTCCCATCCGTATCCAATACATTGGTTGCAAACACTATAGAGGTAGACAAAGGAGTAGCCTTTCACAGATTGTGGACAGTTGTGTTTCAGTGTTCACTTCAGTCTGTGTTTTTTATTTTTTGAGTGCACATCACGCTCCAGTTATTGTTCAAGCACTGCTGCTTGTACTCTGCTGAGCGTGTCTCAGTGCCTCATCCTTTTCATTTCTCTCCAATTGGTTCTGCTCCATTCCATTTAAAATAAATATAATCTATTAGTGTGACGCGCTTCCATCCGTATCCAATACATTGGTTGCAAACACTATAGAAGTAGACAAAGGAGTAGCCTTTCACAGATTGTGGACAGTTGTGTTTCAGTGTTCACTTCAGTCTCTGCGTAATAACCACACTTAGGCCTTATAACTTTTCTGACTTTCTTTATCAATCTACCAAGATGAAGAAGTCAGTGAGTAAGGCACGTGGTCCTGGCCGTGGAGTTTCAGCAGGGAGAGGACGTGGGGATTCTGTGGCTGCTGCCGCCCTCAGTGACACAGCATCCACCATTTATCCCCGTGAGCGTTCCTTTATGCGCACTTTGGTAGGAGCTCGGCGTGCCCCCCTGCTGAGGGAAGAACAAATTGAAGCCGTTGTTGGTTGGATGGCAGCCAATGCATCGACTTCAATTCCTTCCACCTCCTCTCAGGAACACAACACTGTTGAGCAACCATCTGTCTGTTCACCGCCTGTCAAATTGCCAAGGCAGTCAGAGAGTTCTGTACAGGAGACAGCTGAGTCTCTGCTTCTGTTCTCAGAATCTGTTGGCTCGCAAACACGGGCACAGGCAAGCAGCATTCTGCAATTTGAAGAAGAGGGAGTATGCAGTGATGCGCAACAGCTGTGTCTCTCTCAATCTGAAGAGGCGGGTGAGCCAGTGCCGATGGACAGCACACCGCAGAACGCATCATATGATGATGATGAGACTCAGGTGCCAGGTTTTGTGGAGCATGGTGCTGCCAAGACCATCCAACAGCAGCAGGTGTTGGAAAAGGGTAGTGGAGATGATGAAGTCCGAGACCCAACATGGCGTGAGCAACAGGAAGGTGGTGGGAGCAGCTCTGAGGAAGAGATTGTCCCAACGGTACAAAGAGGAGGGAGAGGTAGGCTGCAGACTTGCTTGCCTGTAGCCTCCAGTTTGGCACCTGTTGGGAGCAGTTCTCTTAGAACTGTCAAAATTGACGCTCCCATGACTTGCACTGCGTGGTCCTTTTTTGACAGACTTGTACATGATATTTGCTATGTTCAATGCAAGCTGTGTAAGCAAAAAGTTAAAAGAGGTAAAAATAGCAGGAACCTGAATACCACAAATATGTGGACAGTGGACACATGTACGGACAAAGCACGTAGCTGAGTTACAAAGACACACTGGAGATGTAGGCCAACCTACAGCAGCACCTACATCTTTAGGTCATGTTCGAGCCTCTACCTCCAGCTCTCACACACCTGGTTCGGCTTCCTCACAGGATCTCCATGGAAGAACCTCGGTCACTTTGTCCATAGACAAACTGTTATTCCACCCACTGCAGCAAGTTCACAGTCATCGTCACACTCCCAGAACAAAAAACAGCCATCGGTAACACAGGCATGGGATAAAAGACGGCCATACTCGGCAAACCATCCACGAGCACAGGCTCTGAATGCTGGCCTTGCAAAACTCCTGTCCCTTGAAATGCTGTCATTCAGGCTGGTGGAGACTGACAGTTTCAGGAACTTTATGGCATTGGCAGTTCCACAATATAATGTGCCAAGCCAATTTTATTTCAGCAGGCAAGCTGTCCCTGCTCTGCAAAAACATGTCGAGGGAAACATTAAACATGCGCTACTAAACGCCGTCAGTAGCAGGGTCCACCTGACCACCGATGCGTGGACCAGTACCCATGGCCAGGGACGATACCTTTCCCTCACTGCCCATTGGGTCAATGTTGTGGAGCCGGGTACAGATCTTGCCAGTGGCGCTGTACGTGTTCTGCCAACTCCAAGGATTGCAGGAATCCATTCTGTGCACATTGATTCCTCCTCCTACTCCAGTTCCTCAGAATCATCGCTGCACGAGCCGTCACGGTATACCTCCACATGGACCCGTGAACGCTTACCTGTTGCGACCGATATGAGCACAGCCGTGGCCAGACGTCAACAGGCCGTACTGAAATTAATTCCCATGGGGAATCGAAGCCACACAGCGCAGGAGCTCTGGGATGCCATCAAGCAGGAGAGCGATGTGTGGTTTTTGTCAGCTAATCTCCAGCCAGGCTTGGTAGTGTGTGACAATGGCCGAAATCTGGTGGCAGCTCTGGGCCTTGGCAACCTCACTCACATACCATGTCTGGCACATGTGCTGAACTTGGTCGTGCAGAGTTTTTTGAGGGACTATCCGGATCTTGATGCACTGCTGCACAAGGTCCGCCTAGAGTGCGCTCACTTGCGACGTTCCAGCATGGCCAGATCGCGCATTGCAGCTCTGCAAGTCAGATTTCGCCTTCCTGAACATCGCATCATATGTGACGTACCCACCAGGTGGAATTCCACGTTACATATGTTGGAGCGGTTGTGTGAGCAGCAGCCAGCAGTAATGGAGTATCAGCTGCAACAGGCGCAATCAACTCGCAATTTGCGCCGTTCACACTTCACCACTACTGAGTGGGCCTCTATGAAGGACATCTGTGACGTTTTGCGGGCGTTTGATGTCTTAACGCGGATGGCGAGTGCAGATGATGCACTAGTCAGCATGACTGTCCCCCTTATCTGCCTGCTTCAGAAATCACTGAAAGCACTAAAGGAAGAGGTTTTGGAAGAGGTGGAGGATGAGGAGTCACAAATTCAATTACCTTCAGGACAGTCAGCGCAACGTGGTTCCTCACAAAGGGCTGGGCAGGGCTCACTTTGTGAGGAGGATGAGGAGGAGGAGGAGTCAATGGAGGAGGAAGAAATCCCTACAGAGGGAGGTACACAACGCTCTAGTCAGTATGTAGAGCGAGGTTGGGGTGATGCAGAGGAGACAGAGATGACGCCTCTTCCAGAGGACAGCCTTTGTTGGCCAGTTGGGAGTCTGCAGCACATGGTTGATTTCATGCTTCAGTGCCTGAGAAACGACCGCCGCATCCCCACATTCTCACCACGTCAGATTATTGGGTGTACACCCTCCTAGACCCTCGCTACCGGGACAATTTACAAACCCTCATCACACCGGTGAACCGGGACCGTAAAATGTAGGAGTACCAAGACACACTGGTGCAATCCATACTGTTGTACATTCCAGCCGAGAGAGGTGCTGCTGCTGCTGCTGCTGCTACTGCTTTACAAAGCAGCTCTGTGCGTCGAGGCAGTGTAGACACCTCTACAACAAGAGGGATCAGAAGCAGCGCCTCTGCACAGGGCAAGAACTGTATGTTACAAATGTGGCAAGTTTTGTGACAGCGCCAGCAAGGTCTACACCATCCGAGAGGCTCCAGTCACCAGGAAGAAACGTTTCCGTAAGATGGTGACAGACTACTTGGCTTTCCCTCTAAGTGTACTCCCAGATGCCTCTTCCCCTTTCAAATTTTGGGTCTCTAAGTTGGATACATGGCCAGAGCTTAGCCAGTATGCATTGGAGGTGCTGGCTTGCCCTGCTGCCAGTGTATTATCTGAGCGTGTCTTTAGTGCTGCAGGTGGTGTAGTAACAGACCGTCGCATGCGACTATCCTCAGAGAATGTAGACCGGCTTACTTTTCTGAAAATGAACAAGGCATGGATCTCACCTGAATTTGCCTGTCCGTTTTCAGATTAAATAACTGTTTGGCAACGTTTTCCATGTCTCCTGTTATGTTCATCTTTCTACCACCTGAACTCTACTCCCTGGGCTACAACACCGCCATTTGTTGCTCGTAAGTAATTGGCAGGGGTACTGACTCCTGGCCAGCCTGGTTACAGCACGACAGCTGTTTCCTGGCAGTGTGAACGTCAATTATCCTCCAATAAGTTGTGCTGTCGTGTTGCATTCGGGTTAGCCGACTCTATGGTGCCTGCAGTTTAGATGATTCCTATGTGTGCTGTGGGATATGTAAATAAAGGCGGTTTCCATTGTGACAATAGGATAAGCACCCACTGTAGGACTGTGTGATTCGGTAACTGCGGACGGCTTGCGTCCTGTCAACTTACATTTTCATGGGTGCGTTCGTCTACCCGTCCGGGGTCCAGTACCGTCAAGTGGTTCTCCCCAGTGCCTTTGGCCTAGGTGCCTCCATCTCCTATCCGAGTTCCAGCAATGTCTGCTGGTCCTTGGTAGTGCTTTGGAGCACAGGTACCTCCTGCTTAGTAACCGTGTCACAGTAACGTCAGCTGGTACTCGGTTGTGACATTGCCTCTTTTCCTTCTGCTACCCGTCCGGGGTCCAGTACCGTCAAGTGGTTCTCCCCAGTGCCTTTGGCCTAGGTGCCTCCATCTCCGTATCCGAGTTCCAGCAACGTCTGCTGGTCCTTGGTAGTGCTTTGGAGCACAGGTACCTCCTGCTTAGTAACCGTGTCACAGTAACGTCAGCTGGTACTCGGTTGTGACATTGCCTCTTTTCCTTCTGCTACCCGTCCGGGGTCCAGTACCGTCAAGTGGTTCTCCCCAGTGCCTTTGGCCTAGGTGCCTCCATCTCCGTATCCGAGTTCCAGCAACGTCTGCTGGTCCCTGGTAGTGCATTGGAGCACAGGTACCTCCTGCTTAGTAACCGTGTCACAGTAACGTCATCTGGTACTCGGTTGTGACATTGCCTCTTTTCCTTCTGCTACCCGTCCGGGGTCCAGCACAGTCAGCTGGTCCTCGTTACTTCCATTGTCTCTTGCTCCATCTGATACCCGTCAGGGTTCCAGTAACGTCAGCTGTTTCTCGGAAATTAGACGACATTAAAGACCACCCAGAAGAAGATGACGACAACAAGGACGACGAGCATGAAGCCAACCAGCCTGAACACCATCAAAAAGAAAAAATAAAAGATTACCCAGAAGAAGATCACCAACAGGACAAAGAAGGTTAAGACAAACTACAAGATACAGAACAAGAGACAGAAGAACAATAAGCAAAAGATCAAAAAGCAGAAGAACATGAAGTATAAGACCAAAATGAAGAGCAAAATATATGCTCTAAATTCTAAGCAGAAGAAGACTAAGCAGTGTATGGGGGTGAGTCCGTTCCTCCTCGTGGTGCCCCTGGAAAATGCCTGCTGCTGCAGGCTAAACTGAACACGGACAAATACTGTTGTAATTTAAATCTTTTGTGACAGCAAGAACGGAAGGATGAACAATTCATACTTTTACAGATTACAAGTACAGGAATCTCTGTCACAAATAAGAATATGATGAAGAAGATGAAGAGGAAGAAGATGAAGAATTTGAATATGAAGAAGATTAATTAGTTTAATAATAACAATATGAGTAATGTAAATAAAAACATGAATAGCAAGAAGTTTAAGAAGAAGATTAAGAAGGTGAAGATGAAGAATAATTTGATGAGAAAGATGATGCTGCTGCTGAAGATTATGAAGGAGAAAGTGTGGCACTGGCAAAAGTTAAAAAGGTGAACAGCATGGAAGTTGTGAAACATACATATTTGCCAAAATAGAAAAAAGGTTAACAACATTGTCAATTTGTTAGTCAATCCAAACGTATTTCCAAAAAAATATATATTAATGCTATTCCAATGCATTGGGTTAAACATGTATGCCTTTATTGTCTCCTCAACCTCCCCCAATACATTCTACATTAGTCTTTGTTGTTTTCCTTCATGTACAATTAACCAACAAGGCAAGAATGTTTTTTTTTAATTTCGATATTTTGTTCCTATAGACTTACATTGGACTTCCTGTATCGAAATCGGATATCGACGATATTTAGTGCTATCGGCGATACAATTTCGATACGATATTTTTAGATATCGAGCAATATCGCTCAACACTATCCACCACACTTGGATCCTTCAGACGGAACCTGAAAACCCATCTCTTCAGGAAAGCCTACAGCCTGCAATAACCATTCCGCCTCGCCGCCACCACCCGAGCTGCCGCCTCGCCGCCACCACCACCAGAGCTGCCGCACCCCCGACCTTCTATTTCTTCCCCATTATCCCGTAGAATGTAAGTTCGCAAGGACAGGGTCCTCTCCCCTCTGTACCAGTCTGTCATTGTAAATAGTTTACTGTAACTTTGTATGTAACCCCTTCTCATGTACAGCACCATGGAATTAATGGCGCTACATAAATAAATAATAATAATAATATCACAGGGTTGGGGTGGTGCATTTTTAGTTGTGCAACGACTATTCATATTATGTTTTATTATAATAAGTATTTACAGTAGGTCTACAACGGCCACAAAGGTTACCAGACTTTACACAGATTACCTTTTTACTTTGGGGAGTTAGTAATGATTATGTATAATCAAGAAAACTATGCACAGTTGATAAAATAGTGTATAGATTGGGGAGTGGGCAGGGGGCAGAAGTTTCAGTGTGATAGAAAAATGCATACAGATGAAACCAATGCTTTCTAGTAAGTGGTTATTTCATCCAAGAGATGGATTCACAGCTATACTACTCAGTCCTGCTACATAATGTCCTTCATGCTGCAAAAAACAGTGCATGAGAAACCTCTCATGTCTATGTGTTCTCTGTATGGAAAAAATTCCAACAGCTTTTTTCCATCCCCTAGCTCAGAGACCATTGTAAATTAAAGATGGAGCCTGGAAATGACTGGTATGCCTTAAGCTTTGGAAAGGAGACATAGAGAAGATACAATTATCACAAGCCCTTGTAGACAAACATTTTATCTTACCTAAAATAATAGGAAAATGAAAGCACAGCAAGTGACTAATATTTTGATAGGGAGCACTCAAGTAATGGGGTATGTGAACAAAAAACTGAAGCTGCTGAAATTTTATGACAGGTTATAATCTGCAAAAAAAACTGTCAACACCTCCTTACATGAATTCAATGGACAGATGCACATCTGAATCAACAAGCAAACTCAAAAATGCAGCAGCACCACTTGGGTGCTATGCAGGGGTGGATTAAGAGTAGCCAGGGCCCCGGGCTGTTCAGACTCTGTGGGCCCCCCGGTCATGTGACGGGGTCATGTGACGGGGTCAAGCGATGGGGTCATCATATACCTGAAACAGATTATTCCAGGTGCCTCCACCCCTAGAACTGTCCACAGTCCCACAGCTCTCTCTTGGAAAAACTCCACTTCTCATCTATCATAGTTCCCGTCACCAGATCACACCTATAGCCAGCAGCTTTTGTTTTGGCCAAAAGATTTTTTAAGCCACCACCATAACACAGTAGACACTTTTGGCCAGGCTCTACTCTACTGTAACCTATTAAATATTTGGTAAAATATGCAATACAATTTAGGTATATTTTTATTTATTTTTCAATTTTTTCAATGACCAATAACACCACATACAAGGGACAAATACTACCAGACCACATATTACCACGAAAGTGATCGAATAATATCACATACAAGGAACAAATACCACAACACCATGACCAGAGCACATATTACCACCACAAAGTGACCAAATAGTACAAACAAGAGTCAAATACCGCAACACCATGTCCAAACCACATATTACCATCACATAGTGACTGAATACTACAATACTGATCAGTAATAAAAAAAAACACAATACTATCACCCTAAGTGCTATTATACACAGGAGATCTGTACTTAGTATGCAGTGTATAGTGTCAGTGTATAGGTAACACACTGACTCACCAGTGACATCTCTAGGTGAAGTCCTTCATCTCTGTTTTTCATCTTTCATCCAGCACAGACCGCCTTCATTTCTTCCAGCCAGGGCTCGTCTCTGCAGGAAATAACACAGTTATCTTGAGCTCCGCTTGCAGAACACATTACTTAATTTTTTGTTTTGCAAACACTATAGAAGTAGACAAAGGAGTAGCCTTTCACAGATTGTGGACAGTTGTGTTTCAGTGTTCACTTCAGTCTGTGTTTTTTATTTTTTGAGTGCACATCACGCTCCAGTTACTTGTTCAAGCCCTGCTGCTTGTACTCTGCTGAGCGTGTCTCAGTGCCTCATCCTTTTCATTTCTCTCCAATTGGTTCTGCTCCATTCCATTTAAAATAAATATAATCTATTAGTGTGACGCGCTTCCATCCGTATCCAATACATTGGTTGCAAACACTATAGAGGTAGACAAAGGAGTAGCCTTTCACAGATTGTGGACAGTTGTGTTTCAGTGTTCACTTCAGTCTGTGTTTTTTATTTTTTGAGTGCACATCACGCTCCAGTTACTTGTTCAAGCACTGCTGCTTGTACTCTGCTGAGCGTGTCTCAGTGCCTCATCCTTTTCATTTCTCTCCAATTGGTTCTGCTCCATTCCATTTAAAATAAATATAATCTATTAGTGTGACGCGCTTCCATCCGTATCCAATACATTGGTTGCAAACACTATAGAAGTAGACAAAGGAGTAGCCTTTCACAGATTGTGGACAGTTGTGTTTCAGTGTTCACTTCAGTCTCTGCGTAATAACCACACTTAAGCCTTATAACTTTTCTGACTTTCTTTATCAATCTACCAAGATGAAGAAGTCAGTGAGTAAGGCACGTGGTCGTGGCCGTGGAGTTTCAGCAGGGAGAGGACGTGGGGATTCTGTGGCTGCTGCCGCCCTCAGTGACACAGCATCCACCAGTTTTCCCCGTGAGCGTTCCTTTATGCGCACTTTGGTAGGAGCTCGGCGTGCCCCCCTGCTGCGGGAAGAACAAATTGAAGCCGTTGTTGGTTGGATGGCAGCCAATGCATCGACTTCAATTCCTTCCACCTCCTCTCAGGAACACAACACTGTTGAGCAACCATCTGTCTGTTCACCGCCTGTCAAATTGCCAAGGCAGTCAGAGAGTTCTGTACAGGAGACAGCTGAGTCTCTGCTTCTGTTCTCAGAATCTGTTGGCTCGCAAACACAGGCACAGGCAAGCAGCATTCTGCAATTTGAAGAAGAGGGAGTATGCAGTGATGCGCAACAGCTGTGTCTCTCTCAATCTGAAGAGGCGGGTGAGCCAGTGCCGATGGACAGCACACCGCAGAACGCATCATATGATGATGATGAGACTCAGGTGCCAGGTTTTGTGGAGCATGGTGCTGCCAAGACCATCCAACAGCAGCAGGTGTTGGAAAAGGGTAGTGGAGATGATGAAGTCCGAGACCCAACATGGCGTGAGCAACAGGAAGGTGGTGGGAGCAGCTCTGAGGAAGAGATTGTCCCAACGGTACAAAGAGGAGGGAGAGGTAGGCTGCAGACTCGCTTGCCTGTAGCCTCCAGTTTGGCACCTGTTGGGAGCAGTTCTCTTAGAACTGTCAAAATTGGCGCTCCCATGACTTGCACTGCGTGGTCCTTTTTTGACAGACTTGTACATGATATTTGCTATGTTCAATGCAAGCTGTGTAAGCAAAAAGTTAAAAGAGGTAAAAATAGCAGGAACCTGAATACCACAAATATGTGGACAATGTACGGACAAAGCACGTAGCTGAGTTACAAAGACACACTGGAGATGTAGGCCAACCTACAGCAGCACCTACATCTTTAGGTCATGTTCGAGCCTCTACCTCCAGCTCTCACACACCTGGTTCGGCTTCCTCACAGGATCTCCATGGAAGAACCTCGGTCACTATTGTCCATAGACAAACTGTTATTCCACCCACTGCAGCAAGTTCACAGTCATCGTCACACTCCCAGAACAAAAAACAGCCATCGGTAACACAGGCATGGGATAAAAGACGGCCATACTCGGCAAACCATCCACGAGCACAGGCTCTGAATGCTGGCCTTGCAAAACTCCTGTCCCTTGAAATGCTGTCATTCAGGCTGGTGGAGACTGACAGTTTCAGGAACTTTATGGCATTGGCAGTCCCAAATATAATGTGCCAAGCCGATTTTATTTCAGCAGGCAAGCTGTCCCTGCTCTGCAAAAACATGTCGAGGGAAACATTAAACATGCGCTACTAAACGCCGTCAGTAGCAGGGTCCACCTGACCACCGATGCGTGGACCAGTACCCATGGCCAGGGACGATACCTTTCCCTCACTGCCCATTGGGTCAATGTTGTGGAGCCGGGTACAGATCTTGCCAGTGGCGCTGTACGTGTTCTGCCAACTCCAAGGATTGCAGGAATCCATTCTGTGCACATTGATTCCTCCTCCTACTCCAGTTCCTCAGAATCATCGCTGCACGAGCCGTCACGGTATACCTCCACATGGACCCGTGAACGCTTACCTGTTGCGACCGATATGAGCACAGCCGTGGCCAGACGTCAACAGGCCGTACTGAAATTAATTCCCATGGGGAATCGAAGCCACACAGCGCAGGAGCTCTGGGATGCCATCAAGCAGGAGAGCGATGTGTGGTTTTTGTCAGCTAATCTCCAGCCAGGCTTGGTAGTGTGTGACAATGGCCGAAATCTGGTGGCAGCTCTGGGCCTTGGCAACCTCACTCACATACCATGTCTGGCACATGTGCTGAACTTGGTCGTGCAGAGTTTTTTGAGGGACTATCCGGATCTTGATGCACTGCTGCACAAGGTCCGCCTAGAGTGCGCTCACTTGCGACGTTCCAGCATGGCCAGATCGCGCATTGCAGCTCTGCAAGTCAGATTTCGCCTTCCTGAACATCGCATCATATGTGACGTACCCACCAGGTGGAATTCCACGTTACATATGTTGGAGCGGTTGTGTGAGCAGCAGCCAGCAGTAATGGAGTATCAGCTGCAACAGGCGCAATCAACTCGCAATTTGCGCCGTTCACACTTCACCACTACTGAGTGGGCCTCTATGAAGGACATCTGCGACGTTTTGCGGGCGTTTGATGTCTTAACGCGGATGGCGAGTGCAGATGATGCACTAGTCAGCATGACTGTCCCCCTTATCTGCCTGCTTCAGAAATCACTGAAAGCACTAAAGGAAGAGGTTTTGGAAGAGGTGGAGGATGAGGAGTCACAAATTCAATTACCTTCAGGACAGTCAGCGCAACGTGGTTCCTCACAAAGGGCTGGGCAGGGCTCACTTTGTGAGGAGGATGAGGAGGAGGAGGAGTCAATGGAGGAGGAAGAAATCCCTACAGAGGGAGGTACACAACGCTCTAGTCAGTATGTAGAGCGAGGTTGGGGTGATGCAGAGGAGACAGAGATGACGCCTCTTCCAGAGGACAGCCTTTGTTGGCCAGTTGGGAGTCTGCAGCACATGGTTGATTTCATGCTTCAGTGCCTGAGAAACGACCGCCGCATCGCCCATATTCTCACCACGTCAGATTATTGGGTGTACACCCTCCTAGACCCTCGCTACCGGGACAATTTACAAACCCTCATCACACCGGTGAACCGGGACCGTAAAATGCAGGAGTACCAAGACACACTGGTGCAATCCATACTGTTGTACATTCCAGCCGGAGAGGTGCTGCTGCTGCTGCTGCTACTGCTTTACAAAGCAGCTCTGTGCGTCGAGGCAGTGTAGACACCTCTACAACAAGAGGGATCAGAAGCAGTGCCTCTGCACAGGGCAAGAACTGTATGTTACAAATGTGGCAAAGTTTTGTGACAGCGCCAGCAAGGTCTACACCATCCGAGATGGCTCCAGTCACCAGGAAGAAACGTTTCCGTAAGATGGTGACAGACTACTTGGCTTTCCCTCTAAGTGTACTCCCAGATGCCTCTTCCCCTTTCAAATTTTGGGTCTCTAAGTTGGATACATGGCCAGAGCTTAGCCAGTATGCATTGGAGGTGCTGGCTTGCCCTGCTGCCAGTGTATTATCTGAGCGTGTCTTTAGTGCTGCAGGTGGTGTAGTAACAGACCGTCGCATGCGACTATCCTCAGAGAATGTAGACCGGCTTACTTTTCTGAAAATGAACAAGGCATGGATCTCACCTGAATTTGCCTGTCCGTTTTCAGATTAAATAACTGTTTGGCAACGTTTTCCATGTCTCCTGTTATGTTCATCTTTCTACCACCTGAACTCTACTCCCTGGGCTACAACACCGCCATTTGTTGCTCGTAAGTAATTGGCAGGGGTACTGACTCCTGGCCAGCCTGGTTACAGCACGACAGCTGTTTCCTGGCAGTGTGAACGTCAATTATCCTCCAATAAGTTGTGCTGTCGTGTTGCATTCGGGTTAGCCGACTCTATGGTGCCTGCAGTTTAGGTGATTCCTATGTGTGCTGTGGGATATGTAAATAAAGGCGGTTTCCATTGTGACAATAGGATAAGCACCCACTGTAGGACTGTGTGATTTGGTAACTGCGGACGGCTTGCGTCCTGTCAACTTACATTTTCATGGGTGCGTTCTTCTACCCGTCCGGGGTCCAGTACCGTCAAGTGGTTCTCCCCAGTGCCTTTGGCCTAGGTGCCTCCATCTCCCTATCCGAGTTCCAGCAACGTCTGCTGGTCCTTGGTAGTGCTTTGGAGCACAGGTACCTCCTGCTTAGTAACCGTGTCACAGTAACGTCAGCTGGTACTCGGTTGTGACATTGCCTCTTTTCCTTCTGCTACCCGTCCGGGGTCCAGTACCGTCAAGTGGTTCTCCCCAGTGCCTTTGGCCTAGGTGCCTCCATCTCCGTATCCGAGTTCCAGCAACGTCTGCTGGTCCTTGGTAGTGCTTTGGAGCACAGGTACCTCCTGCTTAGTAACCGTGTCACAGTAACGTCAGCTGGTACTCGGTTGTGACATTGCCTCTTTTCCTTCTGCTACCCGTCCGGGGTCCAGTACCGTCAAGTGGTTCTCCCCAGTGCCTTTGGCCTAGGTGCCTCATCTCCGTATCCGAGTTCCAGCAACGTCTGCTGGTCCTGGTAGTGCATTGGAGCACAGGTACCTCCTGCTTAGTAACCGTGTCACAGTAACGTCACTGGTACTCGGTTGTGACATTGCCTCTTTTCCTTCTGCTACCCGTCCGGGTCCAGCACAGTCAGCTGGTCCTCGTTACTTCCATTGTCTCTTGCTCCATCTGATACCCGTCAGGGTTCCAGTAACGTCAGCTGTTTCTCGGAAATTAGACGACATTAAAGACCACCCAGAAGAAGATGACGACAACAAGGACGACGAGCATGAAGCCAACCAGCCTGAACACCATCAAAAGAAAAAATAAAAGATTACCCAGAAGAAGATCACCAACAGGACAAAGAAGGTTAAGACAAACTACAAGATACAGAACAAGAGACAGAAGAACAATAAGCAAAAGATCAAAAAGCAGAAGAACATGAAGTATAAGACCAAAATGAAGAGCAAAATATATGCTCTAAATTCTAAGCAGAAGAAGACTAAGCAGTGTATGGGGGTGAGTCCGTTCCTCCTCGTGGTGCCCCTGGAAAATGCCTGCTGCTGCAGGCTAAACTGAACACGGACAAATACTGTTGTAATTTAAATCTTTTGTGACAGCAAGAACGGAAGGATGAACAATTCATACTTTTACAGATTACAAGTACAGGAATCTCTGTCACAAATAAGAATATGATGAAGAAGATGAAGAGGAAGAAGATGAAGAATTTGAATATGAAGAAGATTAATTAGTTTAATAATAACAATATGAGTAATGTAAACAAAAACATGAATAGCAAGAAGTTTAAGAAGAAGATTAAGAAGGTGAAGATGAAGAATAATTTGATGAGAAAGATGATGCTGCTGCTGAAGATTATGAAGGAGAAAGTGTGGCACTGGCAAAAGTTAAAAAGGTGAACAGCATGGAAGTTGTGAAACATACATATTTGCCAAAATAGAAAAAAGGTTAACAACATTGTCAATTTGTTAGTCAATCCAAACGTATTTCCAAAAAAATATATATTAATGCTATTCCAATGCATTGGGTTAAACATGTATGCCTTTATTGTCTCCTCAACCTCCCCCAATACATTCTACATTAGTCTTTGTTGTTTTCCTTCATGTACAATTAACCAACAAGGCAAGAATGTTTTTTTTTAATTTCGATATTTTGTTCCATAGACTTACATTGGACTTCCTGTATCGAAATCGGATATCGACGATATTTAGTGCTATCGGCGATACAATTTCGATACGATATTTTTAGATATCGAGCAATATCGCTCAACACTATCCACCACACTTGGATCCTTCAGACGGAACCTGAAAACCCATCTCTTCAGGAAAGCCTACAGCCTGCAATAACCATTCCGCCTCGCCGCCACCACCCGAGCTGCCGCCTCGCCGCCACCACCACCAGAGCTGCCGCACCCCCGACCTTCTATTTCTTCCCCATTATCCCGTAGAAGGTAAGTTCGCAAGGGGCAGGTCCCTCCCCTCGTACCTCTGTCATTTTAAATAGTTTTTTGTAAATTTGTTGTCCCTTCTCTGTACGCACCAAAAGGAATTAAGGCGCTCTAAATAAATAATAATAAAAATCACGGGGGGGGGGGGGTCATTTTTTTAGTTTGGGAACGACATTCATATTTTTTTTTTATAATAAGATTTACAGTAGGTCTACAACGGCCACAAAGGTTACCAGATTTCACAGATTACCTTTTTACTTGGGGATTAGTAAAAGATTAGTTAATCAAGAAAACTTTTCCAGTTGAAAAATAGTGTATGAGTGGGGAGTGGGCAGGGGCAGAAGTTTCAGGTGAAAAAAATGCAAAAGATGAAACCAAGCTTTCTGTAAGTGGTTATTTCACCAAGAGTGATTCCAGCATCTCCCAGCCCCTGAACATTGTCCTTCATGCGCAAAAAAAGTGCTGGAAACCTCTCTTCTATGTGTTCTCTGTATGGAAAAAAATTCCAACACTTTTTCCCCCCCCTAGCCAGGACCCTTTGTAAATTAAAGTGGAGCCGGAAATGACTGGTATGCCTTAAGTTTTGGAAAAGGGAGAATGGAAGTTACAATTATCACAAACCCTTGTAGACAAACATTTTACTTACCTAAAATAAAGAAAATGAAAGCAAGCAAGTGCTAATATTTTGATAGGGAGCACCAAAAATGGGTATGTGAACAAAAAACGAACGCGAATTTTTTGAAGGGTTTTAATCTGCAAAAAAAACTGTCAACACCTCCTTAATGAATTCAAAGGACGATGCACTCTGAATCAACAAACAAACCCCAAAAAGCACAGCACCACTTGGGGGCATCAGGGGTGGTTAAGGTAGCCCGGGCCCCGGGCTGTTCAGACTCTGGGCCCCCCGTCATGTGACGGGGGCAGGACGGGTCAAACGAGGGGGGATCATATACCTGAAACAGTTTTCCAGGGCCTCCACCCCTAGAACTGTCCCCATCCCCCAGCTCTCTCTTGGAAAAACTCCCTTCTCTCTATCATAGTTCCCCTCACCAATCACACCTTAAACCACACTTTTTTTTTTGGCCAAAAAAATTTTTTAAGCCCCACCAAAAACCCTAGCACTTTTTGGCCAGGGTCTACCTACTGTTTAACCCATTAAAAATTTGGGAAAAAATGCAATACAATTTGGTAATTTTTATTTATTTTTCAATTTTTCAAAAGCCAAAAACACCCCATCAAGGGCAAAAAAACAACCACAATTACCACGAAGTGATGAAAAATCAAAAA
>JARQOD010000005.1:168241236-168295157 GCA_033576555.1 Oophaga sylvatica
AAGGGGAAAAGGAATAAAAATTTTTGGTTTTTCCAATTGATGGAAAAAAATCAGTTCTGTTACATTTGCAGACCCCTGATGTGCCTAAACAGTAAACCCCCAAAAGTAAATTTTTTTAAAACTAGACCCCCCAAAAACTCTTTCTAGAGTGTGGTGAGCAATTTGAATCCCCAAATTTCTTCAAAAAGTTTATAATGCAGAGCTGTGAAAAAAAAATTTAAAATTTTTTTTTTTTTTGCACAAAAGAAATTTTTTTTTTTTCCCGAAGTGAAACAGGGGGAAATTAGCCCCCAAAAGTTGTTGAAAAATTTTTTTCCCTGGTACGTGATCCCCCATATGTGGGGTATACCACTTTTGGGCACATGTCAGGCCGGGAAAGGGGAAAGGAGCCTGTTTGACTTTTTAAACGCAAAATTGACTTGAATAAAGGGTGTCGCTATGTCGCTTTTGGGGACCCATGATTGCCTAAACAAAAAAAAACCCCCAAATTTCTAACCCCAAACCCCTCCCCCAACACCCCAAACCCCCAACCCTTCCCCCAAAAACCCCCTAACTCTAACCCCAAACCCCTTAACCCTTCCCCCTAACCCTAAAACCCCCCCCTAACCCTAATCTAAAACCCAAACCCAAAAAGGGGAAAAACCCTCCCCCCAAACCCTTAAACCTTTCAAAAACCCCCCAAAACCCCAAATTAAAAAACTCTAACCCTAACCACAAGCCAAACCCCATAACCCCAACCCTCCCTAATTCCCCCCCAAACCCCTAATTCTTGCCCAAACCCAAAAATTTTTCCAAAACCAAAAACCCCTTAAATTTCCCAACCCCTAATCTTAACCCTAATCCTAACCCAAATTTTCCAAAACCATAACCCTAAATTTTAACCCCAACCCCAAAGCAAAACCCTAATGGAAAAATAAAAATATTTTCTTTATTTTATTATTTGTCCCTACCTAAGGGGGTGATAAAGGGGGATTTATTTACTTTTTTTTATTTTGATCACTGTGAGAGTTTATCACAGTGATCAAAATAAATGAATGGAATCATCCGGCCGGCAGGCGCATGCATTTTCCAAGATGGCTGCACCCATGACGTAGCCGAGAGGGACGCCGGGATGCACACAGGGACCGGGAGAGGTGAGGGTGATCGGAAGGTGGGGGAGCAGAGGGAAGGGGAGCAAAGAGTGACAGCGACGACTGATCGCCACCATCAATCAGTGACGGGGACGTCACTCGGTGTGGTAGGGGTGTCGGAATTCAGTCTCCACCCATGGCCGATGCTATTTTATTGTTTCATAACCTATTTTTGCCTTAATATCCATCAGTGTCAGTAGTCCACAGACTATAAAAAGATGCCATTTTCAGATCCAATTGGAGCAAATAAATTCAGTGCAAATTAAATTTGTCAGCCTATTTTTGCTAAATCTGACACTTTAACACTTTGGAAGACTCGCTCATCTCTGCAAAGTTACATAGGACGAAGGTTCATGAATTTATATCTAACTCGACCAGTTATATATTATCACTAGATTATTAATAATCTATAATAAGCCTCATTTCATAAGTAAAGCATTTCATCCTTTTTATATGCTTATATAATGTCTGACATTACTGTCTATTGCAGTACGGCAGTCTACAGTCTGATGACTAACTGTAATAACCTTTTTCTATTTAGATGTCAGAATCGGCTTTCCTCTAAACTTCATGAATGTCCCCTATCCCTTTGTAATGTACTTGGATGGAATAAATCATGCGTCAGTCTTTTGTGATGAGCGAATTTGTTCAGAAAACGATCGCCAAACATATATCGGCACGAATATGGCATATTTGGATTCATGATCGGAAACACAAGCAAAATTTTATAAAATTGGTAAAAATTGGTAACATTCGGTAAAATTTTATTTTCAGCACTTAAGCAATGATAATGGTGGTGTATTATGAGTGTTTGACATGTGTTTGATGAGGGGAGGGGGTTTGCAGAGTAGTGTTGACCCACCCCCGTAGTGTTCGAGTTCGGTTCGGTTCGTCGAACACCCGTATGTTCGACGAACTGTTCGTCGAACTGTTCGTCGAACACAGTCGAACACCATTAAAACCAATGGCAGGCAAACAAAAACACATAGAAACACATAGAAAACACATAGAAAACACATAGAAAACACTTCAAAGGTGTCCAAAAGCTGACAAACTGCTCAGAAGACACAACTAACACATGGAAAAGTGACAAGTACATATAGTCATGCGAAAAGAAAAGAGATGGAGGAGTAAAAGGAGGGGGAGATACAGTTATAGGCATGTCATGCCCTTCTAAAACCAAAAAAGTGCAAAGTCGACACGGCCAGTCCGCTCCTGCCTGTGCGACCTGCGTGTCGCCGGGTTTGTACCAGAGCTGTGGTGGACCCTGACGGCCAGTCCCCCTCTTCCAATACTGGTGCCTGTCCGCTGGTAGGTCGAGTGAGCCCCCTGCGGTGGAGGCAGGTCTAATCTTTTTAATTTAAATTGTCTCTCTAATTTGAATGAGTACACTTTAAATCCTTTTACAAGGATCTATTGGAGGGCAAGTCTCATGCCAGCAGCCGCGGTAATTTCAGCTCCAGTAGCATCCAGCAAAGCTGCTGCAGTTAAAAAGCTTTTATAAGGATCGAGCTTGGCCGTCCACCGCAAGGCGTCCTACCACCAGTCCCTGCCTCTGTGCCTTGGGGTGCCTCCCCGATGTTCTTCACTGAGTGTCCTGGGGGCCCGAAGCATTTCCTTTGAAAAAATTAAGTGTCCAAACTACAGGTGGTTAACAGCTGGGTTAATCCGCTAGCAGACACTGCTACTAGGCCCAAAGTATTGCTTCGGCTAGATGCAGTTAAAAATTGGTAATTAGATACTCTCGTTGGATAATGAGAAAGCATTCCATAGAGTCTCCTGGCACGCCATATATAATTCTCTTAAAAAGCTTGGGGTAGGGGACCCTTTTATAGCCAAAATCATGGCCCTGTATCGCAATCCATCAGCTAGGCTAAAGATAAATGGAACATTATCATCACCTTTCATTATCACCAATGGGACAAGGCAGGGATGTCCTCTGTCCCCTCTCTTATACATCCTAATGATGGAGCGCCACCTGCAATTCACAATAACCCCAATATTAGGGGGAATGAGGTGAGAGGCACTGAATACAAGTGCTCTGCATTTGCTGCTGAATGATGTCCTAGTATATATCACTCAACCACATATATCCATCACTGCTGTTATGGCTGAAATAGATCACTTTGGTACATGGTCAAATTTTAAAATCAATGCAGCGAAGTCTGAGGCCTCAATGTTTCCCTCCCCAAATCCATGCAGGATTCCCTCTAGTTCAACTTTCCCTTTGTCTGGCCCTCATAGGGTATCAAATACTTAGGAATTTGTATTCATAGAGACCTCTTCAGTCTATTTTTTCTTAATTTTGGGCCCTTTATTGAACAACTCTATAGAGATCTTACTTCTTGGACTGTGAAGGATTTTTCCAGGTTCTGCAGAATAAATATACTAAAAATGAACGTCCTACGTAAACTTTTATACCTCTTCCAAACCATTCCCGTGGTAATTCCCTCAAATTTTTGGAAAAGACTACGCATTAGCTTTTGCAGATTTACGATCTGCATATCGTATCTGGGCAAGTGGGCGTCCACACATTCAGGGGGACATTCTGATCAGGCACAAACAAAAGGGGGGCCTTAACCTTCCGGATTGTAGAAAGTATTACATGGCAGCAGTACACGCAAGAATCCTCGACTTCTTCCATCATTTGGAGGGGAAATTGTGGGTCAAAATAGCTCAATCCATTTGTCCTAAAGCTCTTACCACTCTCCCTTGGTGCGCCCATTTAATTGTCCCCTCTCTCGGCCTCATGTCATATAGTACTTATGCCACTGCTTTGGCTTTGAGATCCCAAAAAAAAGCTTATCCTCAATCGACCCCCAGGGCCCCTTGCTCTCGATTTCAGATAATCCAGATTTCCCACCAGGACTATCTGCAAATAGATTTCTCGGTTCAAATAAATCCCATCCGATATTATTTTCTCATGTCATCTCCAATACTTCGCTGCTCCCCCTCAATGACTTGTTACAGGGAAGAGCCACTTCCCCGAAGGAAAATTTTGAATAGAGCCAGTTACAACACTTCTATTCAACTGTGAAGTGGCGCACACATCTTCATAGAGATCTCACAAACTTTGAAAAATTGAGCCTATCATTGTCACCCCTGACACACTCCATCTCCCTACTATATAATCTCCTCATTGCCCAGGTAACAGACAACAGGCCAGGATTCTGCGGTGCATGGGAAAGGGAACTGGGAAAGTCCTTCTCTGACTCACAATGGGATAAATGTTTCTTCCTAACACATAAAACCTCAATAGGGTCCAAAGCTCAGGAAACCTCCTTCAAAATTATTTCTAGATGGTACCGGGTACCAGCAGTCCTTCATAGATGGTATCCAGCTGTTAGGGTTCGATTTCCCACTGCTGCACAAGGGGAGTCTCGAAACCCGTCCAGCTGCAATCTCCCATTCATCTCCGGCCTCAGTGGAGCCTGCTCAGCAGAGACGTCAGTCCAGGCATCTTGCCCACTCATATACTGTGCAGTGACTTGCTGCTGCCTTTCCTGGATCTGCTATTATAGCCAGTGCTGGAGCAGTCGTCTTTGAGACAGAGTCCTGCGTTTTCCCATCTGAGCATGCCCAGAGTGAGATCTCTCATTGGAGATCGGGGGTCACATGTTCAGGTGCTGCAGCGGCTCCTATTGGTCCGCCAGGAAGGTCATGTAGCTACGTTTGTTTGTAACAGCTTCTCATTGGTCCTTGTTCCTGGAAGGTCCTGTAGCTGTTGCTATGAAAGGGTAGCATGGCTGGGCCGCCATGCGCTAATATCAATCATTGTATGCTATGCGCCAGTGTGGTTATGTGTATGTGTGGATAGGGACCCGGCTGAAATAAGCCACTAGAATACCGACTTAATCGGTGAGGAGTTTGGTATGGTAGCTGGTCAGGGTCGGTGTCCTAGATGCCCTAGAGTACCGGCATAACCGGGTGAGGAGTTTGATTGCCGTATTCAGGGCCTGGCGTTCAGATGCCATAGATTGCGGGTGACTCCCGCGAGGACATTAGCGCATGATCACGCTTTATGTGCGCTTAGCACTTAACTGTGTATCTGGGAGCCTTACAGGACACAGTGCTTTTTCTCAGCGGCCCTGTGACGTAACAGGTTCGCTTTCAACGCTAGTCAGCGCCCTAGCGTGTTTTCTTTGCCACTCAGTTTGTCTAGTGAGTGCGCACACATCGCCATATAGCGTTGCGCTCCTCTTCTAGCGGATCTGTGGAGTAACAGAGTTCGCACTCATTGCCACAGCGCATTACGGCGTTTATGTTGGCAGCTCTGCGGGATAACAGAGTTTGCTTCTTGCGTCTTTTTGCCAGCAAGCGGGCTTCGCCTGCACGGTGGACCCCGGGCTGCGAACGCACTTATTATTTATATTATTTTGTGCGTTCCGCCAGCCTTAACATAATATAAGCGCCAGGGTCTGGCTGGTAAAATGGCGGACGACCAGCTCTGCAGCGGTATATCCAGCAGCTGGAGGGTAGGTTGGCGACTCTAGAGCGCACAACCTCAGCGGTGGATGTTACCGCAGTCGCGGTTCAGGCTGCTAGTGTGGCCGCCGCCAGTTTGTCCTCTGCTACCCCTGCTCCGACTATTTCCCGCCTCCCACTTCCAGACAAGTTTACCGGTGACAGTAAACAATGTCGGGGTTTCGTCAGTCAGTGCTCCATACATCTAGAGCTTCTGGCTGCACGTTATCCCACGGAGCGAGCGAAAGTGGGTTTTATCATATCCCTTTTGTCGAGCAGGGCGTTGGAGTGGGCAACGCCGTTATGGGAGCGCGATAATCGTGTGGTGCAGAGTGCTCCTCTCTTCTTGGACACTCTTAAACAGGTCTTTTTAGGACCTTGTGTCACCCACGATACGGCTCTTCAATTTTTGGCTATCACTCAGGGTTCATCCATGGTCAGCCAGTTTGCCGTCCAATTTCGGACTCTGGTCTCTGAGCTGGATTGGCCAGATAAAGTCCTTATACCCGTGTACTGGAGGGGACTGGCAGACCAAGTGAAGGACGCCTTGTCCACCAGGGAGATTCCTGCCACACTGGAGGAGCTCATTACCATATCTACCCGCATCGACCTTCGTTTTAACGAGCGGAGGTTGGAGCGGGCCCAGTGTAGGCAGTGGTTCTGGCTGGCGCCCACCTTCGCCAGACCTCTGGAATCTTCCATTCAGGCGTCCGATTCCCCTGAGGCCATGGAGATTTCTCGAGTGAGACCTAAGTCTCGGGCTGCTCGAGTATCTGTGACCTGTAATGCCTGCCAACAAATAGGGCATTATGCTAACAAATGTCCACGGCGGTCGGGAAACGACCGCGTCTAGTAACCATTGGAGGGGGTTCACTAGACACAGCAGTACACGCCTCCAAGTTGTCCTTTAGGGGGACAATCAATTTTGGCTCATCCACTTTAACAGTCACGCTTTGTGTGGATTCTGGAGCCGAAGGAAATTTCATGTCTTCTACCTTCGCTCTCCGCCACTCTATACCTCTGGTGATGCTCGCCAAACCCGTGACTGTTCGAGTAGTGAAAGGGTCGACACTGCCTTCACCAATCACACATCAGACCATCCCTTTCACGTTGTCAATGTCACCTTCCCATCAAGAGATTATCTCACTTTTAGTCATTCCCGAGGGAATAGACGAGATCTTGTTAGGGATGCCCTGGCTCCATTTCCATTCCCCACACATTGAGTGGAACTCTGGGAGGATATTGGGTTGGGGTGAGTCATGTAAAGGCAGATGTATGAGGGAATGCATTCAGGTGGCCACTACAGAGATGCCCGCAGATCTTACTTCTCTTCCTAATTACTATTGGTCATATGCAGACGTATTCTCCAAAAAGGCTGCAGAAGTCCTTCCACCTCACCGTCCCTATGACTGTCCTATTGACCTCTTGCCTGGAGTAGAACCTCCTCGGGGATTGGTCTATCCCCTTTCTCTCCCGGAGACGGAGGCTATGTCCCAATATATCCAGGAGAACTTGGCAAGAGGATTCATTAGGAAGTCAGTGTCACCTGCAGGGGCGGGGTTCTTCTTCGTGCAGAAGAAGAACGGAGAGTTACGTCCATGCATCGATTACAGGGGTCTTAATGCCATCACCGTTAAGAATAAATACCCATTGCCTCTAATTTCTGAGCTATTTGATAGGCTACGGGGGGCAAGGATATTTACGAAGTTAGATCTGTGGGGTGCTTATAACCTGAATATGCATCCGTGAGGGGGACGAATGGAAGATGGCTTTTAATACCAGGGACGGGCACTATGAATATCTGGTGATGCCCTTCGGGCTCTGTAATGCCCCAGCCGTCTTCCAAGACTTTGTTAATGACATCTTCCGGGATATGCTCTCCACCTCAGTCGTAGTCTATCTGGATGATATTCTCATCTTTTCCCCAGATATTGACTCCCACCGGAGAGATGTTTGCAGAGTCTTTGACCTCCTTCGGGCAAATTCCCTCTACGCAAAGTTGGAGAAATGTGGGTTTGAGCAGGAGTCCTTACCTTTTCTGGGCTATATCATCTCCGCCCAGGGATTGGCTATGGATCCTGCCAAACTACAAGCGGTGATGGACTGGCAAGAACCCCATTCTCTAAAGGCGGTGCAGCGCTTTATGGGGTTCATTAATTACTACCGCCAGTTTATTCCTCACTTCTCAACTTTGGTAGCTCCCGTGGTTGCCCTCACCAAAAAGGGAGCTAATCTCAAATTGTGGTCTGAAGAGGTCTCCAAGGCCTTCACGTCTATTAAGTCCCATTTCGCTAGCGCTCCCATCCTACATCGCCCCTATGTTGATAAGCCATTTATATTGGAGGTGGATGCCTCGTCCGTTGGTGCTGGAGCAGTCCTCTTCCAAAAGGATGCTCAAGGTAGGAAGCATCCATGCTTCTTTTTCTCCAAGACCTTCACACCAGCGGAGAGGTATTATTCCATCGGGGACAGGGAGTTGCTAGCAATGAAGTTGGCCTTCTCGGAGTGGAGACATCTGTTGGAGGGGGCTCGCTTTCCCTTCCAAGTCTTCACGGATCACAAAAATTTGGTATATCTTCAGACAGCCCAGCGGCTTAATTCTCGCCAGGCCAGATGGTCCTTGTTCTTCTCCCGGTTTCATTTCACACTGCATTTCCTCTCGGGGGAGAGAAGAACATTCGTGCCGACGCTCTCCCTCGCTCTGTGGTGTCCTCGGAGGAGGAGGTGGAGGAGCCTCGGCTTATCGTCCCTACAGAGAGCCTGAGAACAGTGGCCCCTGTTTCGCTAGAGTCTGTGCCCCCGGGCAAGACTTTTGTGCCTACCAATTTGCGACCGGAGGTACTCTCTTGGGCACATTCGTCCAGGGTGGGTGGACACTTTGGGACAAAGAGGACATCTGAATTGCTGGCGAGGACATACTGGTGGCCGCATATGGTCCGTGACGTTGGGGACTATGTTCGGGCGTGTGTCTCCTGCGCCAAGAATAAGTCTCCACGACAACGGCCAGCTGGGTTACTTTACCCTTTGCCGGTGGCAGACAGGCCCTGGGAGATGGTTGGGATGGACTTTGTGGTGGGCTTGCCCAAGTCTCGGGGTTGCACCATCATTTGGGTAATCACCGACCATTTTTCCAAAATGGTGCATTTGGTGCCGCTTCCACGGTTACCTTCTGCACGGGCTCTGGCAGCGTTGTTCGTTAGGCACATCTTCCGTCTACACGGCATGCCGGACAAAATTGTCAGTGACCGAGGTCCCCAGTTTGCGTCTCGGTTCTGGAGAGAGCTTTGTCGTCTACTCAGTATTGAGTTAAATCTCTCTTCAGCGTATCATCCTGAGACGAATGGGTTGGTAGAGAGGGCCAACCAGACCTTGGTCACCTATCTACGACATTTTGTCTCTGCCAGGCAGGATGACTGGGCATCCTTGCTACCATGGGCTGAGTTTGCATTAAACAATGCTGTGGCTGACTCCACCGGACAGACTCCTTTCCTTCTGAACTATGGTCAGCATCCGCGGGTTCCGGTGCCCATGCCCGTGTCTTCCGCCGACTCCAGGGTGGCAGACTGGGCTGTGGAGGCACGGGACATTTGGGACCGTACCCAGGATGCCATTCAGGCGTCCAAGGAGAGGATGAGGTCCTCCGCCGACGCACATCGGCGCCCCGCTCCAACATTTGCTCCTGGGGACTTGGTGTGGCTCTCCGCCCATAACATCAGGCTGCGAGTTGAGTCCACTAAGTTGGCACCCCACTACCTGGGTCCTTTCAAGGTCCTCGAGCAGGTTAACCCGTGGTATACCGTTTGGCTCTTCCACCACGCCTGGGTATCTCCGACACCTTTCATGTATCCCTCCTGAAACCCGTGCTCATGTCCCGGTTTTCTGAGTCATCTGCCGGGACATCGGGTTCATCTACGGATGACCATGAGGTGAACGCCATCGTAGGGTGTAAGGTGGTACGGGGCAAAAAGTTTTATTTGGTGGACTGGAGGGGCTATGGGCCTGAGGATAGGTCTTGGGAGCCTGCCGAGCATATTCACGCTCCGCAGCTCATCGCTGCCTTTGAGCGCAGCGAGGCCCAAAGAAGGGGGGCCCTAGGAGGGGGATAATGTTAGGGTTCGATTTCCCGCTGCTGCACAAGGGGAGTCTCGAACCCGTCCCGCTGCGGTCTCCCATTCATCTCCGGCCGCAGTGGAGCCTGCTCAGTAGAGACGTCGGTCCAGGCGTTGATATGGAAATTTAATTAGGATAAAAATATCCTGTGTTTGCTGCTTGCCATGTCCAAATCTCTATATAATGTCTTTTTGAGCGCTCAGAACGAAATGAGGACTGTCCACACGAAAGTGTCAGTATAACAGTTCGTCAAAGACATACATTTATTATTCATTCA
This sequence comes from Oophaga sylvatica, assembly GCA_033576555.1. NCBI lineage: Eukaryota > Metazoa > Chordata > Amphibia > Anura > Dendrobatidae > Oophaga > Oophaga sylvatica. Next base: position 168,251,218 of record JARQOD010000005.1, read on the forward strand.
AGGTTTTATACGTTTACAAAAAGTGGCTGGTTAGTCAATTAACATACAATTAAAAGCTGCTAGATTATTGGCTGTTCTAGTGTAAATATGATAATTATGATAATCATGATTTAAAGAGCTGAAGTTGCAGAATTATTGTTTATATTCTTGTGACCTAGTTGTCCTGCATAACTATAATGTAAACAACAGATATCTAATAGGACATTTTGTACTTCATGCATTTGTTCCTTTACGAAGGTCTTATGAAGGCCAGATTTCTTTAAAACGACTGATTATATCTGGCCTAGAAATATGTGAGCAAAAGGTTTTTTAGCAAGTGAGATCTATCTAACTGTGAACTGTGATTACATATATGTGAATATACTTTGAATATATATGGAATACATATATATTTCCATGACAGTCCCCCCTTAGATACCACTTGCCCTAAAAACCTGCTCCTGGCCCAAAGCGCTGCAACTCTTTTATGCTGCCGGTGAGTTGAGACACCCCTAGTACATGCCTCCCCCACCGAATACAGACTTTTCGCAAATGGGCGGTCAGGAGGACTGTCCCTGTCGGGGGTTTATGTGTTTGCAATCATAGTCTCCTTATTTGATAGGATGATTCATCAAGGATGTGTATTCTCAGTCTGGAGGTAGTTCGGAGATCTGGTCAAGCCAGGCAGTTCTATCCGGACTGGTGCGAGGTCCAAGATGGTGAGTGGCATCAAATTGGTTGTCTCCTGAACAGCTTTTTCCATTTTCCTGCGGATACAAGGAATTACACAGCAACCAGTAATTAATGCAAAAATGAGAACCCCCATAATGGCTGTCCCAACCTGTGCCAACATTTTCTGCCACCCACTCATCCACCTAAAGTATCGATCCCATGGGTCAGTGACACCTGAGTTCTGTTTCAGTTCCTCTGATAACTCATTAAGTTTCTGTATTGCCATTGTGACTTTACCATTTGGGCCAGTGTTGTCTGGGATGTAGGTGCAACAGGTGTCTTTGATCATTTTGTAAACACCTCCTTTCTCAGCTAGAATCATATCCAAAGCCATTCTATTCTGGAATGCCATAATGGAAGTGGGGCCTAACTGTGCTGCCAAACCTTTTACAGCATCTATGGTGAAGTTAACAAATCTCTGCTGGTTATAATAGATGTAATTTATCCAATCAACATTTTTGTTTATAGTGACTCAAATCCTGCTTTAACTTGGTCTCTGGCCTTGAACTCATCAGGTAGGTCATCTGGTCATCTGTCTGGTCAGTCAGAGCATCCACGACATCCTTCATGGCTTAGGTGTCTCTCCTGGTACGGGAGCTTCCTTGCAATGCGATACGTGGATTCAAACAGGCTTTCCCTCTAGTTACACAGAGGTTGATGTCATCTGGGGCTCTTGGACAGGATCATCAAATCTGGCAGTGAGGAGAAAAACTCGAGAATGGACATTAGTTTTTGACCAATTCAATTACATAAGTGGTATGATTTGGTAGCTGAGGAGAGCAGGCAAAAAAAGCAATACACCAGAGAGGTTGGAATCTATGGGATTGCAGTACCCTGACTAACCACCACAACTAAAGGCAGCCGTGGAGCGTTCCTACGTTGGTCCTAGACGCCTCGTCACAGCCTGAGAAGCTAACTACACCTAAAGATAGAAAAAGGAAAGCTATCTGCCCCGGAGCAGATCCCCAAAGAACATAGGAAGCCCCCAAACATGTAATGGCGGTTAGACAAGAGGAAATACAGACACAGACAGAAAATAGTATGAGCAAACGTTGGGGCCCAAACTTCCTAAATAGAAAAGGATAGGAAAGGCACTTACTGCAACCCCAAAAAACCCTGAAAAGTACCAACTCTACTAATTACAAAAACACCTGAAATAACACGACCTCTACCACCTAAATTAGTTCTCTGGTGTAACAAAAACTAAACAGCAACCACTGAAAAAAAACTGGAAAAGGCAAATGAACAAACAGTGGCTGAACTAAACTGCAAGCACCAAAAAAACTAAAAGAAGAAAATGTCTTATCTGTTAGCAGAAGATGCAGGCACGAAACAGCTTTTCTGGGTCTCTGGGAGTGTGCCTTACGCTAAACAGTGCAATTGGGAGTGTGTCATGCCATGGTTTGCGTGTCTCTTGGGCAATTTTTCAGCATTCTATTCTTAAGTGTTTCATTCAGTTTTTTCTACCTTCCTGCTGCTCTGGGGTGGTAAGGAGTGTGTAGGCCTAAATCTGACCCTACTGCTAATCGGTCTTGTGTGTCAGATTTGCTGTGAATGCGGGTCCCTGATCACTTTCTATCATTTCTGGAACCCCGTATCTGCACACTATTTTCCGAAAGTAGCTTCGTTGCAGTAGTCTTTGCTGACTTGGAAGGCTTCTGTTCATCTTGAAAATTCTTCTTTTGACCACAATGGCGTATTTGAATCCTTCACTTGGCGATATCTGGATGTGGTCTATCTGGATCCTTTGAAGCTGGTAGAGTGGTCTTTCCAGATGAGGTGAGGGGGTCTTTCTTCCATACGTCCAGGCTTGCATTTGCCGCAGGTCAGACAGCTGCTGGTGAATTTGGCTGTTAGGGTGGAGATCCCTGAAGCGAAACAGTAAGCACCAATCAGATCATTCATCTGTGTCTTTGATATGTGGATGTGGGTCCATGTACCCATTGGACCACCATAGGGTGCATACTTTGTGGTAGGCAGAGTTTGAAGTCTATTATTGATAGCCTTCCTTCTTCACGTGTTGCTTTTTTTTTCGCATTCAGCTCTTCTTCTCCTTTTGAAGCTTGGTCTTGTAACTTCTTGAGCAGATCCCAGGACGTCTCTTTGTCAGGTTTCTTGTCTTCAGTTGTCATGTAGTAGCCGTCCGGCTCTACGACCTCTCCCACTTCTCCATGTTGTCTTCCTTTGGCTGCTTCTTTGGCTGCCATGTCCGCCATGTTATTGCCTCACGCCTCTTCTGTTTTCAGTTTTCCATGCACTTTGATTTTTCAAATTGCCACCATTTTGGAAGTTGGAGTACACCCAGCAGGTCCCTGAAGGCTCCATGATGTTTCACGGTTGTACCGTTTGCTGTGATGAAGTCCCTTGTAGCCCAGATGGGTCCAAAGTCGTGTGCTATGCCATGCGAGTACCTGTAGTCCGTGTAGATGTTTGCAGTCTTGCCTTCTGCCATCTGACAGGCCTTCGTCAGCGCTATCAATTCTGCTTCCTGGACTGACAGGCTAGGTGACAGACTTCTGGACCACAGGATTTCTTGATTGCTGGTCACTGCACTTCCTGTGTTGAAACTTCTTCATCATCTGCAAATCTGGAGCCATCCAAGTATCCCCCCTTGGGAGTGGGAGTAGAGTGGCCGGGCTGAGGACTGTAGGTCTGGAGACGGTGACATTATGAGACAAAGGCAATAGAGGCGCCACAAAGATGCCTGGCGGCAGGGAGATTACTGTTGGTTGAGCTTGATTGAAGATTGCCAAGATGTCATGCAGAGTGAGAGTTTCCAGTGGCTGTCCAAGAGTGATTTCAGCAACCTTGTCCAGAAGGGTGTGTGCTGCGGATACTGCCATCAGGCAGGAGGGTGCTCTTCTTGCAACTGGATCCAAGCGGGCTGAGAGGCAGCCTAAAAGTCTCTGTTTTCCCCCGTGAATCCATGCCAGGACTCCAGTAGCATGACCTTCTTTCTTCCATCAGGTAGACGGAAAGACTTTTCATAGTCAGGTAGGCCTGGTATTGGCGCTGAGACTGTGGAGTTCTTCCAATCTCCTGAATGGGTTGAAGGCTGCGTCTGATAGAAGGAGCGGGGTTGCGTTGATGCAAGCGCACAGAGGCTGCATTAGGTCTGAGGCATCAGGGATCCAGGTTCTGCAATATGACACTAGACCAGGGAAGGCCTGCAGCATTCTTGGAGTTGTTGGGGGAGCCATCTTCTCCACAGTGGTCTTCCAGTCTTTTGACATGTGTTTCGTCTTGTGGGCAATACAGTGTCCCAGGGATGTAACTTGCTTCTGGCATCACTGGACTTTGTTCTTCCAGACCTTGCGTTGCTGTTCTTCCAGGTAGAGTAGGAGAGACAAGGAATAGACTGTGCAGGTGTGATGTCACCACACAAAATAGAAGGTCATCCACGTGTTGTAGAAGAGTGACTCTTGCATATTCTGCAATCCAGTTGACGAGGATGGAGGACATTGTCTTGGTGAAACTTAAAGGGCTTGTTTTGAGCATCTTGAGACAACACTGTCCATATGCACTGCACTGGTGCGTGAAAGCAGGCCTCCAGGTGGAGGGGAAACACTGAAGAAGGTACTGGCCAGGTTGATCACCGTGAATACCGTTGCGGTGACTGGGACTCTTGAGAGCAGAGTGTGATGGTTCAGCACTGTTGGGGTTTCAAATACCGTAGCCTCTTTCGCGGCCTCCAGGCCTTGCACCATTCTGAACTCAGTGGGGTTTACAGTCTTTTTCTTCACTGTGGAAAGCTGGGATTGATTCCGATGGGCGAGGCAGCCCAGTTTGGCCTTGTCCTTCAGTATGCGGCAGGGGACTCCCATCTGCTGGTGCAGAGCTGGCGGGAAAACAAGCCGTCTACTAGGATCCACATCATGAGAGATGACGACCAGCTGGCTTTCTTGTTCTCTACCAAGACAGTTACTGTGTTAGCACCTGTTCTGGTCACAGGGGGTCTTCTTGTTGGGACGTCTCCTTAAACGGCTGCTTTTTTCTCAGCACGGGCCATCAGTAGTTTCTTTTTCTCCAGCTCGGTCTCAGGTCAGTATTTGTGCACAAGTTTGAAGAGCTGAGTGGCCTTTTTCCGGTCTAGGGCCTGGGTGAACTGGTTGATTGCAAGGGGCACCTCCTGGTGCTTGCAAAAGATGAACCTCTGGCGTTAGAGCTGGATGAGGTGTTGCCATTCCATAAAGCGAGTAGAGTCCTTCTTGAGTTGAATATCCTGGCCAATGTCAAAGTTCTCAGGCCGTCTTCTTAGGCGAGCTCACTTAGACCTTCAGTTGGTCAGAGACATCTTGACCCTGGGTGATGGAGTGGTTTTTCTGGTACTATGTCCAGCACCTCCTGTGATAGGTCTGCAGTGTGGTTGTTTGAGGTACCTGTTTCTTCTTGGGTCAGGGGTGAAGAAAGTGTCATGGTCCCATCTTCCTGGAACACTCTGGTCGCTTTCAGCTTCTGCAGTAGGTCCACTCCCAATAGGTTGAGGGTGCAGGTTTTTTACACAACAAACTGGGACATGATGGAGTGTTCTGGCTGAGTCCACACGCTCAGGGGCATCATAATCTGGAAATATCTGACGTGACCATCAATTCCCATGCAGGAAGCAGAAGATTCTGATAGGTAGGTGAGGTTGCGGAGTTCCACAAGAAAAGATATGACTACGCCATCCACTCTCAGGATATTGGTCCCACTGGTGGGGTTCCTTGTGGACTTGGTGTGCTCTTGTCCTATGGACGGGGTTCTTCACTGCTTTCTGTGTTTCTTCTTTTTCTGGGTGAAGTCAGTGTTCTGCACTTGTTCCGGAAATGACCAAACTCGCCACAGTTATAACACTTGACATTCCTTCTGTACCGGCGGGACTAAATCCTTTTTGCTACTGTGAGCAGGGTATCCATTGCTATTGACGTGTACTCAGGCCTGGCTGCTACCAGTGGTTTCCTGATTGGTTCTCTCAGTCCATGCACAAAAGCCTGTGCCAACATCCGTCTGTGTGTCTGATCATGGGTAATGAGGCCCAAATCTTGAAACACTTGCATTACTCTGTCATGGAACTTCTCCACAGACTCTGTCTTGTCTTGACTCGTGACATGTAGGCTGAGAGTTTGTCCTGTCAGTCTGCTTTTGGCCCATTCTCTGAGTTGCTCAATTAGCTTTGGTCCTGTCTCCCAGGCATACGCATCTAACTCTGTTGGAAGCTTGAAGTGTTCTCTCATAATTGGCCAGAATGCATCTCCTGCTTTTATTTCCATTACGGTCCAGAGATCAGTCCAGGCTGCTGCATACGTTCGCTGGATCTGCTGCATTTTTTGGCAAAATGGCATGGGGTGTATCCCTGGGTCTGGCAGCATACTGATCACCTGGCTTGGGATGAAGGGCTCATAGGATTGTGCCTCTACCTGTCCCTGCTCTATTGGTGCTTGTGTGTTTTCTTCCCTAGTATTGGGCAGCATGTGTGACGTTGCATCTTCATCTTCATCAGATAAGAAGTGACATGGTGTACTTGGTGCATACACTGGGTGAGATTTGGGCTTTAAAGTTGTCTTGCTGCATGGGGATTTCCCACTTCCTTGTTGAGGCTGTGGTGGATCAGTGTCATGGTTCCATGCTAGCAGCCCTGTAGCTATACCACTCCCCTGTGAAGCCCTAGCAGTGGACTGTTGTGTCTGGGGGCTACATGTAGCGTTTTGTGTAGGGAGATCTGCACTTTCTTCTCCTGATATAATGACTGGCAATGTTTGTACTGTGCTTGGGATAGACAAGGTGCCCTGTGCTGGAAACACTGAATACAGGGACACCACATTGCTTGGATTGGGCGTTGACCCAGTTGATGACGAAGTAGAAAAAAGAGGAAGAGAAGGGAGGTGTGAGGGAGGAGCGAGAGAAAGAGGAGGGGAGGGAGAGAAGAGTGAAAGGGGGAAAAAAAAGAAAGATAGAGGAGAGAGAGAGAAGAAAGATGGAGGGGGAGAAGTAGAAGAAGATGAAGAACAAGATTTGAGAGTTGGAGAGGAAGAGATAGAAGAAGAGGAAGATGAGGAAAATGGATGTGTCAGAGATGTGATGGAGGGAAAAGAAGGAATGAGAGGGATGGCAGCGAGGAAAGAGGAGAAAAGTCTGAAGAAGAAAGAGAAAGGGACTGAGAGAAGAAAAAGGAGAGGGTGTCCCCCCTGTGACTCTTGAGAGGGGATGGTTGAAACAGAAATGCCTTCTCCCTGTGTTGAGAGGCAGGGAGCGTTTTTCCCTGTACAAGGCTCCTTACTCAATGAGAGCAGCCTACACCTGTCCCGTGTCTCCACATGATGAACATGTGATGTGTGTGACTCTGAATTCTGCTCTTGTGACATGTCAGTGATCTTTTTCTCACAGATGATTTAACAGCTTTTCAAACTTATTCACATAAAAAAAAAAATCACTTCCTGGTCCGTTCAAATTAACTTGCTGTATCTTTTACACGATGCACCGCTGCTCTTTTATAGCAGATGGTAATCTATTAATAAACTTTCCCGTTACCTTTCAAATAACAAAAAACAAGAAAAAAACATTTCATTATGCAGCATAAAGGCTGCCTGTCTATTTGCTTCTCACGTACTGTGACATTCTATTCACATGCCTAGCCCTTCGATTCTTACATACTGTGTCTATTCCAAAAACCTATTCAACAAAGGTGATTTAAAAATCTGAAACCTGTTGCACTCAGGTTCTGTTTGTTCTCGCCGAATGCCCGACGGGAGGGGCTACTCAGACCACTGCGTAGTTTGTGTCTGCTCTCTCCCTCAGCCTGTAATTCTCCTTATCTATGTGACCTTGTTCTAAGGCAAGCCTGTAGAAAAAAAAAAATGGCTGGAGAAATAAAACTCTAAAATAAATTGCTTAGAGAAAAAAATCTCTCCAAAATCATTTAAAAATGTACTTAAAAGAAAAATTTTAAAAAACAAAAAGTTAGATTTAGTAAAAAACTCTAGAAAAAGAAAACAAAAACAAAAAACAAACAAAAAAATAATAATAAATAAATAAATTCACCAAAAAGGGGAGAAAAGAAAAACCGTATTAATCATAAAACTCTGAAAAACAACCCTTGTTACTAAAACAGCTAATTAAAAATCTCTGGAATGTCAGCTGGCTGCTTCCCCCCTCCCTTCCTTATATCTCTGCTTGCTGTCTCTATAGGCACTGAAATCACGTAACAAAAAAAAAAAAAAATATTTCCTCAGAATAGCAAAAAATGAATATAGTTCAGTCTGAATGCCTGATAATTCTCACGTTAAAACCTGTAGAGCCAAAAAACATGCTTAAAAAAAATAAAATCAAAGCCAAGTAACCAGAATGTCTGATAATCGTGATTAGCGACGAGGGGGGCAAAGGGGTTTTCTAAGCTGCAGCAGCACACTGCTCTGACATGAGTACGACAGGAGTCGAACGAGATTGTGATTAAAGCGACTGTAACCTGATACACAATAGACAGACACCCGGGGAATACAATCCCTCTTTGATGACTGGACACATACAAGCGGTCTCTGTAACTGAATACTCACTCAATTCACTACGCGTAAGCTCAAGGTCTATCCTCTGATCGTACGCCCTGGCTGGTGCGCGGTCACAGTAATCTGCAATAGCCTTATCCAAAAAATTCTCCTTCCACGTCTGATTTGACTGGGATGGCCTCCCAGTGCGTGAAAGTTTACTGCAGAAACTTAACCGAACAAAGCCCTCGCTTCCACAACTGGATTTTTTGGGATAACCTCCCTCCAATGTGTGAAGAATATCTGCGTGGACTTATCCAAAACAAAGCTCCCGCCCTCCACGTCTGATTTGACTGGGATGGCCTCCCGGTGCGTGAAAGTTTACTGCGGGAACTTATGCAGCAATTGTCTTTTGCTATACAGCCCCCAGAAATCAGCAAGCAAAAACAGTCACCGTTCCAACTTTCTACCGGTTCACATAAAACATGAAACATATACAGCACAGCAGCAAACAACTCAGCTTATATCCCAGGGCTTTTGGATAAGGGTATGGACTTTTTACACAACCTGGGAATGCGGTGATGACCACGTCCGACCGGCTGGAAGTGTAGGCTAGGACTAGGCACAGGGAACATTCAGGTAAGATGACAAAGTTTTCTTACCTTACTGATGGAGCTGCAGTCTCCGTCCCGTGTGCCAAGGCCAGGGCCAACACCCCCGTCTCTCCGGTCGGCCGAGTCCTCGTGCGTTTCGTCCAATGCCCCGCGTGCAGGCGCCAACTGATATGGAAATTTAATTAGGATAAAAATATCCTGTGTTTGCTGCTTGCCATGTCCAAATGTAAGGTTCTGTGTATCTGTTTCTGAAACTCAGTTTGTTCGTCGGCCATTTTGCTTTCTATTTTGCTGCAGCTATCTTGCCCTCAGTCAAAATGGAGTTTTCCAGCTTGCATGTTCCCGCCCTGATTCTCTCCGTTTGCTTCTTAAACAGCCACAGCTGAGCAATCAGTGCTTCAGAATCTAGCCTGCAGTGAACCTGTGTTCTGACTCCTGAAGCCTTGGACCTTGTACTCCAGCCATTCCTACTGAGGAACTCTGAAGCACTTGTGGACTCTGAACTCTGCTCTGGAGAGCCTCACGTTTGCATGGACTTGCGGTAACAGAGAAGAAGATCTGAATCTGTTGTGGAGAGTTATTGCTGAGCTTAGATTACTCTGGCCTGCTGTGTCTCCTGCTTCTGTGTTTGCAACCTGTGTGTTTATTTTTGCCAATTTGTATGAAGCAATACAAGACTTTCTTTATCAACCTGTGTCTCAAGTATTTTCATCGCACCCAAGCACAAGACGCTATATGAACTGTACTACATACATTACAAGATTCTGAAGCCAAACGTTAGTGTCTGCTGGGTCTGGAAAGGCTTGTCTGCTGTACTGTGGATATCGGATGTCCGGTTGTACTTTCTGTGATGACAGTGGTTGTGACTTCTCACAACCATTCCAGGTGAGCAATTCCCTTAAGTTTTTTTTTCTGCAGTGTTATCACAGGTAAACACTATTGTTTTTTTTTTTCTCTTCTCTTTTTGTCTGCTGAAACTCTGGATATCAGATGTCTGGTTGAAAACTTTCTGTGATGATAGTGGTTGTGACTTCTCACAACCATTCCAGGTGAGCAGTTCCCTTAAAGTTTTTTCTTTCTTCAGTGTTGCCACAGGTGAACACTATTGTTTTTTTTTTTTTCTCCTCTTCTTCCAGTATCCTGTCTTAAAAGATCTAGAAAATGGAGGCCCGCATAAAGGAACTTTGCGGAGTGACTGATAATATCCTTGCAGATTTGCAGAATATAAAGACCCGTTTTACAAATCTTCAGGACCTAAATAATCACAATTTGCAAGTGGTTGGACAGACTACCCAGGATTTGCGAGCCAGGATTGAGGTTCTGCAGGGGCGAGTCCAGGCTCCTGCCGTGGCCCCGAGTTCTGGGATTCCCAAGTTGCCCCCTTTTCGTTTTGGTGGTGAACGTGAAAAATTCAGGGGATTTGTTAATCAATGCAATCTTTTTTTTCTGCACATGCTTCACAATTTCCTACTGAACGATCTAAGGTGCTTACTATAATTATGTTGCTTACCAACAAGGCTTTGATGTGGGCAAACCCTCTGATTGAGACTGAGGATGATTGTTTGAATCACCTTGATGATTTTATTTCAGCCATGGGGCAGGTGTTTGATGACCCCAATCGAGGTGCAACAGCTGAAGCAGCCATGTTAGCTTTGCGCCAAGGTAAGCACTCGGTAGCTGAATATGCCTTGGATTTCAGGAGATGGGCTCTTGATACCACCTGGGACAATTCCGCCAAAAAATCTATTTTTCGAAAGGGGTTATCCCCACTGATTAAGGATGAACTTGCTCGTCCGACCCTCCCACTGCGTTAGGTGACTTTATTAACTACTGCATCCGTATTGATACTCGTTTAACTGAACGCAGGCAAGAGAGATGGTTCGAAAGCAATCGTCCTAACCTTTTCCTACCTTCCTCTCCAGCTAAGGAACCTTTGAATAGGATTACACGGGAACCTGAACCTGAACCCATGCAGGTAGACTCTTTACTACGACGGGTTAGTGATGCACGCAAGGAACATCGTTTTAAGGAGAATCTATGTTTTTATTGTGGTAAGTCAGGGCACTTTATTATTAACTGCCCCAGCCGTTCTCGCAAGACTACTGCAGCACTCATTCATTGTGAGTGTTGCGAGAGGGGATCTGTCAGGTCCGAGCCTCAGGCTCCAGAGAGATCTGCAGCAACAGATCTTGATTTCTCGGACTTAAACTCCGTTACCTCTGAGGACGTTGACTGTGTAAATGCTGCCATCTTTCAAGTTTCCTCAGCGGTGTCCCAGCTGAGTTGTAAAAAAAACAATTCTCACTGTTTTCTTTCCATCAAACTCTGGGTTGACTCAGCTTGGGTGTCTAGCTCTGCTATGATCGACTCAGGGCAAGTGGAAATTTTATGGATGTCTCCTTTGCTCTGAAACAGGGAATACGTTCAGTGAAGAAGGCTACTCCAGTACAGATGGAAACTGTGGATGGCTCCCTGCTGACCTCTGGACCAGTGGATCAGGAAACAGAGCCTTTAAAGGTTCTTATGGGTAAAGATCATCAAGAGAAACTGTCCTTTATGCTTATCTCTTCTCCTCACTTTCCCATTATTCTAGGGCTACCATGGCTGCAGGCTCAGAATCCTACCATTAACTGGGAGACCAAGGAATTACACTTTCCAGAGAAACAGATGAGTCCAAAAATTTCAGCTTGCTCTGTTCCTAAAGGAACCATGTCAGTCCCTGAACTACCAGCTGTATACCAGGACTATGTGGATTTATGTGACAAGAAGAACGCTGACCAGCTTCCTCCTCACCGTCCATATGATTGTCCAATTGAATTATTGCCTGGAGCAGAGATACCTTTTGGTAAGATCTACCCCCTGGCGGGGCCCGAGCTGAAGGCTTTAAAAGAGTACATAGACGAAAATCTAGCCAAGGGCTTCATACGCCCCTCTTCATCTCCTGCAGGGGCACCCATATTCTTTGTAAAGAAGAAAGATGGATCCCTGAGACCATGCGTAGACTATAGGGAACTCAATAAGGTTACTATTAGAAACCGTTATCCATTGCCTTTAATCCCTGAGTTATTGGAGAGAGTGCGACATGCCAAAATTTTTTCTAAACTAGATCTTCGTGGGGCCTATAACTTAGTCCGTATTAGACCTGGGGATGAATGGAAGACTGCATTCAGGTCACGCTATGGACACTTTGAATATCTAGTTATGCCTTTTGGTCTGAGTACCGCCCCAGCCACTTTCCAACACTTGGTGAATGACATCTTCAGGGATCTCCTGGATACATTCGTGGTAATTTATTTGGATGATATTTTAATTTTTTCTAACTCCACAGAGGAACATCATGGACATGTGAGAATGGTCTTGGAACGTCTAAGACAAAATCATCTTTACATCAAGCTTGAAAAGTGTGAATTCCATAAGACCGAAATTCAATTTCTGGGGTATGTACTGTCTACACAAGGAATTAGTATGGATGGAAGTAAAACCCAAGCCATCAATGATTGGCCAAGTCCTAGAAATGTGAAGGAGGTACAGCGCTTCATCGGTTTGCAAACTTCTATAGACGTTTCATTAGAAATTTCTCTGAGGTAGTGTCACCTATCACCCAACTTACCCGGAAAGAGTCTAAGTTCTCCTGGACTCCCCAAGCCCAGGAAGCATTTTCCCGTCTAAAAGATAAATTTACCACTGCACCTATCCTAGTACATCCCAACCCAGAGCTTGCCTTCATAATAGAGGTGGATGCTTCAGACTGTGCCGTGGGAGCTATACTCTCTCAGAGAACAGGTGAGAAGAATGTCTTGCATCCCTGTGCCTTCTTTTCCCAGCAGTTGTCTTCGGCTGAGAAGAACTACGATGTGGGCAATAAAGAGTTGTTGGCCATTATTGCCGCCTTCAAAGAATGGAGACACCTTCTTCAAGGAGCTGCACAGCAAATAGTCGTTCTGACAGACCATCGTAATCTTGAGTTTATCAGGTCGGCTAAGTGCCTGACTCCTCGCCAGGCTCGCTGGAATCTTTTCTTAAACCAATTTAATTTTATTATTTCTTATAGACCAGGATCGCGCAATGGAAAGGCTGATGCACTCTCTAGGATTTACTCAGCAGAGTACACGTCCAATTACTCCTCCTAAGACTATTCTTCCTGACTCTAGATTCCTAGGAGTGATTCATCATCAAGACCTAATTAAAGAAATCAAGGAAGCATACCATGCGGATTCTTTTTTGGCTCAACCCCCAAGGGACGTAAGTCTTGTCTTTAAGAATGGTGTGTGGATTCTGGGACAACGTCTGTATATACCTGAAACAGTCAGATTGAGAGTATTGCAACTCATTCACGATTCCAAAATAGCCGGGCATAGAGGAATTCTAAAGACACAGGAATTTCTTTCTCGTTTCTTTTGGTGGCCCACTTGTAGGAAGGATGTTTTGGACTATGTCACTTCGTGTGAGGTTTGTGCAAGATGCAAAACACCTCGCTCTTCACCAACTGGTCTGTTACAGCCTCTTCCCACCCCGTCCCGCCGTGGGGATCCATTTCTATGGACTTCATTGTGGAATTACCAACCTCTCAAGGGAAGAACACTATTCTAGTGGTGGTTGACCGTCTAACAAAGGCAGCTCATTTTATCCCTTGTGTCGGCTTACCCACTGCATAACAGACATCAGATTTGATGATTAAAGATGTGTTTCGCTTACATGGAGTACCGGATGAGGTTATTTCGGATCGAGGGGTGCAATTCACTTCTAGGTTTTGGCAAAATTTCTGTGCAGCATTGGACATTAAAGTAAACCTTTCTTCTGCTTTTCATCCCCAGACTAATGGACAAACCGAACAAACCAATCAAACCCTGGAGCAGTATCTCCGCTGCTTTATCTGCCACCTACAGGATGATTGGGTGGATCTACTTCCATTGGCTGAGTTCTCTTACAACAACTCTCAGAGTGCCTCCACTAAACAGTCTCCTTTTTACTCTAATCTAGGTTATCATCCTAACATTCTACCACGATTTCCCATAGAGACGCCTTTGCCAGCAGTGGCTGAAAGAGTCACGACTTTACAGAAGAATATGGATCTTCTAAAGGAGAATCTGGAATCGGCTCAGGAAAGGTACAAGAAGGCAGCAGATAAATTTCGTAAACCTGCACCAGCTTTTAAGGTAGGAGACCTGGTCTGGCTGTCAACCAGAAATCTTAAGTTAAGGATTCCATCGTCTAAGTTGGGACATAAGTACATTGGACCCTATAAAATCAGTAAAATTATAAGTGCCGTTGCTTGTCGTCTTCAATTGCCCAGAACTATGAGAATCCACCCTGTCTTTCATGTATCCCTACTAAAGGCTGCGACACCCAATACGTTTCCTGGACGTTCTTCTCCTTGCCCTGACCCAGTGCTAGTCGATGGTCAGGAGGAATTTGTGGTGGAAAGGATTTTAGATTCCAGGTTGTATAGAAATCAGTTACAATATCTGATTAAATGGCAGGGCTACCCAGTGGAGGACAACTCATGGGAGCCAGTCAATAACGTTAATGCTCCTCGCTTGCTCCGTCAGTTTCATCAGAGGTACCCACACAAGCCTGGTCTGAGGTCATCCGGAGGTTGTCCCTAAGGGGGGAGTAATGTAAGGTTCTGTGTATCTGTTTCTGAAACTCAGTTTGTTCGTCGGCCATTTTGCTTTCTGTTTTGCTGCAGCTATCTTGCCCTCAGTCAAAATGGAGTTTTCCAGCTTGCATGTTCCCGCCCTGATTCTCTCCGTTTGCTTCTTAAACAGGCACAGCTGAGCAATCAGTGCTTCAGAATCTAGCCTGCAGTGAACCTGTGTTCTGACTCCTGAAGCCTTGGACCTTGTACTCCAGCCATTCCTACTGAGGAACTCTGAAGCACTTGTGGACTCTGAACTCTGCTCTGGAGAGCCTCACGTTTGCATGGACTTGCGGTAACAGAGAAGAAGATCTGAATCTGTTGTGGAGAGTTATTGCTGAGCTTAGATTACTCTGGCCTGCTGTGTCTCCTGCTTCTGTGTTTGCAACCTGTGTGTTTATTTTTGCCAATTTGTATGAAGCAATACAAGACTTTCTTTATCAACCTGTGTCTCAAGTATTTTCATCGCACCCAAGCACAAGACGCTATATGAACTGTACTACATACATTACACCAAATCTCTATATAATGTCTTTTTGAGCGCTCAGAACGAAATGAGGACTGTCCACACGAAAGTGTCAGTATAACAGTTCGTCAAAGACATACATTTATTATTCATTCAAGGTTTTATACGTTTACAAAAAGGGGCTGGTTAGTCAATTAACATACAATTAAAAGCTGCTAGATTATTGGCTGTTCTAGTGTAAATATGATAATTATGATAATCATGATTTAAAGAGCTGAAGTTGCAGAATTATTGTTTATATTCTTGTGACCTAGTTGTCCTGCATAACTATAATGTAAACAACAGATATCTAATAGGACATTTTGTACTTCATGCATTTGTTCCTTTACGAAGGTCTTATGAAGGCCAGATTTCTTTAAAACGACTGATTATATCTAGCCTAGAAATATGTGAGCACAAGGTTTTTTAGCAAGTGAGATCTATCTAACTGTGAACTGTGATTACATATATGTGAATATACTTTGAATATATATGGAATACATATATATTTCCATGACAGCGTCTTGCCCACTCCTCTACTGTGCAGTGACTTGCTGCTGCCTTTCCTGGATCTGCTATTATAGCCAGTGCTGGAGCAGTCGTCTTTGAGACAGAGTCCTGCGTTTTCCCATCTGAGCATGCCCAGAGTGAGATCTCACATTGGAGATCGGGGGTCACATGTTCAGGTGCTGCAGCGGCTCCTATTGGTCCGCCAGGAAGGTCATGTAGCTACGTTTGTTTGTAACAGCTTCTCATTGGCAGGGGCGTACATAGAAATCATGGGGCCCCATAGCAAAAGTCTGAATGGGGCCCCTCAAAAAAAAAAAACAGGTGCTCTTAACTCCACACACACACACACCTGCAGTGCATGCAGGGCCCCCTACACCCTCCACAGTGCGTGCAGCCGGGCCCCCCTCCCTAAGGTGCAAAGTGCAGTCAGAGCCATTGTAAATGTAAAGTGCCAGCACAGTGAGGGGACACATTTAACAAAAAAAATCGACCCCCAGCCAGGCTCACCATCTTGTGTGTGCAGTGGCGTAGCAACTGTTTGTGGGGCCCGGGGCGGCTGAAAAATTTGCCGCCCCTTTGGTCATTGATAATCCTGAAGCATTCACCATTACAACCAAAAAAAGGCTCAAAGTAAATACCTTTCACCTGTAAAATCAGCATGGCAAAAATACACACTGCAAAGCAGCAACACACAGTATGGACTTGTGTTTATGATGTGCTTTATCCTCCTTGGACAAAAAGGACTTCTTTAGGCTTGGCTCACATTTATACAGTGCAGTCTGCTGGACAAATATGTCTGAATTGCAAAAAAAAATGGTATTCATACGTATATGGAGGCATACACAAACCATAATGGGCAACACGTAGTGTAAAAAAAATGTTCTTCTGACTATGTTTTGCCCTGATCACGTTGTATTGTGGGAAAAAAACATAATTGACCAAAGGTACGCGTTTTTAATGTGGGGTGAAAAAAAGTTTATTCCTCTGGACACCTCCTCACAGAACTGATGCCAAAATGGAGTGGGATGGGACTGTTGACACCAGTAAAACTGGATGGAAAAAAATGATTCTTTTTAAGTAAAAAAACATATAGAGACAAAGATGGAAGTACGATATGTATCAAATGTACTTGTTTAAATTTGTAGGTTGATGCATGGCATACGTTTTAATGTATACGTCCAACGCATTAAGTCTGCAGGCGTATAAATGTGAACCTAGCCTGACAGGGAACATGCTGCATAGTGTGCTCCGATGTAAGAAGTGTGGTGCCTAATCTGACAGCAAGTACAAGCAATGCCCATCATTCATGTCATCATTTAAGACAGGTAGATGGATGTCATATCTTTGTATATGAAATGATTGGAATATGTAAGCTATGCAAAGTTCCAACATGTGTACAAACTACAAGACACATTTTATCACAGGTAAGCTGACACAGAAATGCCGCACACAATATCTTCCATAACATCTGCAGAACTTCCACTCTCAGGCACCTCATAAGCTCAGCACGCCCCATGTAATTGCTGTCTCCCAGGTGCATGCCTCTGGGGTGAAGGAGCAGAATAAATTAGTAACATTTATTGGCTGCACCATGATTTCCAGGGCATTGCACATTTTTAGTATTGCATGAACATGCATTGTTGCACACCTTGACAGTGAAGTTGGTGGTGGGACATAGACTGGAGGTCTTACCTACAGCTAGGAAGCATCATCCTGCCTGGTGGTGGTACAGGGGTTAAATCACATGAAACCAGCTCTAATAGAGCATTGTGAGGAGTACAGAAGGGTGGCTGCAGTGCATGCAGGGCAATCCTCCTCCTCCACAGTGCATGCAGGGCCCCCTCCTCCACAGTGCCTGCAATCAGGACCCCCTCACTCCCTAAGGTGCAAAGTGCAGCCAGAGGCTAGCCATTGTAAATATAAAGTGCCAGCACAGTGAGGGGACACATTCAACAAAAAAATCCACCCCATAAGCCAGCCAGCAGGGCTCACCTTCTTGTGTATCTCTCCCTCAGTGAAACTTATGAATGTTTTCTGCTTCCTGTGATGCACGTGTCTCTGGCTGCAGGCTGGCTTTCTTATGCAAATGCAGCCAGAGACTTAAGCCAACTGCTGACCAGGAGACAACAAGGAAAGGGGACCTTCAAGGGGGTTTACAGTGTCCGGCCGTCGCTTATATTTAATTAAAGGAGATAGTACTGTGTCAGCACAGCACAGCTGCCAAACGACAGCGGCCGTCGTGGGCCCCCTCACCTGTCTGGGCCCCATAGCTGCTGCTTAGTCTGCTCTATTCACGGAACGCCACTGCTCATTGGTCCTTGTTCCTGGAAGGTCCTGTAGCTGTTGCTATAAAAGGGTAGCATGGCTGGGCCGCCATGCGCTAATATCAATCATTGTATGCTATGCGCCAGTGTGGTCATGTGTATGTGTGGATAGGGACCCGGCTGAAATAAGCCACTAGAATACCGACTTAATCGGTGAGGAGTTTGGTATGGTAGCTGGTCAGGGTCGGTGTCCTAGATGCCCTAGAGTACCGGCATAACCGGTGAGGAGTTTGATTGCCGTATTCAGGGCCTGGCGTTCAGACGCCATAGATTGCGGGTGACTCCCGCGAGGACATTAGCGCATGATCAGCTTTATGTGCGCTTAGCACTTAACTGTGTATCTGGGAGCCTTACAGGACACAGTGCTTTTTCTCAGCGGCCCTGTGACGTAACAGGGTTCGCTTTCAACGCTAGTCAGCGCCCTAGCGTGTTTTGTTTGCCACTCAGTTGTGTCTAGTGAGTGCGCACACATCGCCATATAGCGTTGCAGCTCCTCTTCTAGCGGCTCTGTGGAGTAACAGAGTTCGCACTCATTGCCGCAGCGCATTACGGCGTTTATGTTGGCAGCTCTGCGGGATAACAGAGTTTGCTTCTTGCGCCTTTTTGCCAGCAGCGGGCTTCGCCTGCACGGTGGACCCCGGGCTGCAAACGCACTTATTATTTATATTATTTTGTGCGTTCCGCCAGCCTTAACACCAGTGGTCTCAGATAGATGTTGGAGATGTGGGGAGGTTGAAGGGACAATGTCACACATATGGTGGGCATGCCCTATAATAAATGCATTTTGGGCAAAGGTGGTTCCCATGATTGAGAATATAACTGGTTTGACTATCCCTAATATGCCAGAAGCCCTCCTTTTATCATTGTTACCAATAAGTAAACGTAGTTACAGTATAAAAGGTCATCAATAGGCTACCTAATACAGGCGGCTAAGAATGTCATTCCACGACACTGGAAAAGCAGAGACCCACCCACTGTGGAGGAATGATTTGCGCAGATCTCACTCCTTAATAGGATGGTGCATCTGACTGCCATCTCACCGGCTGATGTTCATAGATACTGTGTGATTTGGAGGAATTGGATTGATTTGCAAAGCTCTGACGCCTACCATTTAACCCCCAACTAAAGTTATCCGTGATGTCGGCACTCTATTGATTGGTGGTCTGCCGTGGTCCGCTCCCTCTCTCTCTATCTTTCATATTGAAAAATACATGCTTGATCTGGATATTGATGGAAAACCCTCCCTGTACCCCCCAATGTACTGTCGTTATGCATACATTTATAGTTATACTACCTCTTTTACTATGTATATTGTATTTTCTTGTACTTTTTCACCACAAAAATAAAAAATAAATTGAATTTGAAAAAAAAAATTGTAATTAGAGCTACAGCCGGTGGCTACTCCGCTGACTAGCAGACACTGAAGCTTTGGAGCTGACCTCTGATTCCCAGGCTATAGTATGAGTAAACATCTCTTCACACTCAACCATCTGTGTTACCCCAAGCCATACTGTATGTAGTTTCTTATGGTTAAAAAGGGGGGGGGGAAGACCCAACCCACCTGTAATTGACGATACCAACATCACGTAAAACACAGCAAGGGGACTATAAAAGAGTCTCCATTTTTTCCAAAAATTTGGGGCTGTCAAGTATAGTGTACAGTTCCTATAGCGTCTTGTGCTTGGGTGCAAGGAAAACACAGGAGACATAGGTTGAAATGAAATGACTTGTATTACTTCATACAAGCATGCTGAAAAGTTCACACAGTTTGCAGGAACAGCGACAGGAGACACAGCAGGCCAGAGTAACTTCAAGCACTACAATAAATCTCCAAAGCAGGTTCAGGATCTCTTCTCTGTACCGTAATTCCTCTGCAAACATGGATTCACCAAACAGCAGGTTTCCAGAGTCCAAAAGTGTTCCAAGGTTACTCAGTAGGGAATAGCTGGAGTACAAGTCCAAGGCTTCCAGGAGTCAGGTCACAGACTGACTGAGGCTTGATTCAGGAGCACTGATTGTTCAGCTGAGGCTGCTTAAGAAGCAAGAGGGAAGAATCAGGGCGGGAACATGAAAACTGGAAACTCCATATTAACTGAGGGCAAGAGCTGCAGAAAGACAGAAAGCAAAATGGCAGACGGAAAACTGAGTTTCAAGGAACATGTCAACAGAGACAAAGAACCTTACATTACTCCCCCCTTAGGGACAACCTCCGGATGACCTCAGACCAGGCTTGCCAGGGTACCTCTGATGAAACTGGCGGAGCAGGCGAAGAGCATTTACATTATTGACTGGTTCCCATGAGTTGTCCTCCACTGGGTAGCCCTGCCATTTAATCAAATATTGCAACTGATTTCTGTACAACCTGGAATCTAGAATCCTTTCCACCATAAATTCTTCCTGACCATCGACCAGCACTGGGTCAGGGCAAGGAGAATAACGTCCAGGAAACGTATTGGGTGTCGCAGCCTTTAGTAGGGATACATGAAAGACAGGGTGGATTCTCATAGTTCTGGGCAGTTGAAGACGACAAGCAACAGCACTTATAATCTTATTGATCTTATAAGGTCCAATGTACTTATGTCCCAATTTAGACAATGGAATCTTTAATTTAAGATTTCTGGTTGACAGCCAGACCAAATCTCCTACCTTGAAAGCTGGTGCAGGTTTACGAAATGTATCTGCTGCTTTCTTGTACCTTTCCTGAGCCAATTCTAGATTTTCCTTTAGAAGATCCATATTCTTTTGTAAAGAAGTGATTCTTTCAGCCACTGCCGGCAAGGGCGTATCTATGGGAAATCGAGGAAGAATGTTAGGATGATAACCTAGATTGGAGTAAAAAGGAGACTGCTTAGTGGAGGCGCTCTGAGAGTTGTTATAAGAGAACTCAGCCAGTGGAAGTAGATCCACCCAATCATCCTGTAGGTGGCAGATAAAACAGCGGAGATACTGCTCCAGGGTCTGATTGGTTCGTTCTGTCTGTCCATTAGTCTGGGGATGAAAAGCAGAAGAAAGGTTTACTTTAATGTCCAATGCTGCACAGAAATTTTGCCAAAACCTTGAAGTGAATTGCACCCCTCGATCCGAAATGACCTCATCCGGTACTCCATGTAAGCGAAACACATTCTTAATCATCAAGTCTGATGTCTGTTTTGCAGTGGGTAAGCCGACACAAGGGATAAAATGAGCTGCCTTTGTTAGACGGTCAACCACCACTAGAATGGTGTTCTTCCCTTGAGAGGTTGGTAACTCCACAATGAAGTCCATAGAAATGGATCCTCACGGGCGGGACGGGGTGGGAAGAGGTTGCAACAGACCAGTTGGTGAGGAGCGAGGTGTTTTGCATCTTGCACAGACTTCACATGAAGTGACATAGTTTAAGACATCTTTCCTGTAAGTGGGCCACCAAAAGAAACGAGAAAGAAATTCTTGTGTCTTTAGAATTCCCCTATGCCCGGCTATCTTGGAATCGTGGATGAGTTGCAATACTCTCAATCTGACTGTTTCAGGTATATACAGACGTTGTCCCTGAATCCACACACCATTCTTAAAGACAAGACTTACGTCCTTTGGGGGTTGAGCCAACAAAGAATCCGCATGGTATGCTTCCTTGATGTCCTTAAGTAGGTCTTGATTATGAATCACTCCCAGGAATCTAGAGTCAGGAAGAATAGTCTTAGGAGGAGTAAGTGGACGTGTCTCTGCTGAATGAATCCTAGAGAGTGCATCAGCCTTTCCATTGCGCGATCCTGGTCTATAAGAAATGACAAAATTAAATTGGTTTAGGAAAAGATTCCAGCGAGCCTGGCGAGGAGTCAGGCACTTAAGGTACTGCCACACTAAACAATCCCGCTAGCGATCACGATAACGACGCATACTAATGCGATCGCTAGCGGGATTGTTTCTATATCGCTAAATGCTGCCACATTTAGCGATATAGTTAACGACGCTATCGCCGTTAGCGATCTTCTTAACGACTTTAGCGGTACAAAAGTACCGCTAAATCGCTAAAAAAAGGTGCCACACAGCGATTAAATACTTACCCAGCGGGAGCGCCGACGAGAAAATAGGGTCCGGAGCGATTCCAGCGACGAGCGAGATCACAGCAGGAAGCTCGTCGCTGGAAGCTGCCGCACTGAACAATATCGCTAACGGGATCACTAAATAGTGACGTTTTTTAGCGATCCCGTTAGCGATATTGTTTAGTGTGGCATACCCTTTAGCCGACCTGATAAATTCAAGGTTACGATGGTCTGTCAGGACGACTATTTGCTGTGCAGCTCCTGAAGAAGGTGTCTCCATTCCTTGAAGGCGGCAATAATGGCCAACAATTCTCTATTGCCCACATCGTAGTTCCTCTCAGCCGAAGACAACTGCTGGGAAAAGAAGGCACAGGGATGCAAGACATTCTTCTCACCTGTTCTCTGAGAGAGTATAGCTCCAACGGCACAGTCTGAAGCATCCACCTCTATTATGAAGGCAAGCTCAGGGTTGGGATGTACTAGGATAGGTGCGGTGGTAAATTTATCCTTTAAACAGGAAAATGCTTCCTGAGCTTGCGGGGTCCAGGAGAACCTAGACTGTTTCCGGGTAAGTTGGGTGATAGGTGACACTACCTCAGAAAAATTCTTAATGAAACGTCTATAGAAGTTGGCAAACCCGATGAAACGCTGCACCTCCTTCACATTTCTAGGAATTGGCCAATCCTTGATGGCTTGGGTCTTGCTTCCATCCATACTAATCTGTTGCGTAGATAGTACATACCCCAGAAATTGAATTTCGGTCCTATGGAATTCACATTTTTCAAACTTGATGTAGAGATGGTTTTGTCTTAGGCGTTCTAAGACCATTCTCACATGTCCATGATGTTCCTCTGTGGAGTTAGAAAAATTAGAATATCATCCAGATAAATCACCACAAATTTATCTAGGAGATCCCTGAAGATATCATTCACGAAGTGTTGGAAAGTGGCTGGGGCGGTACTCAGACCAAAAGGCATATCTAGATATTCAAAGTGTCCATAGCGTGACCTGAAAGCAGTCTTCCATTCATCCCCAGGTCTAATACGGACCAAGTTATAGGCCCCACGGAGATCCAGTTTAGAGAAAATTTTGGCATGCCGCACTCTCTCCAACAACTCAGGGATTAAAGGCAATGGATAACGGTTTCTAATAGTAACCTTGTTGAGTTCCCTATAGTCTATGCAGGGTCTCAGAGATCCATCTTTCTTCTTCACAAAGAAGATGGGTGCACCTGCGGGAGATGAAGAGGGGCGTATGAAGCCCTTGGCTAAATTTTCGTCTATATAATCCTTCAAAGCTCTTAGCTCGGGCCCCGCTAGGGGGTAGATCTTACCAAAAGGTGTCTCGGCTCCGGGCAATAATTCAATTGGACAATCATATGGACGGTGAGGAGGAAGCTGATCAGCGTTCTTCTTGTCACATAAATCCACATAGTCCTGGTATACAGCTGGTAGTTCAGGGACTGACATGGTTCCTTTAGGAACAGAGCAAGCTGAAACTCCTTGACTCATCTGTTTCTCCGGAAAGTGTAATTCCTTGGTCTCCCAGTTAATCGTAGGATTCTGCGCCTGCAGCCATGGTATCCCTAGAATGATGGGAAAGTGGGGAGAAGAGATAAGCAAAAAAGACATTTTCTCCTGATGATCTTTACCCATAATGACCCTCAAAGGCTCTGTTTCTTGATCCACTGGTCCAGAAGTCAGTAGAGAGCCATCCACAGTCTCCATCTGTACTGGAGTAGCCTTCTTCACTGAACGTATCCCCTGTTTCAGAGCAAAGGAGATATCCATAAAATTTCCACTTGCTCCTGAGTCGATCATAGCAGAGCTAGACACCCAGACTGAGTCAACCCAGAGTTTGATGGAAAGGAAGCAATGAGAATTGTTTCTTTTACAACTCAGCTGGGACACCGCTGAGGAAACTTGAAAAATTGCAGCGTTTATACCGTCATCGTCCCCAGAACTAACAGAGTTTAAGTCCGAGAAATCAAGATCTCTTGCAGCAGGTCTCTCTGGAGCCTGAGGCTCGGACATGACAGAGCTCCTCTCGCAACACTCACAGTGAATGACTGCTGCAGTAGTCTTACGAGAACGGCTGGGGCAGTTTGTAATGAAGTGCCCTGACTTACCACAGTAAAAACATAGATTTTCCTTTATACGATGTTCTTTGCGTGCATCACTAACCCGTCTTTGTAAAGAGTCCACCTGCATGGGTTCAGGTTCTGGTTCCCTTGTGATCCTACTCAAAGGTTCCTTAGCTGAGGAGGGAGGTAGTAAAAGGTTAGTGCGATTATTTTCGAACCATCTCTCTTGTCTGCGTTCAGTCAGACGAGCATCAATACGGATACAATAGTTAAAAAAATGTCACCTAACGCAGTGGGAGGGTCGGCACGAGCAAGTTCATCCTTAATCAGTGGAGACAACCCTTTCCGAAAAATAGATTTTTTAGCGGAAGTGTCCCAAGTGGTATCAAGAGCCCATCTCCTGAAATCCAGGGCATATTCGGCTACTGAACGCTTACCTTGGCGCAAAGTTAACATGGCTGCTTCAGCTGTTGCACCTCGATTGGGGTCATCAAACACCTGCCCCATGGCTGAAATAAAAGCATCAAGGTGATTCAAACAATCATCCTCAGTCTCAATCAGAGGGTTTGCCCACATCAAAGCCTTATTGGTAAGCAACATGATTATAGTAAGCACTTTGGATCGTTCAGTGGGAAATTGTGAAGCACGTGCAGAAAAAAATAAATTGCATTGATTAATAAATCCCCTGAATTTCTCACGTTCACCGCCAAAACGAAAAGGAGGTAATTTGGGGATCCCAGAACTTGGGGTTATGGCAGGAGCCTGGGCTCGTTCCTCTAGAGCCTCAATCCTGGCTCGCAATTCCTGGGTAGTCTGTCCAAACACTTGCAAATTATGATTAGTGAGGTCCTGTAGGCTTGCAAAACGGGTTTTTAAAGTCTGTACATCTGAAAGGATTGTATCAGTCACTCCGCAAAGTTCCTTTATGCGGGCCTCCATCTTCCAGATCTTTTAAGGCAGAGGTGCTGGAAGGAGAAGAGGAAAAAAAAAAAAAAAAAAAACAATAGTGTTTACCTGTGGTAACACTCCAGAGTAAAATTTTAAGGGAATGCGCTCACCTGGAATGGTTGTGAGAAGTCACAACCACTGTCATCACATAAGGTATTAAACGGACATCTGATATCCACAGTCACAGCAGACACGGCTTTCCCAGACCCAGCAGACACTAAACATTGGCTCCTGAATCTTGTCAAGTATAGTGTACAGTTCCTATAGCGTCTTGTGCTTGGGTGCGAGGAAAACACAGGAGACATAGGTTGAAATGAAATGACTTGTATTACTTCATACAAGCATGCTGAAAAGTTCACACAGTTTGCAGGAACAGCGACAGGAGACACAGCAGGCCAGAGTAACTTCAAGCACTACAATAAATCTCCAAAGCAGGTTCAGGATCTCTTCTCTGTACCGTAATTCCTCTGCAAACATGGATTCACCAAACAGCAGGTTTCCAGAGTCCAAAAGTGTTCCAAGGTTCCTCAGTAGGGAATAGCTGGAGTACAAGTCCAAGGCTTCCAGGAGTCAGGTCACAGACTGACTGAGGCTTGATTCAGGAGCACTGATTGTTCAGCTGAGGCTGCTTAAGAAGCAAGAGGGAAGAATCAGGGCGGGAACATGAAAACTGGAAACTCCATATTAACTGAGGGCAAGAGCTGCAGAAAGACAGAAAGCAAAATGGCCGACGGAAAACTGAGTTTCAAGGAACATGTCAACAGAGACAAAGAACCTTACAGGGGCACAGACAGGTAGCATCAATTGCCCCAGAGTTGCTTAAAATAGTTGGTGAGGTGATTTTAACAAATCCTCAAGCTTTTACTCTCCCCAGGATGACACACGGGTAGAAAAGTCCTTGCGGATCCATGATTTGTTCATCTTTATGAACGTGAGTCTGTCTACATTGTCAGTGGACAGCCGCGTGTGCTTATCTGTCAGCACACCACCAGCAGCGCTGAACACATGTTCAGAGAGAACGCTGGCTGCGGGGCATGACAAGATCTACAAGGCGTGAGTGGCGAGCTCTGGCCATTTATCCAGATTGGAAGCCCAAAAAGAGCAAGGGTCCAGTGACACAGTCATGGCTTCGATGTTCAGTTGGAGATACTCCTGTACAATCATCTCTAGGCGTTGACTATGTGTCTGACTTCTTGTCTCCTGTGGCTTTGCAAAGGATGGGCTAAAAAAGTGGTGAAAGGATTCCGCAAAATTGCTGTTAACACCAGCAGATACTGTGTTTCTGTTACGGTTTGAGTGCTGAAGACTCGACAGTCCCACGGTTGGCAAGTTATAACTGTGAGATTCACTACGTGCACCACTGGTGTTTTGTGGAAAAGCACATGTAAGATTATGCAACAGTCTCTGCTGATACTCCTGCATGCGTGAATCCCTTTCTATGGCAGGAATTATTTCAGCAAATTTACTTTTGTACCAGGGATCTAAGAGTGTGGCTACCCAGTAGTCAGGATTATTTTAAATTCTGACAATTCGAGGGTCATGTTGCAGGTAGTGCAGCAAGAAGGCACTCATGTGTCTTGCGCATCCAGGAGCACCAAGTTCCTGTTGTGTTGGTGGCGAGGTAAGTATTATGCTTCCTTCCTCTGCACTCTCCCCCAACCTCGCACAACAGAAATGTGATCAAGGTCTCCCTCATCTGATGAGTCTTCCATGACCATCGCCAGTTCGTTCTTCACTTCCTTGTGGGCTCCTGCACCTTCCTCACTAGGTTGGCTGCTACCATGCGCTCTTGTTAATCCCTCTCCCCCACCCTCCTAATTGACAACTCTGGAGTTGTTTGCACAAAAAAAGATGGATGGTGTTATGAATGTGCTAAAAATGGTTTCTGAGCAGAGGCTTCCTCTGGTGGTTACTGACAGTACTGAAACTTTCAGTGAGGAATGACAATCTGGGATCACGGACTTGTCTGATATAAGGGAGGTTCCCTCCCATGATGGTTGCCGGTGATCAATTATTCTTGTCTCAATTGTGGTTCCTGGTTAATTTGGAAGCTTGCTGAGTCTTGCCTGCATCTTCTGCTATCAGATAAGATATTTTCTGCTTTTATTTTTGTGCTTGTTTTTGCATTGTTCCCTGCACTTCTGTGGAGGTCAGCCAGGTCCCCTCCGGGGGGCTTGTGCTCCTCTCAGTTTATCTGGAGCCACTGTTGTTTGTTCATTTGCTTTTTCCTGTATTTTCAGTGGCTGCGGCTTAGTTTTGTTACACCAGAGAACTGATTTAGGTGGTAGAGGTCGTGTGATCTCAGGTGTTTTTGCAATCAGTAGAGTTGGTATTTTTTGGGGTTTTTTTTGGATTGCAGTGAGTATCCTTTCCTGTACTTTTCTGTCTAGACAGATTGGGCCCCAGCGTTTGCTCATTCTATTTTCTGTCTGTGTCCGTGTTTCTTCTTGTCTAACCACCATTACATCTTTGGGGGCTTCCTATTTTCTTTGGGGATCTGCTCCGGGCAGATAGCTTTCATCTTTCTGCCTTTAGGTGTAGTTATCTCTCAGGCTGTGACGAGGCGTCTAGGATCAACGTAGGAACGCTCCACGGCTACTTCTAGTTGTGTGGTTAGTTCAGGTTACTGCAATCCAATAGGTTCCAGCCTCTCTGGTGTATTGCCGTTTTTGCTTACTCTCCTCAGCTACCAAAACATAACAGGATGGAAACCGAGCAGAGCTGAGTGGCTAAATTGTGGTACTAACCCAAAAGGATTGGCTGGGTTAGAAGCAGTAAAACAATTTTATTAGACACAGGTGATGGAGCTTGGTATAGATGGCCTAATAAAATGAGTACCACATACTGCTACAGGCTCAAAATTATTTTCCAGGCAAGATGCTGCTAAAAATTATTAGTAATTTGAAAGCTGGTGGAGCTTAGTATAGATGGCCTAATACAATGAGTACCACACACTGCTACTATGCCCCAAATTATTTTACAGGCAAGATGCAGCTAAAAATTCGTAGTTATTTGAATGCTGGTGGAGCTTTGTGTAGATGGCCTAATAGAATGAGTACCACACACTACTACTATGCCCACAATTATTTTACAGGCAAGATGCAGCTAAAAATTCGTAGTTATTTAAACGCTGGTGGAGCTTTGTATATATGGCCTAATACAATGAGTACCACACACTGCCACTATGCCCCAAATTATTTTACAGGCAAGATGCAGCTAAAAATTCGTAGTTATTTGAATGCTGGTGGAGCTTTGTATAGATGGCCTAATAGAATGAGTACCACACACTACTACTATGCCCACAATTATTTTACAGGCAAGATGCAGCTAAAAATTCGTAGTTATTTGAACATTGGTGGAGCTTTGTATAGATGGCCTAATACAATGAGTATCACACACTGCTACTATGCCCACAATTATTTTACTGGCAAGATGCAGCTAAAAATTTGTAGTTATTTGAACGCTGGTGGAGCTTTGTATAGATGGCCTAATAGAATGAGTACCACACACTGCTACTATGCCCACAATTATTTTACAGGCAAGATGCAGCTAAAAATTTGCAGTTATCTAAATGCTGGTGGAGCTTTGTATAGATGGCCTAATAGAATAAGTACCACACACTGCTACTATGCCCCAAATTATTTTACAGGCAAGATGCAGCTAAAAATTTGTAGTTATTTGAACGCTGGTGGAGCTTTGTATAGATGGCCTAATAGAATGAGTACCACACACTGCTACTATGCCCACAATTATTTTACAGGCATGATGCAGCTAAAAATTCGTAGTTATTTGAACGCTGGTGGAGCTTTGTATAGATGGCCTAATAGAATGATACCACACACTGCTACTATGCCCCAAATTATTTTACAGGCAAGATACAGCTAAAAATTCATAGTATTTTTAACGCTGGTGGAGCTTAGTATAGATGACCTAATAGAATGAGTACCACACACTGCTACTATGCCCCAAATTATTTTACAGGTAAGATGCAGCTAAAATTCATAGTTATTTGAACGCTGGTGGAGCCTTTTTATAGATGGCCTAATAGAATGAGTACCACACACTGCTACTATGCCCAAAATTATTTTCCAGGCAAGATGCAGCTAAAAATTGGTAGTTATTTGAACGCTGGTGGAGCTGTCAAAAAGGGATAGGAACAGATGTAACCTAGCCCTCAAAAGGGCTGCAATTACAAATAGTCACTACTCCCAAGTTGACCTATCTGTCTATTTAAGAGCACAGACTTGCCTGCTAAAAGTGCTAGGAACTGCTGTAACCTAGCCCTAAAAAGGGCTGCAATTACAAACTAGTCCCTACTCCCTAAACCTTCCTGTCTATTTCACAGAAAATTTGCTTGCAATTCGCAGTTGCACATCACAATATAGCACTAACAGCAGCAGTAGTGCCATCTAACACTCTGCTGCAGCAGTGAGAAAATGGTGGCGACGGTGAAAATGGCTGGGTCTTAAAGGGCAAGGACATGTGACATACACAGCCAATGACACATGCCCTTGCTTGTGTGAAAAAAAAGCACTTCGCTCCGTGTGTGCGCTGCTGATAGGCTGACAGACTGCATCTCCCTTTGGAAATGCGAGAAAGAGAAAAAAAAAGGGAGATCTTCATTATTTCTGCAGAGATCATCCCATGCCCCTCCCCCCGCCCCGCTGTACACTCAAACTGTGTATTAACAGTGATTATCAGCATTACTGTGAAAAAATCCAGTTACGATTTTGGTGCACGAACATTAATCGAACATAACCTCGAACAGCCGGATTTTTTCCAAATTGTTCGGGTTCGTCGAACAGCTCGAACACAGCCCAAAACAGCTCGAATTTGAGATTGGCAAACAGTTCGATTCGAACACCGCTCATCTCTATTGCAGAGCTCAGAGGCAAGGGTTCTTGTAAACAGTAATTTTTTTTCCTAACTTTGCGGCTAGCCTATCACGGCACATGAAAGACCCACAATGTCCTGACACAAAGGCATATGTCACTGGATGCTGAAATGACATGTCACCATCAATATAAATATGGAAATCTTATTTTTGCATCATTTTGATACTATAAGGCTAAGTTCACACGTTGCGGAATTGCCGCGGAAATTTCCGCGGCAATCCCGCACTTCTCCCGCAGGAAATACGCACGTTTTTTGTATGCTGATTCCCGCCAGAATAATAGCGTTTTGCAAGCGTAATTAGCTTGCAGAATGCTAGCGTTTTCCTAGCGATCTGTAGCATTGCTTGGAAAACTGATTGACAGGTTGGTCACACGAGTCAAACATAGTGTTTGACTCGTGTGACCAACTTTTTACTATTGATGTCGCCTATGCCGCATCAATAGTAAAAAGATCTAATGTAAAAATAATAAAAAAAATAATAAATAATGATATTCTCACCTTCCGGCGGCCCCCGCAGCCTTCCCGCCTTCAGCGATGCTCCCGGCAACTCCGGTCCCAGGAGTGCTTTGCGACAAATCACACCGATGACGTAGCATCTCGCGAGACCGCTATGCCATCTGGGTGATTCTCGCAAAGCACTCCTAGGACCGGGAGTTGCCGGGAGCATCGCTGAAGGCGGGAAGGCAGCGGGGGCCGCGGGAAGACTGCGGGGGCCGCCGGAAGGTGAGAATATCATTATTTTTTATTTTAATTATTGTTTTACCAGGGATATGGTACCCAGGGCCTGGAGGAGAGTCTCCTCTCCTCCAGACCCTGGGTACCACCGCACATGAACCGCTTACATTCCGCAAAATTAATGAACATGTTGCTATTTTTTCCGCGAAGCGTTTTTTTTTTCGCGGAAAAAAAACGCAACATGTGGCCAAAACATGCGGAATCAATTAACATGTATAGGATGCTTAATGCTTGCGTTTTTATCGCGTTTTTACCGCGGAAAACCGCGAAAAAAACGCAATTATTCCTGATCGTGTGCACTTAGCCTAACAGTGCAGAGAGGCTGCTCCTGACGCTGGCACTGTAACAGCAAAATTTTAGCTAGTTAGTTAGGCG
Organism: Oophaga sylvatica; assembly: GCA_033576555.1. Lineage (NCBI taxonomy): Eukaryota > Metazoa > Chordata > Amphibia > Anura > Dendrobatidae > Oophaga > Oophaga sylvatica. The sequence continues at coordinate 168,282,033 of JARQOD010000005.1, forward strand.
GTTGTATATCAGACAGATAGTGTAGCTAGCTAGTGTTCAGTGTGGCTGTTAAATTTACCTTTCAGCACTTTTTTACTTTGTTACTTGAGAGGCTGCACCACTACCTTTCTTTGGCAGATGCACAGCAGTACGCCTTGTTGATGATGCCCAGAAAGAGCATATGCTCGAGTGGATGGCAAGCACAGCTTTAACTGGCCTCTCCTCCTCTTCCTCCACCTCAACATCACACCCAGTACAGTTCCCGCATCCCAACTATCCAACCATTCAACTGACTGTACGGAACCACAGATGGGTGAGTCTGAAGAACTGTTCACACATTCTATGTCATGTTCATAAGAAGTGTACTCAAAAGCTTCATAGAGTCAAGAGGAGGAAATCTGCACCGATGCCCAAATTTTTTTAGTTTGAATCCGGGGCAGTACGAAGTACGGTCCGAACAGCATCCTGACTTCGAGGGTGAGGAATGTGATTGCACAGATGTTGATGATGATGATCAGGTGTTAGATCCCACTTGGCATGAGCATAAAGGCACACAGCTGGGTAGGTCATCTGAGGAGGAAGATAAGGAAGTTACATTGCGCTGTACGTCACAGACACGTAGTGATGCAGCCACGATGAGCAATGCATCCTCAGGCACAACTGTGCTCGTGACCAGCAGCGTCTATGGGTCTGCAAATCACAGTGGTGGCAAAGGTTGCCTAGCCTGGGCCTTTTTTGACATTGCAAAGGAAGGGCCAACTCACGTAATCTGCCAACTTTGCAAAAAAAACTGGGTAAAAAGTCCAATAATTTAACTACTACATGTCTGAACCTTTACATGTGCAATCAACATGCTTTACTGTGGGAATCGCACTTCGTAAAAATGCAGACCAGCCGACCTCAACAACCACAAGCAACCCCATCAAATACAGTGAAAATATATCGTAGCACTACCGTGATGGTGCACAAGTAGGTTTCCCAACCAATATATAGTGAATAGATTGTAAGGTTCTGTGTACATGTTCCTGAAACTCAGTTTGTTCGTCAGCCATTTTACTTTCTGTCTTGGTGCAGCTATCTTGCCCTCAGTCAAAATGGAGTTTCCAGCTTGCATGTTCCCGCCCTGATTCTCTCCTTTTGCTTCTTAAGCAGCCACAGCTGAGCAATCAGTGCTTCAGAATCTAGCCTGCAGTGAACCTGTGACCTGACTCCTAAAGCCTTGGACCTTGTACTCCAGCTATTCCTACTGAGGAACTCTGAAGCACTTGTGGACTCTGAACCCTGCTCTTTGAAAGACCCACGTTTGCATGGACTTACGGTAACAGAGAAGAAGATCCTGAACCTGTTGTGGAGAGTGATTGCTGAGCTTAGATTACTCTGGCCTGCTGTGTCTCCTGCTTCTGTGTCTGCAAACTGTGTGACTATTTTTGCCAACTTGTATGAAGTAATACAAGACTTTCTATATCAAACCTGTGTCTCATGTATTTTCATCGCACCCAAGCACAAGACGCTATATGAACTGTACTACATACATTACAAGATTCTGAAGCCAAAACGTTAGTGTCTGCTGGGTCTGGAAAGGCTGTGTCTGCTGTAACTGTGGATATCGGATGTCCGGTTGTACTTTCTGTGATGACAGTGGTTGTGACTTCTCACAACCATTCCAGGTGAGCAATTCCCTTAAGTGTTTTTTTTTCTGCAGTGTTACCACAGGTAAACACTATTGTTTTTTTTTTTTCTCTTTTCTCTTTTTTGTCTGCTGTAACTGTGGATATCAGATGTCCGGGTGAACTTTCTGTGATGATAGTGGTTGTGACTTCTCACAACCATTCCAGGTGAGCAGTTCCCTTATTTTTTTTTCTCTCTGCAGTGTTACCACAGGTAAACACTATTGTTTTTTTTTTTCTCCTCTCCTCTTCTTCCAGTACTCCTGTCTTAAAAGATCTGGAAAATGGAGGTCCGCATAAAGGAACTTTGCGGAGTGACTGATAATATCCTTGCAGATTTGCAGAATATAAAGACCCGTTTTTCAAGCCTACAGGACCTCACTAATCACAATTTGCAAGTGTTTGGACAGACTGCCCAGGATTTGCGAGCCAGGATTGAGGTTCTAGAAGAGCGAGTCCAGGCTCCTGCCGTAGCCCCGAGTTCTGGGATTCCCAAGTTGCCCCCTTTTCGTTTTGGCGGTGAACGTGAGAAATTCAGGGGATTTATTAATCAATGCAATCTTTTTTTTTCTGCACATGCTTCACAATTTCCCACTGAACGATCTAAGGTGCTTACTATAATTATGTTGCTTACCAACAAGGCTTTGATGTGGGCAAACCCTCTGATTGAGACTGAGGATGATTGTTTGAATCACCTTGATGCTTTTATTTCAGCCATGGGGCAGGTGTTTGATGACCCCAATCGAGGTGCAACAGCTGAAGCAGCCATGTTAGCTTTGCGCCAAGGTAAGCACTCGGTAGCTGAATATGCCTTGGATTTCAGGAGATGGGCCCTTGATACCACCTGGGACAGTTCCGCCAAAAAATCTATTTTTCGAAAGGGGTTATCTCCACTGATTAAGGATGAACTTGCTCGTGCCGACCCTCCCACTGCGTTAGGTGACTTTATTAACTACTGCATCTGTATTGATACTCGTCTGACTGAACGCAGGCAAGAGAGATGGTTCGAAAGCAATCGCACTAACCTTTTCATACCTTCCTCTCCAGCTAAGGAACCTTTGAGTAGGATTACACGGGAACCTGAACCCATGCAGGTAGACTCTTTACAACGACGGGTTAGTGATGCACGCAAGGAACATCGTTTTAAGGAAAATCTATGTTTCTATTGTGGTAAGTCAGGGCACTTCATTATAAACTGCCCCAGCCGTTCTCGTAAGACTACTGCAGCACTCATTCATTGTGAGTGTTGCGAGAGGGGATCTGTCAGGTCCGAGCCTCAGGCTCCAGAGAGATCTGCAGCAACAGATCTTGATTTCTCGGACTTAAACTCCGTTACCTCTGAGGACGTTGACTGTGTAAACGCTGCCATTTTTCAAGTTTCCTCAGCGGTGTCCCAGCTGAGTTGTAAGAAAAACAATTCTCATTGCTTTCTTTCCATTAAACTCTGGGTTGACTCAGCTTGGGTGTCTAGCTCTGCTATGATCGACTCAGGGGCAAGTGGAAATTTTATGGATGTCTCCTTTGCTCTGAAACAGGGGATACGTTCAGTGAAGAAGGCTACTCCAGTACAGATGGAAACTGTGATGGCTCCCTGCTGACCTCTGGACCAGTGGATCAGGAAACAGAGCCTTTGAGGGTTCTTATGGGTAAAGATCATCAAGAGAAACTGTCCTTTATGCTTATCTCTTCTCCCCACTTTCCCATTATTCTAGGGCTACCATGGCTGCAGGCTCAGAATCCTACCATTAACTGGGAGACCAAGGAATTACACTTTCCAGAGAAACAGATGAGTCCAAAAGTTTCAGCTTGCTCTGTTCCTAAAGGAACCATGTCAGTCCCTGAACTACCAGCTGTATACCAGGACTATGTGGATTTATGTGACAAGAAGAACGCTGACCAGCTTCCTCCTCACCGTCCATATGATTGTCCAATTGAATTATTGCCTGGAGCAGAGATACCTTTTGTTAAGATCTACCCCTGGCGGGGCCCGAGCTAAAGGCTTTAAAGGATTACATAGACAAAAATCTAGCCAAGGGCTTCATACGCCCCTCTTCATCTCCTGCAGGTGCACCCATCTTCTTTGTAAAGAAGAAAGATGGATCTCTGAGACCATGCGTAGACTATAGGGAACTCAATAAGGTTACTATTAGAAACCGTTATCCATTGCCTTTAATCCCTGAGTTATTGGAGAGAGTGCGACATGCCAAAATTTTCTCTAAACTAGATCTTCGTGGGGCCTATAACTAAGTCCGTATTAGACCTGGGGATGAATGGAAGACTGCATTCAGGTCACGCTATGGACACTTTGAATATCTAGTTATGCCTTTTGGTCTGAGTACCGCCCCAGCCACTTTCCAACACTTGGTGAATGACATCTTCAGGGATCTCCTAGATACATTCGTGGTAATTTATTTGGATGATATTCTAATTTTTTCTAACTCCACAGAGGAACATCATGGACATGTGAGAATGGTCTTGGAACGTCTAAGACAAAATCATCTTTACATCAAACTTGAAAAGTGTGAATTCCATAGGACCGAAATTCAATTTCTGGGGTATGTACTGTCTACACAAGGAATTAGTATGGATGGAAGCAAAACCCAAGCCATCAAGGATTGGCCAAGTCCTAGAAATGTGAAGGAGGTACAGCGCTTCATCGGGTTTGCCAACTTCTATAGACGTTTCATTAGAAATTTCTCTGAGGTAGTGTCACCTATCACCCAACTTACCCGGAAAGAGTCTAGGTTCTCCTGGACTCCCCAAGCCCAGGAAGCATTTTCCCGTCTAAAATATAAATTTACCACTGCACCTATCCTAGTACATCCCAACCCCGAGCTTGCCTTCATAATAGAGGTGGATGCTTCAGACTGTGCCGTTGGAGCTATACTCTCTCAGAGAACAGGTGAGAAGAATGTCTTGCATCCCTGTGCCTTCTTTTCCCAGCAGTTGTCTTCGGCTGAGAGGAACTACGATGTGGGCAATAGAGAGTTGTTGGCCATTATTGCCGCCTTCAAAGAATGGAGACACCTTCTTCAGGTAGCTGCACAGCAAATAGTCATCCTGACAGACCATCGTAACCTTGAATTTATCAGGTCGGCTAAGTGCCTGACTCCTCGCCAGGCTCGCTGGAATCTTTTCTTAAACCAATTTAATTTTATCATTTCTTATAGACCAGGATCGCGCAATGGAAAGGCTGATGCACTCTCTAGGATTTACTCAGCAGAGACACGTCCAATTACTCCTCCTAAGACTATTCTTCCTGACTCTAGAATCCTAGGAGTAATTCATAATCAAGACCTACTTAAGGACATCAAGGAAGCATACCATGCGGATTCCTTTTTGGCACAACCCCCAAGGGACGTAAGTCTTGTCTTTAAGAATGGTGTGTGGATTCAGGGACAATTCCTGTATATTCCTGAAACAGTCAGATTGAGAGTATTGCAACTCATTCACGATTCCAAGATAGCTGGGCATAGAGGAATTCTAAAGACACAGGAATTTCTATCTCGTTTCTTTTGGTGGCCCACTTGCAGGAAGGATGTTTTAAACTATGTCACTTCATGTGAAGTCTGTGCAAGATGCAAAACACCTCGCTCCTCACCAACTGGTCTGTTACAGCCTCTTCCCACCCCGTCCCGCCCGTGGGGATCCATTTCTATGGACTTCATTGTGGAGTTACCAACCTCTCAATTGAAGAACACCATTCTAGTGGTGGTTGACCGTCTAACAAAGGCAGCTCATTTTATCCCTTGTGTCGGCTTACCCACTGCAAAACAGACATCAGATTTGATGATTAAAGATGTGTTTCGCTTACATGGAGTACCGGATGAGGTTATTTCGGATCGAGGGGTGCAATTCACTTCTAGGTTTTGGCAAAATTTCTGTGCAGCATTGGACATTAAAGTAAACCTTTCTTCTGCTTTTCATCCCCAGACTAATGGACAGACCGAACGAACCAATCAAACCCTGGAGCAGTATCTCCGCTGCTTTATCTGCCACCTACAGGATGATTGGGTGGATCTACTTCCATTAGCTGAGTTCTCGTATAACAACTCTCAGAGTGCCTCCACTAAGCAGTCTCCTTTTTACTCTAATCTAGGTTATCATCCTAACATTCTACCACGATTTCCCATAGAAACGCCTTTACCAGCAGTGGCTGAAAGAATCACGTCTTTACAGAAGAATATGGATCTTCTAAAGGAGAATCTGGAATCGGCTCAGGAAAGGTACAAGAAAGCAGCAGATAAATTTCGTAAACCTGCACCAGCTTTCAAGGTAGGAGACTTGGTCTGGCTGTCAACCAGAAATCTTAAGTTAAGGATTCCATCGTCTAAGTTGGGACATAAGTACATTGGACCCTATAAAATCAGTAAAATTATAAGTGCCGTTGCTTGTCGTCTTCAACTGCCCAGAACTATGAGAATTCACCCTGTCTTTCATGTATCCCTACTAAAGGCTGCGACACCCAATACGTTTCCTGGACGTTCTTCTCCTTGCCCTGACCCAGTGCTAGTCGATGGTCAGGAAGAATTTGTGGTGGAAAGGATTTTAGATTCCAGGTTGTATAGAAATCAGTTACAATATCTGATTAAATGGCAGGGCTACCCAGTGGAGGACAACTCATGGGAACCAGTCAATAACGTTAATGCTCCTCGCTTGCTCCGTCAGTTTCATCAGAGGTACCCACACAAGCCTGGCCTGAGGTCATCCGGAGGTTGTCCCTAAGGGGGGAGTAATGTAAGGTTCTGTGTACATGTTCCTGAAACTCAGTTTGTTCGTCAGCCATTTTACTTTCTGTCTTGGTGCAGCTATCTTGCCCTCAGTCAAAATGGAGTTTCCAGCTTGCATGTTCCCGCCCTGATTCTCTCCTTTTGCTTCTTAAGCAGCCACAGCTGAGCAATCAGTGCTTCAGAATCTAGCCTGCAGTGAACCTGTGACCTGACTCCTAAAGCCTTGGACCTTGTACTCCAGCTATTCCTACTGAGGAACTCTGAAGCACTTGTGGACTCTGAACCCTGCTCTTTGAAAGACCCACGTTTGCATGGACTTACGGTAACAGAGAAGAAGATCCTGAACCTGTTGTGGAGAGTGATTGCTGAGCTTAGATTACTCTGGCCTGCTGTGTCTCCTGCTTCTGTGTCTGCAAACTGTGTGACTATTTTTGCCAACTTGTATGAAGTAATACAAGACTTTCTATATCAAACCTGTGTCTCATGTATTTTCATCGCACCCAAGCACAAGACGCTATATGAACTGTACTACATACATTACATAGATAGACTTGGCACTCAACTTTTAGATGTCAGATTCCAGATTTATTGCAGTCATAAATTAGATAGAGACGTTTCGGTCCAACATGGGCCTTCCTCAATCTAATAGCAACATAAAGTATATTACAATATATTACAGTAGGAGAATGGGGACATAACTTGAAACAAAAAAGCAAACAACAAAAGAAAAAGGTTTTAATATCTACATATATACACATTCTTATGTCCAATGGGCCTATCCAGAGTCAGATAACAAGGAGGAGAACGTCCGTGGTGAATTCATTCTATTAAGTAGATGGTGTATTTAAGGTGTGATTGAAAAAAGTTTCAATACTTACCCGACTGCTTGTGATAAGGGGATAGTATGAATTAAGAGGCAGTTCGCCTAGGAGAAAGATAAGGTGCCCTATCGTTTATATAGTCCTATATTGTCCTAGGTAAGATATAATAGATGTACTTTAATTATATATAGCAAAATAATACTGGTCATTAGATACCTTAATGGAAGAGAGTTCCTCATATGGTTCAAATATTTTATGCGTTCCTTATTAATAATCCTTAATTAGGGTCTAGGACATAGGATTATAGGAGATTAGTGATCATATAAAAAGAGGTATAAAAATAGAGAGAGTGTAGTAGTATGGGAAACTCACATTGTCCCAACCGAGTAAGGAATGTAGGCTAGAATAGCTTCCCAATGATCTGAAATATTAGAGGATATATCATCTTTAGAAAAAAGTTGTCTCATATATAAGTAAATCAAAGAGACCTACATAATTATGGTGGAAGTATATCCTGATGTTATATACCAGTGTGATATATAGGTCACAATGTTGCTCTCAACAATTATAAACTTTGTCAATATTAGTTTGTATATATCAAAACACCTGGCTGCAAAATAGTCAGTAACCTAGATATATATATATATATATATATTAATATATAGGAATTCATATAGGCACTGTGTGTCAGCCAATTTTAGATAGAAAGGTTATTACATAATATTTAATGCCCCTAGGTATTAAAGGTTATTACATTATATTTAATGCCCCTAGGTATTGGTAGCAGTGTGAATATTCCAATATTCATATGAGCACTGTGTGGAAGCCCATTTTAGATGGAAAGGTTATTGCTAACTATTTAATGCCAAACATTAGTGGCAGTGTGAATATTCCAAGAGAATGTGCAATCAAGTATACCATAAGTTATAAAGCATTGGTGGCAGTACTTACGGGCTAGCAGGCACGAGCACCGGTCTCTTCCGTCTGATGCGGTATCCACCGCTTGTCAGCTGGAGAGACCGCGCTGTCTGGCGCCTTAAAAGGAAGTGGAGGGCGGGGTGGTGGCGTGTGACGTCACCAGAAGTGACGCCCTGCGTTCCACCTTGCGGTCCAAAGGACCTGGCGCTGTGTAAGCGTCATGCTGAAAGATGTCATAGAACGTGGCCCATTATGTAAAGTAAAAACAGCTGCGCTCCACTCAGTGCTGAAACATAAGTAACGCCGGACTTGCGTTAAAGTTATATATCAAAAGTTATATTATATTGCATAGAAAACAATATTAGATCCCTAGGTAGATATGTTGTATTAAGTTGTAATGATTTGCACAGTATAACTCAGTTAGTATAAACATATATGAGTGGTTAAAGTTGTATCAAATCAGGAATTGTCATCCTAAGGAACCTGTCTATATAGTAGGTGGTATATTATTTCTATGGAATGCTAAAGTGCCAAATATTTGGGAGCTAAAATTAAGTGAGACAGGAAAGAGAAATAATGAACACGAGTGATTTATTGTAAATAATGATTTACATGAGGGGAAGAAAAAAAGGAAAGGGGAAAAAAATAATAAAGGGTGCTGGAATGCAGTCGGGTAAGGGGGTCCAAGGTGAGGGTTCTAGACGAGAAAATCAATATAGACGACTATGTAATAAAGAAAATCAGAGTTAGTCCAATGTATATAAAAATCGCACGTCCGGTACATATCGTACTGGAGAGATACAGAAGAGTACTTCATAATCAGGATTTAAATCCTATATAGGAGTATAAATAAGGCATACAAATCGTAAGAGTATAAGCCCACATAGAAAGATCAAAGTAAGGATATCAATATAATACAATGTTTGTATATTTCATACCCAGTAATATATAAGCAATACGTTCTTAAATAAATGAGTATAAGTCATACTCTCTGTTCAGACCCTTCGGTGAGAGGGTCTGTAACTCATGTATCCAATACGCCTCCCGTTTTTTCAGGAGGCGTACTCTATCTCCCCCTCGTCTGGGAGCACGAACCTGTTCAATGATTTGAAATTTCAATTGCGAGATCTGGTGACTTTTGGCGATGAAGTGTGCTGGTATTGGAAGGAGAAGGTTTTTACACTTAATTGTACTTTTGTGTTTCGAGATCCTATTTTTAATGGCCTGTGTTGTTTCCCCACATAGAGGAGGCCACATGGGCATTTAATTAAATAAACAACGAAGGTTGAATTACAGGTGGTATAGCATCTTATGTTATATCTCTTGCCAGAATGAGGATGATATATGGTGTTTCCTTTCATAATGTTATGGCATTGGTTACATTGAAGGCAAGGAAATGTACCTGTTTTTGGTATGGATAAGAATCTCTGGGTTTGTACTAATCTACTGTCACCTATGTCCGCCCTCACCAGATCATCGCGGAGATTAGGTGCCCTTTTGTAACATGGGAGAAAAGGGTTTTTAAACTCAGATACCTCAGGATGGGCTTTACCAAGAAGACCCCAATGTTGTCTGATTGTCTTGTGGAGTATTTCCACAAAGGGGTGGTATGTATGGACAAAGGGGATTCTATTGCCAACCTGAGAATTAGGTCTTAGTGATGGTACTGCTGCTTCCGTCAAGAGGTTAGAGGGGTATCCTCGCTCCAGAAACTTATTATGCATCTCATTCTGACGGAGGGAGAGAGTGTCACTGTTTGATACTATTTTTTGTACGCGTTTGAATTGTGAACGTGGTATGGACTTCTTTGTCGCTGGTGGGTGTAGGCTGTTAAAGTGTAACAAACTATTACGGTCCGTCTCTTTAGTAAAGAGATCCGTGCCTAAATTACCATTCGTATCTTTGATTGCGGTAGTATCAAGGAAATTAACTTTCTCTCTGCTTTCTGACATGGTGAAAGTGAGGCCTGGCCATGATTCATTTAATTTGGTAAAGAATTCCTGTAAGGTAGATATAGGTCCATCCCAGATGCAAAATATGTCGTCTATGTATCTCTTCTATAGACGACAGTGAGTACGGAATAGAACGTTGTTGTAAACTACCTCCTCCTCAAAATTAGCCATATAGCAGATAGCGTAAGGGGGGGCCACATTGGATCCCATGGCCGTACCCTTGATCTGCATATAGAAGGTTTCCTCAAAGAGAAAAAAGTTTTTTGTTAGGACAATTGTCAAAAGTTCCAAACATAGTTGAATCGAATCATTTTGCATGTTGGATGTCTGTAACAATTGTCTAGCACAAGAGATCCCTTTGTCATGTGGTATAGATGTATAAAGATCCTTGACATCTAATGTTGCCAAGATTGATGTTTCTGTCAGTATGCCTAATGAGCTTATCATCTTAAGAAAGTCGCCTGTATCTAAAATGAAAGATGGTACTTTACGGACCAATGGGGTGAGTATCTTTTCCAGGAAGATCGATAGAGGAGATAAAATGGATTCGGTTGATGCGACTATAGGTCTACCAGGGGATTTACTAGACTCTTGTGTATTTTTGGCAAGGTGTAAAACACCGGTGTTATAGGGTTACTTTTGGTAAGATATTCCTTGGTCTTAATATCTATAACTCCTAAATCCAAGAATCTTGACAATACTGAGTCAATCTGATCACTAATCTCATTAGTAGGGTTTCTTGACAATTTTACATATACAGAATTGTCGTTAAGTTGCCGATGAATTTCTTTTAGATAATCTAATTTGTTCATTACTACTATGGAGCCACCCTTATCAGCTGGCTTCATAATGATTGTCTTATCCTCCCTTAAGGAACGCAAAGCCTGTTGGTCAAGTGGATTGAGGTTAGGATTCAGATGTAATTTCCCTTTTTCCATATCATATCTTATTTGTTTTGATGCTGAGTCAACAAATTCAATAAACGCCTCCAGTGCATGGGAACCCCGTGGTGGGATATATGAGCTTTTCGTGCGGAGGCCTAATTTAGTAATAGAGAGTAGTCCCCTATCACATGGTGGTTCTGGTACACTTGGTGGTTTATTAGCGAAATGAATCTTTAACCGAAGGTTACGGTAAAATCTTTGGAGTTCCATGTCAAGGTTGAAGGTATTCAACCGGTATGCCGGACAAAATGATAGTCCCCTTTGAAGTAGGTGATGTTCTGCTATACTGAGTGTACGTGATGATATATTAGTCACCAACGGGATGTACCTGTGAGCGTGTCACTATTTGATCCGTATCCCTTCTTACGCTGTCCTCTCCGTATCCTCTTCCGCGTCGGCGTCTGGTTCTTTGTCCTAAAAAACGACTTGGTCCTGGATGTGGGTCCCTTCATTCTGTTTCGGATCCTGAGGTTGAGATGTCGGAAAAGGATCTGTAATTTGGCCTGGTATAGGATGAACGAGAGTTATTAACAAATTGCCAGCGATAGACGCGACCCTGTTCATAATCATCTGCGTCTTCTTTGAAATTTAATTATTTTTCTATGTTCTGTATCCTTCCTGTGTTGATCAGTCACAGATTTGATACGGCTTTTGAGCGTCGTAAGTTCCTCAGGAGTTCCTATCGTAGATAGCTGAGCCTCTATATTTACGATCTCTTCCTTAGTTTTATTAATTGCTGACTGTAAATGTTCAATAGTTAGAGTCATAAGATCGAACGAGCACTTGTTTAAGATCTGTTCAAACTTAAGACGGAAATCGGTTGAGTCACGAAACAGGGTAGGTTGCAATGATACCCTCAGTCCTCTCGGGATCCTCTTCATCTGTAAGTATTCGGACAATGTAGCATAGTGTAGTTCATAATTTATCTGTTGGTGTAATTCTCTCTCTAGGTCCCTTCCCTTGTCTCCCTAGGAGGAACTTTCAAAAAATCACTTGAGAGATTCAATTTTGACAAAATATTTGTGGTCTCCTCAGTGTTATATATGAAAAGGTATTAGTGGACATAACTCCCGGTGTGCATACGGAAATATGACTATATAGTGAAAATATATCGTACCACTACCGTGATGGTGCACAAGTAGGTTTCCCAACCAATATATAGTGAATAGATAGACTTGGCACTCAACTTTTAGATGTCAGATTCCAGATTTATTGCAGTCATAAATTAGATAGAGACGTTTAGGTCCAACATGGGCCTTCCTCAATCTAATAGCAACATAAAGTATATTACAATATATTACAGTAGGAGAATGGGGACATAACTTGAAACAAAAAAGCAAACAACAAAAGAAAAAGGTTTTAATATCTACATATATACACATTCTTATGTCCAATGGGCCTATCCAGAGTCGGATAACAAGGAGGAGAACGTCCGTGGTGAATTCATTCTATTAAGTAGATGGTGTATTTAAGGTGTGATTGAAAAAAGTTTCAATACTTACCCGACTGCTTGTGATAAGGGGATAGTATGAATTAAGAGGCAGTTCGCCTAGGAGAAAGATAAGGTGCCCTATCGTTTATATAGTCCTATATTGTCCTAGGTAAGATATAATAGATGTACTTTAATTATATATAGCAAAATAATACTGGTCATTAGATACCTTAATGGAAGAGAGTTCCTCATATGGTTCAAATATTTTATGCGTTCCTTATTAATAATCCTTAATTAGGGTCTAGGACATAGGATTATAGGAGATTAGTGATCATATAAAAAGAGGTATAAAAATAGAGAGAGTGTAGTAGTATGGGAAACTCACATTGTCCCAACCGAGTAAGGAATGTAGGCTAGAATAGCTTCCCAATGATCTGAAATATAGAGGATATATCATCTTTAGAAAAAAGTTGTCTCATATATAAGTAAATCAAAGAGACCTACATAATTATGGTGGAAGTATATCCTGATGTTATATACCAGTGTGATATATAGGTCACAATGTGGCTCTCAACAATTATAAACTTTGTCAATATTAGTTTGTATATCAAAACACCTGGCCGCAAAATAGTCAGGTACCAGATATATATTATATATATATATATATATATATATATATAGA
>JARQOD010000005.1:168295257-168335657 GCA_033576555.1 Oophaga sylvatica
AACCGAGGACCAGCTGACGTTACTGGGACACGGTTACTAAGCAGGAGGTACCTGTGCTCCAAAGCACTACCAAGGACCAGCAGACGTTGTGGAACTCGGATACCGACATGGAGGCACCTAGGCCAAAGGCACTGCGGAGAACCAGCTGACGGTACTGGAACCCGGATGGGTACAGAAGGAAACCCATGGAAATTAAAGTTGAGGCAGCAGGACTGTTTGCCGTTCACACAGCAGGAGAACAGCTGACATTACTGAACCCCAGTAACACGGGAGCAAGTGTTAACTGTGCTAACAGCACTTCCGAGAAACAACTGGCGGTGTTGTAGCCCAGGGATGAGAAGAGAACATGGTGGAGGCAGCAGGACTGTTTGCCGTTCACACAGCAGGGGAACAGCTGACATTACTGAACCCCAGTAACACAGGAGCAAGTGTAGACTGTGCTAACAGCACTTCCGAGAAACAACTGGCGGTGTTGTAACCCAGGGATGAGAAGAGAACAGGGTGGAGGCAGCAGGACTGTTTGCCGTTCACACAGCAGGGGAACAGCTGACATTACTGAACCCCAGTAACACAGGAGCAAGTGTAGACTGTGCTAACAGCACTTCCGAGAAACAACTGGCGGTGTTGTAACCCAGGGATGGAAGAGAACAGGGTGGAGGCAGCAGGACTGTTTGCCGTTCACACAGCAGGGGAACAGCTGACATTACTGAACCCCAGTAACACGGGAGCAAGTGTTAACTGTGCTAACAGCACTTCCGAGAAACAACTGGCGGTGTTGTAACCCAGGGATGAGAAGAGAACAGGGTGGAGGCAGCAGGACTGTTTGCCGTTCACACAGCAGGGGAACAGCTGACATTACTGAACCCCAGTAACACGGGAGCAAGTGTTAACTGTGCTAACAGCACTTCCGAGAAACAACTGGCGGTGTTTGTAGCCCAGGGATGAGAAGAGAACATGGTGGAGGCAGCAGGACTGTTTGCCGTTCACACAGCAGGGGAACAGCTGACATTACTGAACCCCAGTAACACAGGAGCAAGTGTAGACTGTGCTAACAGCACTTCCGAGAAACAACTGGCGGTGTTGTAACCCAGGGATGAGAAGAGAACAGGTGGAGGCAGCAGGACTGTTTGCCGTTCACACAGCAGGGGAACAGCTGACATTACTGAACCCCAGTAACACGGGAGCAAGTGTTAACTGTGCTAACAGCACTTCCGAGAAACAACTGGCGGTGTTGTAGCCCAGGGATGAAAAGAGAACATGGTGGAGGCAGCAGGACTGTTTGCCGTTCACACAGCAGGGAACAGCTGACATTACTGAACCCCAGTAACACAGGAGCAAGTGTAGACTGTGCTAACAGCACTTCCGAGAAACAACTGGCGGTGTTGTAGCCCAGGGATGAGAAGAGAACAGGGTGGAGGCAGCAGGACTGTTTGCCGTTCACACAGCAGGGAACAGCTGACATTACTGAACCCCAGTAACACGGAGCAAGTGTTAACTGTGCTAACAGCACTTCCGAGAAACAACTGGCGGTGTTGTAAACCCAGGGATGAGAAGAGAACAGGGTGGAGGCAGCAGGACTGTTTGCCGTTCACACAGCAGGGAACAGCTGACATTACTGAACCCCAGTAAACACGGGAGCAAGTGTAGACTGTGCTAACAGCACTTCCGAGAAACAACTGGCGGTGTTGTAACCCAGGGATGAGAAGAGAACAGGGTGGAGGCAGCAGGACTGTTTGCCGTTCACACAGCAGGGGAACAGCTGACATTACTGAACCCCAGTAACACAGGAGCAAGTGTAGACTGTGCTAACAGCACTTCCAAGCAACAACAGGCGGTGTTGGAGCCCAGCGTCAAGGAGGATGTTTAAATACTAGATCAAGTATTTTCCTTGTTTACGTGTCAATTAAAAATGTCTATACTCCAAACAAGAGAAATATAACCTTTAGTACCATAAGATGATGATTTTACTTTAAAAAATATATGTAAATTAATAATTGACAAACATAAACGCATACATTAACATGTTGAAAAGCAATGCAAACCACAATAAAAATCGGTTAAATAATCTGCTTAAACGGTTTTAAATAAAAGCATACAAGTACATATCAGAATCCATTAATGATGGATAAGTAACAGTATGTACACCATTTTCATTTGCTGAATAATATCACTAAAAAGTTTTTAAAAATATCTAAAATTTCCATCATGTAATACTGATAATATGTGCCAATCATTTATATTAACAAAAAAACCTTTAAAAAGTGCATAGTGAAAACAGCTATTTATGCCTGACTGTGGACTTGCAAGCATGACAACGGATAGATAAGGTATATATAGATGAGACTGCATAGCCACAGATGGTGAATGGCGATGTAATACTGTACCTCAATAAAGTGTGCGTTACTACTACATCCTTTTTTTTATATAGCTTTATAAAAGGGTACGTGCATGTATGCTTGCGCCTTTGTTTTGGACGCACAGACTGGCTTCCTGCTGTGACGCGTTGGGTATTGGAGCGTCTGTGCGTCTTATGACGCAGACTAACATTCACGGTGCGCATCGTTCATCATCGCAGCGTACCGACAACACAAAGGCGTTGTCATGACTGCTTTACTCAGTAAACAAGCACCTATGATGAAACATACACGCATGTGCCCTATTACATAACAAGCTACAAGAAAAATGCGTGTGAGGTGTGACACAGCTGTTTTGTTAAGGTACAGTATTATATCGACATTGTACAGGTGTCGCTATTCAGTCTGATAAATAGATATCATTCACCTATTCTATCAGTTGTCGTTCTTTCAGCACCACTTACAGGTATATATTTTGCTATTGTGACTATGCACTATTGACTTTACCAAGGTAATGCATGATTTTTGTTAGCGATTATCATGTTTACATGAAGGACCTTTATGATATGGGCTGTTAACTTTCTAATCAAATATGTATTTTTTAAAATGACACAAATATAAGTAATGTTGAAGAGGACTATTCCTACATGCATTGTTTGCACAATATTACAGGTGTACATCACGTCCCTTAATCAACATTGGATATATATTTACTTGTATGCTTTTATTTCAAAGGCAAGAACACTGAAGTATAACCTTCGCACTGCAGCAGTTTGTCAAAGTTCAACCCACATTATGCACTTCCAACATTGCAGTATTTGAGTCATCATGATGTGAGTTGGATTTGTCTAAGCTATGGAGTGACAAGGTTGACCATCAGTATCCTATAGCATAAGTAGGCTTTTGTGTTTGCATTTGTTTTCGACATGTGCATATCTGTAATAATATGTCACAATTATTTTGTTACAGATTTGTGACAAAGACAAATCATTTTATGGTTTGAAAGTTGACGTTTCAAATGTTTACAGCTTAGAAATCATGGTGTAGCCTCATATCTATGTGTAGCACTAGACACTTTGAGATGTCATGTTTTTTTCACCATGATTAGGTAGCTAGCAGTAATTTTTGCCGGACACACAGCAGGGAACAGCAGCGTTACTGAACCCCACAAACACATCAGCGATTGTTTTCATCTGTGCATCTAACACTTCTGAGCAGCAACTGGCGCTGTTGAAGCCCAGGGTCAAGGAGGGTGTAGGCAGAGGCCTAGTATGAGACGTTTGAAGTTGAAGTTGTAGTTAGCAGCAGTAATTTTTGCCAGACACACAGCAGGGGAACAGCAGGCGTTACTGAACCCCACAAACACATCAGCGATTGTTTTTCATCTGTGCATCTAACACTTCTGAGCAGCAACTGGCGCTGTTGAAGCCCAGGTCAAGGAGGGTGTAGGAACAAAATATTGAGTTATTGCCTTGTTACGTGGCCATTGCAAATGTATGTACTTCAAACAAGAATAAATGAAGTTTTACTACAACAATAAAATGATGAATTTCAATTACAAGAATAGAAAAATATTTATACTTGACAGTCCTCTGTGGTTGATAATGTTTAATGGCTAACTGAAAATATGGTAACAAATTCAAAGCTTTCGAGACTACTCAGGTGTCTTCATCAGGCTAAGAGTAAAGCCAAAAATGAAGAATCACATATTTCTACACACAACAGGACACAGGAATAGCTAAGACAAGTGAGGGAGGGACAAGTGAGGGGAGACCGCAACAAAAAGGAGAACAAGGATGAATTATCAGCGCCACACAATCACAGATAAATTAATGAATTTACCTGTGGCAAAAGACTTTTGTATGCCCGGTCATAGCATCATGGATATGGAATTACTGGTATTAAAATATAACTTCAAATATGAGAAACGTACAAAGGTTTCAGAATATAAGCTCATCATGACCTTTGACACTGTTAGTGATGGAATGAATAGATCACATGGATTTATGTCATTCTATATCAATTAAGGAATCTGCGTCTATGCCCTTCCAGGGTCATGAAAACCCAAAAAAAGACGCCAATGAGAGGCAATCAAACTTTCTATCCTTATCTAGGAACTGTTCCAATATTTTATGTTCATCCCTGTGAGATAATGGCAGTTCTGATACACGTCACTTACTTGTCTTACCTATTGCACTATTCCTGTGTCCTGTTGTGTATAGAAATATGTGATGCTTAATTTTTTTTATTTAGTCTTTCCCTGATGAAGAGACGTGAGTAGCCTTGAAAGCTTGCAATTGTTTCCATCTTTTCAGTTATCCATTAAAAGGTATCAACCACTGCTGACTCAGAAGTCTAAATATTTTTCTATCTACTGGCTAACACGGTACAAAGATACACATGTTTTCTAATTTCAAGAAGGAAAAATAAAGAAAATACAAATATAAACGCATATATGCACATGCCAAAAATAAATGGAACAACACAACACCCAAAAAATTGGTAACAAAATATAGTGTTGTAAATTTAAGAATAAAAGTCCATTTTTTTTTTTTATGAATAATGCTTAAGGAACGCTATGTTAAACCATAACATAGTGAAGACAATGGATTTTGTAATAGTCACTCATCATCATCATCGCAAATTTTATGTGACAGTCACAGACATTTCAATTATTTAAGTTCATAAAATCGTAACTTTCTATAGCATGTATGACATGTCCAGCATGGACTCATCAATGTGATTGATGACACAATAATGTACAATAAAAAATAACCATTTAAAAAAACATTAGGCATTGTTTGTCACAATTTAAGTGTGTGCCTGCAAGTGTAGGTGAAACAAAGGCTACGGATAGCAAAGGTATATTCTATGTCTGTATCAGACAGTGGACAGCCTCTGATGGGTAATGCCGATGTTATACTGTACGTCAATAAAGTCTGCGGCTGAAATCATGCATTTTTTTGCTTGTAGAGTGTTGAAGAGGGTAAAAGAATGTCTGTTGCGCAAAGCTTTATCCGTCAACACTACCTTCCTACTGTCACGCGTAGGGTAGGGTAGCGTGTGGCAATTAGCTGACTATCAAATGTGAGGTTAGGCTGCGTTATTGCGCACTAGGGACGCAAAAAAAAATACAGCAGTAATAATTTAATGTGTAATACTCCACCTATGACAAACAAAAAAATTACGTTCCCTCTTTAACAATGTACAAGACTAACAAGCCTAATGGTTGACGCTGACTTAATTGAGATACAGTATTACATCAACATTGTCCATGAGTAACTATGCACTGTGATACCTATATACCAGTATTAATTTATATCTCTTGTGGTTGTTTCAACAGCACTTGCAGGTATAACTACCTATTGTCAGTATGCATGATGCACTTTCTAGATGTAATAATTTATTATTGGACATTATTACCATGTTTACATGCTGGCCATTTCATATATGGTGTTTGAAGTTACAGTTGGCATCAGTATGTGTATTTTATAATGTCTGTCATAAATAAAACTCGTGATGATGATGATGAGGATTTAATGATTCGTACATCCATTGACTGCATTATCTTACAGGTACAGATAAAGTTCCTTAAAAAGCATTAATTCATAAGTCTGAAATGTACTTTTATGCATTAATTTCAAAATGTGAAGAGTAGACTATGTTTTATTTTTGTTACCATTTCTAATAGACATGTGCAGATATGCGCTGTGATGACAAATTATTATTTGTCCATATTTGTCATAAAAATTTATCATTCTAGGCCTGCAAAACTTCACAATTTCATGTTTTCAGCATAACAAGCAGGGTGACGGCTCTTCCCTATTTGGAGCATGTTGGTCATGTGTTTTTCTGTCCATGTGTCGGGAACAGGAGACTTCTTGCCGTTCACACAGCAGGGGAACAGCTGGCGTTACTGAACCCACTAACAGTAGAGCTTGTGTTTTGTTCTGTGGACACGACACTTCTGAGCAGCAACTGGCAGTGTTGGAGCCCAGGGAGTAGAGTTCAGGTGGTAGAAAGATGAACATAACAGGAGACATGGATAACGTTGCGAACCAGTTATTTAATCTGAAAACGGACAGACAAATTCTGGCGAGATCCATGCCTTGTTCATTTTCAGAAAAGTAAGCCGGTCTACATTATCGGAGGATAGTCGCATGCGACGGTCTGTTAGTACACCACCTGCAGCACTAAAGACGCGCTCCGATAATACACTGGCAGCAGGGCAAGCCAGCACCTCCAATGCATACTGGCTAAGCTCTGGCCATGTATCCAGCTTAGAGACCCAAAACTTGAATGGGGAAGAGCCATCTGGGAGTACACTGAGAGGCAAAGCCAAGTAGTCTGTCACCATCTGACGGATACGTTGCCTCCCGCTGACTGGAGCCCTCTCGGATGGTGTAGACATTTGTGGCGCTGCCACAAAACTTTGCCACATTTTAAACATACTGGTCTTTCCCTGTGCAGAGGCACTGCGTGTGCTCCCTCTTTTGCAGAGCTCTCTACACTGCCTCGACGCACAGAGCTGCTTTGTAAAGCAGTAGCAGCAGCAGTGCTCTCGGCAGTAAGGTAGAACATTAGGGATTGCACCAGTATGTCTTGGTACTCCCGCATTTTACGCTCCCGGTTCAACGGTGTGATGAGGCTTTTGACGTTGTCCGGTAGCGAGGGTCTAGGAGGGTGTACACCTAATAAACAGACGTCGTGAGAATGTGGGCGATGCGGCGGTCGTTTCTTAGGCACTGCAGCATGAAATCAACCATGTGCTGCAGACTCCCAACTGGCAAAGAAACGCTGTCCTCTGCAAGAGGCGTTATCTCTGCCTGCTCTGCATCACCCCACCCTCGCTCTACATACTGACTAGAGCGTTGTGTACCTCCCTCTGGAGCGATGTCTTCCTCCTCCATTGACTCCTCCTCCTCATCCTCCTCACAAAGTGAGCCCTGCCCAGCCCTTTGTGAGGAACCACGTTGCGCTGACTTTCCAGAAGGTGATGGAATTTGTGACTCCTCATCCTCCACCTCTTCCAAAACCTCATCCCTTATTGCTTGCAGTGTTTTTTGAAGCAGGCAGATAAGGGGGACAGTCAGGCTGACTAGTGCATCATCTGCACTCGCCATCCGCGTTGACTCATCAAACGCACGCAAAACGTGGCACATGTCCTTCATAGTGGCCCACTCATTAATGGTGAAGTGTGGACGGCGCAAATTGCGTGTTGATTGCGCCTGATGCAGCTGATACTCCATAACTGCTGGCTGCTGCTCACACAACCGCTCCAACATATGTAACGTTGAATTCCACCTGGTGGATACGTCACATATGATGCGATGTTCAGGAAGGCGCAATCTGCGTTGCAGAGCTGCAATGCGCGATCTGGCCATGCTGGAACGTCGCAAGTGAGCGCACTCTAGGCGGACCTTGTGCAGCAGTGCATCAAGATCCGGATAGTCCCTCAAAAAACTCTGCACGACCAAGTTGAGCACATGTGCCAGACATGGTATGTGAGTGAGTTTGCCAAGGCCCAGAGCTGCCACCAGATTTCGGCCATTGTCACACACTACCAAGCCTGGCTGGAGATTCGCTGGCAAAAACCACACGTCGCTCTCCTGCTTGATGGCATTCCAGACCTCCTGCGCTGTGTGGCTTCGATTCCCCATGGGAATTAATTTCAGAACGGCCTGTTGCCGTTTGGCCACGGCTGTGCTCATATCGGTCGCATCAGGTAAGCGTCCACGGGTCCATGTGGAGGTAGACCGTGACGGCTCCTGCAGCGATGATTCTGAGGAACTGGAGTAGGAGTAGGAGTCAATGTGGACAGACTTTATTCCGGCAATCCTTGGAGTTGGCAGAACACGTACAGCGCCACTCGCAAGATGTGTACCCGGCTCCACAACATTCACCCAATGGGCAGTGAGTGAAAGGTATCGTCCCTGGCCATGGGTACTGGTCCACGCATCGGTGGTCAGGTGGACCTTGCTACTGACGGCGTTTAGTAGCGCATGTTTAATTTTTGCCTCAACATGCTTTTGCAGACCAGGGACGGCTTGCCTGCTGAAATAAAATCGGCTGGGTACATTGTATTGTGGGACTGCCAATGCCATTAATTCACGGAAACTGTCAGTCTCCACCAGCCTGAATGACAGCATTTCAAGGGACAGGAGTTTTGCAATGCCAGCATTCAGAGCCTGTGCTCGTGGATGGTTTGCCGAGTATGGCCGTCTTTTCTCCCATGCCTGTGCTACCGATGGCTGTTTTGTGGCCTGGGTGTGTGAGGATGACAGGGAACTTGCAGCTGTGGGTGGAATAACACTGTGTCTCTGGACAACAGTGACAGAGGTTCTTCCATGGCGATCCTGTGAGGAAGCCGAACCAGCTGTGTGTGAACTGGAGGAAGAGGCTCCAACACGAGCTGAAGATGTAGGTGCTGCTGTAGGTTGGCCTACATCTCCAGTGTGTCTTTGTAACTCAACAAAGTGCTTTGACCGCACATGTTTCCACATATTTGTTGTATTAAGGTTACTGACACTTTTACCTCTTTTAATTTTTTGATTACACAGCTTGCATTTGACATAGCAAATATCATCTGCAACTGTATCAAAAAAGGACCACGCAGAGCAAGTCCTGGGAGCGCCCGGTTTGGCTGTTGGAAGAGAACTGCTCCGAACGGGTGCCAAACTGGAGGCTACAGGCAAGCGAGTCTGCAGCCTACCTCTCCCTACTGTTTGGACCGTTGGGGCAATCTCTTCCTCAGAGCTGCTCCCACCACCTTCCTGTTCCTCACGCCATGTTGGGTCTTGGACCTCATCATCTCCACCACTACCCTCTTCCAACACCTGCTGTTGTTGGGTGGTCTGGCCAGCATCATGCTCAACAGAAACTGGCAACTGAGTCTCATCATCATCAGATGCGTTCTGCGGTGTGCTGACCATCGGCACTGGCTCACCCGCCTCTTCAGATTCAGAGAGACACAGCTGTTGCGCATCACTGCATACTGCCTCTTCTTCACATTCCAGAATGCTGCTTGGCTGGGCCCCTGTTTGCAAGCCAACAGATTCTGAGAACAGAAGCAGAGACTCAGCTGGCTCCTGTACAGAGCTCTCTGACTGCCTGGGCAATTTGGCAGGCGGTGAAGAGACTGATGGTTGTTCAACAGTGCTGTGGTCCTGAGAGGAGGTGGAAGCTATTGAAGTCGATGCATTGGCTGCCATCCAACCAACAACGGCTTCAATTTGTTCTTCACGCAGCAGGGGGGTACGCTGAGCTCCTACAAAAGTGCGCATAAAGGAACGCTCACGGGGAAAACTGGTGGATGCTGTGTCACTGGGTGCGGCAGCAGCCACAGAATCCCCACGTCCTCTCCCTGCTGCAAATCCACGGCCTCGACCACGACCACGTGCCTTACTCACTGACTTCTTCATCTTGGTAGATTGATAAAGAAAGTCAGAAAAGTTATAAGGCCTAAGTGTGGTTATTCCTCACAGACTACAGTGAACCCTGCAGACAACTGTTCAGTATCTGTGAAAGGCCCCTTTGTGTACTTCTATAGTGTTTGCAACCAATGTATTGTATACGGATGGAAGCGCGTCACACTAATAGATTAGATTTTTTTCCACTAAAATGGAGCAGCACCAATTAGAGAAAAATGTGAAGGATGAGGCAGTGACACACGCTCAGCAGACTACAACCGGCAGTGGTTGAAGAACAAACTGGAGCGTAATCTGCACTCACAAAATGAAAAGCTCACAGACTACAGTGAACACTGAAACACAACTGTTCAGTAGCTGTTAAAGGCCCCTTTGTCTACTTCTATAGTGTTTGCAACCAATGTATTGTATACGGATGGAAGCGCGTCACACTAATAGATTAGATTTTTTTCCACTAAAATGGAGCAGCACCAATTAGAGAAAAATGTGAAGGATGAGGCAGTGACACACGCTCAGCAGACTACAACCGGCAGTGGTTGAAGAACAAACTGGAGCGTAATCTGCACTCACAAAATGAAAAGCTCACAGACTACAGTGAACACTGAAACACAACTGTTCAGTAGCTGTTACAGGCCCCTTTGTGTACTTCTATAGTGTTTGCAACCAATGTATTGTATACGGATGGAAGCGCGTCACACTAATAGATTAGATTTTTTTCCACTAAAATGGAGCAGCACCAATTAGAGAAAAATGTGAAGGATGAGGCAGTGACACACGCTCAGCAGACTACAACCGGCAGTGGTTGAAGAACTAACTGGAGCGTAATCTGCACTCACAAAATTAAAAGCTCACAGACTACAGTAAACCCTGCAGACAACTGTTCAGTATCTGTGAAAGGCCCCTTTGTGTACTTCTATAGTGTTTGCAACCAATGTATTGTATACGGATGGAAGCGCGTCACACTAATAGATTAGATTTTTTTCCACTAAAATGGAGCAGCACCAATTAGAGAAAAATGTGAAGGATGAGGCAGTGACACACGCTCAGCAGACTACAACCGGCAGTGGTTGAAGAACAAACTGGAGCGTAATCTGCACTCACAAAATGAAAAGCTCACAGACTACAGTGAACACTGAAACACAACTGTTCAGTAGCTGTTAAAGGCCCCTTTGTCTACTTCTATAGTGTTTGCAACCAATGTATTGTATACGGATGGAAGCGCGTCACACTAATAGATTAGATTTTTTTCCACTAAAATGGAGCAGCACCAATTAGAGAAAAATGTGAAGGATGAGGCAGTGACACACGCTCAGCAGACTACAACCGGCAGTGGTTGAAGAACAAACTGGAGCGTAATCTGCACTCACAAAATGAAAAGCTCACAGACTACAGTGAACACTGAAACACAACTGTTCAGTAGCTGTTAAAGGCCCCTTTGTCTACTTCTATAGTGTTTGCAACCAATGTATTGTATACGGATGGAAGCGCGTCACACTAATAGATTAGATTTTTTTCCACTAAAATGGAGCAGCACCAATTAGAGAAAAATGTGAAGGATGAGGCAGTGACACACGCTCAGCAGACTACAACCGGCAGTGGTTGAAGAACTAACTGGAGCGTAATCTGCACTCACAAAATTAAAAGCTCACAGACTACAGTAAACCCTGCAGACAACTGTTCAGTAGCTGTGAAAGGCTCCTTTCTGTACTTCTATAGTGTTTGCAACCAATGTATTGTATACGGATGGAAGCACGTCACACTAATAGATTTGATTTTTTCTAATATAATGGAGCTGCACCAATTCCACAAAATAAAATAAAAAAAAAAAGAGTCAGTGACACGTGCAGATGCCTACAAACAGCGGTGGATGCAGAGCAAACTGCAGCGTCACCTGCACTGTCACACACACACCTTGCACAGAGCTGTTAAAACAACACTGGCAAAATGAAGCTTTACACAGCGGTTGGTAAACTAGCCTGCCTCAAGCACAGTAGTGCACAAAATCGCAATATCTAACTGTCCCTCAGAGTGAGCAGAGTAGCGTTCTGTCCCTAACTGAGTTCACAGCACAGTGACGCTAAAATGGCTGCGGCGCCTTTTATAGTGCATTCTGACATCATTTCAGCAGCCAATCACAGCCATGCCATTAGTTAAGATGACCGCAGCATTACAGGATGTGCCCACACTTCATAAGATTCATCATTGGCTGACTAACATCACATTGCCTCTCAAAGAATTATGGGAACTTCCGATTCCGGTATACGATATTGAAAAAGTATCAGAATTAAGTATCGGAATTCCGATAACGCGAATATCGGCCGATACCCGATACTTGCGGTATCGGAATGCTCAACACTATCCATATCACATGCTGCAGGATTTGGAAGAGGAAACAGAGAAGGAGGAGAGAGTGAAGGAAGACATACACTTGAGGCAGTCAGAGCAAAATTCAAGATGACTTTGATGCTGGCTTTGACAATCAACTGTTTACATTGGGGTTATGACAATGAAGCAACGGCGCCAGCTGTATGTGGCAATACTTGTGGGAAAACAAGTACCGTATTTTTCGGACCATAAGACGCACTTTTTTTCCTCCAAATTTGGGAGGAAAGTGTGAGTGTGTCTTATGGTCAGAATGTAGAGTGGAGAGGGGGGCATCGCATACCTGACAGCACAGGGGCTGTGCTGATGCGATGCTGAATGCTCCTGTGGAGGACCTGTGAGAGGTCATGAAGAGGGCGGGCTGGAGCATCACATGACCACACAAAGTCCTGCCTCTTCATGATGTCATCACAGGTCCTGCAGACACACTGTACAACAGAGAATTAATTAAAAGGTTAGTAATGACAGCACATAAAAAATCACTCTGCCATCCTGTGGTGGACAATAACTCCCAGCATGCCATAGGATCTGCAGAATATTCTGAGAGTTATAGTTCTCCCATGAGATCTTAAAGCAGCACTCCAGTGTTATTTTTCAGTGCTGGAGTGGTGCTTTAAATATAAGCCCCGTGCCCCCATTCATATACTCACCCTCCAGCGTCTTCACATAGTACTTTACAGACACCACACTGGTCCCACAGCACCATCTCCTACCCGTAGCTTCCAACATAATAACATACTATTTTATATAATAACACCACATATACAGTAATAGTATGTTATGTTATTAAATATTTTACCACATTTTTTGCTTCAAATATATTTTTCCCTATTTTCCACCTCTAAAACCATGGTGCGTCTTATAGTCCGGTGCGTCTTATAGTCCGAAAATTACGGTATATTGTTAACATGAATCAAAGTAATAACTATGGGATAGCATTGATTTTAGAAAAAAGAGTGCAAATTGGCTTAATACCAGGATAATCTGTTACCGGTTTTGTGAAGCTTTTGCTGAACACAAGCCTATCACCCATACGACTGACCAAGAGAACCCTCTGCTATCCATACAGGCACAACATTCCCCCACCTGAGCTGCTACAACAAGAAACCAACGAGGCAACAGCAACAACACCAACAATAGACATGACATGATTTGCAAGACTTTTTTTTATTCTATTTCGACAATCAAGAGTACTCCAGCAAACACAAATGCACAGTCTGAACAGCCAAGTTCACTCATACCTACACTGTTTTTTTCTGATAGATACTCTGAGTCCCAACCCCATGGATTTCTTGGTCAACAATTTGGACCAGAGGAAAGATTTGACACAGTTTACTATGGGATACCTGTGTTTCCCATAAACTAATGTCATGTCAGAGGATATACAATATGGCTGGTGGATTGTCACATCAAAGTGAACCAGCTTATCGTCTACAAGCATGGAAAATCTAACATTTGTCAAAATCAATCAGACATGAATTTGTGCAGACTACCATGCACCATTGGCTATTGCCATTAATTAAATCTGCCACACCATCTGTTAAGCTGTTTACTGTCATCTACACCGTTCTGCTGCCAGTAGTACCAATGGACCTGACTCTGTTGGGCATCTGTTCTTCAAGTCATTAATACTCTAGTATTGATGGTGCTTGGGGCTGCAGTTGTTGACCCTAAACAGCCCATCATCTTCTTGTATGCTCCATATTAACTCTCTACTGTGCTACTAACTCTCTACTCTACTTATTCTGCACAAATACTGCACAGCCATGACAACCACACACCTCCTGGCTGCCCACTGCATTTCAAGTGCTATACTGTTCTGTTATTAGTGTTGCTGCCATTGCCGTCCTTATGCTGCCAAGCATTTTTTTGTGCCTACCCAGTCTTATCTCTCTACCCTGCTGCTCTTTTCGCAGCCACGCTAGCCACACAGCTCCTTGCTGCTCACTGTGTTTGAAAGTGAAAGACAGTACTGCTGATGCAGGTAAACATACACTAATTTTTTGTACCCTCAAGAGACAGCTCTAAAAATAGGGCTAATTCCTGAAAGGTGACAAGCCATAGCTTCATGGCCAAAACAACAATTGTTTTGTCCCTAGGAAAAAGGGATAATTTAATGGATAGTGATAAAAGGTCTTTGTAATTGCCAGATCATTTTGTTATAGCAAACCGGTTGCAGATCCCCAAAAATTAAAAAAAATGATCACATTCAGGGAGGGGCGCACATAGAAATCATGGGGTCCCATATCAGAAGTTCAAATTGAGCCCTCGCCTTCCCCCTTACAAAAAAAAATATTTGACATAGTAACAGAAGAGCATATCTCACAACTTTGCAGCCTTTACAAAGCAATTTTACGCCTATTGAAGTATGAAAAAAGTATGTCAACAAAAATGACCCACAAAAACTGTATAATACTCCCACAGTGAATTCTTACACAGTGCCCTCCACACACACAGTATGAGGACCCTACTGTACCCAACCTCAACTCCCCCATGAAAGTATAGTGACAAGAGATGAGCAAACTTTTAAGGTTTATGCAACATGAACATCACACCTTTTACCCCTTCCACCATGACCTTCCTTTTTCACACTCATGTTGGATGCACCTACAAACCTAAACTCAGACCTGTCAGGTCACCTGTAACTAAATTAATAATCAGAATTTATTTGCTCAGATAATGTGGCTGGACCACAGAATTAGCACAAAGGATTTATATTCTGAAAATATGGACTGGTGGCTCCACAACACAATTGGTCCTATGGATTGATATGATGAAGTGGTGACTGGTCGCTGTACTACAGAATCAGCAGCACTATGGATTTATATGCTGATGTGGTGACTAGTTGCTGTACCACAGAGTTGGCAGCATTATGGATTTATATGCTGAAGTGGTGACCTGTGGTTGCAAAACAGAACTAACACTCCAGATATGTATGCTGGAAAGTCCATTTGACACAGTATCATATCTATCTAAACTAGCTGAGAATGAACTGCCTATGTGACTACTTGTAGCAGTAGCCTCATTATTCTGTTACACTCACAAAATGGCACCAAAACCACATGCCAGCTTTTTATATGGAGAGGGACATGTGAATTTGGCAGCCAATGACCAAGCCCTTGTGTCTTCACATTGTGGATGGTTTCTGCGCCCTGATAGGCTGTCGTAATCTCCACACATTAAGTTAAATAGAAAAAAATCAAGAATAACAGTCCCCCGTTCCTCTGACCTCTCCCTACCCTCTCCCATCAAACATGTCACCAACACTCATTTTGCAGCACCACTATGCTAGCCAAAGCCCTAACAAAAGCATTGGTGGAAACTCGATAATGTACTGAACTTTGGCCAAATTTTGCCAACTTTGAGGAAAATGCTTAGGAATCCTTACACTAATCCAAATGTGCAAGTTTCGTACGAATTAAAGATTGGCAAACCGTTTCCGAACAAGTTTGCTCTTCTCTAATAGTGAACTCAGCACAGTATGATCCCCAACTGTTTCCTCCACACAGCCCTCCATGCAGTATCATGGCTATACACTGTATAATGGCCCATTAAGTATAATGGCCCAATACTGTATAATGGCCCTCACTAGTCTGCCAAACAATACAATGGCTCCCGCACAGCCATTCACACAGTGTGATGGACCCCACACAAACATTTACACTGTATAAATGCTTGCATGCAATAAAATGGCCCCATATAGCCCTCCATATAGTATAATGGGCCCACAAAGCCCTACATATAGTATAATGCACCCCATAATCCTTCATATAGTAAAATGCCCTTCGTAGTCCTCCTAAAAGTATAATGTACCCACCATAGTCCTCCATATAGTATATGCACTCCACATAGTCCTCCATATAGCATAATGAACCCCATATATTCATATAGCATAATACACCCCATAGTACTCTATATTGTATAGTGCAACACCTATAGTCCTCCATATAGTATGACATGCTCCATAGTTGTCCATATAGTACAATGGGCCACATAGTCCTAAATATAGTATAATGAACCCCACAGTCCTCCATATAGTATAATGAGCTTCATAGCCCTCCATATAGTGTAATGAGCCTCATAATCCTCCATATAATGTAATGAACCCATTGCCCTCCATTTAGAAATCTGAGCATCACAATGTACTCACTGATTTTAAAAAATATGCAATACTCACCTTTCCAGTCTCTGCAGAGAGGGTTCTGAAGTGACGCACATTTTAGTGCTCGCAACGGCATATAGCAACCACGTGGCTTTCTGCAATTGACAGTAGATCACTGCATCTAAGTCAAAACCTTTTACTTCTTTATAACCAGTACAGTACACCTGTTATGTCTCCCTAATTAAAGTGATAATTTTTGTCTGGCTTATGAAAAGAAAGCCTTTCTTCATTTAGTAAAGTGCAAAGCTGTTATACTCTCAAAAAGGGATAATTTTTGCACCCAAATATGCGAAAATTCCTTAGCTTCTTCCGTTTGCAACAAAACGCATTATCAATAAGGGATGAGCGAACATTCTCCGTGACACTCGATTTTCAATCACGGTGCTCGGATGTACTTGTTACTCAGCGAGTAATGTGTGGTGCACTATGTAAAACTTGAATTCCTGCACCACATTTTTGGTGCCTGTTACACACCCAATAAGCATGCTTTGATTGCCTGCGTGTCACTGTAATGTAGTAGCCATCTTGGTTGTGACATTCCTGTGATTTGCTGGCAGTGTGACATCATCACGTGTTATAAAATAATAGGCGCTACCCGGTTGGCACACTGAAGCCACTGCACAGCTCTGTGACACTTCATATTAGAGGGAGCGAGTACTTGTCTAGGCCTGTATGTGCACAGTATAATGAATCAGAGGCCTGCAGTGTTAAAATGGTTCAGCTTCAGCATCAGTATCAACAGCCCTTCTAGGAGCTAATTTTTTGCTTCATGTTTTGTATCACATGCAATCTGCATTTAGCCTAGGGAGGGAGAGAGAGTCGCAGGAGCAGGAAGGGTGGCTGAATCCAGTCTGCAGATAAGGATTAGGGCTGTGCAGTTCGTTGTCAAATATCTAGCAGCAGCTTTTTTTGGGTGGGTGAAATAATTGAATATTCTTTGATCCATCAAATATTATGTGATTTGTGTTACTTTTCTGTGTTATATAACACTCAAAAAAAAATCATTAAAAAATGTATCTAGGTCAAATCTCTTAAGCATACACTATTCTGTGTTCTGGGTTAATTTTTTTTATACATAACACTCCAATAAAAGCATTAAATAATTTTGCAAGATTAACCCCTTCATGACCAGTGCCTTCCCGACGGCGTCATGGTATAAATCTTGTTCCTGCGAAACTTGGTGAAATATTACAATCCAGCCATGGCCGATGCTGAAATATCATTGGCCATGGCTGGAGACTGTAATCTGACCCCCACTGACTGACGGGGGCGATCTGCCATCGCCATCAGCATTTGCTCCCCATCCCCTTCCCTCCGCTTCCCCCCTGCCTTCCGATCCCTCCCTTTCCCCCCAGTAGCGATCCGACTCCCGGCATCCCTCCCGGTGTCCTCCATCATCGATCATGGGTGCTGCTATCTTCCAAAATGGCGGGCACTTGTGCTATGCGCCCGCCGAATCTGCCGGCTGGCAGATTCATTAATTCAGAGACATTTTGATCACTGTGATAGATCTTATCACAGTGATAAAAAAAAAAATAGTAAATACCCCCCTTTATCACCCCCATAGGTAGGGATAAATAATAAAAAAAAGAAAATATATTTATTTTTATTTTTCCATTAGGGTTAGGGTTAGAATTAGGGTTATGGTTGGAATTAGAGTTAGGGTTGGAATTAGGGTTAAGATTAGGGTCAGTGGTGTGTTGGAGTTAGGGTTGTGGTTAGGGTTATGGTTAGGGTTGGGATTAGGGTTGTGGTTAGGGGTATGTTGAGGTTAGGGTTGGAGTTAGGATTGAGGGGTTTCCACTGTATAGGCATATCAGGGGGTCTCCAAACACGACATTGTGCCACCAATGTTTCTAGCCAATTTTGCTTTCAAAAAGTCAAATGGTGATCCCTCCCTTCCAAGCCCCGACGTGTGCCCAAACAGTGGTTTACCCCAACATATGGGATATAAGCATACTCAGGAGAAATTAGAGCCCCAAAGTTGTTGTGCAATTTTTCCTGTTACCCTTGGAAAAATAAAAAATTGTGGGCTAAAAAATTATTTTTGTGAAAAAAAAATTATTTTTTATTTTCACGACTCTGCGTTATAAATTTCTGTGAAGCACTTGGGGGTTCAAAGTGCTCACCACACATCTAGATAAGTTTCTTGGGGGGGTCTAGTTTCCAAAATGGGGTCAATTGTGGGGGTTTCTACTGCTAGGGCACATCAGGGGCTCTGCAAACGTAACATGATGCCCGCAGACCATTCCATCAAAGTCGGCATTTCAAAATGTCACTACTTCCCTTCCAGCCCCGACGTGTACCAAAACAGTGGTTCCCCCCACATGTGGGGTACCAGCATACTCAAGACAAACTGAACAACAACTTTTTGAGTTAAAAAATGTTGTAGGCTTAAATTTCTCAACTATACAGTCTCACGTGTTTTGTGGTACATTTCTGTGTTATCTAACACTCCAAAAAAGCGCTAAAAAATTAGTTGGATTACATTTTTCACCCATACACTATTCTGTGGTCAGGGGTAAATTTATGTGATATTATTTAACACTCAAGAAAGCGTTTCAATATTTTTCTGGATTTAATTTCTCATCCATACAGTATTACGTGCTTTGTGATACATTTCTGTGACATACAAGCGTTACAGAAATTTTTTGGATTGAATCTGATTGTCATCCATACACTTTTGCGTTCTTTCTGTTACATTATGATGGAATTAAACACAGCTTTGTCTGCTGCAGGTGACTTTTTTTTTTCTTTTATTAAAAATAAACTAGGTTTCAAAAGAACTAGCAATTACAAAATGCATTAGGCGGGGACAGGGAAGTGATGATAGTGCATGCAGATGCCAAGGACGTGGGGCAAGTGTGACTATGCCTGTTGCTGGAGCACAAGAAACATGCCCATCCATGACACATAGGTTCCTGTGCCACTTTTCAGGGAGGCACAGTACACCACTTCTAAAGCCAGAACAGTGTGAATAGGTGATCAGTTGGATAGCAGATAATAGTTCCAGCAGGCTTGGCAGCACTACCCAGTGTTCCACATGGTCTAGTCTTACCAGCTTACAGTCTGGATCACTTAATCCTCACCCTGATCCTCCTTTCTTCCATCAGGATGAGTCCCAGGAGACTAGTGATCCCACACTAGGACACTCAGAAGAGCTCTTTACAGCAACATTTCTTGAATGTCTCCTCTCAACCTGCAAGCTCCAAGAGGGACTGGAGGGCATACTGATTGATGATGCACAAAAACTTAGAGCAGTCACAGCTACAAGAATATAATGGTGAGAAATGACACATTTTGGCTAAGGAGGAAGATGATGAAGAGACACAGTTGCCTATAAGTCTTGTTAAGTCATAAAGTTAGGAGGACCAGGGTGCGGGGGTGAAATACGAAGTTCTGGACAACAAAGTCACCAACTCAATATGATATAGGAAAGATGTGTATCTTCGTACCGTGTTAGCCAGTAGATAGAAAAATATTTAGACTTGAGAGTCCTCAGTGGTTGATACCTTTTAATGGCTAACTGAAAAGATGGTAACAAATTGCAAGCTTTCGAGACTACGCAGGTCTCTTCATCAGGCTGAACTAATACAAAATCTGAAGAATCACATATTTATACACAAGAGGACACAGGAATAATGCAATAGGTAAGACATGTGACGTGAAGCAGAACTGTCATTATGGCCAAGGGATGAACATAAATATGACTAGTTCATAGATAAGGAGTGAAAGTTTTATTACCCTCTGATTGGGGTCTGGTATTGTGTTGTGATGACCCTAAAAGGTCAGGGAAGCAGATTCCTTAATTGTTGTAGAAAGTCATAAAACTCTGGGATATATTCATCCCAGCACTAAGAGTGTCAAAGGTCATCATAAGTTTATATTCCCAGACTTTTCTATCCTTCTCAACATCTATTGTGTTGTGATGACCCTAAAAGGTCAGGGAAGCAGATTCCTTAATTGTTGTAGAAAGTCATAAAACTCTGGGATATATTCATCCCAGCACTAAGAGTGTCAAAGGTCATCATAAGTTTATATTCCCAGACTTTTCTATCCTTCTCAAATCTGAGAAGGATATAAAAGTCTGGGAATATAAACTTATGATGACCTTTGACACTCAGTGCTGGGATGAATATATCCCAGAGTTTTATGACTTTCTACAACAATTAAGGAATCTGCTTCCCTGACCTTTTAGGGTCATCACAACACAATACCAGACCCCAATCAGAGGGTAATAAAACTTTCACTCTTTATCTATGAACTAGTCATATTTATGTTCATCCCTCGGCCATAATGACAGTTCTGCTTCAACGTCACATGTCTTACCTATTGCATTATTCCTGTGTCCTCTTGTGTATAAATATGTGATTCTTCAGATTTTGTATTAGTTCAGCTTGATGAAGAGACCTGCGTAGTCTCGAAAGCTTGCAATTTGTTACCATCTTTTCAGTTAGCCATTAAAAGGTATCAACCACTGAGGACTCTCAAGTCTAAATATTTTTCAACTCAATATGGGAAGCTGGCATGCAGAGCAAGGCCAGCAGTGCAGAGGTGAAGAGATCAGCAGCACTGAAACAGACAGGAAAAAGTAGTGGTGTGACCAGAGGGAGTAAGCGGGCAACGGTCCCATATAGCACTAAAATTCCTGAATTTCTCCGTGAAAGAGTTAGGTGACATCCTGTCTGGGACTTTTTTATTTTAAAGAGAGTTCTCAGACAAATAAAATGACTATTTGCCACCAAGATTAACAGGGGCATGACCACTAAGAACCTAACCACCACCAACATCATCAGGCACATGTCTCGGTGGGTCGAACACCTGTGTCCACGATTGGTGCCATCAGGTGACACCACTGCCTCTTTCCCTGTGCTAGGTGCTTCCCAATCCCCAGTCCAAAGCACTGGTGCAGTTGCCTCCTGCCCTGCACCTGTCCTTACACATTCTGATTTACCATCATCAGGAAATTTCAAATCCCTCTTCCTGCTTAGTATTTAGCTGTCCCAGCCCCAAGTCTTGGAAAGAAAGAGAAGGTTTGCAGCCAACCACCCACAGGCCCAAAGGCTAGACGGACACATTTCCAGGCTGCTTGCGGTGGAAATATTGCTCTTTCAGCTTGTTGACATGTAGAATTTTTTGCCAACTCATGGCGGCAGCCATCCCTCGGTACTTAGTTCCCAACCACCACTTTTTCTCCTTATGTGGCGTCCCTGATTTGTATCAGCATGTATTCAGGAACATCACCTATGCCCTTACCAATGCACTCATTGGGATTGTCTACATAATGACTGACACATGGACAAGCGCTTGTGGCCAGGGCGCTATATTTCCCTAACGGCAAAATGGGTGTCACACTCTGGCACATGATGCAAAATGTTATGTAAAATGTTCACAACAAAAGCTTCAAATCAATCCAAAAACAAAGCCTCCACTCAGATTGGTCATCTGTTTATGGAAATTTAGGGCGCATCCAAGTTACTGGTAGAACATATGCTCTGGAAAAGCGAAATGGCTCCATGTCCCTAAAAGAAATTCAGCAAATTCTGCAATCCCAAATCCAATTATCCCTCTCCCTTCTGAACCCCAGTGTGCCTAAACCACATTTAGTGTCCACATAAATTGGCATTTCAGTAGCAATGAGAGCTTGCCTAATATACAGGTGCATGTCTCCAGAAGCAAGAGCTGGGCACTACAATGTGCTACTTACTATAATGTACTGGGCACTACAATGGCAGTTTGCAATTTTCACTCAGCAACATCCACTGCTGCTTGTTCTGAAAAACCCCCATGGAGCAAAAACTGTCACTACAACTATAGATGAATTCCTAAAAGGGTGCAATTTCCTAAATGGGGGTCACTTGAGGAGGATTCTGCTCTTCTAGCACTTAAGGGCTCTGTATATGGTGTCCACAATCTATTCTAGAAAAATCTGCACTACAGGAGGGACGTAGGTCTCTGTCTCTCCAGAGTCTCACCAAGCAGTAATGTTAAAAGTCCCACAAATTTTTCTATCAATCCAGGTGCCTTCTGAGCTCAGTCAGTTATAATGGCTGTGTACTAGTCGATCTTTAAGAGAACGACACTTAAAAAATGTAACTTTTTTTTGGGAATGATATCTACGAGTGTCTTACCCGCTTGAAGGATACCCCAATGCTAATTGAGAGTCCTATAGATTTGACCTACCTGGCTGTCATATGTTGCAATGATTCCAGATGAGCTGTTATTGCCCTGGGTTTTTCAGGGTTGGAGAAGAGACTGTCTCTCATTGCCAATGCATTTCTGTATTCCAAGTCCAATACCTCATCAATGTAGCCCAGCAGCCTGTATGGATCCCTGAGTTCAAATGCCTGGGCCCTAAATGTCTCAGCCTTAGAGCAGTTCCTTCTAACTATGAGGTATGGGCCCTTTTTTAAAGGTATTAGTTTTTCTGATGAGCCTTCTTGCCTACTAAACCTGCTCATCTAGATTTTGTAAGCAGTACTGAACAGCCAAATATATGGTAATACTACATTCAGAAGAAATTTTGAAACACATTTTGGTGCCTTTTTACCAATTTTTCCGTGTGAAAATGTAAAATCTGGTAAAAATATAATTCTTTTTGTTTCACTCCCCAGTGGTACAAAATTTTGTGACACACCCTTTGTTGTCAATATGTTCACTCCACCCCTAGATAAATTAATTGAGAGAAGTAGTTTGTAAAATGGAGTCACTTATGGATGGAGGGTTCTGATGTTCTGGCACCTCAGGGACTCTCTCAATAGGTCATGGCACCCACAAACCTTCCCTTCTGAGGTGTGCACTGTGCCTGAAAAGTATTTCCCAATCACATATAGGGTGTGGAGCACTCAGGAGAAATTTTTACAGCAAACTGAGGTACATTTTTTCCTATTAGCCCTTAGAAAATAAACACAAGTCAAACAAAATATTTTTATGTCCTTTTACGGTTCAGAAAAAAATCTGATTCAGCATGGAAAAATAATCCGCATTATGGCAAATGCTGATTTTTAGTAAATAGGTTGTCTAATTTATTTCCACTCAATTTATTTGGCCATCTCTAGTACCTAACTATATGAACAAAGTTGTAGAAATCCAGCATTTCTCATTTTGACAAATGCAGATTTATGTGACATTAAAGTAGAATTAAAGTCCACTCAAATGAATTCATTCATCTCTACTGTTCATTACTAGATCATGTTACTCGAACTCTGTGGCTATGTTCATGCAGAGGTATTTGAACACCTAATATAAATATCAAAGTAGATTTACAATAGAGATAAACAAACATTTTCCAAGAGTTCTTGAAATGTTTTATTTGAGGATTTTGGAAGACTTTCAAATGCTCCATGTGAACATATCTCAACCACTTGTGTGAATAATCTGTATATTTGATAAGCTCTCAAATAGAAGTAAATTTTTAAGTGATTTTAAACTGTACTTTCTCACAGTATCCTTTCAAATTAATCATCGCAAGGACAGAGCTCCCAACATGCACAGACTTTTAAAGCTAAATGCATTTCTGCAAGAATTACTATCATCTTGCCTTTAATGGGCTTTCAGTGTTGCTTCCTCTCAAAACTGATAGAAGTTATAATGATAGAAGTCGTAATGATGTCTTTTTATCAGTCCTGTCCAAGATGCTGATGTTTTATGGGCTTATACACCTGGCATTAGAATAATTACAAGCGTTCTGCAGCAATCATGACTGCATTCTTTACAAATCATTCATCATCTCTTTACTGTCATCATTGACACATACTGGAAGCGACCGTCAAGAGGTTTTACGGTAATCATGTGCGGATCAGGCAGAGATTGTTCAGAAATTGTTTGTGTATCACACCTACTTTACATAACGTTTCTAAGCTTGCGCATCTGTCAGGCAAGCGCGCGAGAGCTTCTACAGGGAAACTGATATTTGTTCCCAGCGACAGTCCCAGCATCATCATTTATTTGAGACAACAGAGGGTGTGAGGAGGGCAGGCATGCAGAGACAGACATGGTGATTTCATAATCCTTCCTCTCCCACAGGAAACTTGAATAATAATGAAAAAGAATAAAATATGCAAAGGTTGGGAGAAAGCATATGAAACATATTTTCATTAGTTGGAGATGGTAGTCCCCAGGCTATTTCTCTTAGAACGTGAACCTTGTTATGCACAGTGTGTGAGCATTCAGTATAAACACATGGATAGCAAAACATATTAATGCACAGCAAGGATTGCATAGAAGACAGTCTGCTAACAACTGCTCCATGCCAGACATGGAACCCTTAGAGTACATTATTGCTTTAAAAATTTTACATCATTTTCATTATTTGAATTCTACAAGACTCATATGGTTGAGCAGCTGCCGAGTGCACAGCAATTCTGCTCTTAGTTGGAATACAATGTTTGCTAGGAGTTCCATGTTTTGAAGGATGGTAAATTGGTATACAAGAAATTATTCACTTACATCCACCACTATTGCATCTCGTGTGAATGATGCAGGTAATAGAATTATGCTGTATTGGCATAACGTTTTAAAAAGACTCATATCAAAGTTAATAAATAATATTAACAGCTGTTTTAAAGTACTTCATGATATTTAATGTTTTCTAGATATTTTTTCTCCATCTCTTTGCTTTTCTCAGTGTCCATGTTGAGAAAAAAAAATTATATATACACTGTATATATATATATACACAATATATATATACACACATCTCTACATATACATTTATACATACACACACATATATATATATATATATAATATATATACACACAAACATACATACACAGTATATATTTTTCAAATTCTGTTTGCTGACATTACAGTACTTTCAAAGCTTATTTAAAGATAAGCAACATGATATCCAGAACATTACACATGCTTTATCATATCTATGCAAATTTTATCCACAAGAAGAAAACAGTAAAGTTTTTACAGGCATGTGCAAGAAAATGGCTGTGTAAAAAGTATTGGTGCTTGCATGTCAATTTGCATTTTGCTCATTATGTACACATGAAGAGTACTGTAGACTTTGAGAATCAGTTGGCACCAAAGTATGTAAGTAAATGTCATAACTTTTCTACTGGAACTGTGCACTTCTGGAAATCCACCATACTATCATGGCGTAGCGATGGCACAAGCACAAACATTTTGAGTCATTAATTGCATTGCTGGCTGTTTTGCACAGACAGCACCTTTCTCAATTGTCTGGTTATGATCATTTAAACCATTAGTTTCTGCAGTTATTACTAATCACTGCATCTCAGTGGATAGATACTGGAGTGGGTTCAATAGAATTGACTAAAAAATAGAGATTGACAAATTTATTCAAGTGGAAAAAAATTCTACTCCAATTTTACAAACATTTGTATTCTCCAGATGGCAAGTTTTGTAATCTGCAGATGGAGATGGAAGCCAGCTGGCTAAACCTTAAAAGGCAGGTAAAAGGTTTTAAAAAAGAAAAATAAAACAATACTATAGTCACCTGACCGCATCTTCTTACTGGTACTATTCATTGAAACTTTGGGCCTCTTCATGCTGGGCTAGGACTTTGTGATGCAGTAATGTCTGCAATGCACACTCTGGGCTAGGACTTCCTGCCACCGCTAGGCCCAGGACATCCTGGGCTTTGTCTCAGCATGACGTTTTGGCTTTGCATTTAGATTCTCAGGGTTTTTTGTGTACATGGCAGTAAGAAGAGTAGCTGAGGAAAGTAAAGGGTTAATGATCAGCAGATGTGAATGGTGAGTATTGGTTGTTTATATTTTTTCTAGATCTTATGTTTAATATGATCTGGGGTCTTTCCAACTCATGGAGAAAAAAATAGCTGCAAGTCAAATCCTGAGAGAGTTCAGCAGATTTGGCAAATTCAAATCTAGCAAGATACTCTCATCTCTACTAAGAGAAACCATTAGGGATGAACGGTGGCTCAGTGGTTAGCACTGTTGCTTGGCAGCACTGGGGTCTTGGATTCATATCCCACCAATGAAAACATCTGCAAGGAGTCTATATATTCTTCTCGTGTTTGTGTGGGTTCCCCCTCGGTACCCCAGTTTCCTCTCACACTCCAAAGACATACTGATAGGAAATTTAGATTGTGAGCCCCAATAGGGACAGTGATGATAATGAATATAAAGTGCTGCAGAATATAATCAAACAGCATAAGCAATGCATAATAAAAAACAAGCAAAAAAAAACCTACCCTTCTCTACATAAAAATCTACCAGCAAAAGTAAATACTATCTAAAATGTTTCTAATCAAAGCTATGTGATGTGTACATAAAGAGGTGTGCTCATACCCATCTTTTATCAATCCTGCACAGCTTTGGACTTAAATTTACAGTAGTATGCAGTTATATCAAATATATAAGAAGGCTTTTCTGATACAGACAACCCTCACTCAGATGCCCTATTAGGGTAAATACATATCATAAATGCCCCCAGGTTTGAAAACGCTCTATAAACCTGAACGGAAAGGTATTTTTGGCTCTGGTGAACTTGAGGACCCTTTTTATGCTTTGATTGGGAAGATTTTGGATAACAGGCTTGAGTTTTTGCTTGAAGCATCAGAAAGTGAATCTGTATGCAATAATAGTGCAATTGTAAATGTAAATTGTGTAGCTCATAATTACTGGAAGTAGAAAACTTAGAAGACTTTGCCAATTTGGTTGTCATGGATTTGCATTAACTAATGCATAAGGCATGGTTTTCATGTTTTTTCAAAATAGAAAACTTCAGGAAGAAAAAGTTATTGCTGTGATAATGACTTTATTGCTGCCCTGGAATCTACAGTCTGCCTAGACCTTGAGCTTAGAAAGCCAGACCTTGATATCTTTCATCTAATGCAAATTTTTAAACAATGGTGCTTTTGAAATGCTAACAGATAAAGCTTATACTTTTTTTGAACAATTAAGATTAAATAGCAGTCAGCTACAGAACAATAAACATTTTTCATGAAAACTAGAAATATCCAGCTATTTTCTTACTGGTATAGTGCTAAAATATAATTATATACAGTACAGACCAAAAATTTGGACACACATCATTTAAAGATTTTTCTGTATTTTCATGACTATGAAAATTGTAAATTCACACTGAAGGCATCAAAACTATGAATTAACACATGAGGAATTATTTACTTAACAAAAAAGTGTGTAACAACTGAAATTATGTCTTATATTCTAGGTTCTTCAAAGTAGCCACCTTTTGCTTTGATGACTGCTTTGCACACTCTTGGCATTCTCTTGATGAGCTTCAAGAGGTAGTCACCGGGAATGGTTTTCACTTCACAGGTGTGCCCTGTCAGGTTTAATAAGTGAGATTCTGGCCTTATAAATGGGGATACATAGCTGATAGTCCTACTGAATAGATTGAATTTGTATTATGGCAAGAAAAAGCAGCTAAGTCAAGAAAAACGAGTGGCCATAATTACTTTAAGAAATGAAGGTCAGTCTGTCTGAAAAATTGGGAAAAATTTTAAAGTGTCCCCAAGTGCAGTTTCAAAAACAATCAAGCGCTTCAAAGAAACTGGCTCATATGAGGACCGCCCCAGGAAAGGAAGACCAAGAGTCACCTCTGCTTCTGAGGATAAGTTTTTCCGAGTCACCAGCCTCAGAAATTGCAGGTTAACAGCAGCTCAGATTAGAGACCAGGTCAATGCCACACAGAGTTCTAGCAGCAGACGCATCTCTACAACAACTGTTAAGAGGAGACTTTGTGCAGCAGGCCTTCAAGGTAAAATAGCTGCTAGGAAACCACTGCTAAGGACAGGCAACAAGCAGAAGAGACTTGTTTGGGCTAAAGAACGCAAGGAATGGACAATAGACCAGTGGAATTCTGTGCTTTGATCTGATGAGTCCAAATTTGAGAATTTTGGTTCCAACCACCGTGTCTTTGTGTGACGCAGAAAAGGTGAACGGATGGACTCTACATGCCTGGTTCCCACCCTGAAGCATGGAGGAGGAGATGTGATGGTGTGGGGGTGCTTTGCTAATGATACTGTTGGGGATTTATTCAAAATTGCAGGCATACTGAAGCAGCATGGATACCACAGCATCTTGCAGGGGCATGCTATTCTATCTGGTTTGCGTTTAGTTAGACCATCATTTATTTTTCAACAGGACAATGACCCCAAACACACCTCCAGGCTGTGTAAGGGCTATTTGACCAAGAAGGAGAGTGATGTGGTACTACGCCAGATGACCTGGCCTCCACAGTCATCAGACCTGAACCCAATCAAGATGATTTGGGGTGAGCTGAACCGCAGAGTGAAAGCAAAAGGGCCAATAAGTGCTAAACATATCTCTGGGAACTCTTTCAAGATTAATGGTAGACCATTCCCGGTGACTACCTCTTGAAGCTCATCAAGAGAATGCCAAGAGTGTGCAAAGCAGTCATCAAAGCAAAAGGTGGCTACTTTGAAGAACCTAGAATATAAGACATAATTTCAGTTGTTACACACTTTTATGTTAAGTATATAATTCCACTTTTGTTAATTCATAGTTTTGATGCCTTCAGTGTGAATGTACAATTTTCATAGTTATGAAAATACAGAAAAATCTTTAAATGAGAAGGTGTGTCCAAACTTTTGGTCTGTACTATATATATATATATATATATATATATATATATATATATATATATGTATATATATTAGATATGAACCCGTTCTACGCCTGGGTGGCAAGCATTTTTATTGGTATATGGTCTCCCATCCTGGTATGTGCTCACCCCCCAATCTTGGTATGCATGGTCCCCTCAACCCCCAATCCTGGAATGCATGGTCCACTCACTCTCCAATACTGGAATGCATGGTCCCCTCACCCTTCAATCCTGGAATGCATGGTCCCCTCACTCCTCAATCCTGGAATGCATGGTCCCCTCACACCCCCCAATCCTGGTATGCATGGCCCCCCCTCTTCCCTATCGTAGGATGTATGGTAATCCAATTCTGGTATGCTTGGTCCCCTCATCCCCAATCCTGGTATACATGGCACCTCTTACCTCCCAATTCGGGTATGCAAGGTCCCCTTGTCCCCAATCTTGGTATGCATGGTACCCCTCAACCCCCCTCAACACCCTATCCTGGTAT
Organism: Oophaga sylvatica; assembly: GCA_033576555.1. Taxonomy (NCBI): domain Eukaryota; kingdom Metazoa; phylum Chordata; class Amphibia; order Anura; family Dendrobatidae; genus Oophaga; species Oophaga sylvatica. The sequence continues at coordinate 168,324,661 of JARQOD010000005.1, forward strand.
GCATGGTACCCCTCATCTCCCAATCCTGGTATGCATGGGCCCCTCACGCTCCAATTTTGGTATGCATGGTCCTCTCACCCATCCTGGTATGCATGGTCCACTCACCCCCAATCCTGATATGCATGGTCCCCTCACTCCCCAATCCTGGTATACATGGCACCTCTTACCTCCCAATTTGGGTATGCAAGGTCCCCTTGTCCCCAATCTTGGTATGCATGGTACCCCTCAACCCCCTATCTGGTATGCATGGTACCCCTCATCTCCCAATCCTGGTATGCATTGTCCTCTCACCCATCCTGGTATGCATTGTCCCATCTCCCCCCAATCCTGGTATGCATGGTCCCCCTTATCCCTATCTTACGATGTATGGTTCTCCCTCACCTGCCAATTCTGGTAAGCATGGTCCCCTCATCCCCAATACTGGTATATATGGCACCCCTTACCTCCCAATTCTGGTATGCAAGGTGCCCTCTTCCCCAATCCTGGTATGCATGGCCCTCTCACCCTCCAATTCTGGTATGCATGGTCCCCTCACCCCCCAATCCTAGTATGCATGGCCCTATCACCCTCCAATTCTGGTATGCATGGTCCCCTCACCCCCCAATCCTGATATGCATGGTCCCTTCACCCCCCAATCCTGGTATGCATGCTCCCATCACCCACAATACTGGTATGCATGGTCCCCCCTCATCCCTATCATAGGATATATGGTACTCCCTCACCCGTCAATTCAGGGATGCATGGTCCCCTCATCCCCAATCCTGGTATACATGGAACCCCTTACCTCCCAATTCTTGTATGCAAGGTCCCCTCACCCCCAATCCTGGTATGCATGGTCCCCTCACCCCCAATCCTGGTATGCATGGTACCCCTCAACCCCCTATCCTGGTATGCATGGTACCCCTCATCCCCCAATCCTGGTATGCATGGCCCCCTCATCCTCCCAATTTTGGTATGCATGGTCCCCTCAGCCCCCCCTATCCTGGTATGCATGGTCCCCTCACCCCCAATCCTGACATGCATTGTCCCCTCACCCCCCAATCCTGGTATGCATGGTCTTATCAACCCCCTATCCTGATATGCATTGTCCCCTCACCCCCCTATCCTGGTATGCATGGTCCCCTTACCCCCTATTCTGGCATACATGGTCCTTTCACTCCCCTATCCTGGTATGCATAGTCCTCTCACCCCCCTTTCCTGGTATGCATGGTCCTCTCACACACCTATCCTGATATGCATGGTCCCCTCACCCCTTATCCTGATATGCATGGTCCTCTCACTCCCTATCCTGGTATGCATAGTCCTCTCACCCCCTTTCCTGGTATGCATGGTCCTCTCACACCCCTATCCTGGTATGCATGGTCCCTTCACCCCCCAATCCTGGTATGTATGGTTCCCTCACCCCCCAATTCTGGTATGCATAGTACTCCCTCATCCTTATCCTGGTATGTATGGTCTCCTCACCCCCCAATCCTGGTATGCATGGTACCCCCTCATCCCTATCTTGGTATGCATGGTCCCCTCTTGCCTCAATTCTAGTATGCATGGTTCCCTCACCCCCTAATCCTGGAATGCATGGTCCCCTCACCCCCAAATCCAGGAATGCATGGTCCTCTCATCCCACAATCCTGGTATGCATGGTTCCCTCACCCCCCAATCCAGGTATGCATGGTACCCCCTCATCCTTATCATGGTATGAATGATTCCCTCACGCTTCAATTCAGGTATGCATGGTCCCCTCACCCCCCAACCCAATCCTGGTATGCATGGTCCCCTCATCCCCAATCCTGGTATTCAGGGTCCTCTCATCCCCAATCCTGGTATGCATGATCCCCTCACCTCCCAATCCTGGTATGCAGGGTAGCCCTCACCCCCCAATCCTGGTAAGCATGGTAGCCCTCACCCCCAATCCTGGTATGCATGGTAGCCTTCACCCCCCCAATCCTGGAATGCATAGTAGCCCTCATCCCCAATCCTGGTATGCAAGGTCCCCTCACCCCCCAATCCTGGTATGTATGGTAGCCCTCACTCCCCAATCCTGATAATGCATGGTCACCCCACCCCCCAATCCTGGTATGCATGGTACCCCTCACCCCCTATCCTGGTATGCGTGGTACTCCTCATCCCCAATCCTGGTACTGCTGCATAAAAATGCTTGCCACCCGGGCGTAGAACGGTTCATAGCTAATATATTATATATATATATATATATATATATATATATATATATAATAGACCAAAAGTTTGGACACACCTTCTCATTTAAAGATTTTTCTGTATTTTCAGAACTGTGAAAATTGTACATTCACACTGAAGGCATCAAAACTATGAATTAACACATGTGGAATTATATACTTAACAAAAATGTGTGTAACAACTGGAATTATGTTTTATATTCTAGGTTCTTCAAAGTAGCCACCTTTTGCTTTGATGACTGCTTTGCACACTCTTGGCATTCTCTTGATGAGCTTGAAGAGGTAGTCACTGGAAATGGTCTACCAACAATATTGAAGGAGTTCCCAAAGATATGCATAGCACTTATTGGCCCCTTTGCCTACACTCTGCGATCCAGCTCACCCCAAACCATCTCGATTGGGTTCAGGTCTGATGACTGTGGAGGCCAGGTCATCTGGCGTAGCACCCCATCACCCTCCTTCTTGGTCAAATAGCCCTTACACAGCCTGGAGGTGTGCTTGGGGTCATTGTCCTGTTGAAAAAGAAATGATTGTCTAAATAAACGCAAACCGGATGGAATAGCATGCCGCTGCAAGATGATGTGGTAGCCATGCTGCTTCAGTATGCCTTCAATTTTGAATAAATCCCCAAGTGTCATCAGCAAAGCACCCCAACACCATCACACCTCCTCCTCCATGCTTCACGATGGGAACCAGGCATGTAGAGTCCATCCGTTCACCTTTTCGGCGTCGCACAAAGACACGGTGGTTGGAACCAAAGATCTCAAATTTGGACTCATCAGACCAAACACAGATTTCCTCTGGTCTAATGTCCATTCCTTGTGTTCTTTAGCCCAAACACCCCTGTCTTGATATTCACATTAGTCTGGATGTGCCAGTCAGGTTTTTTGTCATTTGAATGTAAACTTACTGACCGAGCAGTCCGCCCCCACCAGGTGGTGGTTTTAATTACAGCAGGTTCCTACTAACCCATAAATGCAGGCATTACTGACAGAGGTTTCAAAATATTTAGAATTGAGAGTCCTCAGTGGTTGAAACCACTGAGGACTCTCAATTCTAAATAATTTTCTATCTACTGGCTAACACTGTACAAAGATATACATCTTTCCTGTGACAGAGGTATCCACATTCACAAAGAAATTCAGATATCAGCCTAATAGAGGTATGTTCACATAGGTCAGGGACCCATCAGACTTGAGACCACCTTGACGATGGTTGGTTGGCAAAAAATATTTGGCCAAATATTATACTAAGCTTCTCAAATTTTTCCTTGTGCTCCAAAGCTGTATTGCTATTCAAAATGTCATGTATTCCATATTGTCATGCTTTAGTATGTTAGAGTGCAGCCTTTTTTCGTATGCTGTACGTGGGGGTAGCTCCCTTTGGTTTGCATCTATTCGCATTAGTCTGGATGTGCCAGTCAGTTTTTTTGTCTTTTGAATGTTAGCTTACTGACTGAGCACTGACAGAGGTATCCACATTCAGCCAGAAATTTAGATATCAGCCTAATAGAGATATGTTCACATAGGACAGGGAACCATCAGACTTGAGACCACCTTGACAATGGTTGGTGGGCAAATAATATTTGGCCAAATATTATACTAAGCGTCTCAAATTTTTCCTTGTGCTCCAAAGCCATATTGCTATTCAAAATTTCACGTATTCCATATTGTCATGCTTTAGTATGTTAGAGTGCAGCCTTTTTTCATATGTTGTACATAGGAGTAGCTCCCCTTGGTTTGCACCTATTTGCATTAGTCTGGATGTGCCAGTCAAGTTTTTTTGTCTTTTGAATGTTAGCCTACAGATTAAGCACTCCGCCCCCACCAGGTGGTGGTTTTAATTACAGCAGGTTCCTACTAACTCATAAATGCAGGCATTACTGACAGAGGTATCCACATTCAGCCAGAAATTCAGATATCATCCTAATAGAGGTATGTTCACATACAGTACAGACCAAAAGTTTGGACACACCTTCTCATTCAACGATTTTTGTGTATTTTCATGACTGTAAAAATTGTAAAATCACACTGAAGGCATCAATACTATGAGTTAACACATGTGGTATTATACATTACACTTTACAAAAAAGTGTGAAACAACTGAAAATATGTCTTATATTCTAGGTTCTTCAAAGTAGCCACCTTTTGCTTTGATTACTGCTTTGCATGCAGAAAAGGTGAACGGATGGACTCTACATGCCTGGTTACCACCATGTAGCATGAAGGAGGTGGTGTGATGATGTGGGGGTGCTTTGATGGTGACACTGTTGGGGATTTATTCAAAATTGAAGGTATACTGAACCAGAATGGCTTCCACAGCATCTTGCAGCAGCATGCTATTCCATCCGGTTTGAGTTTAGTTGGACCATCATTTATTTTTCAACAGGACAATGACCCCAAACACACATCCAGGCTGTGTAAGGGCTATTTGACCATGAAGGAGAGTGATGAGGTGCTACGCCAGATGACCTGGCCTCCACAGTCACCAGACCTGAACCCAATCGAGATGGTTTGGGGTGAGCTGGACATCTCATCGCTTAAATTTTGAATAATCCCCAACAGTGTCACCAGCAAAGCACCCCCCACTATCACACCTCCTCCATGCTTCACGGTGGGAACTAGGCATGTAGAGTCCATCCATTCACCTTTTCTGCGTGCAAAGCAGTAATCAAAGCAAAAGGTGGCTACTTTGAAGAACCTAGAATATAAGACATATTTTCAGTTGTTTCACACTTTTTTTGTAAAGTGTAATGTATAATTCCACATGTGTTAATTCATAGATTTGATGCCTTCAGTGTGATTCTACAATTTTCAAAGTCATGAAATTACAGAAGAATCTTTGAATGAGAAGGTGTGTCCAAACTTTTTGTCTGTACTGTAGGTCAGGGACCCATCAGACTTGAGACCACCTTGACGATGGTTCGTGGGCAAATAATTTTGGCCAAATGTTATGCTAAGCGTCTCAAATTTTTCCTTGTGCTTCAAAGCTGTATTGCTATTCAAAATTTCACGCATTCCTTATTGTCATGCTTTAGGATGTTAAAGTGCAGCCTTTTTTCGTATGTTGTGCATGGTGGTAGCTCCCCTTGGTTTGCATCTAGTCGCATTAGTCTGGATGTGCCAGTCAGGCTTTTTTGTCTTTTGAATTTTAGCTTACTGACCGAGCACTGACAGAGGTATCCACATTCCCCCAGAAATTCAGATATCAGCCTAATAGAGGTATGTTCACATAGGTCAGGGACCCATCAGACTTGAGACCACCTTGACTATTGTTAGTGGGCAAATAATATTTGGCCAAATGTTATACTAAGCGTCTCAAATTTTTCCTTGTGCTCCAAAGCTGTATTGCTATTCAAAATTTATGTATTCCATATTGTCATTCTTTAGTATGTTAGAGTGCAGCCTTTTTTCGTATGTTGTACATGGGTGTAGCTCCCCTTTGTTTGCACCTATTCGCATTAGTTCGGATGTGCCAGTCAGATTTTTTTTGCCTATTACACATACTGTCCACCTACTTTTGGACCACCCTGTGTATATATATATATATATATATATATATATATATACACATACACACAAACCCACACATATATACACATAAACACACATTTACACATTATACTATTACATTTGATGTTTGCTCGATAGTGCCATTACTTCCACTAAACTTATAGTCACTTTTTAGCAACGCCACTTAAAATTTCTAAGACTTACTAACTTTTTGTTCATAGTCAGTGTTCTCAAAACAGGTGGGATTACGAGTCCTGAGACTAACCAAACCCTCAAAAATCCTTTACGGCTACAAATTCAATAGGTAATATACCCTCCATAGATCTTTCTTTGTAGACCACATGAGACAGACCCTGCCCAATGTGCGAGCTCAGGCAGCTAAGCACATCGTCCTTTCAATTGCAAGCGGAGCCTATGTTTTCTACCCTAACTTTTGTTTGTATGCATAAATTAAGCACTAATCATAAAAGGGCACTTGAATGTGTATGTGCATGTATATCTTTAATAAAGATAGCTGTAGATAGCTATGCAAATTTAGTCACTCTTCAATGTTGCTTTTTCTGGCAATGCAGCTGTCTATTCTTATCTTTGTATAAAGAAACCTTTCCTTTGTGTACGAACTCAAGTATAGACCACAACAGGTTTTTGGACATAATATCACATACAAGACTGACAGACATGCAGTTTCATATTATTATATACAAACTCTTTATAAAGGCTAAATAAATATTTTAGGAGCCCGTCATACCACCATGGCATGAGCATCAACCACACTGTATGTCAGACTAAGGCATCATTTATGGATATTTTAAATTTACTTGCTGATAAAGTGCCATTAATTTGCTTTGCACTTTACAGACATCATCATCATCACTGTTCTTAATAGGGCTTACTATCTAAATTCCACATCAGTAAGTCTTCAAAGTGTGGGAGAAAACTGGAGAACCTGGGAAAAACCCACACAAATATGAGAAGAGCATACAAACTCGTTGCAGATGTTGTCCTTTGTGGGGTTTGAACCCAGGACACAAGCACTGCAAAGCAACAGTGTTAACCACTGAGCCACTCTTCTGCCTCATTAATGCAGCAGAGAGAGTGTATGTTAAAGCACTGTGCCATTATATGGTGGTAGCGTACAGCAATGTATTATCAATGTATTAATCTCTAACAAGGAACCTCTCGAGGAGAATAACTCATATTTAACATTAGCCCAGGAAGGAAGGAATGTCCAGAAACCACATCAAAAACTCACCTTTAAATGTGATTTTGACAAGCCCCTCTACTTATGTGAATCAATTCACAAGACTGTCTAGACAAAATGGTCCATAGATTCATTTATGAGCCATCCAACTATGAACCTGTACAACCTTGTAATAAGGGTACATGTCTGGCGCTGGTTGGTATTCATGCATGCGGAATAAGGGCTCATTCAGACATATCATTTTTGCATGCGGGTGCTATCTGATTTTCACAGATGGCATTCGTACCTATGATAGTCTAGAGTGACATTTACATGTCCAATTTTTTCTATAGATAGAGCAGTCCACAGAAACTATAGGAAACATGTCCGATTTTGATGTAAGGGTCGGAACAAAATCAGAAATGCAAGTCAATGAGTTTGTGAAAAAAAATCATATTGCATTCATATGGTATCAGAGCACGGTCCGATTTTCATGGGCTGTCAGAATGGAGAAGATGGAAAATATTTTTTTTAAATTTCTCCACATATGAGAAAATTGGATGACACTCGTACCACACTCTGATCAAACTCTGCTCTCGTACGCAAAAAAAATCAGTTGTTTGAATGAGCGCTAAGACTAAGTCTCCAACCTGCAGACCAACACAAAACTTTTATTTGCACATTTGATCTCATCTTGTACAGCTTTTCAGAAAACCACTTGGATGTGGCAAAAATATACTTAGGGGTTATGGAATATACATCAGCTTGACACAATGAAGTGTTAACTTTCTTTTTAGAGCACAAGAAAATCTTTAAAAAAAAGCAAAAATAATCTGTACTCTTAAATAGAATGTAAATCAGATATCCACATTTATCACCAGACAAATTACATACTCAAAACACATGAATCATCAGGGGAATATCTTTCCAGGAATGTGATTTATCTCATACAACATGACTATTAATACATGTTCGTTTACTGTCCTGCACCATACTGCGCAGACATGAATATGCACCTGGCCAGCACGGATATCAATGTCTTGATTGTTATGTATGTATTATTTAGATTCCAGCTGTCAGATTTCAGTTAAATTGATGCATCCTTTATATTGTTTATCCATTGTCTCATGCTGTTTATTTACAGTATATATTTTCCATTTGCGTAATTTATGCCTATTTTGACAAATAAATTGTTATATTTTATTTAACCCTATTTTCCAAAAACATGAATTGCAGACATTCATGAATTATGCCTTATATAAAACATCTCAACATAATGCTATCTCTTTTCAAATAAACAGCTGCTGCTGGCAATTCAGTCCAAGCTAACAATGGTGATGTGTGCATTAGATGGAAAGCCCAGATGTTGCTCAAGATGGTACCACGTGTCTCGTCATTGACTACCGTCTCTCTCAAAAGTATCACTATGCAGGCAGGCGGTACATGATCATTTAAAAAGGTGTAGAACAAACCACATATATCTTAAAGCAGGGGTCTCAAATTGCATTCCTCGAGGGCCGCAAACCATGCATGTTTTCAAGATTTCCTTAGCATTGCACTAGGTGCTGGAATCATTATCTGCGCAGGTGATTAAATTATCACTTGTGCAATGCAAGGAAATCCTGAAAACAAGACCTGTTTGCTGCCCTTAAGGACTGGAGTTTGAGACCTCTGTCTTACAGGAAAACTGTCACCCCCTCAGGGCCTTTTTAAGTAAAAGAGCCCCCTTCAGCAGCGCTAAGGCTGCATTCTGTGAAGTTGGCTCTTATGTTTCTGATTGCTAGGAACGCTTAAATATACACTTTTATAATCTGTCCGACATACCTCTATTGTGTCCGGGAGATATGTCTTCTCACCCTGTATCAGCGGTATCAGCAGTTTCAATCATCCCCCTCTTGTTTCCAGCCCCGCTTTCTCTCCTTGCGACGTCACCGGCGGCGCTTCGTGTATCGGTGGCCCCAGATTCCGCCCCGCAGTGTGCTATGATGTATTCACACTGTGGGGCTGGGAATCTGGCGCCTGCGCAGAAAGGGTCTCTGCGCCTGTCCCTCATCTCGCTCCGCCACTTTCCTCACTGCGCAGGCGCCAGATTCCCAGCCCCGCAGTGTGAACACATCATAACCCACTGCGGGGCGGGATCTGGGGGAGAGAGAGGAGGCGGGGCCAAAAACAAGAAAGGGAAGATTGACATCGCTGATGTCGCTGACACAGGGCAAGAAGACATACCTCCCGGACACAATAGAGGTTTGATCGCAGTGTTCCAGGGGTTAAAATGCCGGGAGCAGTATGTGACTGTGAGAATCAGCTGACACCTGGCGGCGATCGGTCATGCTCTCCCGCCGATGACGTACTATTCCATCCATGCGAAGTAAGTCCCAGGTCACATAGACAGAATACAGTTGTTTTTCATTACTACAAGCCATTTCATGTGCAGTGATTTATAGTGTTTGATAAGCTTGCTTATAGACATCCTAATTATTATGTTGAAATATATAATGGGCGAGTGTAGAAATCTGATCAATAACCTTATTCTTTACTTACAGCTTCTGAAATTAGTCAAACAAATTGAGCGTTTAATTGTAAACTCTCAAAAACACCAAAGTTTGATAGCTGAAAGGCACTGTCATATTGTATGTTAACAGATTGATCGACATAGAACTAGCCAGATTTTACCATCATAGAACCACATAAATCAGAAATAAAGAATTATGATAACAGAAATGTTAGCTTAAAATTTAAATACACAAGGGGAAATAAGTTTAAAATGTTTATTTTTCCTTATAGTATCACAGCAATATTTTCAAGAGTTGCTAAAGTGACTAATGGAAACTAACAGAATATCCTTGAAAATCAAATATGTAAATGTTATTATCCATAAAAAAACCAAGGTGAAATCTAATTTTGTTAGGTAATGCAAGTAAAAGGTTTATTTTTTTTCTTTTAAGTTGCCAGGTACAGTATGTAATGTGCTGGCATTATATGACTTCAATTTTTTTTATAAACAACCAAACATTACAATGTTCTTAAAAAATATTTCTATTTTTTGTTGTATTATGAAATAAAGGCTATTTCATGCTTTCAATGTGACACAAGACAATTTACCACAAACGTGTAAACTTGTGAGGATAGGTTCTTAGTAAGCAAGCAATGCTAGCTTCATTTTGAATGCTGCTTTACATGGAACCTTATGGCATTTGTGACCATAAAGCACTGGCAAGTTATCTACAAAAATAAGAGTCTTAGAGTGCTACTTCTGCAAAATAATGTTTTGTATCTCAGTAATAGTGCTACACCAAGTCAATAATACCATGATACAGTACACAAATGCCAACATATAATGACCAAAAATACAGCTCTATAAATAGAGTAAACTAATTGTTATGCAGGATTTCTTTAGCATGGTTATACACTTTAATAATCTTGTTGGGCACAAACTTTGGGTGTAACTTTTTCTGTATACTCCATTAGGAGCATAAATCGGTCATGGAGAGAGCTTAGTAAGACGTTTTCCAACTCATCTCACTATGGGTTAAACTGGGTAAAGAACAAATATATTAAACTACCTGATCTTTATCTCCCCCCAGAGAGTCCACATACAAATTAAATGTCCGCCAAATGTACTGTGGTAATTTTGTTTATCTGAATTTAAAGTTGCAGATCAAGATCCTCTATACCTACTGTAATGAGAAATGGGAAAACAAAACTTTGTTGTCTATTAAAGAGGTTTCCTAAGGATAGGTCATGAATGTTTTGTTGGTGAGAGTGGAACACTCACCGCGCTGATCATCTCTTGTCTGTGACGCGGGAAATGGAACAGACCATTATGGAGATACACAGCGTATAATGGCCATGGCTATGTACTGCAAGTCGACATTAAATTTAATCAATAAGAGCAGAAATGCAGTCCTCAGCTGAGACCACTATTCCATCAACAGTGCTGCGCAGCTCCATTACTGAACACTACTGGCCCCCCGCCACTGAAAACAGCTGATCGGCAATGGTGCCGGTTGTCGCACCCCCACCAATCAGACATTTTATAACCTTTGGGAAAAAGGGAGAAATCCAGCTTCACGCATATAAAGTCGCTTTTTTTCCCGATTCATTTTTATT